>CP131459.1:33147500-33772500 GCA_030664755.1 Microcos paniculata | reverse complement strand
ACATATGTATCATTGTGTTGTTTTAATTTTCATTTGATGAAAAATGTTTTTTGTCAAGATAATGTTGGGTCAAGAGAAATAGATTTCGGATTTTAATTTTTGTGAATAAAGAAAATAAATTCAGAAGAACTTCTTGACTCGACTTCGGATTAGGTTGGACCTTTATAACTGCTCGGTAGTTTTACACAGAAAAGGAAAGAAGAACGTTTTACCACTAGGTGCATTTATTTAGAAATGTACATGATATATGAAATCAAAGTGGTTAGAACTTCTCTAGCAGGACCTTAACAAGAGCCTCCTTCACACTACCTTGCCACTTTGTCTTTTTTTTCTTTTGGTGAAACTTGCCACTTTGATTGTTGAATCAAGATATAACCAGTTCTTAAACATTTGGAACCAGAATAAGGGAATGGTAGTAGAACCAGAAACAAGAGGAGAGCTACACACTGCTAATTAGTAACTTCAACATTTCTCTTTTTTGGTTCCAGGATTTTAACTTCAAACATGAAACAAACGACTTCCTGATTCATTGGTAAATCATTCATCACAAGTACATGTCATTTAATGCATCTTGGCACACCAAAGCTACAACCGTTCCCATGTAGTTTTCTATCAAACAAGACAATTGCCAGGATTTAAGGAAGAATACAGTTTTCACTTTTTCAAGATAGGATTCCCAGTCTACAACAGGGGCAGTGAGCATTATTCTCAAGCCATGGGACCAGGCACCTAGAATGAAACCGATGTGCACATGGGGGATGAACCAGGGTCTCACCAGGCTTGAACTCTTCCAAGCAAATGGCACACTCATCCTGATCTGAAGCTTTCCAACTCAACTTGGCCCAACTGAACCTCCTTGTTGACCCACTCTTCTTTGATGAACCATACACTTCCGTATGCAACTCCCCATGAATAATAGATCTCCCATCCACGTTCCTCAAACTTTCTTTGCTATTTTGCCTGATTCATTTCAATGCCCCAGATAAAACTAATTAAATAAAGCTGCATATATGTTAGCAAATAAGCTGAACCAGATATAAATATTCTGGTTTTTTTAATTAGTACCTCTTGGGTTCTGATGATTTTCTTTGTGATCTCAGCCTCTCATCTAACCTTTCCTTAGCTTCTCTTGCTACCCCTCCCAGCTTCTGCTCTTGATTCGATACGCCCCTTTGCTTCATTTTTTCAATTACAAAACCAAGTCAATATTCAATAACCCAATTATAATCTAATCAAGATGGACCCAAAATTTACTTTATTCCTAACCAGGAAGAACTGGGGGGAAGAAGAAGAAATACCTGGGAAGAAACAGAGCTATGATGGGTTTCATGGCTGCTTGTATACAAACGAAAAGAGGATCTCCTAGTCAAGCCAATTGCAGCGGTGGTTGGTGAATCAGATGACCCTCCGCTCTGATGGAACCGTCGTCTTCTTGCACATTCAACACCAGGAAGCATACCGGCCATGTCTGAAAGAGACTATTAATTAAAAAGATAATCAGTGGATTTGATTTGTTTTATATATAATAGTCAGCTGGCTTCAGGTGACAGGGTCTAATCCCAAACTGAATCTGTCAGCCTGTTAAGTTGAAGCTACCAAGCAGAAAAGAAGGGAGAGGAAATCAAGGGAGAAGGAAGGAAACCTTTAAGAAAATAATTGCAAGAAGGAAGGATAAGAGAAAAGAAAGAGGGGAGTATGATTGAAAATTGATGAAATAATAGTAGGTGCCTAATAGAGAGATTACAAGTGAGGGAGACAAAGGCGGGTCCCTGCCATGGATTGTTGAAGAAAGATACAAAGTTTTCTCAGTTATTTTCGACTTTTCCTAATTTTCACCCAATGAAGAACATGGAAAGGAGATGAAGCTTGTGTAATGTTACCATGTAAGAAATGAATTGGTGTCTTAACCCAACAGGAAAAGAAGATTTAATTTATGGAAAGAGTTATAGACCCAAAAAATATAAGGAACGAACGAGGAAGGAGGTCTGGTAAGGAAGCTTCACGGCAACTTAGCCGTCCACCATCCCCCGACCAGAAACCCGTACATGAGTCCAAGGATGTGCCACGTGACTCACCCAAATTCCCAATGTTTAGACTCCATAGTCGATATAAATGATTTTTCTTCTGTAATCAAAAAATAATTTTGGTTGTTTTTTTTATTATAGTAATTTCTCAGCTACCTATACTTTCTAGGAAAAAATTAATCGGAGTAATGATATGAAATTTTGTAATGTTTCTTTCTTTTCAATACTTTAATGTCATCTAAATTAAATTTAATAGACTTTTTTTTTGGTTAAATCCCTTGGTCAAACTAATCAATAGACTTTTTGAAATATTGATCAGTTTGACCAAGGGATAGAAATGACTAGTTCAACACAAACTGGGGGCAGAATCCAGGAAGAAAGGTAAATTTCTAATTTAGTTATATATATTTTTAGTATTTAACATTTTTAAAGATTGAATATTGAATTAAGAATTTAATATTCTATGGAATCAAGTATTAGTCAAATTTTATATATTAAAATGACAAATTTGATAATTAAATATTTGTTTTAGTTATAATTCTTAGTATTAACTTAATTCTATTTAACCTTTTTTTAAATCTAATTACTCATTGTTCATTTGTTATGCATATATCACTTCATCAACTTAAGATTTTTTTTAATCAATTAAATAAATATATTGACATTAAGGAAAATTATCTCATAATTCTTGAATTTAATTATGACGAATCAGCCATTTTCCTTCTATGTTCATAAGAAAAAAGTAGTTAAAGAAAGTTAAATTATCATAAATTTATAGTATTTACAAAAAAAATTTAATTGTGCGTTTAAGTTTTCTTGAATAATTTTATGTTGATTGTAGAAACTTTACCAATAAACCTGATCATAAATAAAGTTTAAAAAGAAAAAGAATTGAAAAAAAAAAAAGAGTTCTCTATATCTCTGTGATTTTTTTTTTTGTTACAAGAGAAGATCACAAGACTTAAACTAAAACCCGGGGGAACTTGATTAACGCCCCTGGTATCATCAGTATCGAGTTGTGAAGCATTCAGGGTGGTAACGAATCTAGAAGTTCAAATTCCACCTCCAAATCATGTAAATTTTAGATTAGTTTTAAAAGTTTGGTATTTATAGGGAAGGTGTTAAGCTAATAAACCTTTTCGATTGAAATTGTTTTATATTAAAGTTGAGTCTGACCGTCTATAGCTAATCAATTAATTTTAAATTGGATGCTTCAACATAGTACGTATAAGGGTATAATGAAATAAGAAGTTCATGTGCGTACCATTTAAGAAGTAAAATTTTGATTTTACTCCTTTCAAGGGCATTCTGTTTTTGGTGGAAAAGTCTATACTATTATAATAAAAAAAAAAGAATGTGAATTTACCTAAACACCCATTTTATCTAAAAAATCCTCTTAATTGACAATGTGGTATTTTTTTTGCCATTTTCATACATTTATTTATTTATTTTTATGAAATGTTGTTATTTTATTTCATCAGCAACTACAACTGTACAAAAAGCTTGTATGTCAAACTTTACAAAACAACTGTTATAAGCTGCACATTATCTATTCTTAGTATAGATCTATACAAAAATGTTGTTACAAAATCCTACTTTTGGCACAGTTGGATATTGACTAGATCTTTTGTCATATCCTTTTAAGTATACATTCTTTTTCATATCACTGTTGCTATCTTCAAAAGAATTTGTAATGTTGTGTTTTTAGATTTTAGAAATAACATGTTGTTCCTCACGCCAAATAAAATAAATGGTAGTATTCTATATCATTTATGCATATAATAACTAAGAGTTATTTAGTACCTTTTAATTTTGTCATTTCCCAATTGAACTCAATATTCCAATTATAAGGCAATTAATTATTTTGCTTTTACCTTATTTTCCTTTTTTTTGTTGTGGGTCCCACTTGGCTTTTTTATTAATGAGAATGAAGGTTAAAATATAAATAATATTTGTGGTTAAGGAAATTTGGTTAATTATATATATATGATAAATTTTTTATTAATTAAAGGATTAATTTAAGGGTATAATTAGAAATTTGACATCTTTTGGTTGGTTGATAAGAAAATAAATAGATAAAGTTATTAACTTACTATTTACCTTAAAGAAAATTTAGTTAATTATTCATATATTAAATTTGGTTAAAGGATTATTTTTTATTTTTAAATTAGAAAAATGGAACATAAAAAAGGGAAGATTAGAGAAGTAATAACTTTGACACAAGGTATGTGTATTTATGGTATTTAATATGAATAGAGATCTTCGAACTCAAGATAAATAGGAATATGTTAACAACATTTCTTTATAATATTCTAGCCATGGTGGAATTAAAAGCATTTTGTTTTGTTTAATTATATTTTACATTATTATTATTATGACTCAACATCTTAATATGATTGTTAAGATATTAATGTGAATTTCACATGTATATTTAATACAATTAAAATAAATGAAATTAATTTTATTTATATTTATATTTTTTTATCCTTTGTCTTGATTCTTATATTTAATTATTTTTTTTTAAAATGTAAGAACAAAAAAACCCGTACGCAACTAGTATGCTCTAAAAAGGTTGCTTCAGGACATCTCCAACCCATCACACCAAATTTTACACCATTTTGGTGTAAAAATAGTTCCACTCCAATGTATTACACCATTTTTTACACCATTTTTTACATCAATCATATTATAATATAACATCTACTATTTAACTTAATATAATTATCTAAATAATTATTTAAACAATTAAATTAATCTATATGTAATTATAACAATATATTTTATTAATTAAAAATAATAATATTAAATAATATTAAATATTTTTCTCATGAATTATTTAATCATATGTTATTATTAATAACTGTTAACATTATGTCACAAATAATTAATAAAAATATTATTTCATATAATTTACGAAATTAAAATATAATCAATAAAAAGATTACATTTTTGTTTTATATTTAACATCTAATTTTCTGAACTACTAAATCGCTCCCATAAATGTTCAATTAGTGCATTACGGAGAGCAAAGTGAGCTTCTTTATCTTTGATTTGCCTATGCCGAGCGAGAAATTCTTGAAATCGGTTTGTTTCATCTCTTACCATTTCAACATCAGGGGCTGGTGCTTCCCTCCAATTTTGAATGTCTGAATGCATATCACGTTCATCCTCAATGAGATATTGTGCATTATGATACATGCTGACATTATATCATGCAATACCCGTTTGTTCCAAAAACGCGCCGGCCCTTTAACGATTGCAAACCGTGATTGAAGCACTCCAAATGCACGCTCTACATCCTTTCTACAGGCTTCTTGCATCGTCGCAAATAACTTTTTTTTTGGACCTCGAGGATCATGAATGGTTTGCACAAGAGTAGACCATTTAGGATATATGCCATCGGCTAAATAATAACCTGTGTTGTACTCCTTTCCTTGAATGACATAATTAGCTGGAGGTGCTATACCGTCAGCAAGGTTTGCAAACAAGTGGGATGCCTCCAACACATTGATGTCATTGTTTGAACCTGGCATACCAAAATGTGCATGCCATATCCATAAATCATAATCAGCTACAGCCTCAAGAATAATAGTTGGCGATCCACTTCATCCACTGTATTGTCCTGCCCAAGCCGTTGGACAGTTTTTCCAAGTTCAATGCATACAATCTAAACTTCCTAACATTCCAGGAAAGCCACGTAACTCACCAATTTCAAGCAGCCTTGCAACATCATTAGCGTTAGGTGCTCTCAGATAACGTTCTCCAAAGACCTCTACAACAGCACGACAAAATTTCTTCATGCTTTCAATTGCAGTTGATTCTCCAATTTTAATGTATTCATCAGTTGAATCAGCTGGCACACCATACGCCAACATTCGAAAAACTGCTGTTATTTTTTGTAAACTGGACAATCCGAGTCTGCCACATCTATCTTGTCGTTGCACAAAATAGTTATCATGATTTTCAACAACAGTGACAATTCGTAAGAATAAACTTCGACTCATTCGAAATCGTCGGCGAAACATTGCTTCATTATATCTTGGATTTTCTGCAAAGTAATCGAACAACAAATTACGTTCCGCCTCTGCACGATCACGATAAATCACTTTGTGACCATGAACTGAGCCTTTATGTCTTGGCCGGTTCTCCTCATTGTTCATATGATAAGCCATAAAAAGGTTGGTGTTAGCATAGACACTCGCTAATGCTGCTTGTTGGACTTGAATAGCTTGATTTTGTGCTTCTATTGCACTAGTAAGATCAAATTCATCCTCTGAAGATGATGATGAAGATGATGATGAAGATGAATATGAAGAAGATGATGAAAACTGTGTGTGAAATTGACCATCATTGAAACTCATGGTTGAAGATAAATAATGGTAGAAGGTTGGATGATAAAAATAGATTGTTGTGCATTGCAATTTATAGTATTCAATAAACTTCATAGAATCTTAACTCTGATCTAATGTAGCCGTTGGATAAAAAGTGACATTGATCTCAACCGTTAATATCAAATTCATTGATATTGCATATCATGTGTAAGACACATCAGAAATAATTTCACAAGGATCAATGCACTTTAGAGAATCTTAACTATGATATATTCTAGCCATTGGATAAAAGGTGAGGTTGATCTCAACCGTTGAT
Organism: Microcos paniculata; assembly: GCA_030664755.1. NCBI lineage: Eukaryota > Viridiplantae > Streptophyta > Magnoliopsida > Malvales > Malvaceae > Microcos > Microcos paniculata. Next base: position 33,765,829 of record CP131459.1, on the reverse strand, counting down.
TTAAATTCATTGATACTGCACATCATGTGTAAGACACGTTAGAAATAATTTCACAAGGATCAATGCACTTCAGAGAATCTTAACTGTGATATATTCTAGCCGTTGGATAAAAGGTGACGTTGATCTCAACCGTTGATTCAAATTCATTAATATTGCACATCATGTGTAAGACATGTCAGAAATAATTTCACAAGAATCAATAAACTTCAGAGAATCTTAACTATGATATATTCTAGCCGTTGGATAAAAGGTGACGTTGATCTCAACCGTTGATTCAAATTCATTGATATTGCATATCATGTGTAAGACATGTCATAAATAATTTCACAAGAATCAATAAACTTCAGAGAATCTTAATTGTGATATATTCGAGCCGTTGGATAAAAGGTGACGTTGATCTCAACCGTTGATTCAAATTCATTGATATTGCACATCATGTGTAAGACATGTCAGAAATAATTTCACAAGAATCAATAAACTTCAGAGAATCTTAACTGTGATATATACACATGTCAGAAATAATTTCACAAGAATCAATAAACTTCAGAGAATCTTAACTGTGGTATATTCTAGCCGTTGGATAAAAGGTGACGTTGATCTCAACCGTTGATTCAAATTCATTGATATTGCACATCATGTGTAAGACATGTCAGAAATAATTTCACAAGAATCAATAAACTTCAGAGAATCTTAACTGTGATATATACACATGTCAGAAATAATTTCACAAGAATCAATAAACTTCAGAGAATCTTAACTGTGGTATATTCTAGCCGTTGGATAAAAGGTGACGTTGATCTCAACCGTTGATTCAAATTCATTGATATTGCACATCATGTGCAAGACATGTCAGAAATAATTTTACAAGAATCAATAAACTTCAGAGAATCTTAACTGTGATATATTCTAGCCGTTGGATAAAAGGTGACGTTGGTCTCAACCGTTGATTCAAATTCATTGATATTGCACATCATGTGTAAGACATGTCAAAAATAATTTCACAAGAGTCAATAAACTTCAGAGAATCTTAACTGTGATATATTCTAGCCGTTGGATAAAAGGTGACGTTGATCTCAACTGTTAATTCAAATTCTCATCTCTCATAAATCATAGCTCTATAAATAATGGATTGCTTTCATCAAATTTAAAGCATCTAAGCCCAAACCAGTATTTGAAATCTCTACTAAAATGTCAAGTTCAAAGTTGGGTCACAAACTTTCAAAAACACCTTGTTCTGCAGAATATTCGATTGAGGAAGATCAGATCCTATGTGGAGTATATCTTGATATTTCTCAAGACCCAATTATTGGTAGATATCAGTCTACTACTCAATTTTGGTCTCGTATTGAGAGTAGATATCATGAAGTGTTACCAGAACATATCAATAATGTTCGACCTCTTAGATCTCTACAAACTCGGATGCAGACGATACAGACAGCAGTTGGCAAATTAAGAGGATGCATTCAACAAATCGAAAACTTAAATCCAAGTGGTGCTTCAGAACAGGATATTGTAAGTTCTAGATAGATGTAGTATTTATAATTTTTTTGAAAAATTATATTTAGTCTTATTCTTGAACATTTAACCCTAACTCGAGTTTCTAATGGTGTTTCATAGATTAACCAAGCGAAAGTTTTACTAGCACAAGACCCAAATTTCAAGCAAGGATTCAAATTTGATCATGTTTGGCATCTCGTTAAAGACACAGAGAAATATGTAGACAATAACAACATGCAAACTCCTGGTCATAGAAAACGAAGCAGTTGCAATGAAGGGTCACAATCCGACTCGAATAGATCAGATAAGTCAATTGGGTCATCATTTTGTATTGATTTAAATGCAGACTTCGAAACTGAAGATCAATTCAATAACGATGCAGAGCGTCCTACTGGAAGGAAGAAGGAAAAAATGAAAAAGAAACATAATGAAGAAACGAAACAATTATTTAAAACTATGATACAAGAGAGTCAAGAAATCAAGTCAATTTTCCAACAAAGCAGCACGTGTTTGCAACAAAATCAATCTATGTTAGAAAAAAATTATGAACTTCAATTGATACGGGCTCAAAATGAGAAAAAGAAATTAGAGTTGCGAGAACGACGAGAAGAAAATAAAATTTTACAGAAAGATGTGAATTCTATTGAAGATCCAGTGTTACGTGAAGCTCTTAGAAATGAACAAATTAGGATCTGTGCAAAGAGAGCTTGTGATCAACAATCTCAAGAAAGGGTTGGCTCATCAAATGACTTTGACCAATACTTTGCTAATTTGGGAGGAAATGGTGATGATCTTCCAAATTTTTAAATGTTTATTTAGCATATATTATTGTGAACTAGTTATAATTAATTTTTGTTGTAATAGTTGTTGGTGGATTAATCTATGTTTTAATTTTATTTCTATGTTTGTTTAACTTGTGTTTTGACTATAATTTAAGTAAATTGATGTTTAATTACTTTTATTTTGTTTTCATTGAATTCTTCCATAGTTTATCTAATTTATATTTATAATTATTTATAAAATTATATTTAATATTGGTCTCAATTTAAAGGTCTCAATGAGATCTTTCTAATGATATATTTTTTTCTTAATAATTCAAAAATTAAATTTAAATAAAATCTAAAATATATAAATACAACAAAAAATTAAAATGATACAAATGTAATTTAAAATAAAGGTTAGGGTTATTTTTAGAAAGAAAAAAGCATCCCACCATTTTGGTGGGATGAATTGCCACATGATTGGAGTGGCAAAAACGGCATAAATCACACTAAAATGCCGATTTGCCGCTCCATTGGAGAGGCCCTCAAACCCTACACCAAGTTAAGATGTACATACGTAAATGCCAAAACAAGTGTTGTCCTTCAGTCACATTCTAGATAACATTAACAAAGAACCACAAGCACAAATCTTAATTTGGATGTTAAAACAAGTATTATTCTCCAATGACATTCGAGATAGCTCTAACAAGAAATCACCAGCATAAATTAAACCCAGATATTTTTATAACAAGATTGATTTTGCCAATTGAGCCAACCCATAGTTGACCCTTTCTTTCTAGGCTTTCACGGCTTTGTGAAGACAAATTAGTGAATTTCAACAGTTACGGCATCTTATCAATTATCATGTACACAGGATAGAAGATCCACCTATAACTAGAAAATCAAAGATGGATAGATTTGGAACTAAAAATATACAACAACCCAAACCGTAATTAAAGACTTGATGTGTGTATGGAAGGTACAAAGAAGAATAATTAATTAACGAAGGGTTGAATCGAATGATAAGCGATTTGTTTCAGTTTAAGTAAATTTTAGATTCAAAATCTTACGTACGTAACTGTTTCTGTTGAGAGATTCACCAATTATATTCATATATGTGACGCAGGTCCAATCCGAAACTCGAGGTACTGAATGAAAAACTTAAAAAAAAAAAAAGAAGAATATTTAAATTTAAATTTGTGAAAGACAATCCTACCAACTCGTCATATCAGCATATCATGACTGAGCAATGTCACGATGATATGAAAAAGAAAGACGACAAGTGATGATAACTGATGAGCCGTGTCGTCTCAACCATCACTTTAATTTATTGCACATGATGTCACTATCATCTATACTCCCTTAAATGAAACTTTAAATATATTAGAAGAGGAGTTAAATGAAACTTTAAATATATTAGAGGAGGAGAGTGTAATTATTATCCTCTGGCTTTTTTTTTTCTCTTTTATTTTTTATATTTTGGGCTAAAAGCTCATTAGCTTTTTCTCTTTTTTTTCTTTTAAAAAATTTGTTACTTTCTTTTATTTTTGAAAAATGTTATATATTTTTTGTAAGAATTTTTTCACCTTTAATAAGTCTAAAACAAAATTTAACCTGGAGATTTTATTGAGTTTGAAAAAAATTTTTCACATTTTGGTATATTATATACGTTATTAAAGTTTATTTATTATCAAAGAGTTAGCAAATATTTTTATTTAATTATTAATCAACATTTTCAACATATGTATAATATTTTATATATGTAGTTTTATTATTAACTAATTAATATTATCTATGTATATCAAACTAATTTTTTATATACATTTTATATTACATTTTGATTTACATATAATATCAATATATGATTGTATAAATTGATCTTAAAGTATTATTCATCCCTATTCTTTCATATTTTTAAAAAATAAAATTCAAATATTTAAAATTTTAAAAAAATTTCAGAGCGTAGCCCGAATCATTTTCTAGTTATTATATATATTATATGTCCTTCATGCGCAGGAACAAACAAAAATTATAAAAACATATAATAGATATTTTAAATTAATTTACAATTTATAGTATAATCTATGTTAACAGAGCATTAAAATTAATTTGGAGTTATTAATATATTAGTATTAGTATTTTATCATGACTACATTAAATTTATTAGAGTATTTCTTAAATTTATTGATTCAAAATTAATCTCTTTTGAATTAATACTATAAAAGGTAAAGTTTTTATTAATTATATATTCGAGAATTTGTATTCTAATCGATATCACCTCAAGTAACACTCATTAGTTTTTTAAGCTCAACCTACAGACCTACAAAAGCACCATTTGTTCCTTACCGCGTGGACGGATGAGGCACTGGGGCTTGCTGATTGAGTTTTTTTTTTCTTTTGTTTTTATCATCCAGTATTTGGAATTTCTCTCCGACTAATTTGAATTCAAGTTGGACAGGACCATAAGTGCGGTAAAATTCTCCCTCCCAAGTTTTTAAAGCAATTACATATCCAAAGAATTAAACTCGAATCACTTAATTAAATTAGAACAATTCTTACCAACTTACCTACGTGATTGGGGTATTGAATTTTTCTTACTCCTAAGAAGTTCTACGCTTCTTTGTTATATGGGCTATTGCAACCTAAAGCCCACATGGGTGAGGATCTTTGGTCTTGTTGACACCTTTAAATTGTATTATTTCTATCATTATTCAATCCATGAGTTCCTTTGGGAATCGGTGTGGGTCAAAAATACTAAACCCTACCATCAATAAAAATATAAATATATTGATAATGAAATTTAACCAAACTTAAAAATAATTGGAAAAGAAATTGAACCTCACACCATGAAAAATCAGACACAAAACCTAAAAAGAATAATAATTAATCAAATAACAATTCATACACATTTATAACAAAATTGTTCAATATACACTAACCAATACAAATCTCGTATAAGTGTAAATTAGTAAATAGACTAATCATTAAGCAATAATGCTAAACATTGGTAGAACTTAACTTGAGACCTGAATTTTAAAGAAAGCGTGTAGTGACCCCTTGAATTAATACTTAGGTGCATACATTTATAAAAATAACCTAAAAGGCTTTTATATTTTCATGATTAACTTTTATTAAAGTCTATATAACATATATATTACTAAATTTTAATGCAATTATTCAAAAATATTATTATGTTTTTGGTCATCTTAGGTTAGAATTTTATAATGAAGAAAATAAATTTAAAATATTTTTCTATTTGAGTACAATACAATTTGATTATCAATTAGTCAGAATCCATTTCCAATGTGCCTACGGAAAGTTCATACCAAAAATATATTATTTTTTGGATCATAAAATTATTTTTCATGTTTTTATATTTATATCAAATATACCGTATTAAGAACCAAATCCAACCTTTTTTTTGGGAATCAAACAAGCAAATCCAACTTAAATTGTGAATATATTTGACTTTGGTTTGATTTTACGTCCCTACTATAGCTCATAAAAAGATGAATAAATATTAATCTTGACAATTGATCCCCACTGTATTGCATTTTCTTTCTAGAATTTTTTTTTTTGGGTTACATTTTCTTTCTAAAAAAATAGTGAGAGTTTTCTCTCGTTTGTCTCTCCTGAGGTTTTTCCTTTGTGAGAGTTTTTTCCTTTTGTTTCCTTTTGTATCCTTTTCAAGTCTCTCGTATGGCGGAAGGCTTGGAAGAATTATGGTCGAAGTTGTCATTGACTGCGGAAGAGGAGAATGAAGTGATTATTGAGTCTAAATGGGTGGAAGCGACGGCGGCTGAAGGGGAATCTTCCCTTATTGCTAAAGTTTTTTCTCGGAAGATTATAAACAAAGAGGTGATGCGGAAAGTTTTGCACAAAGTGTGGAAATTGAAAGGGGGTTTGCAGGTTATGGAGGTTGGAGAACGAGTTTTTGTGTTTCAGTTCGAACTGGCTATTGAGAAAGATCGTATCCTGCTACAACAACCATGGTCATTTAATAAGGCCTTGATTGTTATGAAGGAATTTGATGCCTTTTCTTTGGTGGAAAATATTGATTTAGATTGGTGTGATTTTTGGGTACAGGTTCATTGTTTACCACTTGGATTTATGAATGAAAAAATAGGGCGAGCGATTGGGCAATCCATAGGGAAAGTGCTGGAGGTGGAGAACCATGGAGAGAAGATAGCCTGGGGTCACAGTATGAGAATTAGAGCACGTATAAATGTACAGAACCCTTTGAGGCGGGCAACAAGAATCTCTATTCCTGACACTAGATCTGCTCTGGTTTCTCTTCGGTATGAGCATCTTCCTGATTTCTGTATGTGTGTGGGAGACTCACTCATCAAGAGAGTGAATGTGACATGGCTATCAGGATGAAAAAAGATACCGGACAGATAGTTAGAGAATATGGACCCTGGCTACGGGCAGAGAATTATGTCTAGTAGTTTTGATTCTTTCTCTGGCAATGCATCATCTTGGAGTAGTCCTTCATCAGTGAGTGGCCGGGAAAAATTGATTGAGAAGCCTAGAGTTGATTTGGAGGATTCGGCATCAGTCTCCACCACCGGGGATATTCGCCGATGACAGCAGTTGCCAGCCTCATTAGGAAAGGAAACTGATGTGCCACTTGTTAAGCAAAATCCCGTGATTATCGGCAAGGCTACTGAAGTGCTGAAATCAAGGGAAGAGGTTGCAAACGACACGGGGTCAAAGTTGCTTTGTGGGGAGTCTGGTAAGATACGAGGAATAAGCTCTATCTTGGGAGATATCACAAATTTTAAAAATGGTGAGGTACAACCTAACGTGGAGTTGGGCTTAGGCAAGGAATCGCGTGAGTCCACTGCTATTGCAAGGGAGCAATGTGAGAATGTGCCTGTTTTTTCAATTGGATTAAGTGCCAGTGAGCCCATGCAGAAAAGTCATTACAAGTGGAAGAGAGAAACCTGGGCCCATAAGAAAGGCTTAGTGAGTAAAGCTGGAAAGCAATTGAAGATATCGGGTTCCAAACGTACCACTGGAGTAAAAAGCGAGGGAGACGTCGTCGTGGGGTGTTCTTTAAAGAAGTGTAAAGAGATTGGTCCTTCTGGAGTTTCTAATGCAGAATGTAATGAAGCGGCGGAGGTTGGTGCCACAGGCCAACCCCACCAAACCCAATGAGTTGTTTAGTTTGGAATTACCGAGGTTTGGGGGCACCTCGTGCAATTCATGAAATGACCAAGTTGGTCAATTGTTACCGCCCCCAGCTACTTTTTCTGAGTGAAACAAAACGAAGAAGTAGTGAAATGGAATGGTTACGTGCTCGATGGGGTTTTGATAATTGTTTTAGTGTGAGTTGTGTTGGCAGGGGTGGGGGTTTGGCACTGCTATGGCACAATGAGTGGAATATAACTGTGAATTCTTTTTCTCCTTCCCATATTGACGTTCAAATAGTATCTGATAGTTTTAATGAACCATGGCGTTTCACCGATTTTTATGGTCATCCGGAGACTTGTAGGAGATGGGAGTCTTGGGAACTTCTACGCAACTTGCATAGTAGTTGCAGCCAGGCTTAGGTGATAGCGGGAGACTTCAATGAGCTGTTGACTACTGCAGAAAAAATAGGAGGAGCTTTTCGGTCTTTTGGGCAGATGGATCAATTTAAGTCTGCCATTGATGAATGTGAATTAGAAGGATTACCGGTTAAGGGGCCTCTAATGACGTGGCGCAGGGGAAGCGGTGATATGGTTGTGTTTGAGCGACTGGATAGAGTTTTAGTAAACAGGGACTGGTTGAATTTGTTTCCTTTTTCGATTGAAGAACACTTGATCTCTTCTTGCTCTGATCATCTTCCGTTATTACTACGAATAAAGGAGCATCAGATTGATCGTAGACAAAGGAGTAAGAGGTTCCGTTTTGAGAAGCTTTGGGTTAGGCATGAAGGGTGTGAGGATACGATCCGAGAAGCTTGGGAAAAAAGTGCAGATTCTACCTTTGGTGGGCTTGTCAGCAAAATTACTGCTTGTGGCCGAGATTTGGAGTATTGGAACAAAAATATAGTGGGGAATCTCAATAAAAAGATCCGACAAAAGAAACATGATTTGGAGAATTTTTATAGAGAAGGAATAGGGGGCGAGGAGTTGTAGTGTTGTCTAAGGGAATTGTCAGCTTTGGAAAAGGATGATGAAGTGTTTTGGAGGCAACGAGCTTATGGTTAAGGGAGGGTGACAAGAACACTGCTTTTTTCCACGCGGTAGCCTCTAGACGTCGGCAAAATAATTTCATTGAAAAGGTCAAGGATATCCAAGGAACATGGAGGACGGTACCGACTGAGATTGAAGCAACTTTCCTGGATTACTTCCAGGGAATTTTCAAATCGTCGAGACTATCGGCACCACAGGAGTTCTTTGAAGTGCTTACTCCGCGGATTTCCAATGACTTTATGCATATCTTACAATCACCATGGCGAGCTGATGAAGTTAAGGATGCGCTTTTCCAAATGAACCCTTCGAAAGCCCCAGGCCCAGATGGTATGACGGTAATGTTTTATCAGAAATATTGGCACATTATTGAGGGTGATATTACTCAATGGGTTTTTCATTTTCTTAGCGATGGTGATTCTTTAGAATGTGTGAACAGCACTAATATTGTTTTAATTCCAAAAAAGAAAAAGCCGACATCACCTATGGAATATAGACCTATCAGTCTGTGCAATGTTCTATACAAGCTAGTTTCAAAGATTCTTGCTAACCGCTTGAAGTTAATTTTGCCATCTATTATTAATCCGTCTCAAAGTGCCTTTGTACCTGGCAGGATGATTTTTGATAACGCCTTAGTGGCCTATGAAACTATTCATGCTCTGAAAAACCGTAAGACGGGCAAGGATGGTTTTCTGGCACTAAAGCTTGATATGAGTAAGGCATATGATAGGGTGGAGTGGGATTACCTTGAGGGAGTGATGAGGAAGCTGGGCTTTCCGGATCAATGGGTCTCTCGTATTATGACGTGTGTGCGTAGTGTCTCTTATTCGATGATGATTAATGGTAAACAGTGTGGCAACATTGTTCCAACAAGAGGGATTCGACAGGGTGATCCACTTTCTCCTTATTTGTTTTTACTCTATGTTGAGGGTCTGTCTGGTTTGTTGTATAAGGTGGAGTTTGATGGCCATATTAGAGGAGTTTTAGTTTGTAGAACAGCCCCTAAAGTTAGTCATCTGTTCTTTGCTGACGATAGCCTTTTATTTTTAAGAGCATCGGTTTCAGAGTGTATGAAAATTCTTGATTTGCTTCATCAGTATGAGGTTGCGTCTGGTCAACTTGTGAATGTAGACAAATCTATAATTTTCTTTAGTACAAATGTACTTGCTGAAGTTCGTGAACAGATTAAGCAGGTTTTGGGTGTCTCAAGGATCTTGGCTAGAGACCGCTATTTAGGTTTTCCTATTATGATAGGACGGCAAAAAAGGATTCATTTTCAGTACATAAAGGATAAACTCTGGCAACGTGTTTCTAGTTAGCAAAGGAAGTTGCTGTCATGTGCTGGGCGTGAGGTGCTATACAATCAGTAGCGCAGGCGGTTCCTCTATATGCAATGAATTGCTTTCAGTTTCCTCACTCCTTCATAAAAGAGCTAAACATGTTAATAGCTCGTTTTTGGTGGGGTGGTGCTACTGATAAACATAAGATGCACTGGAAGAGCTGGGAAAGCCTTTGTTTATCAAAGTTGGATGGGGGCCTTAGTTTTCGGGATTTTGAGGCTTTTAACCTTGCCCTTTTGGCTAAACAGGGTTAGCGGTTCATGCATCACAGAAATTCTCTCTGTTACCAAGTCTTCAAGGCCAGGTACTTCCCTTTTTCGGACTTTATTGATGCTCCACTGGGCAATAATCCGTCTTTTGTTTGGCATAGTTTATTGAAGGGGAGAGAGGTTTTGATCGCTGGTTCTCAGTGGAAAATTGGGAACGGCATGAGTGTAGACATTATGAGGCATCGTTGGCTTAATAAACCCCCTTACCATCCAACTTTCTATCATGACGGTGTCCTTATTTCCAATCGAGTTGCTGAGTTGATCAACCAGGAGGACAGAACTTGGAATGAGGATTTAATCCGATTGGTGTTTAACCAGTATGATGCGTTGGAAGTACTGAATATCTCCTTGAGTTCTAGAGCAAGAGAGGACCTGCTCTACTGGACTGCATCGCCATTGGGACGTTTCTCGGTCAAGTGTGCCTATTATTTGGCTCGTGTGGTTCTGGGTTTTGAAACAGAGGAATAAATATCCTTCATTGATTTTCTTTCTATATATGAAATTACCAAAAACACCTATCGGCCCTCCCCTCAATCTCGCCGACGGTTCATGGACGTCAACTCCCTCACTTCAAATAATAGCAATAACTAGTTTCTCATTCCCGTATCTATCGCATCCTTTCTCGTAATTTTACCCAAACCCTCCCTCTCTATATTCTATTATCCCCTTCTCCTCTCATTTCGAAAAAAGAGAAAGAAAATAAAAAAAACAAAAAACAAAAAACAAAAACAAAACCGTTTCTTTTTCTCAAAAGAGAGAGGCAGAAGGAAAGGTAACGCAAATGAGCAACGAAACCGATCCAAACTCTTGGGTATTTGAATTGCGTTATAAATTCTTTTTAACAAAATTTTGAGAAGAGTTTAACTTATATTATGATGATCCTAAAAAGTGACTTTTTAGGCATCCAATAATTAACTGACACTTCATTGATTTTAAAAAATATTAGGATTTTAAATATACATTCACTCTCACCAAATAATTTTTCTAAAAACTGAAAAAATGGTCTCTTATAATAAAGTTTAGCCCCTAATTAAATTTTTTTTTATTTTTTAGGGTAAGTTTCAACTCATGTTATATTTATTGTTATAGGGTTTAGTTTAAATAAAAAAAATTTTATGAATTAATAAAAAAAATTTTTTTTGAAGAAAATGTAACTTTCATTCATTCAAATGAAATTACATCCACTAATTCAATAAAATTGAAAATTACAATAGATTCAAGAATATTTTCTTCATTCGCTTGAAGATTCATATCTTGCTTCATGATTCAAGCCATCTTGTTGATTATTTGGAATTTCGAACCTTTTTCATAAGTCTTTAGCACGTCCATCACTCTCTCGCTTTCACTTTCCAATCGAAAGCTTTCAGCAGCGACAAAGAAGTGACTGATTCGAAGATTTCCTTGAGTGATCCAAAAATCATAAAACAGAATCATCATCGTCAAGGTTAACAATCTTGGATCAACTGTAAACTGAGACAAAAAAAAAACAAAAAAAAACCAAACTGACTAAAAAAAACTAACTGACTAACTCAGATAAAACTGAGACTCAACTACCTAGATCTAAGATCTAGGACTTATTTAATCAAAAAGTAAAGGAACAGAAATATGAAATTAGACCCTCCCCTCCCTGACAAAAGAAGTCAAGGAGGAGGAGGAGAAACGAAAAACTTGAAAGAAACTGTGAAGAAGAGATGGACAATAACTACTTTTTTGATATACTAAAATGACAAGTATGAATTAATAAAAATTGATTTGGTGTAGAGGGGTATAAAATAATTGTGGTATGTCTTTTAAAATCTATGAGGTGTCTAAATACTATTGGATGCCTAAAAAGTCATATTTTAGGATCATCCTAATGTAAGTTATACTCTTTTGAGAAAACAAATGTTGCCAAAGTAGTTTTCACATTTACTAGCAAAGACTGGACTTTCTATGGTAACTGCAAATTATGGGGAAATTGCAGTTATAAAGTTCAACTAAATTTTTAACTTTCATTGCATATAAAAGAAATTGTGTTACTAAAATTAACAAGTATAATGACGGGCCCAAAATTACTGTAGTGGTGGTTAGGAATAGACAAATTGTAATCTCACTGTTTGTGTTTTGGCTGTAAATTTCATGGGAAATAGTGGAACATGATTACATGAGTGGGGATGACTTAACATTAGTCTTCAAAGAAAATTCTGGTGATTACTGGCATCAGATCTCACAATCACAGTACTCTCAGTCTCCAGTACCATGATTTTATATTATTTTCCTCTGAAAAAATTAATAAGAGCAATTCTGGTGATCATATGAAGATTGATGTTTGGCTAAAAGGAAATTCAAGTCTGTGTTACCTTTTGTGACGGAAAACAACTTTGCTTTTGTTTTTATGTGTGAATTGCCTTCTTTAAACCCCAATTAAAGGTTAACATATTGGAATCTGATAAAAGCTTTTGTCAAGGGTGGATGACTTTATTGCTGTTGTAAAAGCTTTTGTTGAATGTTGACGCCATCCTAAAAGTAAACTTTTAAAGTTAGGCTCCTTCTTGTGGTATTGGTTGAGGTTAAAAGTAAAGTACCACTGGTTCTTAATGAACCTGTTATTTAGATTTTACATATGTATCATTGTGTTGTTTTCATTTTCATTTGATGGAAAAATGTTTTCTCATCAAGACCTTTTGGGTAGAGTAATAGAAGATTTCGGGTTTTAAATTTTTTGAATGATGAAAATAAATTTAGAAGATCTTCTTCCGTTTGAGATTGACTCGACTTTAAATTAGGCTAGAACTTTATAATTGCTCGGTAATTTTACACCAAAAAAGAATGAAGAATATTTTCCCACTAGGTACATTTATTTAGAAATGTACATGATATATGAAATCAAAGTGGTTAAGAACTTTTCTAGCAGGACCTTAACAAAAGCCTCCTTCACACTGCCTTGCCACTTTTTTTTTTTTTTGGTGAAACTTGCCACTTTGATTGTTGAATCAAGATATAACCAGTTCTTAAAACATTTGGAACCAGAATAAGGGGATGGTAGTAGAACCAGAAACAAGAGGAGAATTACACACTGCTAATTAGTAACTTTAACATTTCTCTTTTTTGGTTCCAGGATTTTAACTTCAAACATGAAACAAACGACTTCCTGATTCATTGGTAAATCATTCATCACAAGCACGTCATTTAATGCATCTTGGCACACCAAAGCTACAACCATTCCCATGTAGTTTTCTATCAAACAAGACAATTGCTAGGGTTTAAGGAAGAAGAATATATTTTTCACTTTTTCAAGATAGGATTCCCAGTCTACAACAGGGGCAGTGAGCATTATTCTCTAGCCATGGGACCAGACACCTAGAATGAAACCGATGTGCACATGGAGGATGAACCAGGGTCTCACCAGGCTTGAACTCTTCCAAGCAAATGGCACACTCATCCTGATCTGAAGCTTTCCAACTCAACTTGGCCCAACTGAACCTCTTTGTTGACCCACTCATCTTTGATGAACCATACACTTCTGTATGCAACTCCCCATGCATAATAGATCTCCCATCCACGTTCCTCAAACTTTCTTTGCTATTTTGCCTGATTGATTTCAATGCCCCAGATAAAACTAATTAAATAAAGCTGCATATATGTTAGCAAATAAGCTGAACCTGATATAAATATTCTGGTTTTTTTAATTAGTACCTCTTGGGTTCTGATGATTTTCTTTGTGATCTCAGCCTCTCATCTAACCTTTCCTTAGCTTCTCTTGCTACCCCTCCCAGCTTCTGCTCTTGATTCGATACGCCCCTTTGCTTCATTTTTTCAATTAAAAACTAAGTCAATATTCAATAACCCAATTATAATCTAATCAAGATGGACCCAAAATTTACTTTATTCCTAACCAGGAAGAACTGGGAAGAAGAAGAAGAAGAAGAAATACCTGGGAAGAAACAGAGCCATAATGGGTTTCATGGCTGCTTGTATACAAACAAAAAGAGGATCTCCTAGTCAAGCCAATTGCAGCGGTGGTTGGTGAATCAGATGACCCTCCGATCTGATAGAACCGTCGTCTTCTTGCACATTCAACAACAAGAAGCATACCGGCCATGTCTGAAAGAGACTATTAATTAAAAAGATAATCAGTGGATTTGATGTGTTTTATATATAATATTCAGCTGGCTTCAGGATGACAGGGTCTAATCCCAAGCTGATTCTGTCAGCCTGTTAAGTTGAAGCTACCCAGCTGAAAACAAGGGTGAGGAAATCAAGGGAGTAGGAAGGAAACCGTTAAGAAAATAATTGCAAGAAGGAAGGATAAGAGGAAAGAAAGAGGGGATTATGATTGAGAAGTGATGAAATAACAGTAGGTGCTTAATAGAGAGATTTTAAGTGAGGGAGACAAAAGCGGGTCGCTGCCATGGATTGTTGAAGAAAGATACAGTCTTCTCAATCATTTTCGACTTTTCCTAATTTTCTCCGTGGAAGAACATGGAAAGGATATGAAGCTTGTGTCATGTTACCATGTAAGAAATGAATGGGTTTCTTAACCCAACAGGAAAAGAAGACTAAAAATATAAAGGGGACAATTGGTCGGGGTAGACCTGCTCAAGGTCTGGGTTATCCGTCTAAGCCCGAAGGCTCGTCCGAAATTTGAGAGGGTTTGAATAAAAATATTAGGCCCGAATATCAGGACTTGGACAAAGAATGAGGCTCGTTTAGAAAACGGGTAGGGCCTTGGTCTTAGACTTTGAAGCCCGAGTCCTGCCCGGCCCGGCGCGTATTTATATATAATATAAATTTAATATTTTTAGTTTCTAAAATATGATATATGTATATAAGATTAGTATTTTAAATATTACATATTAGAAATATTTTTTAAGAAAAATATAATCTTAAATAATTCTAAATATTATTCAATAGTAATCCTTGGTTTTTTTTCCTAAAATAATGTTATAATTATTATTTATTTAATTTTTATTTGAGGTAAAAAATTTAGACTAACTTTTGTGCGGGCCTTGAACAACCATATTCAAATCTGTGCCGGCCTTAGACAAAAGGTCAGGCCCGAATTTCGGGTTGGGCCTGGCTTGGACAAGTCAAATCTATATTTTTCTCAACTCAAAGCCCGGACCGACCATGATCACCTCTAGTTCGGGGTTATCTTACATAATCTCAGTAATGTACACATTAGAATATAACATTAATTCGTTTGGTTTGTGCTAATCACATTACCGAGGTAATGTAAGATTACTGACAAGTCAGCTTTTGGTGCACATTACCAGGAATCTTATAACCTCCAAATTCTTAGATAATGTGAGATTACCACGTTATATTAAAATTTTTTTCCTACTTTACCCTTAGGGGGCGTTTGGTTGGGGGTAATGTAACATAACTCGGTAATGTGTCCTTCGGAATATAAGATTCCGGTGTTTGGTTTAAGGATATTACTTAACTGAGGTAATGTTACATTCCTTATATATCAACTTTTGGGTCAGATACCCGGGAATCTCATACCCACCAAGCTCTTAGGTATTCTAAGATACCCGGGTAATCTTAAAAATTTTACCACTTTTGTCCTCATTATTTTGCTCATTTGTACCATGAAATATGTACCGTGCCAGGAAGCTTGTTGGTGATCCTAACCTTCACTTTGTGGAGTCCCCTGCCCTTACTCCTCTAGAAGTACACATTGACTTGGAAACACAGCAACAGAAATGAAGCCGAGCTTTTGAAAGCAGTTGCCCAGCCTCTTCAAATGATGATGATGATGAGGCAATCGAGTAGATGGCTTTTCACAGCTTGAGGGGCGTTCCAACATTTTCTGCTACTTTTTTTGTTTTTGTTCTCTTCTCTCAACTTCATTTTTGATGTGCTGTCAAATCTTTCTTCAAATTTTTAAATTATATGGAAGAGCTTGGATATTAGAAGTAGGGGATGTTGTGAGCTTATTCAGGACAACGGATCATTGGTAGTTAGAATCTTCCTGTATATTTGTTTTCGAGTCTTTTGGTGGGTGTTACGTTATCACTGGCTGAGGATTTTGCTTTCGGTGAAATCTTCCTTTTATGCACTAATTAATTTTGCATATGTTTTGAATTTTAATTTGAACAAAGTGGGAAGAATATTCGAAGTTCCTCAAAAAAAATTTTTTATATTAGCTTTAAAAAAAAGGGAGTTCAATTTATATTAGCTTATTGCTTGTTAAGTTTTGGTTAATTTGATTAATTAAAGTACTTTTTTTTGTAAGGAAGCACATTTTATATAATTATTTTAAAATATTAATTATATAATATTTTGTCAAGTTTATTACTTAAATAATTTTTATTTAAGTCATGTTTAATTATTAAATTGAACAAACTTGCAACAATTGTACTAGACATTTAAACAAGCAAGAAATAAGATTTAAGTGTTGAGTTGAGGGTATTATAGTAAATTATCCATTTTATTAAAAAATATACTCTCCAACCAAACAGGTTAATCTTATATTCCGGGAATCTCAACTAAACAGAAATTGTACACATTCCGGAAATATGCATTAAGTTATGTTATAACCTGGTAATCACATAACTCTAGTAATCTAAGATACCTTGAACCAAACGCCCCTTTAGTATTTTGCCCTTTTGGACCCTAATAACCTTATGTAGTCATGTTAATCTTATATTTTGCCCTCTTAAATAATTTTTATTTAAGTCATGTTTAATTATTAAATTGAACAAACTTGCAACAATTGTACTAGACATTTAAACAAGCAAGAAATAAGATTTAAGTGTTGAGTTGAGGGCATTATAGTAAATTATCCATTTTATTAAAAAATATACTCTCCAACCAAACAGGTTAATCTTATATTCCGGGAATCTCAACCAAACAGAAATTGTACACATTCCGGAAATATGCATTAAGTTATGTTATAACCTGGTAATCACATAACTCTAGTAATCTAAGATACCTTGAACCAAACGCCCCTTTAGTATTTTGCCCTTTTGGACCCTAATAACCTTATGTAGTTGATAAATTACATGTTTTTTTTAAGTATAATTTATTTTGATTAAGAAACATAATTAAACTTAAATTATATAATTATTAAATTAATAATTATATGTTAGTTCAATTAAACTAAAAGCATAATTTCTTTTTTGTTAAAGTTGTAATTAAACTTAACTTATATAATCATTAAATTAATTAAATTATATAATATTTTACTAAGTTTATTACTTAAATAATTTTTATGTTAGTCATGTTTAATTATCAAACTTAACAAAATTACAACAATTGTACAAAACATTGAACAAATAAGAAATAAGCTTAAGTGTTGTACGAGGGCATTATAGTAAACTATCTATTTTAATAGAAAATATACCCTCCAACCAAACAGGTTAATCTTATATTCCGAGAATCTCAACCAAACAGAAATTGTGTACATTCCGGGAATATACACTAGATCACATAACTTAGGTAATCTGAGATACCTTAAACCAAACGCCTCCAAAGAGTTATAGTCTTAGCTTTCTATGCTTTCTAGGAAACTATTAGTTTTACTCCCCGTCACCCTATTACTAGGACGAATTTATTTCGTAATAGGATGAATTTAGTTCGATATAAATGATTTTTCTTCTCTAATCAAAAAATAATTTTTGCTGTTTTTTCTCATTAATTTCTAAGCTACCATACTTCTAGGAAAAAATTAGTTATACTTCTCCGTCACCCTATTACTAGGATGAATTTATTTCGTCTCAGGTCGGAGTAATGAGATGAAAGTTTGTAATGTTTCTTTCTTTTCAATACATTGATGTCATCTAAATTAAATTTAAGACCTTTTAAAATATTGATTAGTTTGACCAAGGGATAGAAATGACTTAGTTCAACACAAATTGGGCGCAGAATCCACGAAGAAAGGTAAATTTCTAATTTAGTTATATATTTTTAGTATTTAATATTTTTAAAGATTGAATATTGAAATTAAGAATTTAATATACTATAGAATCAAGTATTAGTCAAAATTTATATATTAAAATGAAAAATTTGTTAATTAATTATTTGTTTTAGTTATAATTCTTAGTATTAACTTAATTCTATTTAACCTTTTTTTAAATCTGATTACTCATCGTTCGTTTGTTATGCACATATCACTTCATCAAGTTAAGATTTTTCTTTGAATGAATCAAATAAATATATTGGCATTAAGATAATCCTTGACATTAATTATGACGAATCAGCTATTTTCCTTCTGTGTTAATAAGAAAAAAATAGTTAAAGAAAATTAGGTTATGTTTGGTACATGAAAACATTTTCTGTTTTCATTCTCTAAAAGTTCAAAGAAATCACCATGTACGAAATGTGTAGTTTATAAAAATGTATGTATGTTTTAGAAAATGAAAATGAAAATGGACCTAAAATTGAGAACAATTTTTTTTAATCTCATTTCTAGGTCCATTTTCATTTTCATTTTCTAAAATATGTATACATGTCCCCTTACAACACATATATTATATTGTAGTTTCTTTATATTTTTTAGAGAATGAAAACAGAAAATGTTTTTTCACACCAAACATAGCCTTAAATTCTCATAAATTTATAGTATTTACAAAAAATTTAATGGCTTAATATCCAAATTGGTTCTTGAATTATACCAAAAGGGACAAATTGACCCCTCAACTTTTATTTGGGATAAATTAGTCCTTAAACTTTTATTTTGAGACAAATAGATCCTGAATAAAATAAAACTAAAGAAAATTCAAGGATCAATTTGTCCTAAAATACAAGTTCATGGACCAATTTGTCTCAATTTATCAAGTTCAGGGATCAATCTGTCTCAAAATAAAAAATTCAAGGACCAATCTGTCTCAAAATAAAAATTTAGGGACCAATCTGTCTAAAAAAAGTTAAGGGATCTATTTATCATTTTAAATATAGTTCAGGGACCAATTTAAATATTAAACCAAAATTTAATTGTGCGTTTAAGTTTTCTTGAATAATTTTATGTTGATTATAGAAACTTTACCAATAAACCTAAACATAAATAAAGTTTAAAA
The DNA here is from genome assembly GCA_030664755.1 of Microcos paniculata. NCBI lineage: Eukaryota > Viridiplantae > Streptophyta > Magnoliopsida > Malvales > Malvaceae > Microcos > Microcos paniculata. The sequence continues at coordinate 33,746,781 of CP131459.1, read as the reverse complement.
GGAAAAAGAATTAAAAAAAAAAAGAAAGAGTTCTCTCTATCTCTGTGATTTTTCTTGTTACAAGAGGAGATCGCAAGACTTAAAATAAAACCCGGGGGAACTTAACGCCCCTAGTATCATCAGTATCGAGTTGGTGAAGCTGAAGCACTCAGGATGGTAACGAATCTAGAAGTTCAAATTCCACCTCCAAATCATGTAAATTTTAGATTAGTTTTAAAAGTTTGGTATTTATATACAAGGTGTTAAGCTAATAAACCTATTCGATTGAAATTGTTTTATGTTAAAGTTGGGTCTGACCGTCTATAACTAATCAATTAATTTTAAATTGGCTTAATACATATTTTAACCCACCAACTTGTCACCATAGCACATTTTGGTCCTTATTTTTTTATTGTGAAATTTTTAACCCTTTTATTTTTATTTTGAGGCTCCGTAAGCCCTTCTGTGAGCCCTTCCGTTAATAGTTCCGTTAACTTGTCCATGCGGACGAAAGGTTCCGTCAATTTGTACACATGGCACACAGATGAACAAACGCATTGTTTTTTTTTTTTCATCATCTTCAGGTCTCTCTCTTTTTTCTCTCCTAAACATGGAAACTTAGAAGTTCCAATAACTCCCACTCCTCAGCCCAGTTTCCGTTGGTAGTTCACCACCTCTATCGCCACCGCTGGTGCTGTCCACGACACTAACTGCTTCGCTGCAATAAACTCTCCTATTCTAATCTCTTGAATTGGTCTAAAAACCCCTAAAGTCCTCACTAAGGTCCGCGACTTCAAACCGGCGATCCAACCTTGGCCACCATCCGATTGCCTCTTCCTTTGGATGTGTCACTTTCCTTCTCAAAGCACACAACTCTATCGGTGGGATTTTCAATTAGAATCCTTCAATGAAAACCCCTAAATTCTAGCTATGAACCCTAGAAATTTCTCTTTCTAATTCCTTTTTAATTATTGAAACCCTGGCCTTTTCCAAGTCTGATTTCTTTTGCAAATGGTAAGAATCCTCTCCTCGAAATTGCTTCTCTCAATTCTCAGATTTATAATCATCTCCTCTGTTTTCAGTTAGGAAAGGCGCTTTTTTTTTTTCAATTGCATGTTTGTGTTGCTATTCGGTTTTGTAGGCTGCTATCACTACTGATGCTACTTCTATATTTGTGTTTGGATGTGGCTTGTTGGAGAGATTGAACCAAGAGTGATGATAATTTTGATGATGGACGGTGAAGGGAATAGTTTGGTTTACTGGTTTCTATATATAGAAAACACGCCTGCTTTTGATTCTCCTCTATGTCTTCCAACGTTTTACACAGCCAAGCAGCATTTCGTTTGCAATGCAAAAACACAGATGAAATTATTGTCGCACTGTTGGTCATCTTTCATCATTTAAATTCTGTTCGCTGTGTTTTGAAGAAGAAATTTTTCCAGTTGAAGACTAGTGGAAATTTTTTTTAAAAAAAAATTGATTTCTTTAATTGAAATTAAAAACTTTAATTATCAATTTTTTTTTCTGCTTACTACTCGAAGGAGGAGATAGAGTGAAGAAGAGAAGAGATTGGAGGAGGAGACGGTGAAGAAGAGAAGAGATCTGTCGAGGGGAGGGGGTGACCGGGTGAGAGAGGTTAAGCTGAAAAGGAAATTTCGGCTACAAAATTTGTTCTTTTGTTGGCGTGTTAGGGCCTATTTAATTGCTGATGTGGAATGCTAAATGTGTGAAAAATGCTAACCCAGCATCGTTAATAGCACCGTTGCTCAAGTGCCTTCATGTGACTGACAGAAGGGGATGGAAGGGTTAAGAGGTTAGCAAAATAAAAGTTTAAGGATTCAAAATTCCATAATAAAAGAATGAGGGTCAAAATGTGTTATAGAGACAAGTTGGAGGGCTAAAAACTGTATTAAGCCATTTTAAATTGGATGCTTTAACATATAGTAGTATAATGAAATAAGAAGTCCAGGTGTGTACCATTCAAGAAGTAAAAATTTTGATTTTACTCCTTTCAAGGGCATTCTGTTTTTGGTGGAAAAATGAAAAATCTATACTACTATAGTAAAAAAAAGAATGTGAATTTACTAAAACATCTATTTTATTTGAAAAAAATCTCTTAATTGACAATGGTGTCTATGGGTTTTTTTGTTATTTTTATACATTTATTTTTTTTAATGAAACGTTTTATTTTATTTGATCAAAGGCAACAAGAGGATGCTACTCAAAGTTTATCTATTCTTAGATATGTTGTCAAACTTTACAAAACAACAGCAATAAGCTATACATTATCTATTCTTAGTATAGATTTATACAAGTATGTTGTTGCAAAACCCCCACTTTTGACAGAGCTGGATGTTGATTGGATCCTTTGCCACATTCTTCAAAGTATACATTTTTCTTCGTACCAATGTTGCTATTTTCAAAAGAATTTATGATGTTGTACTTTCAAATTTCCTAAATAGTCTGTTGTTCCTCTTGCACCAAATAAAATAAATGATTGCATTCCATACCATTATACATATGATAACTAAGAGTGATTTACCTTTTAACTTTGTCGTTCTCCAATTGAACTTAGTATTCCAATCATGAGGCAATCTATGCATGCATACAATTATTTTGGTTTTACCTTATTTTTTATTTTTTTCCTTATGGGTCCCACCTGGCTTATTTTTTTAATGAGAATGAAGGTTAAATATAAATAATACTAGGATAACTGCCCGCGCTAATACTGCAGGTATTTATGAAAGTTTGTTTGATATGTTTTTTCCCAAATAATGAATGCAGATGTATAATGATGGTATTTCATTTCACTATAAACATGGACAATATTGGCAACCGGCTTTCAACATCTATATATAAAAAGTTTTTGTATGTAAGTAAGAGGAAGTGCATATGGGTAGAGTCTTTCAACAATATAATATAAGAGGACTTGTATAAAATACTCGTCAATTTAATTCTATTTCTTTTATATGCATGTAAAGTAAAAGTGTACAAATATGTAAATTGCATATTGATCACGCAAAATAAAGTAAAATATTGAAATGCAAATTTGAACTGCAAGTTGAATATATATCTATTTTTTGAAGTAAACATACAGAAAAATATAAAACATAATATATATATATATATATATATATAAGAAGTAAACTGGAACTATTAATTATAAATCCTAATCTCCCCTCAAAACTCGAAACTTCTGCTTCCTGTAGTCGGATCAGACAGAGCATCCAAGAGAGATGGAATAGATGGCTCAAGTAATTTCCTTCTTCGAAGCCCCTAGCAATCTTCGTTCATTCAAATTTTCCTCTATAACTTTCTTCTCGATTTTAATGTCTAAGCCAAAGACACCATTGAGTGTTTCTACCATGTTGTGTGGAGTTTCTAAGATAAGCATTGATCTTTCCACCTGCACATAAGCTATAAGAGAAAAAAAATCGTTAATTAGTGAATAATAGAAGGGGAAGACTTTCCATGATTCCTTACTTTGTATATGTAAATATCATATATGAAATAAAAGATAAACATAGGTGGAAAGGAAGAGAAAATTCGTTTTCAACCTGGGGATACATAAACAAACACTATAAGCTTGGCCCATTTCTTAGCAAAGTTTACAACTTATTTAGCTTTGAGGCCAAGTGCCATATCATATCATATCATATCTACATTACGGAAAGAAATCTCTAAACTTACATATAATATACTTATCAATTTGTTTTTATCTAAACTATTACTTATTATAGTAGCAAAACTATTTAATTAAGTATATATGACATCCACCTCCCTCCACATTTCTTCTAGCAAATTAAAATCTTTGACACCCAAATCCTCTTAAAAGATGTCTCAAGGTTTCAAGTTTTTAATAGATTTCTTCCTTGCAAAAGGAAAAGAAAAGGCAATGATTCAATCCTGAGCAACAGAAGCTTAACTTTTATTATAAAATCAAGTTCTTAAAAAGTCCATAAATGAACAACATAATTAGACACACCTCATTGTGTAAACAGTGTTTGGCAAAATTATGGTCAACTGCTCTCAAAAAAAGATATTACTGCTTCACATTGGCTTGCACTCTTAGTATTTACTCCACAAAAGCTGCATTAAAAGAGAAAGAAAATTCATTCACTGTGGAAAAATAGAGAGATTAATAGGAACATGAAACGTTAACAAAGAAGATGCTGGATATTTACGTACTCTTTGCAAAAAAACCTAGCAGCACCACATAATTACATAAAAAAAAGTATGGTAACCAAATTTAAAAGGAAAATACCCCATAAGACTCACTCAATAGTCTGCTTTAGATCAAGTCAAGTACCTGCAATAAAGAATAAAAGCAAAGCTAATTGCTATTTAGAGGCCTTAGCTTTATTCTCTTTTTTATTGGTTTTAATTAAAAAGAAAAAAACACATGGATAGTTCAAGTTTTAAACCCTTTCTCTTTGCCTTACCAAAGACTTAACATTAAATAGAGAAACAATGTTTTTTGCCATTTTTGCAATATGAAAAAAAAGAAATCAAGTAATTAGTAACCAACTATTCCTTAAGCATTCATAGTCATGGTTTTAATTTCAGTTAAAAAAATTGAAAATTTACTTCTACAAAGTTAAAACTTATACCTGGTGTGACAATTTGAAAAAAGCTACTATTTTCCTGCATCAAAAAACAAATTGCATTATGTTAACATATTATCACATTTGATTTTGACCCCTCAAACAGCTAGTCAGAGTTTGCCCAATTAGAAACTTCATTCTCTAAAGGATAAACAAATAGTGTTAAGACAAAAGTAAATTAAGGGAAAATAGCTATTTTAATGAATAGAGTAATTCACAAATAGAAATTGAATCTTATTAAAATTGAAGGAAATAGAAAGCAACTCGAAAAGATGGGTATTCAAAGTTAAGCAAAAAGCAACAAATTTATGTATTTGACTATGCACCTTGTTCTTCTACCAACATCTATCAGTACATATTTGCTTAAAAAAATTGTAGTAGCCATTTCAAGTGGACAATGTGTTTGACGAAGGAAAAACTTGTGAAGTAATTATGCAATCACGTAACTTGAGGATTAGCATAGATAGATTAACAAAGCAAGGGAAAAACATCTCCCTGACTACAATAAACTTCAAAATAACAAAATAAAAAAAAGATTGTAATTACCTGCATTAAATTGTCGATAACATGAGCAAGCAAAAACCCTATGCAATTAAAAAAATGAGGAATGCTTTAGCGTATCAAACTTTGGAAGACACAACCCATGAAAATGATATAAAATCCATCTGCAAAAACAAAGAAAACAGGAAATAGGTAGCACGTGAACAGATCCAAATCAAGTAATTGGTTCCGAAACGAAAATCTAAATTCTCCATTACTACAAACAATATATTTCTATCTCTTTAGTAGACAATTATAGACGAAGGAAAAGGCATCAAAACTTAGTCAGAGAGCATAGTTAGAGTGGAGCCAAAACCAACAGAGGAAAAACAAAAAAGTCCAATTTAGGGAAAACATACTAAAAGAAAACCGAAAAACCAACACACCTGCTAATGCCTGCCTCTGTTTTTCCCCTATTTCCTTTCATCCATTGCCATGTCCCTTAGCCTTCCGATTAGACCTAAAACAAAAAATTAGAAACATTAGAAAGGGAGAAGGAAAAAAAACCAAAAAGGATAGCAGAAACATGAATGGGAAACAAAATTAAATAAAAAGAATGGAAGACTTCCAACAAAATACACCAAACCAACTGAAAAAGGAATCGTTTTGGGAAATTAATTAGGGAAAAGAAACGGAGAAGGAAGAGAGTTGTAAATATTAAAAAAAATAAATCATAAAATATAAATATGAATATTTTGGGTGAGGGAAAAAATAATAAAAGAGGTGAACAGCCAGGGAAAAATTATAGGGGAGGGGAGGGGAACAAAATGGCCATGAGTCAATTCGTTAGAAAAAGAAAAAAAGGAAAGACAAAATGGCAATGACTTTATGAGTTCCAAAATAGATAAACAATTTTAAACTTGATTTCTTTTAAAAAAAGAAAACATTTATATTTATATCTAACTGTTAAAATACAAAGCTAAGACAAAGGATTTTCAAATGTAAAAATTTTATAGCGTCACATGTCAGTCTTTGGGAGCATCAGGGGATAAAATTAACTGTATGTATAGATGTATAGATTTGTGGTGAAGGAAATTTGGTTTATTATATATATATATTAAATTTGATTAATTTAAGAGTATAATTGGACATTTGACATCTTTTGGTTGGTTGATAAGAAAATAAATATATAAAGTTATCAAATTAATATTTACCTTAAATAAAATTTATTTAATTTTTCATATATTAAATTTGGTTAAAGGATTATTTTTTATTTTTAAATAAGAAAAATAAAAAATAAAAAATAAAAAATAAAAACGAAAGATTAGAGAAGTAACAACTTTGACACAAGATATGCGTATAAATAAGAATATTGTTAATAACATTTCTTTATAATATTTTAGCCATGATAGAATTAAAAGCATTTTGTTTTGCTTAATTATATTTTACATTATTATTATGACTCAACATCTTAATATGATTGTTAAGATATTTATGTGAATTCTACATGTGTATTTAATACAAATTAGAATAAATGAAATTAATTTCAATTTTATTTATATTTTTTTTTCTTTTGTCTTTATTCTTATATTTAATTATTTTTAAAAAAAATATAAGAGCAAAAAAAACCTGCTACGAAGCACGGGTACAAAACTAGTATTCTGTAAAGAGGTTGCTTCAATCCCTACATCAAGTTAAGATGTACTTATTTAAATGCTAGAACAAGTGTTATACTTCAGCCACATTCCAGATAACATTAACAAAGAATCACCAGCACAAATCTTAATTTGGATGTTAAAACAAGTATTATTCTCCAGTTACATTCGAGATTTCTCTAACAAGAAATCACCAGCACAAATTAAACCCAAATATTTTATGACAAGTTTGATTTTAGTTGACCCTTTCTTGGCTTTCACGGTTATGTGAAGACAAATTAGTGAATTTCAACGGTAATAGTATCTTATCATGGACACCAGAAAGAAGATCCACCTATAACTAGAAAATCAAAGATACATAGATTTGAAACTAAATACAACCCAAACCCCTTAAGCGTAGATTAGTTGACAAGGAACTATTCTAATTTAATCAAGTAACTCAAGTTCGAGTCATTGAATACCCAATTATCTTAAAAATCTAGGAGATAAAACTTTGCCGTCCTTATGATCCTACCCAACTCGAATTCGAATTAATTGGAGAGAAGCTGCAAATATCGAATGGTGAAAACCGAAAGAAACTAAATACAACCCAAAGCGGTAATTAAAGACTTGATGTGTATTTGGACTATTCTCAAAAAAAGACTTGATGTGTATTTGGAAGGTACAAAGAAGAATAAATAAATTTAAGTTTGTGAAAGACAATCTTCCCAACTAATATCAACATATCATGACCGAGCAATGTCACGATGATATGAAAAAGAAAAACGACAAGTGATTATCACTGATGAGCTATGTCGGGTCATCCATCACTATAATTTATTGCACATGATCTCACGATCATCATTATTATATACTATTTACTATGTCCTTCATGCGAAGGAACAAACAAAAATTATAAAAAAAATATATAGATATTTTAAATTAATTTACAATTTATATGTATAGTCTATGTTAATAGAGCATTAAAATTAATTTGGAGTTATTAATATATTAGTATTAGTATTTTATCATGACCACATTAAACTTATTAGAGTATTCCTTAAGTTTATTAACTTAAAATTAATCTCTTTTGAGTTAATAGAGTTAATAGTGTAAACGATAAAGTTTTTTATCAAGTATATATTCGGGAATTTGTATTCTCTTCGATGTCACCTTGAATAACACTTAGTTCTTCAAGCTCAACCTCCAAACGTACAAAAACACCATTTGTTCCTCACCGTGTGGACGGGTGAGGCACTGGGTCTTGCTGATTGAGTTTTTCTCACTCCTGGCTTCTTTGTTATATGGGCCATTGCAACCTAAAGCCCACATGGGTGAGGATCCTTGGTCTTGTTCGTATCTTTAAATTATATTATTATTATTCAATCCATGGGTTCATTTGAGAATTGATGTGGTTCAAAAATACTAAACCATACGAATCAATAAAAATCTTTATATTGATAATGAAAATTAACCAAACTTAAAAATAATTGGAAATAAATTTTAAAAAGGAAAATAAATTGAACCTCACACCATGAACAATCAGACACAAAACCTAAAAAGAATAACAATTAAGCAAATAAAAATTTTAGGCTATTTAAAAATTTTATACTATTCGTACTTTTATATAGATTATAGATTATAGATTATAGATTATAGCTAACCTAAAAGGCTTTTATATTTTCATGATTTACTTTTATTAAAGTCTATATAACATATATATTACTAAATTTTAATGTAATTATTCAAAAATATTATTATGTTTTTGGTCACCTTAGGTTGAAATTTTATAAATGAAGAAAATAAATTTAAAATATTTTTCTATTTGAGATACGATACAATTTGATTATCAATTAGTCAGAATATATTTTCAATGCGCCTATTGAAAGTTCATACCAACAAAATATAATTTTTGGATCATAAAATTTTTTTTCATGTTTTTATATTTAATCAAATATACCGTATTAACAACCAAATCCAACTTAAATTGTGAATATATTTGACTTTGGTTTGATTTTACGTCCCTACCACAGCTCATGAAAAGATGAATAAATATCCTTCACTGATTTTATTCCTATATATGAAATTACCAAAAACACTTATCGGCCCATCCCCTCAATCTCGGCGGTTCATGGACGGCAACTCCCCTCACTTTAAATAATAGTAATAACCAGTTTCTCATTTCCGTATCTATCGCGTCCTTTCTCGTAATTTTACCCAAACCCTCCCTGTATATTCTATTATCCCCTCTCCTTCTCTCATTTCGAAAGAAGAGAAAGAAAACAAAAAAGGAAAAAAACAAAAACAAAAACAAAACCTTTTCTTTTTCTCAAAAGAGAGAGGAGGAAGAAAAGGTAACGCAAATGAGCGACGAAACCTCTCCAACCTCTCCAACATCTCCATCTTCTTTCAAGCGAAAGCTGAAATCATCCCTCCGTCTCCCATGGCTCCGGCATCACGGCCACCACGACACCGTCCAAAGTGCGTCAGCCACTCCTCTTCCGTCCCCTGGCCCAAGCCCCAGGGCCAATAACAATAACCATAACAACATGGCTAAGCTTATAAGCGGGACATTATCTCCTACGTGGCTAAAGACCCCAGAACTTAAAGACAAGTGTCGTAGCTTTATTAACCGCATTGGACATGCAGGTCATGGTCATGGTCATAACGGGCATGGCCATCTTCACGGGAGACGACGACACTCGGCAGATTTTCGATATGATCCGTCGAGTTATGCGTTGAATTTCGATGAAGGGAGCCATGATAGACAGCTTGATGAGTTTCCTATGAGGAACTTTTCTGCTAGGTTGCCACGTTCTCCTTCTCCTCCTCCTCCTGCCGCTACAACTTCTAGGGAAATCACTGCTTACACTTAAAATTCAAAATAAAAACAAAAGAATATCGCTGCTCTAATTAATGGGTTTATATTGTTTTTGTGTGTTGAATCATTTTATCTGGAAAAATGATGGCTATAGCGAGAATCTGTAGATATAGTTTTTTTTTTTTTTCTCTCCTTTCCTTTCTGTTAAAATGAAAAATATTGTTTGGAATTGTAAATAATTTTTTTCATAATTTCCTCATTTTTCTTCTACTGGTTTAATCTTGGATCGAAGGTTATGAGAAATAGTTTGATGAATCTTTTTTTTGTGAGAAGTACATAAGTTCAATTATAACGTTGCTTTTTTTTTTTTTTTTTACATTATTATAAATTTAAATGCTGTCATGGGAGTTTAATTATCTCACCTTCAAGGTAAATTATCAACTTTTTTAAAAATTTATCAACTATTTTTTCTGTAACTTTTCTGACTTAAAAATCATCTACCAATAAGAACATGTGGGAACTCATTCTCCTGCAATAATTTCATAGCTTATGAAACTCGACAACAACCCATGAATACAAGCCCTCCATGCACACAACTTCGGGCCTATTCCCATTGAAGAGAAAAACCAGAGAATTCAAATCCGTATGGCCGTCCATGGGCCCAAGGAAAGTACAAAAGAACTTAGTCAGGCTCAGAAGCAGTGAAAGCCCAGCAGTGGGGGTTTGGCCTAATTTACCTGCGCAAACAACGTTCAATTCAGATTTGAGAACTTAACCAAAAAAGCTCAACCAAAAAAACAAAAAAATCAGAGTCGTAGGTAAGAATCTAATAAGATACCACCTTCCTCGGATAGACCAATATTGTCAACGTCTCCAAAGATTCTTCCCATTTTGACAAAAGTGTTGATGGACGACTTTTCGCATTTTTCACTTTTTATCAAATTTCGTTACTGCTTTACAAATAGAAACAGACACACACAATGGCTTTCTTTTCATCACCCATGTCATATGCCATCATTACTCATCAGCCATGTGGATACAAACCGCTCCGTTTATCAGTTATCCCAATCTTTGTATACCCAATGGAATCAGAGATTAATGTCCCATCTTAGTCTAGTCTTCTACGTTACCATATATATCAATATCAGAAAAGCAAATCTAATTCTCACCAAAAAATAAAAAAGAAAAGCAAATCTAAGGGCATAGTTTATTCCACATATATTTTATCAAGAAATGAGAGAATGTTGATATTATACGCGGTGGGAACAATGGAAAGATGGACCCTTCTTCTAAGCAGTGGAAGAGACTCGAGAGATGGACCTAACATTCAAATCTCTACAAGCCCTATCCTACCAACAAGTTCAACTATTTTTTCCTAGTATGATGTCATACTCAAAAACTCTAACTTAATAAATAAGACAGATCATCATGAGTTTAATTAATAAGAATCTGTTCACCGGATGAACTTTTTTTAAAAAAAATTCTTACATTACTCAATACCCCTACACCCTATTTTTATCTATTAATTGAGTCGGTTTCATCTTGTATACGAGTGATGAGATTCCATAGTTTTTTTTTTTTTAATTTATAGATGTCATCATCTAAAGTTAAATCTAATTGGATATGATATAAACATGTTCATGGGTTAAGTCGGATTTTAATTGATGATTGCATATGAGGTTGACTAGAACCGATACAAAGCCAACTATTTGTGACCTGACCTTTAAATAGCTCTACTATGATAACATGATCCGTTATGTATAAATAATTTACTTTTACAGCTAATTTGATCCTTTCTAAATTAACTCATTTGAACGTAGATAAGTACTTAATACATTATACTTTCCTGTTATACACTTGTACTCCTAAATTCATCTAACCCCGTGTTAAAGCAAAAAGGTTCTGATTAATTAAAAAAGAAAAGATTAGAAATCAAAATTAATTGTATTTATTGTTTTTACGAAGAAGCATCGGCCAATGGTGGCGTTGGAAGTGGATTGCAATTGTCGGCATTGACAATAAATATCCATTTGTCCAATAAGTGAGCAATCACCAATCTCCATCACAAAGCGTTTGGTTGTTTCAACCGAAAAGACAACATAAACGTGTGGGGTGTGGGGACTTCATATCTTTCTTACACTGAACTTACTAAATTTAGGAAACATTTCATGTCCCACCAAAAATATATGCTATATATGTAGGTTTTAAGCTTCTTAACCACTGGTCAGCTCGTTGGTTGTTTGGTGAAGATGTTTCCAGCGGATCCTACAAGTGGTTGAGATGATTTGTACGTAGCATAGTTTACTATATATTATTCAGCTCTTAAGTTCCAAATCTCTAAACCTCTTTTATAGGCGATTTTTCCTACCTCTATTCTAAATTTTCTTTTATTATACTTGAATGTTTTTTATTCAAAAAAGAATCCTAATGGATTTTTTTAAAAATTAATTATAAAATGACCTGATCTAATTGAAAGAAAATTCTCCTAACAAGATGAGAGGAAAAAAAATTGTACTAGAAGTTGCCCGATTTTGATACACTTGGATCAAATTTAACTTTTCCGTACTTGTCAGAATAGTGGAAGATGACAAGTTAGAATGGAATCCAGGTGTGTCAAGTTCGAAATTTAAATTTTAGTATTGGCGATGCAAGAGAATATTAGGTTAGAAATAGATGGAAGTAGAAGATTAGGCTTAGGTTGTACATGGATTGACCTAGGATAAATTTAAAAGCCCTAATCTAAATCCAAACCCTAATTTGGTCCGTACAATTGAGGAAACTAGTACATGACCCAACGAACTTCAAGTAGAGAAGTAAAGAAGCTTAGGAAGGAATTGGAGAAAAGTATTGAAGTCCAGGATAGAGATTGATCTAATTGGAAGCGAATTGGACCAATCGGTGGCAAAGGGGACCTCCGGGGCCGGAATTGAAGTGAACTGGCTCCGGATCCTTAAGTCGGTGGAAGAAGGTTCGAGAAAAGAAAGAGGAAAAACATCTTGAACTGCATCGGCGTCGGTTCATGTATCAGGCCTGTTATAAGGCCGGGTTGAGCCGGGAGCTTTATTTTCTCTTTGCCTCCTCTTCTTTTTTCTTCGTCTGATCTCCTCTTCGTCTTACACCTAAACCATCGTGTAAACCACACTTAAAACATCCCCCTAATCATCCCAAAACAAATCCCCAACTCCCTTAGGCTCAGATTTAAGGAGAAAGAAGAGAAAACACAAAAAAGAGCAAGGAAGAGCCACTGGCGCTGCCAGGAAGATCCCGCCATATCTCACAAATCGACAACGATTTAAAGAGAGATTTTAATATGGTGTATTAGACTCATTAGGCTTTCCAATGCCACCAACCTTGCATCAATCTATGTATTAATTAGATAGTTATGCAAGATCAAAATTAGATGTTAGTTTTAGGTGCATAGATGGAGTTAGGTTAGAAATTTTGGAATTTGGATGGATGATTTAGAAATTGAGCTTGGTGAAGTTGTTGTGGATGCTTTGAGGTGCTTACGTGTGAATTTGCAGCTTGATCCATGGCTCGGGTGAAGAGAAACGATAGAGAGAAGTGGAGAGTAAAGCTTTCGGGTGAAAACCCGAGACACACCGGCACCATTTCATGTATGAAACGGCCCCGAATGTGACATTTGGCCACTTGGCCATGGCATCGGGTTGAACCGACACTGGACCATTCATGGTCCATATGCCGGTTCTGCCCTAAGGCGAAAATAGTCATTTTACACCCCGAAACCCTAATCGACCCCAAATCGATCCAAAACATTTCCAAACCTTTCGAATAACCTTCAGACATCATCTTAGGGCATCCTAGAACCTCTTAGGTATATCTTAGATTTGAATTAGATTTCTAACACCTCCAGATGATCAAGTGTGGCAACGCTCACGAGACCGATCGTGGATAATTCTTTGGAAGTATACGAACCTCCCAATATTGTGAGTAGCTTAGATTTCATTGCTTAGCCATTAGGTTTAAATGTTTTCTAAATGTTTTAAATATAAAATGTTTTATAAATGTTTTGGGATACAGAAAATCCACCACACACATTTTTATTTTGTTGCACACCAATTTATTAAACCCGATAATTTTAAGAAATTGTAAATGTTTAATTATATTTATATTTTTGTATATTGTTGATGATGATGATATGTGAAATGAGAGATCGAGTAGTTCTCGATGCTCCATGAGAGAGAGTGTGGACCCAGCAGAGCATGCATTAGACAAAAAGCCGTGGATCGCCTTTTAAAGGGCACGGTGAGTGAAAGACCCAGGGTAGAGAGGCACATAAAAGAACTCACCCAAAGGCAGTTGTCATTGTGCTCCACTTGCAACGAATAGCATCGTCGAGGGAACGAGCTAGAAATAAAAAAGAGATAAAGGTTTTAAGTTAAAAGAGATAGCCCTCGACGCAATTGGGCTTACGACCATCGCGAGGTCAAACCTTCAGTGTTTTAACGCCAGCTCATTTGAGAAATTATTTTATTTCATTTTATCTATTTAATTATTAGTTTTATAAAAAGGTTTTGGGAAAGGATTTTATGAAAATAAAATAAATTATTTTATAAGTCCTTTTGGATTATTCTCGTTTCCCTTATTTTCGTTTCCTTAACTCCTAGTGGATATCCATTGAATCTCTGTCACTCACTTGTAGCCAACTTTGTTCGATGCAGCTTCCGTGTGCGAGGATCAGTAGATGTGTTAGCGGCCCATAGGAGATTTTTCAATTTTCGCTGCTTGGACATTCCTTTAAGTTATTCCACTGGTACTCAATTTTAATTCAAATTGTTTTATTAAATGGTTTTATATTATAAGTATTATTTCTAATTAAAGTTAAGTTTTAAATTGTTTTGCAGTGATTATATTAAATTATATGTCTTACGGTGTTTTGGGGTACGTGGCGGCAGACATGTATTTTGAGGTAACGCGACAGTTGTCACGTGGCCAAGCCAGTGGGTCCGGGGCATGATAGGCTTTGCCCCTGGTCATATTTTTATTTTAAATTAAAAATTAAAAAATTTAAAGGCACATTTAAAAATTTTAAAAGTTCTTAGTATTAAATAAAAAAAAAGATAATAGCAACAAAAAAGTTAGAAATAAATTGAAGTGTCAATGATATAAAATTCGACACTTTTAATAACAAACATCTCACAATATATTTTTAAATAAATTTTATTTATTATTATAAATTATAACTTAATAGACCATTTTTTGTCACAAAATTAACATACATTTTTTTCCTTAAATGTACAATGAATTCTTATTATTTAAAACAAATCTTATAAACGTACATATATCATTTTTAAAAATCATGCTAATAACCTAATAATACTGTAACAAATAACTAACAAATGGACCAAACAAATATAGAAATTGGACGAAACCCCTCCGTAGAGGTACTCGATCCCAATAACTTAAACTAAAGATCAATAAATTAATAAACAATCAATAGATTATTTACGAATCCTTAAAATTTCAGAGGACTTGCATTCTTATCTAATCATAAAAAAATTATAACATCTCTTAATATTACCACAATCTTTCATTTTATTGTTAATATCTAATTATGTCATCAATTTCCTATTAGAACCTAACAAAAAAATCCGGTCAACATTTTGATTCCTAAAAATCTCCATAAAATATATCAAAATCTCCTAAATCAAATATCCTTAATTATATGAAATTATGACGTTTTAACAAAATTATTATATTTTCAATTATTAGATTGATGCTTATTTTATATTTTTATCAATACTTCAATTATTTGATGAATTAAGAATTGTTATGATTATCATCATATATAACGGTCAAAAAATTGATTATAAAAGTCGTTATTTTGTAATAGTAAAATAAAATTAATTGATAAAATAATTTTTTATCATTAGAATATCCTCTAATAATAATAAAATATCCACTTTAATTCACCAAACTAATCCTAGTCCAATCTTGTGAAATTAATAATCACCTTAATAATTAAATAATGACTTCAATTCATCACAAAATTACTTCAAAACTAATATTGAAGTTTATTATTACCTATCAAATTACCTCTTAATAATAATAATAATAATATTAAATGATCTTAATTCGTCAAATTAATCATAAATTCAACTTTAAATATTATCATTACTCACTCAATGTCTTTTAATAATAATCACATAAATTCAAATTTATAGATATGATTTAAATACTTAGGGATTAAAACTATCAAATTCTTTCAATAAATTAAGCAATAAATATATATTTATGAAAAATAATTGAAAAAACAAAAGTTCCAACTTAATCAGGATGGAAAATTTGACCAAAAAAAACCAAGATGGAAAAAAAAAGGAGAAATGGAAAAAGGAAAACAAAAAAACAAAAACAAAAGAAAAAGAAGAATTGGAAAAAAAAAAGAGAGTCAAATACATCCTAATTTCCTAAATAAAAGCTCACCAAATTAACCATAATTACTTAAATTGTCATCAATATTGAGACACATGACATCAAATTATACATTTAATTTTTTAAGTGATGATTTTGATTGATGGAGATTACTTTCATATATAAAATATAGAGATATAGATATAGACATTACGAGTAATTAATTAGAACGGTATTATATAGTAACATCTTAGATTTCTTAGTACTAAAGGACAAACTATACCCAATTGCATTGATTAAAGTAAAAAAGAAAAGTCACTCAAACTGATCAACCTTATTAGAAAACAACAAAACATAATTATGACCATAAGCATTAATGCTTTCGGTATAAACATGAGTATATTCCTTCATGCCCAAGCTGCCAAGTAAACAAAACATGAAAGTGGTTAATTAAAGTTAAAAAGGGTGGACGTCTCCTATGGGGTTTTGACATTTTGCTTAAGCACTTTGGATTATCAGATGGATAAAGATAACCAAAAACGCGGTTTCCGCACGGAAAACAAGCTCTTTTGTTTACGTAATTGGATTAAATTTTCAAATTATTACTTTAACTTTTTCTACACTTTCTTTTTGGCTTCGTTGCACTACTTTTTCCTTGCTATCATGACTTTGTTCTGTTAATGTTTTATTGCTAACATATTAATTTAATCTGAAAGTTTAAGAAATCTTTTTAACAAAAGGATGGTACGTAATACCTGCTACGAGAAGATAGTATCATCAACTAACCAACCGTCCACCAAAGAAAATATATATAGATAACTAATGTAACTGCCTGCCCAACACCATAATTAATGGCTTTATCCTAAAACAATTCAATCAAGTTTGGTTAGTTCTTCATCCTCCAACATCCCCTTTGGTCTCCCTAGCTACTGCCCAAACTATTCTTTATTTGCCATGCCCTTTTTATTTTTATATTTGTGGGTTTGCAAAATTGCAATTTTAATTACACTTCAAGAGAAATCCTTTCCATAATTACTTGCTAATTTATTAATTATAATTTTGGAAAGTAAACTTTAAAAAAGAGATTTGGAGAAATGATAGAAAATAAAAGAAAAATGAAAGATCAAAGAGGAATAATATGATGTCCAGAGTATTTAACCTAACGGGTTGCTGCATACTTCTCTCAGATTTTCTTGAAACTTGACATTTATCCCATCACATGTGAGTTTTGTCTAATACTATTATATTATAAATTGATTTTGTAATATCTTAGTTAATTTGTTAGTTTAGCTTGTTTAATGATTTCTTATTTAATGTACAAGATTTATCTCTTTCTCATGAGATTTGTAATACCCAATTCCACATCATTTTAGGATATAGGATTTCAATGTGATATATATAGTGAGACCCAAATCCAATACTATGAGGTACCTTTTAAGTAGGACAAAACCGTGAGGCTACTGACTAAAGCGGACAATACCTTCCAGGTTGGGCCAGGTCTCCACAAGATTTCTATTAGTTATTGTATAATAAAAAAAAGCTAGTCTTTTTTTTTTTAAGAAAAAAAGTGTGTTTTAATTTAAAAGCACTTAAATATTAGCTTTTCAAGTTAGACGGGTTTTAATGGTCTAAATTAATTTTTGACACAAATAAAAATTGTTTGATATTGTGATTGAGATGAAAAACAACTTTTGACACTCAAAATGCAATAAGAATCAAGCTCTTAATAAATTATCCACTATATTAATAGTAATAATACCTAAAATTCTTGCCTAGAAGTAAGTTGGGTTTGTTGTCTAATTTATTAACTAACCATTGATCTTAAGTTAGGTCATACAGCAATAGATATACATTGGTTTCATAAAAAAGAGAAATGATTTTTTGGATGGTTGATTTTGGTTTGGAGAAGATTACTCAATGGTATACTTGGGTTATTATTTACTATCCAAGATTGAAGTTGGGTTAGTCGAGTAACCAACAACTTAAAGACCCCCAAGTCAAATTCAAATTAGATAATTTTGAATTATGATGATGATATTTAAATGATTAATTTTTTAAATTAAATTCAAGGCTTATTAAGTTGAGTCTCACATGAGGTTGAGCAAATTAAAACCTTTGAATTGAATATGATTTTTAGGATATTTAAAGTAAAGTAGGTACATGATACTAATCGTTTTTAATTAACCTTGTTATTTGGTAGTTGCATTGGAAGTGAGTAATTATTAAATTCTTAGCTTTTATAATTCAGATTAAGGCATTTTACATGTAAATCCTCAAACAACCACCTACAGGAATTTCCCCTATTATGGAACTAAACATCATATGTGTGTTTGGTTAAATATATTTGCAATTTGCAAGATGCTACATCCAAAAGAAACAAGGGATTCACTAACACCGGTTGGGTTGAATAAAAAAAGCTTAATGCCTCTTAAGTAAGGTCTTGGGTTCGATTATTGTGAATGGAGAAACATATTTGGGAGAGCTTCCTTTTATTTAGGGCTTGACGCGACTCAAATAAAATTAGTAGCAAACTGTAAACAGATACAGACACTCTTATAGATGTAAAAAAAAATAGGATTATACTAAAAAAAGTTTAAGATAATTTAATAACCATATCCAACACCAAAGAAAGGGACAAAAGGAAAATGAAAATTTGATCTCAATAACTTGGAAAAAGCAAATACTACTTTTCTAGACGAGGAAAGAAAGAATTTGGGATTTTGGATTATGGACAAGAATAATAATTAGTAGTAGCACTTAGTTGAAAAAATAAAAAGATGAGGAAGAAGAAGGAATGTTGGATCAAAAAGAGAAAGCCCACTGCCCTGCCCCCACCAGCAAATTGAACAAGTCACCATCTTCGCTTTTCCTTTATTATAAATCAAAATCATCATCATACCAGAAAAATATAATCTCTTTTGGATTTGACTGAAATTCTGCATGAACCATCCACGTGCCGTCACCCCTAATCGCTCTCCCCTTTTCTCACTTTCCTTAATTCCTTAGAACTTAAGAAAATTTATACTAGTATATACCAGATAAACACCAAAACCGAGTCACTGCCATTTTCCTTTCCTGTCAGTTTTCCCGAGAAAAATTAAAATCCTGCCCCAGGAAAAATAAATGAAAGGGAAAATCCCATGATGAATTTTATTTTCAGAACAAAATAAAACCCAAAAAAAAACAGATTCCCAGAGAGAGTGAGGGGGGGAGATAGGAAGCAGAGAGACAAAAAGAGAGTTTGAAAGAAAGAAAAAGATTCATCCAAAGCACAAGAAAAGCCCTGAATCAAAGGCGGCCCATAACCAGCTCAAGCACCAGCACCGACCCAGTCTCTCTTTCTCTTCTACTTCCATCTCATCTCTCTCTCTCTCTCTCTCTCTCTCACCGCTTAAATCTGGTACCAATTTCCTTTTTCTTTAGCTATGTTTCTTGCTTTTAAGAAAGAACCTTTTATGTAGAAGAAGGTTTATTGCTCTTTCTTAGAGTTAGTATGTGAGAAGTTTAGTATATCTTAAGGAAAAACAAAACCCAGAACGAAAAACCCTAGCTTTATCTCTTCTACCCTTGATTTACACTACATTTGAGCTGAAGTTTTATTCTAGTTGAACCCTTTATTGTTGATAATGGCATTTGATCAAAGCTCAATACCAAAAGATCTAAGACCGTTGAATGTGGCTAGAACTGTAACTGAAGAGCCCCGCATTGGAGCCGGTATGGCAGCTACTACTAATGGCGGTGGTAGAAACATTGAAGGGTTTTTTCCCAATCCGGCTCGGGAGCCTGGGAGTCCTGGTTCTATGCCTTTTTTTTATCCGGCAACAGTGCCTGATGCTGGTTTTGTAGGTTTAGGGTATGGGAATGCAGTGCCCTTGGCACCAGGAATCGCTGCATGGAGTCCTCAGGTGCCAGTACCATTGCATGTGCCTGTAGGGCATCCAAGTATGAATCCGGTTGTTGGGTTTGGTTATAATCCCAATTTTAGCAGTAGGGTGGTTGCTAATGCTGTGGATCAGGTTAATAGTGATGGGGTAGCTGGGCAAGGTTATAGTCCTAGCTTGGGCAATAGGGTCAGTGGGAATGGCAGTGATCAGATAAGTAACGATGTGCTGCCAACAAGTTTTGGACATAGTTCCAATATGGGAAACAGGGGTAGTGACAATGCAATTGATCAGTTGGGTAATGAGGTAACCAGTGGACTTGCTAATAAACCAAATTTGGGGCTTAGGAGTAACGGCAGTGGGGCTGAACAGGTTAGTGATGAGGGTGCGGATGATTCAGTGTCAGAGAAAAAGGTTAAGCTTTTGTGTAGTTTTGGGGGGAAGATTTTGCCTAGACCGAGTGATGGGATGTTGAGATATGTCGGGGGACAGACAAGGATTATTAGTCTTAGGAGAGATGTGAGATATAGTGACTTTGTGCAAAAAATGGTGGATACTTATGGGCAACCTGTGGTTATTAAGTACCAGCTTCCTGATGAGGATCTTGATGCATTGGTGTCCATTTCATGCTCTGATGATCTCGATAATATGATGGATGAGTATGAGAAAGTGGTTGAAAGGTCTTCGGATGGGTCAGCTAAATTAAGGGTGTTTTTGTTTTCAGCTTCTGAACTTGATCCGTCTGGTGTTGTTCAATTTGGGGATTTACAGGATAATGGGCAGAAATATGTTGAGGCGGTAAATGGAATCATGGATGGAGCTGCAGGTGGGATAACACGGAAGGGGAGCATAGCAAGTGTGGCTTCAACACAGAATTCTGATTTTAGTGGGAATGACGCTGTTGATAGCATAGGTGCTGGTCAGGGGGGTGTTAATGGGCCTCCCTTGACAAACATGTTATCACCTAGTGGGAATTCAGCTACTTCTCATGACACTACTCCAAAAATGGTGGCTGTGGATCCTAATCCTACTGCTTATGTCGATGCTTCTGCTATTCATTTAGGACTTCCCGTGGTTAAGTCTGGTCCTCCTCAAACTTCGTCTAGTCAACCTGAGGTTGAGTCAGATAGGACAGTGCCCCTTACTTCGACACAGCAGCAGTTGGGATATGATCTACAACAGCAATATGCATCTACGTATATTGATCCCCGCTATGAAGTCATGACCCGAATGGATTATGTGCATCTTGCACCTCAAATGGGCTTCTCAAATCCTAAGTTGGTGGGAAATTCTAGTTCTGTATTAAGCCAACAGCAGTTTTGTGATAATGCTCCTGGGATTACTCCTCATCAATTCATTCCTGCTTTGCACATGACGATGGCTCCCTCCACTTCCCATGTAGGTATTAGACCAGCTGTGGTTCAGCCACTACGGCAACCCGAACAAACTCCTTTGGAACGGTATCATGATGAAAGCACATTTGGAACAAAGGTAGTTCAGCTTCCTGCTGATCAGAGCCATAATGTTTATCATGCCCAGATTCCATCAGCAATGGTTGGAGGAGGTTATGCCTGGCATCATATCCCACAAACTGAGCATGTTGTCTTCTCTGATGGATCATTGCCTCGGCACCAGTTAAATATTCCTGAGAAGATTCCAAGGCTAGAGGACTGCCATATGTGTCAGAAGGCATTGCCTCATGCACATTCTGATCCTTTGGTACAGGACCAAAGAGATAGTGGTGTAACACCTATGTTAAATACAAATTCGATTTATCATAGTCTCCGACCCGAGGATGCTATGAGATTTTCATCGATAAACAGAGTTGTGGTCACTGGACCAGTGGGGGATGGCATTGTTGAACAAGGAGCTGGGGTTCGACAGCTTGGTAATATAGATCATCAAGTTGGAGCACTTCAGTCAGAGGCAGTTGGATTCTCTCAAGGTCTTGAGGTGCAAAATGAATATGAGAGAAATATTTCCCCAAAAACAGATAATTCTGATCATCCTAGAATTCCTGCAAGCCCGGGTGTGATGGGTTTGCCCGGCGAGTTACAATCACAATATGTTTTGCCAACTCAATACCAGTTTAAACAGGAGATTCCACCTGTTGGGGCAATGGGCATTCAAGCTTCAGAACAGCCAGCAAATGAAGGCTCAAGAGGATATCATGGCAAACTTCCTGATGTCCCCAAAGAAGATGTTGTAGACCCTAACCAACTGATACCGATTGATGGGATGGTGGAGAGTCTTCGGATAAGCAATGAGCAGATTAAATCACCTGTGGATAAACCCAGAAAAGAAGATGTCTTGGACGAGAGACTGCCAGAAATGGCAGGGAGAGAGGTGCTTTTGGATAATATCTTTAGCAAACCGATAGACTCTAATGAGATGGTTATTTTGGGTAATGCAGTAACGCATTCACAACCAAAAGTTGGAGTCCCAAACCTTGATCCTGTTGAAGTTCGATTTGCAAACCCTTCTGGTGTTGAGTCAGTACATAAGTTGGATGATATTTCATGGTTGCAGCAGAAGATTGTACAAAATGACGCCGAATCTGTCCCTGTGAATGGTAACACTCAAACTTCATTGTCAGCATCCAATAGGGGTGGAGATGCTTGGGATTGTTCCAACTCACTTTTTAGTAATCAAGATCCTTGGAATTTGCGGCAAGATACTCATTTTCCTCCTCCAAGGCCTAACAAAATTCAAACAAAGAGAGAAGGATTTGCTTCTAGAGGGCCTTCTGGAGATAACCTGGCAGCAATTAGTGGAGAGTCTAATACCCAATTGGAAGATGAAGCTTATCCGCCATCAAACCAATTAAACAAGGATTTCAGTTCAGACCACATGCAGTCCTCAAAAGGTGAGATATTTTTTTATTTTAGCGTTACTAATAAAAATTAGCCGCATGTCATTGTATGCTCGTGAAATTAATATTTATTGTTGTTGTGCTTACTGCCAATTTCCAAAGGTTCAGCTGAGGAACTCATAAAGAAAGAACTACAAGCTGTTGCTGAGGGAGTAGCTGCTTCTGTTTTTCAGTCATCTACAGCTTCCAATCCCGACACACAGGCACAACTCAATTTGTCTGGCTTTGAAGCCAACCAAGACGCAGATGTTTCAACTAGTCACATTGAAATGCAGCATAAAGCAAAATTCGAGGTGTGCGATAAGATCTCTGTGTGTTCAATTTATATGCTCTGTCGTCTCCCTTTGCCCCTTGTGTTGTTTCTGTGGCTGCCTTCTGCAGGTTCATTTATTGAGCTGTCTTTTGTGCTGTTTTTATGAGTTCAGGAAATCAAGACCAAACAGCCAGACAGAACAAACTTTGGTTTTCGAGTTTCGGATGGCATTGGTCGCTTGCAGGTTGAAGCATTGCTTTTCTGTTATGTTTGTGTGCTTATTGTTTGCCTTTATTGCCTATTAATCTAGCTTATTTGGCAGATTATTAAAAACAGTGACCTTGAAGAGTTGCGAGAGCTTGGTTCTGGCACCTTTGGTACAGTTTATCATGGGAAGTGGCGGGGTACTGATGTTGCAATTAAACGAATCAATGATAGATGTTTTGCTGGGAAACCATCTGAACAAGAACGCATGGTTTGACTCTTTTATTTTCCCATTGCAAGCTGCTATTCTCTCCATATTAGTTCCAATTCGTAACTTCGCTTGCTAACAACTTGGACTGTTGTAATTCTTGTGACAGATAGATGATTTCTGGAATGAGGCAATTAAGCTTGCTGACTTGCATCATCCCAATGTGGTGGCTTTCTATGGTGTTGTGCTCGATGTTCCTGGTGGCTCAGTGGCAACAGTTACGGAATTTATGGTTAATGGTTCTTTAAGAACTGCTTTACAGAAGAATGAGAGGTACTACATGATTCTAGTTTAGTTTGCTGTATCATATAACGTTTTTTCTATGATTCTGTTTCCATGATACATTTACTGGTAATATCGGATGACCTGCTATTTCTAGGAATCTTGATAAGCGTAAACGTCTCTTGATTGCCATGGATGTGGCCTTTGGAATGGAGTATTTGCATGGAAAGAATATAGTGCACTTTGATTTGAAGAGTGACAATTTACTTGTCAATCTTCGAGATCCTCACCGCCCAATATGCAAGGTTAGTGATTGGGCCCAAGTAAAATATGCAATCTCATTTTGGTGCAACTTCTTTGGGAAAGATTTTTATTATTTATACAGGCATTGTAGATGGAATTGGCTTCTTTACATCGTTCTAGATATTAATTGGACAGGCATGCAAATTTGGTTCCTTCAAAGTTCATTAAGTTGGCATATTAACGTAGTATTCTTGTCTTAAATTCTCATCTTAAGGAGATTATTTCATGACTGAGTTGACTGATATGTTAGATAGTCAGCTATTATTGGCTGAGTAGTTGGGGATGAGATGTAGGATTTATGAGGCTTTGATTGCTGATGTTTATAAATTATGTTTGTTTAAAGAACAGTAGAGTCAGTAATAACATAAGAACAGAGCAAGGCTTTGCATGCTTACTCTTTTATATAGTCATAAAATAATAAGATAGGACTAGCACGTAGTTGTGGGTTGGATCATTTGTGGAGTTAAACTCAAATCATTTTCCGTGCATTGGTCCTTAATTTTTTAAACACCCATTGTGTTTCCTTCGCATGTTACTGCAAAGTGCGAAGGATAAAGGGAAAATTTGTTGAAGCATTACAGATTAATTTGTTCACTGGGTTATAAAAGGTTCATTAGATGTCAGTTGCAAACTTTGAACAAATTAGTCTGATCCAGCTCTAGTTTAAGACTTTAGACTGAATGGGATGTTTCAAATGATTTTCATGGAAATATTAACCTTTCAATTATGCAAAGAGTACCTACATGCATTTCATTTTATCTTGAGTGAGGATCTTGCTTTTCTCAACATAAATCATTACTATTTCTCATATATTTAGTCTTTTAATCGACTGTTGAGATCAGGAGGGACCTAAGTCTGATGACAACTAACTGGTGATTGGCATGGTACGACACCATCTTAGACATTGCTGTTAATAGATTTTTTCTCTTAAATTAATTTATACCGAAGGTTATCTTGATTTTGCTTATTGGTTTTGATGATTATTTCAATTTTATTCTGAATTTGTTCAATAAATTCTGACATATAATCTTTGGTACCAGGTTGGTGATTTGGGCCTGTCTAAGGTGAAATGTCAAACTCTGATCTCAGGTGGTGTGCGTGGAACACTTCCATGGATGGCACCAGAACTTCTGAATGGTAGCAGCAGTCTGGTCTCAGAGAAGGTGTGCGATTCTAATGCCCTCTATCATTTTATTTTTTTTTAGCCTCTCTCACTTAATTATGTCTTATATATAATCATAAGAAGTTTTTCTTTCTTTATTTTCCCTGCATGTAGTCGACCATGTGATTTGCTTTATCTGATATTTCCTCTAATTTAGGTCGATGTGTTCTCATTTGGTATTGTGATGTGGGAGCTTCTCACTGGAGAAGAACCATATGCCGACTTACACTATGGGGCTATTATTGGTAATTGTGTTATTTGAAAATGTAGTTGTGGATTATGTTCTTTGCACTTTGATGGATCACAGTTTGTCTCACTGATCGTTTGCTTGGAATCCCATTCAGGTGGTATTGTGAGCAATACACTACGGCCACCGGTTCCAGAATCATGTGACCCAGAATGGAGATCATTGATGGAGAGATGCTGGGCATCAGAGCCGTCAGAGAGACCAAGCTTCACTGAGATAGCAAATGAGTTACGCACAATTGCTGCCAAAATTCCACCTAAAGGGCAAAACCCTCCATAAAGCGTACCACCCTCAGTTATCCAAATGGTTTTGGACAATCTACTCATTGTTGGCATCTCTTGTTTCCTTTACATATGCTTGGCTTGAATGTAACACAGGGAACTAAGTTTTTCCTTTAATTTTCTTCTGTGCCACTTTTTTTTTTTTATAGGAATTATATTGGCCTTTTTTTTGGGTGGAAAAAAAAATTATACTGGCTTTGATTGTGTTTATTGTTACAAATCCATCTAAGTAAAAATTGTATTTAGATGCAATATATAATTTATTCGTTAATTATGATGAATCTTACATCAGCTGTCCTGCCAACCAACGGCAACCTTAACAGGCTTGACCTTTCTGTATTTCACTATTTCTAGTTTCTTTTTACCTGAACTGTGTTCTCTCCCTAACAGACGTACTGGCCAAAGAAAAATGGCAAAAGGGTAAGGCTCTAGAGACGTGCAAGGTGCAAAAAAGGGTATGGTTTTTCAACTAACCGAAGAAAAAGGGTATAGTTTCTTCCTACCTCTGCCTTGGCAACGGAATTTAAGTTTTGGACTTCAAGGTTTGAGCCACACAAAGCAGCTGGACCCAGTGTTTTAAAGGACAATCTTTCACCAAAAAAAAAAAAGAAGCAAAAAAGCTAGGGACCTTCCAGGCTCCATCCCAACTCCCAAGCGAGTTCCTAATCCATTAACTTGTAACTTGTATACTCTATTATATATTTAAGTTTTCGTTAAGATATCAACTCAATCAACTCTGTTTTGGTATTGTGTTTTAGTGACCAAATGTTGCTTTTCATCCCTAATGTAATATCTAACGATATTTTTTGTTTGTGACAGAAAGTTAGGCTATATTTGATAAGAAAAAATATTTTTCTGTTTTTATTTTTTAAAAAGTACAAAGAATTATCATCTATCATATGTAAAGTTAATACATATATATACATGTTTTAAAAAATAAAAATGAAAATGGATCTAAAACTAAGAATAATTTTTTATTATCCTCAATTTTTAGATTTATTTTTATTTTTATTTTTTAAAACATGTATATATATATATTGACTTAGTATATTGTTGATGATGATTTCTTTATATTTTTTAAAGAATGAAAACATAAAACATAATTTTAGTTTTTTTTTTTTCACTTGCACGTTTTCATTGTAATTTTATAAAGCATATTTCAAATGCACTTTTTTAAATCAGACTTTTTCTAACTATAAAAACAATGCTAAACTAGCCCTTAGATTTACACATATTTATTGGTAGAGTATTGAATTCAAATCTTGATAACTTTAAAATCACATATATTATTGCAATTCAAATCCCGATGACTTCAAGATCATGTATAGCATAGATTTGGTAGGTTATCATCCATTAAGCATGGAACCCTTTCGTATTCTAACAATTATCCAAATAATATTATTCCTAATTATCTTCTGCTCTTCTTTCTTTCTTTTTTTTTGAAAAAAAAAGTAGAAGTTTGGCATGATTTTCTTCGATTTAGATACATGTAGATGAAGGGAACTGGGGTTAGGTCTAGAGAAGGAAATTGGCCACTCTTAATTGCGGAGATTGATATTTTTGACCCGTTGGCCTAAGCGTTTTCTTTGTTTATACTTCACTTTTGCAGCGCGTGATTTGCTGATGTCTATCGATTACTTCCAATAAGAGACCGCGTAGCAATGGGCCGCCAAAGCGGGTCAAATTCAAGTCTTTGAACCCCTGAGTTTCCACTTCCTCACTTATTTATATAACCTGTTATGAGATTTAGATGAATGACCAATAAAATTTGCCCATCTAAGCCTGCAAGGTTTTTGAACAGGTGGCATTTTACCATTGGACCTTGATTATACAATTTATCCTACTCAAGTCATACTAACCAATGCTATATTTATTTCGTATCTTCTCCGATCTTTCCTTCCTTGTTTCTCTTCAACTTCCTTACATGGCTTCCTTCTAATAGGATTCTCTTCAACTTCCGCTATACCTCTGAGAATATCTCCATATAAAAAGCCTCCTTTTATCCCCATCCAAAACCATAAGCCCTATTTTTCTTTTATTTTTTTTGTTCTTTTCTTCGATGGCAAATTCTGAAGAGAAACCAATATTCATGCAGAAGAATTCACCATCAAAACATTCCCAAAACATACAAGGAGAGGACTTTCACGACCGTGAAGAGGAAGTTTGGGATAAAGGGTGCGATTGGTTGAGCCTCTTCTGCCTCAAAAGGCGGCGGCGAGACGATGTCGATGAAACTGATTCCTTGTTGCACCCCGGTGGAGAGCACAGGTCGCAGACATGGTGGAAAAGCAAACTGAAGAAAATAAAAGAATTCTCGGAGAAACTAGCAGGGCCAAAGTGGAAGAACCTTATAAGGAAGATGGGTGGATATTGCAATAAGCGTAAGACTCAAAAGAACAGGTTCCAATATGATCCTTATAGCTATGCTCTCAACTTTGACAATGGCGCTGATGAAGAAGCAGATGAATATTTGGTTCATCAGGATTTCTCGCACAGGTTTGCTGCTCCATTTGCAGATGATCAGAAACAACGAGCCGCGTCTGGATTGTAATCGTACTGGTTTTTAATGATTGGCATCTCAATCTCAGCATATGTAAATGAATGATATACGGATCAAAATGTTTGCATATTTTACTTTTGTATCTTAGAATCCATGTCGAGGTCGAGCTCAGTAATATTCTTTGGTTTATTTTGATTTTCTTGCAATCCTGGAACCAAATTTATAAACGAAAAGATAACTGTGAGGTATGGGCATGATGTTAATTGATTGGTATGGAGGGCCTCTGTAGTGAAGTTTTGGTATATAATCTGTTTATATTTGCACCTTAAGCTATATATGCCTGTCTTTCATTATGGCAAACTTGCTTTGAGGTCAATTTCAATAAATATTTCAATACAAGATGTTATTATAGACCTAGAATGAGGGGGAACAAAATGTTAAGCTTGATACTTAAGTATTGGTAAAAGTCACTAATAAAACCCTTAGATACTTTGCCTGGTGGAAAGATGCCAAGACATTTTGGAGCCATACGTACCTTGGTTGCTTGGAGAAAGAAATGCATATTTCACAGGCAGGCTACATGACAATTAAGCCTAAAGTTGTGGTTACCAGAGAGAACAATGTAGGTGAAAAATGAAAAAGCAGGCAACTATGCTTGTCATTCTGCAACCAGGCAACAATAAAGAAAAATTTTGATCCATGCGGGATGTTTCTTACCTTGTCTCTATTCCCTGGTTTAACTCAGTACTGCGTTTGACCATATAGTTCTGCAAATAAAGCAGAAAAAGGGTCGCTCCCCTTTTGCTTCGGCAACCAAAAGCTTGGTAAAGTTGGTCAGTAAGAAAATAGAGGTTTAAGTTAAGTTACTTGTGTTTGAATTCTGCTCATGAACAAAACTACTTGTTCCTGCATATGCAGAGTCATCAGCCCTTAAAGGCGCACGGGAGAAATAATGGACGACATTTGAAGACCAAAGAATCATTTTACTAATTTTTGCTCCATTAGAGTAATTGTGTTATTCGGAGCAAATTGTCTTTCCACCTTCTCAAAATACTCTGCATTATAATAGACTTTATGTTGCAGCTGGAGATCTAAGGCAGAAATATGAAGCATTACTCTTTGTTTCGTCTGTTAGGTCTTACTCTGTTGGTTTTGACTCTGACAACTGTATTAATTTCTTTGTACTTTCTACCGATCTTTGCTGCTAGCTTGGTTATATCCTGTAATACTAACGAGGTTTCTTGCTGGCTTGGTGATGGACGAAATTTCACTTATCCGATATCTGCTAAAAGTCACGAATCACAAATTCCACTACGTGACACCAATTCGTTGCCAGTTTATTCTCGTTCCCTTGTTAGTCCTTTTCTCTATTGTAGAAACTAGTTTATAAGCAGCAAACTGCTGATACAACACATACAAACAAAACCATGGAACCATTCCACAAATTGATCATATGGAAGTTACACGATGTCTCCGTTGACATGTTGCTGCAAGCCATAACTGTTAATACTACACTGGAAAAGGCATTTTACAGTATGAAGAAGTGGATAATTACATTATAAACCCATAACTTAAAGCCATTCTCGTCCACAGATATAAAACCATGAGCCATAAAATTACAGGATAATCTAACTATGCTACATCAACACTATGCTTAGGACTTATCTTCTAGACTTTTATACTCGAAATTCGAGCATACAAAACAACATACCGTACACAGACATCCTCAAGTATCAGCGGATTACTCTTTGATTATTACTGACTGGTGCTCATGTCAACCCATTTGTAAAACTAAACAGCAAACTTGCTACCGAGGAAAGCTGATAGCTGGATTTTCTCATAGCAATAGCCTTGGATGCATGCTCTGAAGTAGAATTTTACACCAGAATGAAGAGAAATCGAAACAAGTAGTTTTCTGTAAGGGTTCTTATATTTACATTAAGTGTTCATTGATGGTTTCACCTGCATTACTTTTCCACATTAAAAATCGGCACGTGGGTGCTTCAGAAAGGATCATTTTGATCAAGAAATGTAGGTCCATTAGCAGCCTACCTCTTACGTTTGCTCTTCAGAGAAGTAGAGGGATTACTATGCCAATTCCTTTTTCTCTGGTTTATAAACCAATTGTTAATCTGCTTTAGTTGCAATCCTGTTTCCTGCACTAATCTTGCTTTGTCTTCCTCCTGAAACAAGATTTAGAACAAAAGAATTGTCAAAAAACTCTTGAAAAGAACAGATAATGAGGTCATCAAAGCTGCAAGAAATATCACACTCACTGTTGGGTAAGGCCACTTAGAATGTGACTGCCACCAGGCTTTTAAGAGGGATGTGGTGTCACCTGGTAGCTTTCCAGCCCTTCTCTTACGCAGAATTTCCTCTCTTATGTCCACAATTTTCTCCTTGTAACCCTAAAAGGCAGACAGAAACTTTAGCTGCAGTGTATTTGTTAAGTCATCTTAGTATTAAGTTTAAGAAGCCTGCCTGCTTCAGCTCATGCTTCAGTTCTTGCCTAACACGCTCCATCAAGGATCTCTCAGTTTCAGATGGGATGAGAGGACCAAATCCCATGCTGTCAATCCCATCATAACTTCCATCAAACAAGCTTGTATCACTATCTACTACTTCATCTTCATCATCAGACATGGTTGCGCCAGTGCCTTCACCTGGAGATACACCTGTTCAATGCTTCATAGTTAGCTCTATTTGCTACTTTAGTCAGTGATTCATGCAGCAATATCCAAAGAATAAAAATAAACAGGGAAAAGTAAGTTCATTATTATGAATTACAGTTGGCTTACTGATAGACCTTTCTTCGGTTTCTAGGTGATTAATGTGATATGATCATAGTCATTAGCATTCCAGACCTGTCTGGTTTGGGCTCTGTGTGTGTACGTGTGAGGGAGAGAAAGAGAGAGAGAGGTATCTTAACCATATACAGCTTATAGCTGAGTGAAATATCAACATGAGGTTCTCCTGTAGAGAGTCAACAAACAAACTATGGTATAAAATAGGTTGAACCCAGGACCATATGGTTGGCCATAAAAGATGGCCAGGATAAAAGATCCAAGCAAATAACATTAGAAACTTTAAGATATTGAATGAGTGAGGACTTAAGACCTCTTAATGTGTATGATTTGATCTAAATTTCCAAAACATTTCCTTCTAGAGGAAAGGAAAAACAGGGAAGATTGAAGTGGAATGGATGTGAGAGGAAGCTTGGAACTAGTATTACAGCACCCACAATTGACTAGTTGGGACGTCATTTGACAACCAGAAGAAGGAAAACGCATAGTAATTAAAAGATATAATCATTACTGATAATAGAACTTCAGCATACTAAAAAGATGCAATTGCAAGCTACTTGCTTTCTGCTATCTGTTCCAAAATTGTTCCCATCAAGGTGAACTTAATACCTGTTAAACTTTGAAGTGCTTGCTCAAGATCCCAACAAGCCATAACTGCTTCCATTGCATGAACACGAACATGTTGTTGTAATTGATCTTTAAAGAAACCAAGCAATAGAACATAGTTTGTCTACATTAAAAGAAAAAGAGAGAATATTCAGATAAAAAACTTTCCACTAATCACATAACATGTCTATATGTGAAAGATAAAAGAAAGGGAAAAGGAAATAACCATCTCATAGCATATTTAATATTCAATAAAACAATGGATAAATAAAGTAGTTTGTAAAAAACTTTAGAGGATTGACATAGTCTGCAGGTAACTATGTGAAACAGAAGCGGACAGGGGAATGCTGATCAATTCCTAATTCGACAAATGTACAATAAAGGCAGATCAAGACTTAAAAGAGTGACCTCTAAATGACATCTAGCAATAATAGACAATTATCCACCAGCAGTCATCATTTCACGCAACAACTATGGTGACAGTAATTATATTTCATTGACAACTATCAACCTTGATCAGAAGTCAAATTCACAATTAAGACTCCAATTGGATGCCATCCACATTTTCTAGGACTAACTGTTAATGGTTAATTAAAAATTTCTCTCAAAATACTTCAGCAGGAAGAATATGTTGTAAGACTTTATGCTAAAATGAAATACTTAGTAAGGAACTATTCAGTGCTTAGGCAATTGCAGTTTCATAAAAATTACCATGATGGTTCCAAAAGTCTCAACATTGACAATATCTAATCGGCTATCCGTAAATGATTTTTCAGCTTTTGTTCATCTTAAAAATTACCTACATGATTCATTACGGTTTACCAACTTTCAAACAAAGTACAAAAATGAAAATCAAGATCAAGACCCTAAGTGTCATGAAGTCCAAACAACATAGTCCAATAATCACTTATGTCAAGAACCAAAAAGAACTCTTAAAACAAATATTTACCCTGTTAAGGAAATCAATGAAGAATTTTACTAGGTGTCAAGATAAGCATGTTGTTGTTCATGCCAGTGATATCTGAAACACAGCAAATAGTTTCTACACTGAAGTTCATAGGAATTATCATCTGCTTAGCCCAAGTGGATAAAATCCTGGCCCCATCAAAGAAGTAAAAGTTATAGTGTAAAATCTCTTGCATTCCCATATTCAAGAGATCACATTAGTTTACATGTCATATTTAACTTGTCTTAAAAATAATACCAGCTCTTACTAAATGCATTAACTCTTTTGTGAGCCCCCTTTGAGTGTAAAATTGTCATACCTATTTTCAAATATGAACTGTGTGGAATCAAACTTGCCTAACTTAACTATAAATGTTTAAATGTTTGTTATCGTTGAAACTTTCATTTTGCATTAAGTATCTACATCACATAACACTTCCCATTCTCTGAATATGAACTCTAATTACATGAACTTTAAAGCTGGCTTGTAGGAATGCTTTCTATCTATGGCCAGGTGGATGAAAAGTACCCCTATATTTTTAAATTCTAGATTAACACCATAAAGACTGATAAAGGTGCAATCCAAGCAACAAAAATTTTTTACGGCCTCCTAACCGTTCCGATACTTTCTTGATGCTTAATTGCATCAGAAGTTTCTTTGTCCATGCCACTCAAACTGAGGTTTATTGCTTTGCTTGGTCTCAACAATACTTAAAGGCATTATTGAGAGGATATCTTCTATAATCAAGACTTAGATAGAGAAATTAGGCCCAATACCATAGGGAATTGAAAGTAAGGTCCTGATGCTTCCAGCTATCTCCAACAAAAATTGCTTGATATCCCATAACATATAACAAAAGTAGTTCATATTATTGGATATTTATGAAGTCAATTAAATATTCTTCACATCATATTAAAGGGAAGGAAAAAAAATCATTGAACACTAAGCCAGTTGGCACTTGCATATTTGGTCAATCAAACCGATATTGATTTACTTATGAGCCACAACCTTTGAAGCTCATCCAGAATCCGCCAGATACAATATGGAAACAGAAATCAACCAAAAAAAAGAAAACCATTATGGCAGAAATGTGAGAGTTGGTTCTTCACGCAAGAACAAATTCCACAAGCAAGAGAGACATATTACAACAATCAAGAAACAAAAGATTCTTAAAAGCACTCCAAAAGTTCCATTATTAGGGTACTGAAAAGCATCAGTCATCCAATGATGCCACAGAAGCACATTCTGATTCACATCACAAGCCACACCTTCAAGTACTATCCTCCACTAAAGAAGCTCTCTCCTCGCCTTTTTCATGGCACATCTTCTTTTTACTTGACACATATGAAATACTACAAACTAACCTAAAACATCACCAGAACCACCTCCCTCTCCCTCTCTCCAGTTTTCTTTTTCTACTAAATTACCAGATACTATATAAGAAACCAAAAAGAATAAAAGGGCTAGAAAATTTTTAGCTTTTTCAAGTACCAGTATCTATATCAGCTAAAAGAACAAGCACGAAGAAAAAAAAAATCCTTTGGCTTGATTGAGAAATCCTTTCCTAAAATAGTGTCATACTGTTATGAAATAAAACCCATAGTAGTAAGAGATTCAACCGTTCATTAAATGCAAAAAACGAAAAATTAACAACGAAAAATTGTATACTACAGATGGAGAATAACAACAAGAAAAACTCAGTAAAAACCAATGGATCATAACTAAAAAAAAGGAAAAAAGGGAAAAGAAACCAAAAACCATCAGGTCAACGATGAGCCAAATAAGAAAAATAATCCAGAGGTGAGTAAAAAAACAAAGATCACAATTCAAGAAAAGGGTGGGTTTTTTTCTCTTGCTTTTTTACCATGAAGTGATCGAGTTCTTCTTCATCGGCAGCAGCGGCAGTGGCAGCAGCAGCGGAGTACTTAGCCAAGACTTCCTGGGACCTAGCCAACTGAGCATCGATCTT
Organism: Microcos paniculata; assembly: GCA_030664755.1. Classification (NCBI taxonomy): domain Eukaryota; kingdom Viridiplantae; phylum Streptophyta; class Magnoliopsida; order Malvales; family Malvaceae; genus Microcos; species Microcos paniculata. The sequence goes on along the minus strand of CP131459.1, from coordinate 33,712,373 downwards.
AGCAAGCTGGTCAACAGGCGTAGCAACACGTAGACAAGCCACGTGTGCTTCCAACAACTGCTCATACATGGGATGTCCGACAATCTCGGCTTTGCATTTAGCTCTTTCCCAGGTGTCGACGTCGGCAGAGGCGGAAGCTGAGGCTCCGGGTTCGCTCAGAGCAAGGGTGTGCATGTCTTTGGCACGGTCGGAGCCAAAGCCATCGAAAGCCATGGTTTTTGAGAGAGAGAAACTGATAGAGAAAGGCTTTGGGATTTTTAAGAGTAAAGAAGAAGATGAGAGGAGAGAGAGAGAGAGAGAGGAAAGCGCGGTTGTTGGAGGGATTATGTAATAAAGACAAACGGGGATCTATGATGCAGGGCAAGGGGAATAACTATTTGACGTTTGCGTTAAAATTTTGTAGTTTTGGTGGTTAATTTGGTTGGCTTTTTTGTCTCTTCTGTTTTACCCTTTTTTACCTCATTTCATTTAATTTAAAATTTCATCAATTTCCTATAGTAATAAAGTAATAATAATATTAGTAATTCAAGTACACATCTAGGGGGAAAAAAAACAGAAAAGTTGCTATATATATATATATATATATAAGCCTAAACGCATGTCACATTTCTTTTTTCCATGTTTTAATGTTTTAATGTTTTAATGTTGGATTATGGTGCACACTCTCTCACAATCCTTTAGATTTGTTTCATTTCACATTCTCTCCTCTTTTTTTGGCCAACCATTCTCTCCTCTTTTACCCCTTGTTTGATTGGGGTATTTAGGGGAAGTTAGGAGAAGTTAAAGGGAACTTATTTTGTTTGATTGGGAGGATGGATGAGGAGGAAGGATGAGGGGAGGAGGATAAAACTCCTCTTAACCCCTCATATTCCACTCCCTCAAATTAGAGTTTTTTGGGAGAGTGACAATTTTTTGACATATTTATCCGTTCATTATTATTAATAATTTCAACATATATTAAATATATAATTTATCTCTCTTTTTTTTTGCTCTCTCAAATTCGTCTTTTTTGTTTCATTCCTTTTTTATTTTTTTAAAATTATATATTTTACCAAATAATTTCCTAATTTTTTTAATTTTTCTTTTTATTTAATTTTTTTCATTTTCATGTTTTAATTTTGATTGCTTTATTTAATTATTTATTTATTTATGGTTTGTAAATTTTTATTAGTTTTTTGTTTCCTCTTTTTCTTAATCTTCACCACCTACATTTTTTTAAATTTTATTTATTTTAATTTATATTTGATTTATATTTTATATTTTATATTTTATATTTTTTAAACCAAGAATAATAATAATAATTAATAAAGAGTATTTGACAAAGATTATTTTTAACATGGCATGACAATATAGAAAAAATATATTAATATTAATAATGATAGTAATAAAGATTTTACATATGAGGATAATTTTATAAAAATATACATTAAACTCCTCCTAACTCCTCTTCCAACCAAATAGGAAAAAATGATCATCTTCCCTTAAAATCCTCCCCTCCCCTCCCTTCCCCCCCTTTGAACCAAACAAGCCCTTAGAGATAGTGATTTTCATTTTTCTAAAAAGTAATAAGTGTTAATTGAGATGATGATGGTGATCCTCAGAAAATAAATTTGTTAGAAATATTTTTTTTTATTTTTAACACTTAATCTTAAAAAGATTAGTGTCTGATTAATAAAATTCGAGAACCCTTGATTAAAAAAAATTCCGTATTTATTCAAAGATAACAAGTATACTAGTATTTAGGTATTGTAAATTCACTTATATAAATAAGGCCTACGCCACTAAAATTTGAAAAATATAAAATTCAATTCGCCTTGTGACTCAAGTAACTTAGGTTCGAATTCAGATCAACAAACAAGAGAATCAAATTCAAATATTCACCAAATTAAATCCGATTAACCTAGGAGTAGTTTGACTCATTTACAGCAGTACATTATCCTCGAACACTACTATTCTTTTGAACTTTTATGCAGGTTAGAAACAGAAAGAGAAACAGTAGGGGTTTTGTTTTTAGTTCTGTGTTTTAGCATATTACTCCGTAGTTACTATTTACCAAAGCCCAGAAGCAGAACAGCAGCAGTAGTTGAATTTGTTGAAGCAGCAGGTGAATGAAAATGAAAAAAAAAGAAAAAAGAAAAGAAAACAGGGGAGCTCTGGAAACGTCAGGTCTAAAGCTTTATTTGACTGGGAACTGGAAGCAGGCGCAGCTCAGCTGGTGGAGCCTGCAGCTCTAAACCCAATGGGGGACACTGTGAATTTCACTGCCATAAGCCAAGAAACTTCATGATTACCCATTTTCAGCTCCTTCCCACTCCGTACCTCGACACCTGTCCTCCTCACGTTTCATTGGACCACGTCTGGGTCCATCTTGGACAACGAACAACACCCGTACACCTGTCTTTTGCAGCCTGCAGCCTACCCCGGGACCACACAAGCAGATATATAGCAAATAAATAATATAAAAAGAAAAAATGTTTATACTATACTAATAAATAGTGTAGGAATAAACAAATTATTATTGTAGACTTTAAATTTTTTACTTCTTCTTTTTATAATATTTGTTGTTTTAAGATTTTACATAAAAATTAAAATTATCATTAAAAATTTTTAAAATTTAAATAAAATATTATAAAAAGATAAATTTATTCTGTTATTATCTCATAAATACTCTCTTTTTAATAATAAATATTTTACAGGATTAATTCAAAAAAAATATAATTAAAAAAAATATAATTAATATTTTATAAAAGTCTTGACAGATAATTTAAAAGAAAAATTTTTGAAAACGACAGATATTAAAAAAATAAAAAAAGGAGTATTCAACATTGCACAATCATTTGTCTGAGGCTATGTTTAAGGGGAGCAAATCACCTCCAATTCCCTTTATAATACTGCAGTCCCTTACGTGGACTCAGAACACAGCGACACGTTGCTCTCTTTCATAGCAAAAACCTAACGGCCAATCTAAACGTTAGCCATGTTCACTTACCTTTAACGACAAAGGCATTTTTTTACTTCAACTTTCACTCATGCTGCTGCCAGATAAAAGATTTTTCTCCAAAAAAATAAACACAAACCCATTAATGAAAATCATTTAATTTTTCATAAAAACCTTTTTCATTTTTATTGATTTTCATTAAATGCTAAATAAAAATTTACATATATAAGATTCTAAATTTTAAAAATCACTTGACATTTTTATTTAATTTTTTAAATTTTATCTTAGATTTGTAAAATTATTTATATTCTGAAAAAATTTAGTTTAAAAAATTTTATTTTAAGTTTAAGTTTTTAAATTTAAATTTTATTTTGGTAAGGTTTAAAAAAAACTCAAACACTTTTGATAAAATTTAGACTTAACTTTTATAAAAAAAAATAATTTTAAGGGTAAGTTTTAAGATTTAAAACATCTATTGTGGTAGGGTTTTGGAAAAAAAAAATCTTAAACACTTTTATCAAAATTTAGCTCCAAATTTTACATAAAAAATTCCAAAGGTAAGTTTTAAAATTTAAATATCCATTTGTGGTAGGGTTTTAGAAAAAAAAAATTCAAATACTTTTGACAAAGTTTAGCCCCAAACTTTATATAAAAAATTTCAAGGATAAGTTTTAAAATTTAAAACATCCATTGTGAGAGGATTTTATAAAAAAAAATCTCAAATACTTTTGTCATAATTTAGCCCCAAATTTTACATAAATAATATTAAGGATAAGTTTTAAAATTTAAAACATCTATTTTGGTAGGGTTTTGGGAAAAAAATCTTAAATACTTTTGACAAAGTTTAGCCCCAAATTTTATATAAAAAATTTTAAGGGTAAATTTTAAAATTTAAAACATCTATTGTGATAGGGTTTTAATTTTTTAAATCTCAAACACTTTTATCAAAATTTAGTCCCAAATTTTACATAAAAAATTTCAAGGGTAAATTTTAAAACATCAATTATGATAGGGTTTTAGAAAAAAATCTCAAATATTTTTGATAAAATTTAGCCTCAAATTTTATATAAAAAATAATTTTAAGGGTAAATTTTAATTTTTTAAAACATTCATTATGATATAGTTTTAGAAAAATTTAATATAAAATATTTAAGAATAAATATTATAATTTTATGAAAATAAATCACAAGGTATATTCTCTCATATACCTTCTTATAAGAGATTAAAAAAATCATATTGTTGAGTGCATATAAATAAGTCAAGCCTTTAAGCTTTTGGTGTGACTTTGTCATATATAATATAATATAATACTAGAAATTAACCCGTCCTATGCTCCGAGAGCTCCTTTTTTTTTAATTTTAAGTACTTAAATTTTTATCTTTTAAAAATATAGGAGGATTAATAGAAAAATTAATACATTAAAATTAAAGATGTAACATATAGTCATCATCTATTGATATTACATGTAGACTAAAATGTAATACATAACATATAAAAATTACATATAATCAAATATTAAATTCTTTAATAGTAGAAAAATTTTAATACATATATATAATATAAAAATGTGAAAATTTTTTTTCAAATCCCACAAAAATCACTAAGTAAAATCTTTTTTTAAAACTTATCATAAATGAAAAATTCCTATAAAATATATACTAAAATTTTCAAAAATAAAAGAAAACTCTAAATGAAAAAAAAAGAAGAAGAAAAGAACAAATAAACTTTTTTAACCAAAAAATAAAATAAAAGAGGAATCAATGAGAGAGTGACAATTATACCCCTCTCCTTTAATATTCCATAACAATTCATATAGCATAGTATAGATAATATAATATGCTCGTAGATATGCTGTGCTTTGGGGGGAAAAAAGTGAAAAGTATTCAGGGTTTAGCATTCAACACGGCAAACTATCTTCCTTTGCCGTTAACTTCTTATCGCTAACGGAGCGCAATGTGACGTAGTATGATGAGTCCACGTAAGGGAACTGCAGTATTGCAGTAAAGGAAATTGCGGTGTAATTGAGAGTTTTTTTTTTTTTCCATTCGATATTGAGAGTTTCGCTTTAATTAATTAGGGTTCGACCCACGTCGCGTATCTGAATATGGTGGGTGAGTCTCTTAACGGAGGCAGTTACATATGCAAGGTCTCGAACTAGAGCCCTTAAACTGAAATAAACCGCTTACCACTCGATTCAACTCCACATTGGTGGTGTAATTGGGAGTTTAAATGCATCATCATCACTGTTTATTAAGTGTATATTTTTTTCATATATATATAGTAATTACTCTTATAATTTTTTAATTTATACAGTAATTTTTTCAAAATTTCAATATCACCGGATTAATTTCACCGCTCTCCCAAACATAACCTAAGTTAAATAATACTCCATTCCTTCCTACATGTTTGTTTTATATTGACTTCTATAAAGTTTAAGAAGAAATAGTTGAATTAGATTAAATTATTTTGTTATTCTTGATATTTGTAAATATTCTTGATGAGATGATAATTACCAAAAAAAAAGAAAATTAATTTAAAAATTGAAGTTTATTGATTGTTTATTTATAATAAAAAATAAATAAATTAAGACTTCTGAAAAAAAAAAAAAGATGAACAAAAAACGAGATGGGGGAAGTACTACTCCATTTAATTATCTAACTATGTTAATTAATGATAACTCCGGCCTTTCAAAAAAATCTAACTATGTTAATGAAATTAGAAATTTACAGCGTTAGTGTATGAGATAATGATCTTAAAAACAATTTTTTTTTATAAAAAAAGTAACATTAAAATTGGGCTTAAATATTAATTAAGGACATCTATTTTTAACATTTGGATACTCAAAGAAGCTATGGAGCAGGATATTTCAAACTTGTGGCATTGAATATTGATAAGCAACCAAGAACTCATGAGTTAGGCATCAGCAATGAATCGAGGAAAGGGAAGATCACTTGCTGCTTTTATCCTGAAGCTTGTCCGGAGTGCTTATTGTCATTCGATAATTTGGAGGGAAAGAAATGCAAGAAACTTGGGAGAACCTCACAGAAATATTGATGATGATTTGTTTAATTGTATTTGTAATGACATTAAACTTAAGTTTTATGGGCTTAAGAACGTCGCCGGGGACCCTATAAAAATGAAGCTTTATGTGATAGCTGGTACCTAGTTTTAGTTAAGAATAAACAAAGAATGATGTAAAACTGGTGATTTTGTAGCAATCTTTACTGGTACTTTGGATAATAAATAAAACAATTATCCAAAAAAAATTAAAATTAAAATTAGGGTGCTTGTTAGGGAGAAAAAAACACAAGATGAGTTCATCAGGTTAATATTTTCTTTAAATCAATTTCTAGAATATATTATTATTTCTTGACTTCGTCTACTGTTGGTGTGGCAGAAGATAGAACCAACATCTTCTACGCACTATTGAATTTCAAATTCTACCTAACCGTGATTAACAAGGAATACTATATATTTTCTTCAAAAATTGGAAAAAACTATATAGTATACTATATTAATTTTCTGAACCAGCAAAGACAATTAAGCATTGTTTTCTATTGCCATCAACATCTATAAGTCAAGTGAAAAAAATTTAATAATTTTAAAATAAAATCTCGAGTTTAACTTTTATAAACGAAGAAAACATATTTAAAAGAATTTTTCATCATTTAAGATTATATTATGATGGATTTGTTTATAAAAATAAAAGGAATCCATTGATGCATTAAATGTCATGTGTGCCTATAGTTTGTCGGTAGGCCAATCTTTTTTTTTTCTTTGTCGGTTAAGGTAGGCCAATCTATTTATTCTTTCTCTTCTTTTTTTTTTGTAAAATCAAAAATAAAAGAGTTGGTACAAGAATCATTCAAAATTGGATTGCATTAATCTATACTCCCAATAGAAAAATTCAAGTGTATTAGAGGAGGAGAGGGGGTAATTGTCACTTCTCATTGGCTCTTTTTTTTTTCTTTCTTTTTTCTTTTTTGGTTTTTTGGGCTAAAGCCCATTAGCTATCTCTCTTTTTTTTTTAAAAAATTTTTGTGCTTTCTTCTATTTTTGAAAATTTTTAATATATTTTTTGTAGGAATTTTTTCATACTTAATAAGTTTAAAAAAAGATTTAACTAGGTGATTTTTGTTAGGTTTAAGAAATTTTTTTCATATTTTTGTATATTATATATGTTATTAAAATTTATTTATTATCAAAGAGTTAATATTTGATTTATATATTTTTATTTAATTTTTTTAGCAAATATTTTTATTTAAATTATTTATCAACATTTTCAACTTATGTATAATATTTTAGATATGTAGTTTTATTATTAACTAGTCATTCATTATCACGTGCGTTGTATGTGATACAATACGTTATTAATAATAATAAATTTGAAAAAATAAATTACATTAAAATGAATAATAATTAAATTATAGATTAGTGAACTTCAAATTAAACTACATAAAATTGAATAATAATTTTTTATATTATCTATAATATAATATAGTAGTCATTTAATTATGATGAAAACATAATTAGTTAATTACTAACATCATTTAATAAATATATAAAAAAATATTCAATAAAAGATAAATAAAGAGTTTCAATTTAAATCAATAATATCAATGACAATTCTGAAATATTTAGAAAAAAAGAGGTATTTTGGGTGATTCAAAAGTTTTATACCATTCGTACTTTTATATATATTATAGATTATAGATTAATTAACATTATCTATGTATATCAAAATAATTATATATATTTTATATTACATTTCGGTTTACATATAATATTAATTTATGATTATATGGATTGATTTTAAAATATTATTAATCCTTATCCTTTTATTTTTAAAAAATAAAATTCAAATCCTTAAAATTAAAAAAAATTCCCGGGGGTCACTTTCTAGTTTATCTTACTCATGTTGCAACAGCTACTGATTGAAAGAAGCCAAACAGATTGAGGACAAGAAATAGAAAAAAGAAAATAGCAGGAGGGAAAGTTGTTTCGTTAGTTTGAAAACTTTGAAACATTAAAATAAATTAAAGTTGGTCCAAATTGGACCCTACTTGCCCCCTGTAACTCAACAAAATTCAAAGAGCTTTTTTTTGCTCCCAACATCCCCCAATAATGAAAATTCGATGTATTTTACACTACAAGTCGAAGGATCTGACTAAGAGGCCACCTTCTATATTTCTATTTGATTTACTCAAATATTATTATATTTGGTAAAGCGATAGTATGAGAGATGAGATGACTCATCATATGATCTATCTAGATTCTAGCAGGTTAATGCCTTCGTGGTTATTTAGAGAACAACATTCGTCATTCTCTAACCTAACTTTCTAGTCTCATCAATCTATTGATACAATGTTAGACTCTTAATTTCAACGTTTTTCTAATCCCATCAAATGTGATCTATTGATACAATGTTAGACTCTTAATTTCAACGTTCACAGTTTAATCTTTATTAATATCGTATTAATTGAGTTTAATCTCTAACCATTATTATTATCATATAAAGAAAGCAGATTTTTTTTTTATAAAACTTTTTCAGCATGATAAAAGAATATTTAGGTGAAAACTATATACTATTGTAGTTGAATTTTCATATATATTTTTGAAATCATTAATCATGGCTCTCCATCCTTTTATGTACCGAAATCTCTGTAATGGATAAAGATATAATAAATGATACATCAATGTCGTTTGACTATTTGTATTTTATTTGTGAAATCTGTGTGTTTTACACTATTTTAGTTATATACTCAAACATGTTCTAGGGAATCTTCTTTCACATGCTACCAATCTTCAAAATTATGACTCTTTTGGTACACCTACACTACCAATTAAGTTATGCCTTGGGGACAAGAACCAAGAACTGTCAATTGTTTAACAAGTACAGTCATCTTAAGTTATAGGTACAGTTTTAACGGGTTCAATGTTTTGTTCTCAAACCAATATGATGTTCCTGTTTGGTGCTCATTTATTATTTTCTCCTTCACATTGAAGTACCCAAACCCGGGTTTGATAGTTTGCCATGTTAAAATCCACTTGCTATATTGGATTGATTCAATTAGTTAGTTCAAGAAATAGTGATCTCATACGGATATTATTTAGAATGTTAAGATCTTGATTAGGTAAGCGTGAAAACTATTCAAATTCAAAATGATTTGAACTTGAAATGGCTCGAATTTCTTACCAAAATCAGTCAATCCAAAATAAACACGACTTTCCAATTTATCACCTCTAATTGATAATAGAGAGGAAAAAAGGAGAGGGTGGTGGGGGGAACCTTCCCTACCTTCCATCATTTGCACCATGCAGCTTTGTGATTCTATAGTTATAGAGACACAGAAAAAATAAAGAAATTAAAAATGCTTTGGAGTTTGGATGCAATATTAATGTTATTATTTTCTTTCATGTGAATAGATGTGGGTGAACAAAATTTTTTCTTCAAGATTGGACAAGTTATTACAAACGAGAGTTCGTGCATGCAATGAGGGGAGGCTGAAGAATGTATACACATATTTACTTGATAAATGAATGTTTTAAGGAAGAGTAGGCGACAGAGAAGGCTTTGCAACTTGGAGCTCTCCACAGTCACTAACATAAACAGTTTTAAGAGGCCTGTTCCATAATGTGCGGCCTTTCTGTGCTCTTTCATCTCCGAAAAACTCAGCCAAGTCGTTTAGCTGGCGTATTCTTTCAGAAGGTTTGTATGTTGGGATGGAAGCAATTGCTGTCACAACATCCAACCCTGAAATTGAAATGAAATCTTAAATCAAAATATTGCTTGTAAATGCACGGGTGAAGCCATGAAGAAGGAATATATAGCAACAATTACCGGAAACAAATCCCAGTTCTGGGTAAAATTAGAGGATTATTAAGAAGGTCTTAAAGAAATTTTCGGTTTTAAAAAGGACAAGTTCTTCTAAAGTTTCATACTGGACTAGAGAAACCGATCATTTTGACAGTAATATATAGGAGAGTTTGAGCATTGACAATATATACACAAATGTGTTGCATCATATGATAAATACAGAAGCATATGCTAGATATGTTATATGTGTCTCACTAGAAAGGCAAACCGAAGGGCCACAAGTCATTAGAAGGCAATATGCATCGGAGAAACAAGAGTAGTTTATAAGAATCTAGCTTTGTTCACGTTCAATAACCGAGAGAAATCTCTTTAATTTTCCTCCAACAGTGCCAAGATATCATAAGATTACTAATCCATTTCACATTCAAGATTTAATTAAGAAAATAGAAAACATTCCCATTGGAAGGAGTGATAGCATTGAAAGATATCGCTGTTTTTTCTGATATTTTGAAAATTTGTCAAGCAATATTTGCAGGAGTAGTAGCTAGATGGATTTAAAATTTAGACCAAGAACAGGCCTTCAAAGGGGGCAAAAACAGGCATGGGCATTTCAAGACAGATGATGGTAACCATTTGCTTAACACAATCAGATTGCAATTTAGATTGCCATGATATATAGAGATACCTGAGCCCAGCAAGCATGCTGCATTCAGGCTTAATAGATCCAAATTAGGCACCAAAATTACAGCAATGAACCCAGGGCAGCCCCTGGAGGAGCAACATTTGATCTATGAAGTTCAGCAATTTTACTAAAAAAGATTTAGATGCCATCTGAACGCATTTGCTATGTGTCATTCACTCGAAGCTGAAGCTTATGGGCAATTAGACAAGACACAAAGACAATCCAACAGTAAGAACTATGATAAAGTTCCAAAAATTAATGAGTATTTAGACCAAGAACAGGCCTTCAAAGGGGGCAAAAACAGGCATGGGCATTTCAAGACAGATGATGGTAACCAAAAATTAATGAGTACTAACATTTTCCAAATACTACGTTCCAAATTCCTAATTCCAGCAACAGTGAGGGAAACAACAAGGACCACATGTGTAAAGGAACTTGTTTTGCATTTGGTGAATCATTACAAAAGAACTAATTTAAGCTATTCAGCAAAAATTCAAGAAGGAAGATCGAAAGAAACTATAAACACCATCCCTAACCAGCTCTATAGCTCTAGCCTCTATCTACTGAGAACAGCCTCAGATTATAATTAAACTCTTTATAGATATGATAACTCCGACTCTCCGAGTGCCCATACAATAGACAAAACCAAGAGCTTACCTTCTAGCACTGTCCCAAAGACAATGTTGTTATTGTCCAGCTGAGGGCAGGGGCCGGGCCCTGTAGTGATCAAGAACTCAACGTTCCTGTAATCAGAATCAAGCTTAACCTCGTCATCATCATCATTCTCCGATAAACAAAGCGAAACCACGCCAGCCCTTGAATGTTTCAGCAAGAAGGACTTAGAGTCAACAGTCTCGGTGTTCCGAGGCAATTCCAAGCCAGGAGAGAGATGCACCTCGCCATACTCTCGGCTGCGGCCTTGGCGTCCCGCTTGGAAGAACTGTCCGGGGAATATTTTGTGGACGAGAGTGTTTTTGTAGGACGAAGAGGTGCACATGAGCTTGAAAGTGGAGACGGTGACAGGGAGGAGGTTGCCATAGAGGCCTAGAACTAGGCGGCCCAAAGGGGTAGGGTCGGAGCAGAGAGGGGTGTCGGCGGAAGTGACGGTGGTAGAGGGGTTGGGAAGAGTAGTGCTGCGGAAGTAGGTTGGGCAGACGGAGAAGTCAAGGAAGACGCGGTCAGTAATGGTGGTGTCTAAGGGTGGAGATAATGAGGATGAAGATAAGGGTGCGGCTGTGAGGGTGGAGGAGAGGAGGAGGGAGCGGCGAGTGATGGTGGTGGAGGAAAAGGAGAGAAAGGGCGGAGGAGGGATTGGTAATAGCGGGGAGGCCATGAGGGGGGAGAAGACATGGCTGGAGGTAGATGGAGGGAAATGAAAGGAAGATGATAGGAGTGGTTGGTAGTTGGAGGGAGAGTGGGGGTGGGGCCTACAATAACAGTCTTAAGTGGATAAAGGAAAATGGAAAACAACAATGTTAATAGTTTGAGGGAAAATATAAATAAAGGCCCAACTATGAGCAAGGGGCCGACTAACTTGGGTGGGCTTTAGTATTTAATGGGCTCATCATACAAAAATCACCTGCCACCGCACAACCACTATGGTTGATTAACATCACAAGAACAAGGGCTCTACTGTGATTCCAAGGTAAATTAAATGATATTTACTTTCTAATGAAGGTATGTGGAAAGAGACGGTTCGGTTTTGAATTAATCGAAATCCAATGTGATTATTGGATATAGATAAGTTTATTCTGTAAAAACAATAACGAAAAGAATAAACGCTATTTTATCCTCATAGTAGTTTTATCAATATTTTATTTTATGTGAGAGTAATCCAACCATCTAATTCATATACCTTTTTGGCCAAAAACAAAAAAAACTCATATAGCTCAGGATAACATGGCATATGCATGTAGATTGATGTATTAGCATACAACCTTCAGCAATTCATTTCTCCCCTTAATTAATAGAGCTGTTCAAGTAGACAAACTGAACTATTTACATAAAATAAACCTGAAAAAGTAAAAGATCTTCTTCATTGTCCAATGATGTTCATTGATTTTTTTGAACTTTTAATCTACAGTTAATATATCACCTCATTTACAATTTACATTTAAATTAAAGCTTTTAACCATAAATTTGTCTTCAAAAAAGCTGTGATAGTGGAAATAATTCTTACTCAATTCAAAAACTAGTTTGATATTTGAGAAGATTTGAATAAAAAATAAAACTCATTAGATGGACTTGAACAAAAAAGGAGACCCGTTTGAAAAATAGGTTGGGCTTTAAACAAAATCATCGAGCCCATTAGCGAGTCGTTAATGGCTCTTTTGCATTATTAACTAGCCCATTCACTGTTTTAGCTTTAATTAGATTGTATGTATCACATCTTTTTATTTGTCAGAAAAGAGGTAATCTATATCCTATATACACCGTTTGTTTTGTAGAAATTATTGGGAAAAAAAAAATCTTAGGTTGACAAAGATACTACCGTCCTGCGAGTTAGACGAGAAACAAGAAAATCAGTTACCAGTTTTGCTGTTTTACAACGGTTTTACTTGTCTTTTCTATACGTAATTTTAGTGCTAAATTGTCAGGTTCCAGCGAAACCGGTCAAAAAATATGGCGTCCAGAGTTGATACGGTACTTATTTATTAATCATAGGTGATATTAATAAGGATTTAATAGGGTTTTAGTGTTATGAATAAAGAAAATAGGTTTAAGAGAATTTTTTATTTAGAATACGACATGATTTGATTTCAAGAAAATCAGAGTATGACTATTAGAGAGGGTTTACCAAAAAAAAAAAATCATCCATAAAAAATATGAGGTCATCCACAGTTTTGCCTCTATTTCATAGTTTAGTAAAAAATAAAAAATAATATTAGCTTATCAGCATTTGGTATTGATTGGATCATTTGATTCTACATGATCCCACGTCGAACAAAGTTCAAATCTCTCTTCTATCAAATTTTCAAAAAGAAAGAAAAATATAAGGTTGATTATTCAAATTAGCCCTTAAACTATATATTTTTAGATATATTGACCATTAAACTTTTATTTGGGATAATTGATCCTTCAAACTATTATTTTGGGACAATTAACCTCTTAAAATTATTATTTTGGGACAATATAACCCTTGAAAATTTCATAGAATATAACCTTTGGGGGCTAATTGTCTAAAAATAATAGTTTGAGGGGTTAATTATCCCAAATAAAAATTTAGGGATCAATTTATCCTTTTCAGTATAGTTTGAGGATCAATTTGGGTGTTCAGCGAAAAATCTAATGAATCAAAATAAATTTGTAGGTATGATTTCGGGTCAGTCTCATGCTTATATGGGATTTATGATCTGTATTCCCTAAATCATGCCTACGTGTTCCTCATGCCTGCCTGCAGCTTACAAAAAAGGTTCTGAGTACCTGTATCACGCTCCCACTAATATTAATTGTTCTTAATTATAGTTCTTGTCACTTCAATCAACAATTGTGCAAACTGCAAACTATAAAATCAGGAAAAGAAACCGTTTCCTGGTTTACTGAGTAGCAATATTTTTCACAGGAAACGAGCAGAAGAACTCTCTTTACATTTTGTATACTTGCAGAAATTTACAAGGATATGTAACAGCCAGCTAGCTAGCAGAATTGATCCTATATATATGCTCAATTCCTCTACCTGATTTCATTTCAATATACTGAGGAGCTTGGAAATTAATGGAGTAAAAAACATAAAAAGCTATAACTATGGTTTCATTCTGTATACTTATCTGCATATCAATCCTCGTCTGCTTCTGAGGAATTCTCACCAATGGCTGGGACGAGAAGAGAAGATTGAGAAGAGAATTTGGGAGGTGCAGCTGCAAGGGACAAAGAGAAATCACTCCAGGCCTGCTTTCTAGGGAATGATAAATTCCTTGTAAGGGAACAAGCAGAGGAACAGACCCCTTTTAGGTTATGCAGCGCACAGCCACAATTGCGATGGTAAGGCCTTCTCTCCATCTCTATCTCGTAAATTGCTAGACTTCCTTCCAGGACACATCGGAGCATCATCTTAGCTACTCCAATGGCCATTCTCTCCTCTCTCTCTCTGTCTTCTATGATCTTGAGTGCTTAATGTGTGAATGTGTTAAGAGTCCTTCACGCTTGTGGAAGTGATTATATAGAGCAAGGGGTAGAGGAGTTAGGTGGGTGGGTGTTAACATGGAGAGAACAATTTTGTGTTAGTTCTCCACGTTGGGTTCAAGAGGGCTACTTTGGATTTTGAAAATTTTTAGTTCTTGACTTCTTGTTCTAGTACTTCTCCAAACTAAGACCAACGTTTTTGTCAAGCCCAAGATTGAGTCCCCAACTTTTTTGGCAAAAAAAGACGGACGGAGAATCTATTAGGGCCTTTGGAGAAATCAAAGGCTTGGCTTAATTTGGTTGGTTAAGTTTGCAAAATGGCTTTTTCTCCTTGTTTTCCCAAGAAGACACCCTTTTTGGACTAGCATGTGACTCTTAACGATGCCAATTTTATGTGTAAGAGAGACGGTATTTCCTATACAACGGTGTATAAATTCTTAGGATTTGAGGTGTAGTAAATACTAAAGTAGAAACCAAGTATAGGAGTTGGACTAATTTTTGGTTCTGTTTTCTGACTGTCATCTTTGCTCTCCAATTTCCAAGAAAGGAGACTAAAATCTTAACCTTGATGAAAAAATCAACCAATTGCACATCTACGAAGACCAATAATACAGCCTAAATGAAAGGAATTAGAAGCCAACCAAGCCTTGTTTGTGATCTTGTTTAACAAAATTTTATACTACTCCTGCAATTTTTTCTGTAACTAATGGGTAGCAATCTTTGAATTTTTTGGATTTAACTACCAAATTAGTTAGCTCTTTTTAATTGCTAGCTAAAAGATCATGTCATTGTCAATTAATAACCCTAAATTATTGAAACCATCACTTTTATTTCGTTTCCAATTCTACAACATCTGTCTCGGGCTTGCCGATAATAAATAAAATAATGAGAAGTAAAAAATAGTAATTAAACTTAGTCGTTATATTTTACTAGGTTATTTTGGCTTTGTATACATGCACAAGCAGAAATACAAAACTGTGATGTCAAAAAATAACCGGCCAATGTCTAATTTGCACAGTGTAAGAAAACAGTAAGAAATAAATTAAATAAATAAAGCAAAAGCGATCGAGGTCCTAACCAAAACTTCCACTTTACTCAGAAACTAGTGGATCGCAATTCTTCATGATTGAAAGTAGGTTCCTTGATCATTTCTCAATATGCTATGGTAATACTGCTCTTAATTAGTCACTTATATTATTTTTTATTTAATCAGGCAAATTAAATTAAATTTAAGACCAGTTGCATATATTTAACTGATTAATCCATTGCTGTTGTGCCAAGCCCAATTGGCACTCGGGTATAGAGAAATTTGGCTGTGTATCAATTAATTGCTCGTGTTTAAAATGCAACCGATTCATCCAACGGATAAGTAGAGAGATGGGTTGAAATAAGAGTAAATTAAGAATTCTGAATTTTTTTTCACTGCTGCCACCTATTTGGCACATTGTCGTTTCTTATATACTTCTAAAATGATGCTACAATAATATTGAAGAAGCTACGAATTTAGTGTTACATTGTCCGTGGATATTGGAGGATATATAGGAGTCTCAAACGTTCAATAATTTGATGCAAGATCTTGGAATCTAATTAGTTCTTCCTAATGGTTTGTTTTTGAAAATTTTTAGTTCTTGCTGTAGAAGTTTTCTAACTATGACAAACGTTTTTGTCAAGATGAAGATTCAGTCTCCAAATTTTTGGCTACAAAAGAGACAGAGAGAAGAGTGCAGAGAATCGGTTAAGACATAGGACAAATCAGTGAGCCTTGCCTTTAATTTGGTAGTTTAAGTTTGCAATAGCTTTGTTTTTTGGAACTTTTAATTTTGGGGTTTTTTCCATTGTTTTTTCTGAATGACACCCCTTTTTGACTAATTTGTTAGAAACCGTGATGGAGCTTTACTCATTTTTACCGGTATTTTCTTTGCAATGAAACCAAAGTATCCTTTTTTTTTAAGACTTAAGCTACATTTAAGTATTAGTAATGTTCATAGAAGACAAATACATGGTATGTTGGACAAATTTTGGTTCTGATTTCTGACTCTTAGCTTTGACATTAATCAAGATCTTATCCTACATTTTCCAGATTTATACCACCATGTATGAGGTGACTGGACTCGTATACAGCCAATCTTGTGGGGGGGGGGGGGGGGGGGGGGTAGAAGTGGTAGATGGGTCAGTCAAGTTGGGTTCGAGTTTGGATCATTTGTATTGTGTCAGTTTCAAGTCAAGAGAAATTTGGGTCATTTCATCATATTCGGATTGAGTTTGGATTGCCCGTATGTCGGGCCATATCGGATTTGAGTTTGGGTGACTTCGGATTTGACATTTGGGTCTTGGGGTCGGCTTATATTAATTCGGGTTTGACACTCGGGTTTTCAGGTTTAATTTATTTCAAATTTAGCTTGAATTATTTGAGTTTATCTTTTATGTTTGACACTTAGCTTTCTAATTAATTTGTATCATTTCGGATTTTATTACGAGATATTAATTTCTTTTTCTTCTTTTACATAGATTAGTAATTTATTTAAAAAATAATATGTTACTATTTCCCAGGTTTTTAACTTTTAGTCTTTAACAATTTATTTTAATTGGGTAAAAACTCAAATATTCAATTTAAAATAAAATTTTCTAATTGGTGATTGAGTTTAGTATTAATTCTCCAATTTGCAATGTATACAAATGAAAATGAAAATTTTTAATTTTTAATTCTATATGAGACATAATAAAATTTAAAAATCATATTAATTTTGAATTTCTTTTTTTTAGTAATAAACAAGTCGATATTATTACTTTATTAGTAATAAATTGTATCACGATTAATTACGAATGTTAGGACTTAAGAGGTAATTCTCTTTCCCACACAAGCCTAGAACACAAATACAAATATATAATCAATCTTAGGCCTTAGCTAGACTATGTAATATTAAAATATAGATATTTGAATAGTTACATAAAAATTTAATCTAATTCTACTTATAATAATGAAAATAAATTCTTTTATTGTTCTTAAATCTTAATAATAATTAATGGTTAAGTTTTGGTAAAAAAAATTAACAAAATATTAATGCGTGATATACACATATACTTGACTTAATATTTGATAAAAAACTAAAATAAATTGAAAGTATTATATTTATTAATTGTTGTCTGCTGGTAATTTATAGTATTATACTTTTATTTTTAATTGAATCAATATTTTGAAAATTTATTCAAATACACTTTCTTTTAAATCCAGTCATTTCAAGTTAACTACTCATGTTAATCAGGTTTGTATCACTTCGGGTTGAAGTTATTTTAGATTATAGGTCATTTTAGGTTCGGATATTTCTGGGTTCAAGTTGGATCAGATTTAGTTTTGTTGATTTTTTTTTGTCAAATCAAATTTGATCGGATTAGATTTCGGATAGGTTAGATTGGGTACTTATTCTCGGGTCAAGTTTTACCAACTCTATATGAGGGTGGTTGCAAAATGCTGGAACTACTTAGGTATTGCAATTTGCTCGAATGGATCATATTCATTATTCAAGCAATTTTGAGAAAAAATTTTAGTTATATAACAATTCTCCCATGTGTACTTCCAATCAACAATTGAGTAACATATTGATAAAGTGTTGGACTCTTAATAATTATACCGTCCCAAATTCAAATCCCTGTAACTTCAAATAAAAAAAAATTGAAAAACTCTCAAGATAGTTTCTTCTGAACCTGCTAGATAGAGAACGCTCATAATGTTTTCGATTTGACTTTAATATCTTTGCCTCTCCAATATTTTATTCCAAAGGACATAAGGGTACGGCATGCCAGTCTCCCGTCAACAGCTATTATCCTTTTTAACCTTTTAATTTATTACAACACCTTGTTCAAGACGTTAATGAGGCTGACCAATGTGAAATACTGAATAGAGAGGACAAAATTAACTAGAAATCACATTCCCAGTCTAAAATAGGCCGGTGTCTAGTCTCCACATTGTAAGAAACAAATAATAAATGTAATCTTTGACAGAAACGGAGGAAAACATCCCAAATCAAATGCTTCATGTATCTTTAACTTGAAAATAAGTAAAAAAAATGGACAGATTTTCCATCTCAATGTGCTCTGCTAACACTGCTAACGCGTAAGGAGTTAGTGTAATAACGAATGCCACGTTATAAGACAAATGAAAATTGGAAACAAGATGGAAGAAAAATATCTCTACATTGAACTATATATATGCAGATTTTACAGGGGCTGTAGAGTTACCTAGAAGAACCCCGTACGTTTTTTTTTCTTTTCTACACTCGGACTCGGGCATGACAAATCTAAAACAGAACAATTTTTAATCTCCAAAACCTGTTTCTCCGTACTTTTAACTGTATTTATCTTTCTGACATGTTTTGTCATCTTGGCTAACTAGCTAGCTAGTGTGTATATGTATTACATGTACAAAGCCGCATTGGCGTCTTCTTGGCTTCTTACAGAGGAGCCATCAGCAGGAAGAGAAGGCTGAGAAGACAATTTGGAAGCTGACGACAGAGACAAGGAACAACCAGGCCCGCACTGTTTCTTGGGGAACGATAAACTCCTTGTGCTAGAACAAGAGGAGGAACAAACCCCTTTGAGCTTGTGCAATGCACAGTCGCAGTTGCGATGGTAAGGCCTCCGCTCGATCAAACTGTCTTGCATTACTATACTTCCTTCGAAGACACACCGGAACATCATCTCGGCTGCTCCAGTGGCCATTTTCTCTCCTCTTTCTCTTCCCCTCTTCTTTTAAATCAAACTCTGTCTTTTGCTGCATGTAAGTTCGCCATTCTTTCTGAAATGATGAGTTCATTATATAGGCAAGGGTTTAATTAGTGTTAGAAAAACGTTGCATTAAGGGACTTAATTATTCCACGTTGAATTCCATAGAATGAACTTTGTTGTCGAGAATTCCAATATTGTTGAAGAATTGCTAATTCTCCAACTATAAATGACAAACGTGTTTCTCTATGAAGGAGTTTCCGTACGTTATTTTTCGTCAAAGTCAATCCTAACAAATTAGGGTTCAAAGGAGGAAGGATGCAAGTTTTTAATTAGGCAAAAGAAGTGGCTTGGCAATTTTCTTTATAACCTCGTAAGACCGTTGTGTCTCTCTCTATTTTTTTTTGCCATATTATATAAGACCATTGTCCTTTTTTTGTTTTTCTAGACCTCAAATATCAGACCGCTGTCTACAAATAACAGAACTGGACATCGAGATCGAGGTCGTTATGTTTTACCATAATTATTTTTCATCATTCGCTGACTTTTCAGAGAAGAGAAAAGGGGGAAAATTCGAAATTCTTTGGTCTTCGCTTGACATTAATTTGTTTTACAGAATTTATATGTATATGCCCAAATTAGACTTCTCCATTATGACCTTTATACGAAGTTAGATTAGACTTTCTTTTTTTTTTTTTTTCTTTCAACTGGAGTGCTTCAATAATGGGAGATCTAGGGTTAGAACTTAGAACATGCATATATGAACTTGGGAATTATTAATTGTAGAGAAGAGCAAATTAATTGATTTGCATTGCTGCTTAATTTGGGTAAAATTCAAGCCAACTTTGTTCTTCTTGTTGTAATAGTTTAGTGTCGTAACACCATTTAGCATTCCAATTTTAATTACGCAAAATGTGTTCTTCAATGGGAGATAACTAGTTTCGGTTATGGAAATGTTAAATGGATGTTCCTAGGAATTAGGGAATAAGAGTATAACTGGCTGGCCTAGGTCTTCAAATTTTGCCCTGGGTTTTTAAAATTTTTTAAATATTACTATTAATTTTTAATCATTTTTAATATTTTTTAATTTTTAATTTTTATTTTAAATTTAAAAAATAAATTTTTTTTCCTCTTTATTATATTCGCACATTAATATGTGTAATTTTTTTTGAAATTATTTTTAATGTATGATACAGATGTATAAATTTTGGTCTTATAGGTTAACCTTTAAAATTTTGAGAAAAAGAATAATTTTGGAATAAGAAAAAAGATTAAAAATATAAAAGTAATTTTACTCAATCTTCAAAACTACACATAAACATATGAGTAAATTTATGTTATGGAAAAATACTTTAAAAAATATAGTCTATATATAACAAATATAATTAATAAAATTTTTATTTTAAATTGAAAAAAAAGTGAAGGACTAATAAGAAATGATAAATAGTACTCTAAAATCTTTTTAATTCACTTTTAAGAAATACAAATATAAATATTGATTGATATGAATTTTTTAAAATTTTTAAAATTTTTAAAATTTTACACATTTAACTCTTGTTTTAGAAAAAGTTTGGAAAAAAAAGGACTAAAATAAGAATGACAAATGATACAACATTCTTGAAGTAAAGGATTATTAGTAATTTTTTAAAATAAATTTTGTGGAAATTTTAGAAAAAAAAAGACAAAATTTAAAGAAGAAGAATGATAGAATTCTTGTAATTTTATCCCAAATAAAACAAAAAAAAATTGAAAGTTTTGCTTTTTCAATAGTCAAAGTGACTTAAGATATAAATAAACTACTAAAATATAAATAAATTACTAAAATACATAAAAGATAAATGGTTTTTTGTTTCCTTTTGTATGAAAGAAGGAATAAAATTCTTTTTTTTGGAAAAAAATTAAGATAAAATTTAAAGAAGAAGAATGATGGATTTCTTGATTTTGTCTCAAGTAAAATTAAAAGAATTTGAAAAACACTTCCTTTAAAAATACATGGTTATGAGATTTTTTTGTCAATTCTTTTTCTTATAAGGAATTAAAAGGAATAATATTGTTGGAGTTCTAAATATTGGAAAAAAATCAATTCTTTTTTTAAAAGGAATTAAAAGGAATATTTTTGGAATTTTAAGAATTATTATATTGAAAAGGACAAATAATGACCATTTCTTTTAAAATATAGGAATAACTAAAATGATAGTCTTAACAATTCATGTATAAGCATTTAAATTATTAAAAAAAGTCCAAAAAGGATATTAAACTTGTAACCACAACAATTAGCACATGATCCTTTACGTAATTACGTTAGGTGTTGAAATTAATATATATATATATATATATATAGATTATACTAGCAATTTGTTCTGCAATAAGGCTACGGGTATATATAAAATTTGATTTGATCAATTTGTTGAGAAAGAAACAAAAAAATACTAATATTATATTCATCTCTAACTTCACAAGCAATTAAATAAAATGTAAAAAATTAATAAACTTATATATGAGAGAAAATAAAAAAAATTAGCAAGTAAAAAAAGAAAGAATAAATGTCAACATAATTTTTAAAACATTAAATTAAAAATAAACATGTTAAATTCAAACATTTAAGTATTTTCAATAAATGAAAAAAGTATTAAAAAAATTTTTAGAAAAAATTACGAAATAATTCACCTCTAGACTATCAATTACCAACTTAAAGGTCAAAATGGAGATTTTCACACAACATTATATCTTTAACACAAAATTATAATTCAGCCAAGTAAGCAAATATTCTTATGTAGGATTAAAGGGATTGAAAGGGAATTTATACCCCATATATTAGAATATTATATGTGTCTCATTCACTTAATTCTATTTATTTCTTATTTGGTTTTAGGGTTTTTTTGAGTAGAACTTTATAAAACTATTTTAGAGAGAAAAAAATTCTCTATAATAAAAGTTTAGTTCCAAATTAAAATTTTTAAAATTTGAAAATAAGTTTCTATGTTTATGATATTATTGGTAGCGTTTTAGATTGAATAACGAAAAAATAATGATTTTTTTTGTTTATTTTGTTAAAACCAAACAAGCAATAAGATAAGTTAAGTGAATGGTACATGTGGTTGGTTGTGGTATATAAGGTATAAAGTGGGGCACTGAGATGGGGTAATAGATTTTTATTCCGGAAGCATATTACCTGCAATTCTTTTTCTTATAATACTACAATATTCCAATCACAATTAAAAATTATATAAGGATCCACCACTTATGAGTGTAGGCTCTATGATGGATCCTCACATAATTCTTAATTGTAATTGGACAATTGCAATATTATAGGAAAAAGAATTGCAGGTGATATAGATCCTTTTATTCTTGTGTGGATAGAAATCATCTACTCCAACTCATTGTCTCAATTTATGTCTCATACATCACAGTTCGTCGCATGTCTCATTTATTTAACTCCCTTTATTCCTTATTTGATTTTAACAAAGTAAACAAAAAAAATAATTTTTTTTCTTTGTTTAAACTAAAACCCTCCCCTAATATATCACAAACATAGAAATTTACCTTGAAAATTAAAAAATTTTAATTTAGGGCTAAACTTTTGTTATAAAGATCTTTTTTTTTCTCTAAAATAATTTTAGAAACTTATGTTTAAAAAAACTCTGAAATTAAACAAAGAGTAAAATATATTTTAGAATTGGGATACATGACGTATTGTGGTATATGGGGCATAGAGTAAGACATTGAGATGTGGCAGACGATTTCCATCCAAAAACAAATTAACAACTTGAGTAACAACTATGAATAAAAATCCCTTGTCCCATTTCAATGTCCCACTTTGTGCCCCATATACCACAGTACGTTGCGTGTCTTATTTACTTAACTTCTTTTATTCCTTGTTTGGTTTTAACAAAATAAACAAAGAAAAAATAATTATTTTTCCTTAATTTAAATGTAGAAACTTATCATCAAATTGAAAAAATTTAATTTGAGACTAAACTTTTGTTATAAAAAGTTTTTTTTTTGTCTCTAGAATAGTTTTAAAAATTTTTGTCATTGAGATGTGGTAGACGGTTTCCATCCAAAGACAAATGAACAACTTGAGTAATAACTACGAATAAAAATCCCTTATCCCACAATCCGTTACGTGTCTTATTCACTTAATTTCTCTTATTGCTTGTTTGGTTTTAACAAAGTAAACAAAGAAAAATAATTATTTTTTTCTTGATTTAAACTAAAATTCTACTCCAATAATTCTGTTTATATACATAATAAATTTATGAATCAACAACAATCTTTTTTTTTCTTTTTTTTTAATCAAATCAAAATAGAAAACTAAATCTATACTTTTCGTATAATGGAGAAACTAAATATATAATTTGTGCAAGAAACCTTCCAATCAGGGATAATTCAAGTAACTTTGATGTGGAACCCTTTTTAATTGGGAAGTCAGCATTTGGAATCAATTCATCTCATTTTGATTGGGAAGTTAGCATCCGCAATCAATTCATCTCAGTTTTAATCTCTGTTTGGCTCTCTCCATTTGCTTGTGATAAAATTATTTGGTCTCACTCTCTTAACGACGATTTTACTCCCAAATCTTTTAGGAAAGAAGTTGACGAGCTCTCTCATTTTATGTTTCCCCCCCAACTGAAAGCTTCATTTGGATTGATATAACTCCAAAGGTTGAACTGTTTTGTTGGAAAACTCTCATCGGTAAAGTGCCTGTTATTGATTTCCTCCGTACGTAATAGAGGTTGTATTAATTAGTCATGTCGAGAATAACTGTGTTTTTTGTGGCGATCGTGAAACCGAAACTGTTTTGCACCTGCTTTGCTACTGTCCTTTTGTATGGAAAATTTGGTGCAAGCGTGCTGGATGGTGGTGGTGGAAGGTGTTGGACTATCCCTGATGCTACTAGGAGTGGATGTACGTAGCCATGAAAATCCAAAGCAAGTCCGGCAACGTACGTGGATCCAAATCTTTTCAAAATGAAAAAGGTTGTTTCAGCCATAACTTGAAGGAGATTGAAGTCGTCGGCGACAATAGAACAAATTATGGCTGGGGCTTGGTCAATCCTCAAGCCAATAAATTTCTTCCTCGGTCCACAGACCAAACTTTGCAAGGCTGCTGGCGTCTCCTTGACACTTCACATTTTCAATTTTGTACTCTTGAGGTTTTTTTTCCTGTCTTACTTCATGCTTATGCATGCTAAATTTTAACGGTGAAACTACCTATTTAGTCCTTGTATTATAGGGTTTTATTCATTTTAACTTATATACTCTAATTTTGTGTAATTTGGTCCTTATACTCTTGTAAAAGTGATAAATTAAAGACAATTAGTGTCTATTCTGTTAAATCTGATGACACAATACTTAGATGAAAATATTTTGAAGGCATAACCAGTGAGAACTTGACACATGACATCTACGTGTGCAGTATCGGTGGAAATCTTTAATTTTTTTGTGCAGCACGCGTTCTCATATATTGTTTTTTTTCCTTAAAAAAATCTTTGATTAATGTTTTTAAAATTTTAATACATTTTTTAAATTTTCATTGATGTCACTGTCAACTTTTCATTAAAACATGTTATTTTATGTTGCTATCTCAGTGTCATATCATTCAATGTAACAGAATAGATTGATACAGCTAGTGATTGTCTTTAATTTGTCACTTTTAAAATAGTATATGGACTAAATTAAACAAAATTAGAGTATAAGGACTAAAATGAAGAAAATCCTATGGTACAGGGACTATTTGAGTAGTATAACCAAATTTTAGCCGGTTCAACCATATCAACTTGGGTTTAATTACATAAAATAACCTTCAAATTTGTGTAAAACTGTCGTTTTAACCCTTCAATTTTTATTTTATGCATAATATAATCCTTAAAACTGACGTAACCTAATTATATATTAACACGTGAAATTTTCTCGTTGAGCTAAGTCAGCACCAAAGACTATATTATGCACAAAATAAAAATTTAAAGACTAAAAATTTTAAAATAAAATTAAAAATCAAAACGATAATTTTATATAAATTCAAAAGATTATTTTATGTATTAAGCATATCAACTATCTCACAGTCTGGACAATAGCTTTCAGCTTTCTCATCAAAACTTTTTGGCCAATTTTGGCTTAATTTGGGAGACCAGTGCAGCACATTTAGAGGGCAAACGTGCTGCACAGGCCCAAATGAGCCCTTAAGTGCATCATCATTGCAGTGAAGATTGCCTATGTGGCAACCTCCCAAACCCACTATACCAATTGGAGCTTTATGCTCCAATTGAAAAGCCCCAATCCCACTGGAGCTCATTTTTTAAAAAACCTCTCATGGTTTTTTTTTTTTTCACTTTAGATTTTTGGTAATTAATATCTATTTTGATCATTTTTTTATTTTTATTTTAGATTTTTTGTTAACTAATATCTATTTTGATATTTTTTGTTCTCATCTAACTGTCACCGTTATATCACTCAACACATCTTATCTCACATGTAATTAATCTTACATGTAATTAATCTTCTCATTTCAATCGCAAACCAATTTCACCGTCTTTCCAAACATAACATAAGGTTTGTCTACCTGCCCGTCAGACTTAGCACCACCTACGGATTGGTCGCTTGTCTTTTAATTACACAGAGCGATCCCGACAGTTGATGATGGCTTGTATGGACTGGCCTTCCAATCTGCTGAGGAGCCAGATTTGATACAGGAGTTATCGATTCAGATCACTCTGTTTTTCTGTTTTCTGAACTGGATAAATCTCACCAGAAGATTAAGATGAATTCAGATCTATACTTCCGATGCATATGGTTGGATGAGAATGAGGAAATTAAATGGTCCCTTTTTTTTTTTGTATTCACTTCAATTTTGCTCGTGTAACCAAAAAAAAATGGCACATCTACCCTTTGAACCAGAATAAATTTGCTCAGAACCTTAGAAATCTGACTACAATTTTTTTGTTTTACAAATGAATTCAATAGGATTTACAGAGATGTAACCTGAAAGAATCTTGATCTAATTCTTCTAAGATAATTTCAATATCTTGACAACTGATCTAAAAAAGAATTGGTGGAAATAAAGTGGCCAAAAATGGGAAAAAAAGAAGAAGAAGAAGATCTCCTAATCACCTAACCTGCTAACTGTATCCAATCTCAGACATATTTTCACCAACTGAGTAGCAGCAAAACCCCCTTGAAGTCTTTGATTCCATGCTTCTGAACTCGGACCCAGCAAGAAGAGAAGACTGAGAAGAGAATTGGGAAGTTGCCATGGACAAGGAACAATCATTCCAGCTCTTTTTTTTGGAATAAGAGATTCTCCCTGCACGAGAACAAGCAGCAGAGCAAACACCCTTTAAGTTGTGTAACGCACAGCTGCAGTTGCGATGATATGGTCTTCGCTCGATCTCGATTTCTTGCATCACCAGGCTTCCTTCGAGGACACACCGGAGCATCATCTCAGCACCTGCTCCAGCAGTGGCCATTTTCTCTCCTGTCTCTCTCTCTCTCTTTCTTGCCCTCTTCCAAATCTCCTGCGCCTCTGTTTCGGCTTGAAATGTTTATATATAGTAACAGTAGTATAAGAAAGAGAAGGAAAAGTGGGAGAGATGAAGTTGAGAGAGAGAGAGAGAGGGAGCTGTTGTCAGTTGCTCAATCTTTAATGCCAATTGGCGATGGAACTGAATGGCTTGGCTTAGCTTAGCTTTAGCTTTGGCTTGGTTAGATTTGTTAGCAAGCAATGACTAGTTTTTGGAACTTTAATTGCATGAGAATTGAGAAGCCGAGGGTAATTGTTTTCTCATAGATTTGCCGTTGGAATTAAAACGTCCATTTTGAATATTGACTGATTGGTGACGAACTTAACGGTCTTTTTTGGTTGTGGGACAAGCGACTTTTCTACGTACGCAACAAAGTATCCAAATTTTAAGTCCATGCAATATATAATGTAGTTCCAAAGGAGGCCTAATGTGGTTCAACAAATTTTGGTGATTTGGATCTGTTTTTTAACTTCTACTATTACTTTGTGTTGTTCATTTGTTGCCCAAAAATGGCAACAAGTTCAATTTTCTTGGGCCCTTTCTCTAGTTTTTTCCCTGAAGCCCCATTGAATTATGAAAGGCAAGATGTGCCTTCATAGCATTTTGTATGAAGACTCATCAGAATATTAGGCTAGCTGTATCATGGCTCCAGATGCTGAAAGTTTGAAACCTCAATCTTTCCATGTTTCCTTTCCTCTTTGGGATTGTCGGCATTGACAATCTGTACATCAACATGATGGGGTCTTCAGTTATTGTCTATTCTACTCTTGCCCTTGTGGCCACTACAACAGCTAAGTTGTTTTTTTGGTTTAATATATAAAATGGCATTCGAATTTATATGAAATTATCATTTTAACCTTTAAACTTTTGTTTTGAAATTTTTGATCCTTCTATTTTAATTTTTGAATAATGTAACCCTAATTAGCGCTATTGTGGTCTATCGACACCAACACATGGAATTAAACAATGATATGTAGAATTTTCATGCTGTGCCACGTCAACACTAAGCGCTATATCATTTAAAAATTTAAAGTACAAGGATTTAAAATTTCAAAATAAAAGTTGAAGAATTAAAATGACAATTTTCTACAAGATCAATTGTAATTTTGTACATTAAGCCATTTTCTTCTCTCAATTTGCTTGTGGACTATTGCATTATGTTATTCAAATTTAGGATGACCGGCATGGCGGCACCAAGTAATCACCTCTCCATCATATTTTATTTGTCCCCTATTAATTTTTTTGGTCAATCACATTCAATTTTGGCTATTTATGAAAAAATATAAAATTAAAATTTTTAAAAATATATTTTGAAAAGTTTATGATTCAAGGTTTACAAATATTATTTAAAACGTTGATTTTATATTTTTTTTTACAAAATAATGGTAAAAAATAAGATTATTTGATAAAAAAATCAATAGAAGACGAAAAATAAAAATGGATGGAGTATACTATTAATTATATTAAGTTAAATGACGTACTCATTATATAATTACTTTTCAACTTTCAATAAGTTAAAAAAAATTAACATAACATCTAAAGAATTTAACCTTCATATTCATATCTACACTATAATATCCATAAGATGTGTATCAAATAAAAATAGTTGAAAGAAATGATGAAGAATTAGACTAACATGGCTATTATACTTTGTGATTATACGAAAAAAAGTAAAATCTTAATCAACTTATAAGAGTAACATGATCTATTTGATAGAATGATGAATTTTTAGTTTCAAAAATCAAAATCTAAATCTCTATAATCTCAAATATTGAAAAACAAATTAATTACCAACTTTATCTTCAACTTTAATATTGAAAAAATGAATTTAGATCTACCAATTTTCGTATTGGTAGTGTTGGAATGTTGAACCTTTTGTTTATGAGCTGCAAAGGAAGGAGCCGGTGAGCTGTAGAGGAGAATCAATACGCTGGCGGCTAATTGGGAAAGGGGGTCCCATTGACAGCTGGGTATTTAGATGCATCATCATCGTTGGGCGTTGGCACATGCTGGGTTTAGTTGAGCGCCAAGGCTTTTTGGTCAACTTTTAAATTGGATCGGCTGGGAATCCAGCTAGGCAAATGCCTTTTGTTTCCCTTCTGCTTTCTTAACCCATTTTTCATCTTTCCTTCCACGCTGCAAACACGCCTAACTTCTGGTTCCCAACTTCCTTTTACTTCTTCATTTCTCTGGAGGATTCGTATCTTCAAAAGCCTTTAGCCATTTCGCTAATCTAACTTCTTCATCAGCTTGCAATGAAATTTCATCAAAAACTTTTTCATCGGCTCGTTTTTAATAAATGAGGTCAGCCGGCCAAGAAATACCACTATTTTTTTTTCATCTTACTTTTGAGAAACTAATAATTAAAGTTTTGTTTAAAATGAGTAGCAGGCATTTTAATTAACCTTTTGATTTAATATGGGTCGCTTTAATTTATTTTGTTTGATGTTTGATTAACAAAGTTATTGAAAATAAATAATGTTAATTTTCCTTGCTGGTGAAGGAAATAGTGACTTTGCTCTTGCCTCCACATGAATTCAATTCAAGAGGAAAAAGGAAAGAAAGTGTACTTAGTATTTGGAGTTTGGACCAAGGCCCAACGTGCAGTATGCATATGTGCTCCACATGCTGCCGATGATTTTAATGTAAGCAGAAATGGATTGAATTAGTGGGTCATCTGCCATTTTTGTCCAAAATGCTGTATTAAAGCCACCCACTTCCCATGTGCCACTCCCCCGCTTCACCTCCACTTTGATATTTCACATTTCTCTTCTCTTTTTTTTATGAAGGGATTCGGTTTTGTGTGAATTATTATAAAATTATTATGTCACTATAAGATAACATAATTATAGTTACATATTTAAATTAAATTATACTACTATGATAATTGTTTTAAAAAAATATATAAATACTATTATAATTTATCTTGAAAATTTAAAACTTTTTACTTGAAATTAAACTTTCTAAATTGGATGACTAACTTATGGAATCGAATCCGTGAGATAAATTTTCTTTACCTAAAACAGGAAAGCATTTTTTATACATTAATTATTTAACCATTCTAAGTCGTAATCATGAACAAAACCAAATTCCAATCCTATTGTCTTGGGGTTCAATTTGGGGCTGTTTTGTGGCATTATTTAAATGGAAAAAATGCATAGAGGAACCCCACTAAGATTGAAATTTAATTAGTCTTATACCCCTTTTAACTTAGGTTTTGAATAAAATATAAGCAAAAGTGGTCAAGAAAAAAAATAATGCATCGAACTTATAAGCAACCGACCATATATTTGACCAACAAGATATTTATTATTTATTACTCTAATAAAACGTTGGATGTGCCCCAACCTAAAAGACAGTTAAAATTACATTTCCTAGATCTCCATAATTTCTTTAATTATTTATCAAATTATATACTAATCTCGATCTAATCTTCACATCACATCACATTAATTCTAGTTAAAAATAATCTAAAAGATTAAGTATAAGGAAAAATGGAAAATGAAAGAGAGAGAGAGAGAGAGGGAAAGAGTTTAAGGTTAGAAAAATTCTTGTTGATGGATACGGACATACTATAGCTTAGAAGTTATAAATAAATAAAAAAAGAGTAGAGAAAGATGATGATTATGGTAAGTGGAAACTTATAAAAATTTTTTGGAGAGTAGTTACAATTTTCATAACCAATTTCTTAGATATTTCAGGAAGTTTCCCTTAAGATATTAGATATGGGCCCTCTTGTTTCTTTTTTTAGTTTAACCAAGGGTATTTCTTAGTATTTGACCCAAGATTAATCTCTTTCGAATCAGGTTGGTCTACTATGAGGGTAAAATTCTTCTAACAATGGTTTTTTTCATTTATAAAATTCTAACTCGATACCTTACTTAAGGGGAACAAGTGTTAAAGGACTTGAACAAACCAATTGTTGGTACCCTCTTGTTGCTTTCTTTTTGCCATTTTGGTAGTCCATTTGCTTATTGCTTAATTAACTCAACCCACACAAAACGTGTTAATTCTTACAAGTGCCGACTAGGGAAAAGTTTCCGCGTTTATCGATCGGTTATTTATCATCAAAATAAATATTGTGTAAATATGATGATTTCTTTACTAGAAAAAGTATATAAATATTTTAACCTAAGCTCTGTTATTTATTGGGGTGTTTTGAAAAAGGTTAAAAGAAATCAAACCTAAAACTTCTAAGAGAATCAATACTCCAACTACGCTGATTCGAATGTTTCCCATATTCGACTTTCGAGTTTTCAAATTCTGAAAATTAATTTTCATCCTTTTACATTGGTTAATTTCTTTTAATTTAAGATAAAAAAAAGAAACAAAGAGGTACCCTCATATTGAGCAAAGTATAGATTTAGCCTGAAGCAGATTGCAGATTAATTTCATCTCATCTAAGTAATTATTAGACTTAATTTCCTTGATTAAACCATTCCAAACAGCCCAAGAAGAAAAGGAGAAAAATAAAGTAAAAAAGAAACATCTGTTTCGTGCTTATACTCTAGTAATATACATTGATGAAAGGATTTTGTACGTGAACAAATCTATAAACCCCAAAGTACAGAACAGCGAATTTTGATTAATTACGCCATCCTTTCTGGCTAATTGGATGAACAAACATGGGCCGATTAATCGAAAAACTGGCATCGAACCAAAATTTCCTTTACCTTCACCTTATGAATCCGTACTTCTGTACTTATTCTAAAACCACAAACACAGGAGCTCCCCAACATCACAAATTAAAGGCCAAAATTTTATTCATTTTCCCTTTCATGATTCATTCTTCACGCCTTGGCAATTGGCAGATCATCTTCATTCTCCTCTTTACATGCTCCCAACTGCTGCTTCCCATGGAGCCCGGGCGCCAAAGCAGGGGAAGAGGACGGGGAAGAATGACTAGAAACTGCTGCCATGGCTAAGCATCCCTCACTCCATGCTCTCCTCATAGGATAAGAAACGTTCTTGCTCTTATGGAACGCATGGGGACAATTACCTCTCGACTTGTCATGGAGGGCACAGCGGCAGTTCCGGTGGTACGGCCGGCGTTCTATGCCGATGTCGGAGCCGGAGATGCAGCCTTCGTAAAGTGACCGGAAAAGTCCATCAGCAGCTCCCGCGGCCATGTTCCTTTGATTAAAATTAGCACAACCAGAACCTTTTTCCTTTTTTTCGGTGCCCGATGTGGCCAACCTTTCAATGTAATGGAACCATGGTGGCATTTATAGAAAGTAGTTATGGTGGTTATATATAGAGATAGCGGGGCAAGCGACAAAGGCCCCAATTTGTTGGGGGAGCGGCATGCGCGGCAAAGGCGTGGGCCATTGTTAGTGTTGTGGCCTTGTGGGAGCCGTGTCTTGGGGGTCAGTACATGGACTTAGAATATCTCCATGTTAAAAATTTTTGGCCTTATTAAAGTAATTTGTTTGGGAGGAAAAATATCAGCAAGAAAAGGTTATTAGGAGAGAAAATTCGAGAAGTGCATGGGAAAATTACCGACAAGAAACCATCTTAGGTTGCCTCAAAATCAAATACAAGTTTTATACTTTATTGACTAAACTCTTGTAAGAGAAGTGTTTGGTTTGATTATTAGTTATATTGATTGATTATGCTACATTTTGAGTGTGTGTCTGTTGAGGAGCTCTTGTTAGTGATCGGTTAGTCCTATGAAATTGATAAGAAGAAGTTTAGGGGAGGTTAAACCAAGAGAGTTTTAAGATTTGTTAGCTACTAATTTACTTGGAGTGGGGACATTAAATTTTGGAATATTGAATTGATTGGACTTGGTCCTAGCATGATTATTAATTATTATAGCAATTAATCTTGTTCTAAAATTCGTTATATATATTGATTCCTTTGATGTGGCTAAATTAACTTTTTTTCGGATTATACTAGTGTTGGATAGTACTCCAAAGCCCCTAGGTCGTATGAAATAATTAAAGATCAAGCCCAAGAAATTTATGGCTCGTTTGGTAAGTTATATGATATAGGATGAGACAAAATAAGGAGAAGATTTTTGTTCTAATAATTTGTAATATGGTTTGTATTTTTTGCATAGGAATGAATTGTGGAGGGGATTTTTTTTTTAGGATAATATAATGAATTCTCATTAATCAAATAAATCTCTTACATACAAATATCTATTGAGAAATCATGGGAAAAACAAACTAAGACAATACAAACTAAAAAATAAAGTAATTACTAAAACAATACAAACTAAAAGATAAAGTAATTAAACCAATATATAAATTGGACAAAATCCACACATACTTTATATATTGTGGGACTTAAACCTGAGATCTCAAGTCTTAGAGAGGGTGAATCTACTACTCTAATCAGAGGTCAAGTGCAATTGTTGAGAGGATTAATCGTTCTATTAGTGTAAGATAGTTAATTCTCTTTACTTATAGAGGATTGAGTCATCTTAACTATACACAATAAAATGACTAATCCTCTTGGCAATTCGAAACTTTGTAAATAATGTACAAATCAAACTATAAAAATTAACATATATAATTTTTTTCTTATTTTATCTCATCCTATCATGTACACGAAATGTACATATCCATAGTGTGTATAATTGGCCATTTGATGTAATAATTATATCTAATTATAAATATATTAAAAATTTAATTAGCACAAAAAAATAAAGTTTGGTATGCTTGATGTCAATATTTAAAACATGTATGTTTTGATTTAATTAAATTTAAACAATTTTAATATTTATAATAATTTTTAATTTTTAACAAATTTCGTGTTTGAATTTTCGAGTGATATATTAGAGTTTATGAGATGTATACATACTCATATATTAGGATAACTAAATGCTATCCTTCACCTAAACTAAGCTGGCTATTATAGATGACAGCTAAAATAATATTAGATGAGACCACCTAAACTAAGCTGGTTATTATAAATGACAGCTAAAATAATATTAGATGCGACCTTAATTATGATGATGCTAAGAAGTAGGATTTTTTATTATGACATGCACGACCATATTATATAGTGCATTTTAATTTGAAGAACAATTATAAAATTGGAGTTAAAAAGGATTTTATTATTATTATTATTATTAAGCTTGAAAGATAGTCAACTTAATTTCTT
Source organism: Microcos paniculata (assembly GCA_030664755.1). NCBI lineage: Eukaryota > Viridiplantae > Streptophyta > Magnoliopsida > Malvales > Malvaceae > Microcos > Microcos paniculata. The sequence goes on along the minus strand of CP131459.1, from coordinate 33,678,466 downwards.
GGATAGAAATATAGTATAAGATTACTTGCCATTTGGAGAAAGTCGGTTCATGATCGCAACATGAAAGGTAGAGTGAAATCAACAGGAAAAACTGCAAAAGCTTATTCATGCATCATGCATGCTTTGAACATCAATTTCATATATACACAATTATATATATAATATATCTATTTAAAATATTGTATCAAGAATAACAATAAACATTATGTACATATAGATAATAATTTAAAGATAGAGATAGGGGTAATAAAATTAATTTTTAATTTAAAAATAATATAAGGCTATTATTTCAAAAATAGAAAATTTATGTAAGGTTATTGCTATTGTGATGATGAATATGTTAATGACGTTGATGATAATTTAGGTCAATTATTTAATTTAGGCTTTAAAGAATTCACCCCTCAAAATATATGGATGTATATTTTATGAGGAGGGATCTATTTACACCCGATGTAAAATTTTTAGTTTTACACCCTTTTTATAATTCATCGTATGATTAATATTTTAACGATCTGACCGTTGGATTTAAAGATATATTCAAATCTATCATGCACGTAAAATTTCAAGCCAATCCGATACTTTTATGATATCGATATAAACTCTAACATTTTTAGATATTTTTAATATATATTTGGCGGTGAGAAATTCTATCGCTTTAAAACATATGCTAGACATTTTAAATTAACTTGAAATTTTACATGCACAATGTATACGAATAGAACATGAAATTCAACGGTCAGATTAATTAAATATTAATTGTACGTTAAGTTATGAAAGGGTATAAAATTCTTAATCTTACATCGAGTGTCAAATGATCCCTCCTCATATTTTATTATTTATATTGCTTTAAAATATTTCATGCCTACTTCACCAACAAGAGATTGCTTGATGATTTCAGAAATGAAGGTACGCTATATATATAGGGGCTTTAATTAATAATTAAATAAAAGAGTTTAATGAGAATTTCCATTGCTTGAGATCAAATATATTAAACTTAATTTGATGACTTTGTACCCCTCCAAATTAAAAATATAAAAGGAATTATTTCCATTAGTTAATATTTATATCTCTCTCTATATTAACATATAGTTTAATCATATTTCCTTGAATTCTCAATCTTGAATATTAATCATTAATTAAATATCATATTGTGTTTTGGGATATACCATTATAAGGTTATCTATCACTATCTGTAAGTATGTTCTTTCGCATGAAAATGTAACCCATATGAGTTGATCGATGGCTTTGGGTGTGGATAGGGTGAAACTATCTCAATCGAAAAGGAATCCAAAACACCATTTGATGATCTTATGAGCAAGCACGAAATGACAAAACTTCAGCGCCGATCTTCTTAGCTCCCCACCACTACTGTCATTTTTCTCCCTTTAATCTTCTGACCTTTTCATTTTGAATCAAGATCAAAGGCATGATCAACTGGTTCGTTCTCAACCCTGAATTTCATTGCTCGGTTTAAATCGCAAAATCAAATGCAATTAGTAATTAATGATATCGTCCAAAAATACATTAATTTTCTATCCTTTGGCCTTTGTTTGGATGAGGGTTAACGGAGGCTAAAGGAGGGGTTGGGAGAATTATGTTATGTTTGGTTGGGAGTACATGGGAGGGGAGGGGTACATTAAACCCCTCAAAACTTCACACCCCCAAATTGGGATTTTGGGGGTGGTGGTGGGGGGTGACAAATTTTGTTTCAATTTTGTACCCATAAAACTAATTAACTTTTAAAATTATCTTTAACTAATTTTAATAACTTTTCTCAATCCATGTTTTATTTTATTTTTAGTACTTTTTACTTAAAAAATATATTTATACAATAAACTACTCTTTTTGTCCCAATTAGTTGTAAGTTCATTTATTTAATATAAAAGGATAAGAAAAACATATTACATATTATTTTTTTTATAGTTGAGTAAAAATTAACTTTATTTTTACAAAGATTAATTTATACATGACAATATATAAATTAAAATATATAAAAAATGAAAATTATTACATTATAAAAGATTTCATATATAGGGGTAATGACATGCACGAACTTAGTCCGCACGTGTCATATTTATGTTAGTCTTATGTTATGTGATGCGTGATGAATTTGAGACTTGAGATAATAATATTTGAACTTTCGTTAGCTCAATTCTTGCTTAGAAAACCCTAATTAACGTTCAGAGTCACTTAGGTACATTAGGGACCAAAAATCAAGGCGATTGGGAGAAGAACAAATGAAGAGCTTAGGTTAAAGGTTGATTCAGGGGCCGAAGTGACAAATTTTAAATATGGGGTCAGCTAACCAACCCCAATTTCTTCATTTTCTCCTCTCATCTCGTTTCTTCCAATTCTCCTCCTTCCTCCACCACTTCTTCCACCAACAACCACCTTTAAACACCTCAATCAACTCTCTAAACAACTCTCCTAGCTTCCTCAAATTTCAAACTCATCAAAACTAACATAAAAACACCAAAACCTTCAAGGAGCTCACTTGGTGTCATTGTCTTCTTCTAATCGGATCTTCCAATCCAACCATCAGATTTGGCTAAGCTTTTGGTATGTTAATCTACACTCATTTAACTTCATTTTGACTATTTGCTTGCTTGATTTCATTGATTGTGCTAGGAAATATCTAGATTTGAAAATCAATTTTCATATTGTTCAAACTTTTCCTCAAACCCTAACTTTTGATCCGAAATTCTTGCATTCTCAACCATTTAATTTGATTCTTGAAGCTGTCATCTTTTAGTAAACTAGGTGTGTATGAATTTGTGTGTTGATTGGTGGTGAAATGAAGAAGAATCGAGCTTGGAAAATGAGGAAAAGAAGCCTCGGCCATGGCCAGAGGCGAGTCCGGCTCCGGACTCAAGCATATCCAACGTCAAAGTGACACTGTTTCAGAGATATTTATCTCCCGACCCAACCTCGAGCGGGACTCACCTTATCCCGCATCGAACCGACACTGCAGCAAGGGTAAAATTGTCATTTTACCTCATCGGACTCCAATTGACCTAAATTGACTTCCGGACTTACCTAATTTGAACTTCGAAACCCTAGAAGCCCTAATTTGGACATGCTATTATGTTTAATTAGTTTCCGAATACCTAGATTGATCGAATTGGATTTTGATTTGATTATTAGGTACGAGTTCGGGCAAGAATGAGAGGGAGAGCCCGAGCCTTGGTAATTGAGGATTAATTCTGGAGTATACGAACCTCTCTAACTGTGAGTGGCTTGGTTATAGTGGTTGACCACCGAAGGTCAACCGTTTTCTAAATTTTTTATAATTGTTTTATTAAATATTTTGGAAATATTTTGGGATATGGATGGTCCACCTTCACACATAATATTTATAAATGGATTTGAGGGTTGTGATTTTAAAGGAAAATAAAGATTTAATATTTTTATTTTATAATTGATGATGATATGGGAGATGAGAGACTGAGAGGTTCTCGGTGCTCTATACGAGAGCGAGTGGACCGAGCAGAGCATGCATTTGACCAAGTAGCCGTGGACCGCCTTTTGAGGGGCATGGTGAGTGAGAAACCCTGGAGTAAAGAAAGGCGCGTAGGGTGACTCGCTAGGGCCAATGTAATTGTGCTTCCACTGACAGTGATGGCAACGTCAAGGGAGCAGGCTTGATGAAAGGTTGTGTTTTATATGAGATAAAAGGTATAGCCCTTGACGGTCCAGTGGTCACCTAAGTGCACGGGTATACCTCTGGAAAGCTTTTAGATGCCAACCTACTTATATGATGATTGATTTGGATTTGGTTTAGGGATTTCATTATTTTCATTAAATTATGTTTTTATATAATGTTATTTGGATTTATTCATATCCATAGCCTGAGGTGATTAGTCATTATGATCAGGTCCCTCACTGGGTACATTTATCATACTCACCACTCTCATTTCACTTTTGTAGGGCATTAGACTCAGGACGATCGACGATTCGGTGGATAGTGATCTTAGTTAGACCCAGTTGACCATGATTTTGTAGGTTCCACCTATTCTTTGTGACTTCTCAGGTTTTCGAAATATTATTGTATAATTATAACGCTTTCATCCATTGCACACTTGCACCGTAACGTGCTATCTTTATACTTATGTTTATTATTTTGAATATATATTTTAATATCTTTTATTATATACATTATGTTATATTTTGTTATATTACTTGGATTATCACTTCTTTTATGCCTTGTACTATCTTGGATAACCCGCCTTTCATGGCACGCATCTTGAGCTTGAGATTATACGACGGTTGTTATGTGACCGAGCCTTCGGGTTGGGACATGATAGGTAAATTAGTAAAAAGTTACATTAAACTCTTCTTTACCCTTCTTCCAACCAAATACAAAAAAGATATAATTAATATTTCTCTTCCCTCTTGAAATTCTCCATTCTCCTCTCCCTTTTACGTTCTCTTACTCCTCCTCCCCTCCCCCTTTGAACCAAACATAGGCAAGGCATAGATACCTTATTTATTATTCCTTGGCATCAAAGATTATTATTTGTCTCTTTGTTGTCATTGAGCATTTAACACTATCTTTCCCGAATAAAAATCGCCTATCCTATCTCAATGCCTCAATTTGTGCCCTAAATACCATAGTCTGTCGCTCATTTTATTCGTTTAACTTCTCTTATTTCTTATTTGGTTTTAACAAAATAAACAAAAAAATCATTTTTTTCTTTATTTAAATTAAAATACTACCTTAATAATATCGTAAGCGTAAAAACTTACCATAAAACTTGAAAATTTTTAATTTTGGGTTAAACTTTTATTATAGAGGGTTTTTTCTTTTCTCTTTAGAATAATTTTGAAACTTCTATTAAAAAAAACCCTAAAATTAAATAAAGAGTAAAGTATATTTTAGAATTGGAAAGCATGATGTGCTTTGATGATGTATGAGACACAAAATGAGATATGAGATTTTCATCCAATATTTTATATATAGTAAAGATATTCGTTGAACTTCTTAAAGTCAAGAAAGAAGGATGAATATCTATTTCAATGTCTCATTTTGTACTCTATATATTAGAGTACGTTACTTGTCCTAATTTAAAAATATACTTTACTTTTCTGCTTTTTAAAGAAAGGGCAATTAACCCATGAAGATGACCAGAGGTGTCCATGGGTTGGGTCGGGTCGGGCTTGGACCGGACCCAAGTAAGAATTTGTGAAAGAATTTCTTGTCCAAACCCGGCCCAGCTCGACTAAACGGGCCTCTTCCTTTGTCCAAGTTCAACCTTAAAATATTTCTATAAGCCCGAGGCCCGTTCAAAAGCCCGTTTTTAAATTTTTCTTACATTAATTTTAAAAATTAAATTATATTAATTTATAATATAAATAAAAATAAATCAACACATTTAAAAAAAATCATCTAAAATAATTTTTACAAAGTTAACAAAGTCTAAATACTAAAAATATTTGAAAATATCAATATCATATAAAAAAAGAAAACACCACTTTAATAAATAAAATAAATATATAAAAATATATTTACATTAAATAAATAGTAATTTGGGTCGGGATGGGCTTTGATTTTTTTATCTATGACCAAACCTGGCCCGTTTATTAAACAGACTCTTAAATCTTCTCCAAACCCGACTCTCGAAATTAAAAATCTTGTCTAAACTCTTTCAAATATCGGGCGAGCCTACGGGTTTGGACTGATAACCCGTCCCTTGAACAACTCTAAAGATGACACGTGAATTACACATGCCCTTTCCATCCAGATTCGTCCTGATTTGGGTGAAATCAACTAAATCGACAATGGCACAAACTATAATGATGATTTGAACAAATCTTTATAACTTTAAGCCTGAATCGAGCTTTCTGCCACTGGACAGCCTCAGTTGAGTGAACCATTGAGCCTGGGTAAATATACTTCGGTTCACCCACGTGACAGGACCGACCCCACGTGCAGCTTCACATGCGTCATAAGACAAGAAATCAGCTTCAAGTACGACGTGTTTGTCCGTCCGCTTTAATTTTGCCGACTTACAACATAACATAGCCAGATTCCATCGTGTCCGTGCACGTCATCTCATGGACCCACTTATCGGCTTGACCCCTAAAAAGTTAATTCCATCAACGGCCCAGATTGATCCTACAACACTCGGTAGAAAGAAACCCAAAGACAAAGGGAAGCCAAGGTCTCTTCTTCAATTTTCCTTCCCTTGCATTGTGTTTTGAGGAAAAAAAAGGGGAAAAAAGGGAAAAAGGAAGAAGCAAACGGCTGATTTGATTGACAGGCTCAACGGCAGCCATGGGAGGAGGAGGCAATAAGAGAAGATCAAAAAACAATAACGACAAAAACAGTCATAACAAAACCAAGAGTAGCGGAGGAAGATCAAGAACAGACCCCAAATCTTCAGCTACTCGAATCAGGAACTCTCTTTTCGTGGAGGGTGGTCTTTTATCTGATTGGCAGTTGGATTCTCGAGGTCCCCTTTTCTTATCTTCCTGAAATGATTTCCTTTTTAAACTCTGTTTGCTTGCTGAGAAAATGAGAATGAGGAAAATAAACTAAGCCTCTTTTTTTTTTCAAAAAAAAAAAATTTTCTCAATAAAGAATGTTTTTGGTGCTCCAGAAATCAAATGGGTTGTTCTTTATCTATTATTTTTATAAAGTTCTATGAAGGTTAGTTTGGTGTTGGAATACTGGGAAAGGTTACTTTTTGTGTGCAGTTGGTGGAAGGAATCGAAATGTCAAATGGGTTGCTTTTGTATCTAATAAAGTGTCTTGCTTTGAAGGTGGATTTAGGGGTGGAATGGTGAAAATTTTATTTATTTTGGAGTGTTGAATTGCAGGAAGGAATAGAAATGGGAATTTAAATTCTGGGTTGAATTCTGAGAGAGCAAAGGCTTCTGCTTCTAAAAATGGATCATCAAGGAAAACCAGTGGGAGTGCTATGCGATACGAGTACCCCTCTCTCAATCTTCAAGTACGTTGCTTTGCACACCTATGTGATTCGCATTTTGATGAAGTTGAATTTTTTTCCCCATCTGTTGTAAATGGAGGAAATTAGAGTTCGGTGAGGATGCTAGTGAGTGACTTTTGATTGCACTAATGACTGATTTCTATTTAGACTAGGTTTTCCATATTCAATTGTTAGTTTGTATTGGTTCAATTTTTGTTTTGGTGTGTGTTTTCTCTAGTATACTTTTTGTCATTGTTGATATTGAGCCTCATTTTATCAGTATCTAGCTGGTATTTTTAGTTTTTTACTGTGGTACATTTCTAGTTTAAGTGTTGGTTGTCACAGATTATTCCTTTTGTTCAACTAGTTATTTGAGCTGAAATAATTTGTTGCAGAACAAGATTGCTTTGTGGAGTTTAATTATAGGAAGTAGTTCCCAAAACAGCTATGAATCATGCCCTCGTTTTTCAGGATGCGAGTAAGAAAACTTAGTCTAATAGTAGACCCTATACTGAAGATCTGTCGTTAATTAGCATTACAAACTCCTTTTTTTTTTTACTGTTCTTTGTTTTTATTTTCCCATGATGGTCGCCTTTTTTTCCTCATTTGATTTTCTATAAGAGTTGTGTTTTTCTCTGTTTTTGCAAATGTACTGAGAGGGAGTCCATATGTTTGAAAATTGTATTTCTCCTCCCTGCTCTTGGTATAATGACAGTAAATGATGAAGTTTTCTTTAATGGATCTGTGTGTGTGTGTGTGTGTGTGTGTGTGTGTGTGAAAATGACATGCGTCAATGTGTTATCTAAGAAATTTGTTTGAAAGGACATAATTCATATATGCTGAGTAGATTGTAATGTTAGTCTTTTATTTTGGATTTCTAACAGGATCAAGAACTAGGTGTTAAGGGCTGTAATGGAGATAATAAAGTGGATGAGTCACATCCTATTGTTTTGGTTGATTCAAACGAGACCCAAATCATTGCTTACATGGATCAAACCACTCCTCCAAAGCCCTGTCAGGTAAATTATACTTACGACTACAGTTCAGATTTTGTGCTAGGTGAGAGCTCTCATAGAGGATTGGGTTTTGTGGACGAATCTGACGCAACCCCCAGTGGAATTGAGTCATCTACAAAGCAAATAGATGAACAAGAAGGGGCATTTTCTGATTTATCATCCTTTGAGAAGGAAATGGATGCGGATCATGGTAATGATAGCAAGGTGGATGCAGAGGTGCCTGAGGAAGTCTTTGCTGATGCACTATCCTCAAAGAAAAATTCAGGGTTTTTGTCAATTGGAGGTGTGAAGTTATATACTGAAGACATATCTGATGGAGAAACTGACAAGGACTACGATGGGGAGTTGCTAGAGGATGAAAGCACTGAGACAACTGATCAGGGGGAGCAAGATGGACCGTGTAGGAGTGATGCCTCTGAAAGTTTATCTGATGATGATTCAGATATTGATGAAGATGTTGCTGAAGATTACATAGAAGGAATTGGTGGGGGTGATAGTGTTTTAGATACCAAGTGGTTGCTAGGACAGGCTTTGGAAGAATCAGATGATGATAGTTCTTCTAGCAGCTCTTTGGACAAGACTTTAGAGAAGCTAGAGGGGATTGCTCTCCAGGATGCATCTATGGAATATGGCATGCAGAAGTATCAATCAAGAAAAAAATACAATGGAGGTGCTAATGATGTTTGGTCATCAGGTTTGGATGATCTTATGCTAGTAAAAGACCCAAGAACTGTGTCTGCTAAGAAGAAGCATGTTGCCAAGTTTCCTCGGTCTTGGCCTTTACAGGAACAAAAGAGTAAAAATTCCAGAAGATTTCCTGGTAATGATTGTATATGTAGGATTATCTCAATTATTATGTGTTTAGTCTTTAGTGACTGTAAAATAATTTTCTTGACATCCTTTTCTGATTGTGTCCAAAAACTTGTTTTAGGAATGTGTTTAGTCGTCCTTTTTTTTTTTTTTTTCTCACACTAGTGATAAATTACATTCTTTGTACATTAACTATTTTAGGAATGTGAAAGAGAGATATTTAATGCAAATTGTGTTGTATTCTTACATCATACTTACTGTTCAGGTGAAAAGAAGAAGCATCGTAAGGAAATGATTGCTGTCAAGCGTCGTGAAAGGATGCTTCGCCGGGGTGTTGATCTTGAGCAAATAAATTCGGTAAAATGAAAATTTTTTAAGACATTTAAGAACCTCCTAATTCCTTCATTGCATGTGATAATTTGATGCTATGGTTTTTCTTGTAACATAATTATCTTGTTCTTTGGCTTCTTAAACCGTAATTTAAATTTGAGTTTTTTGTTTAATATATCTAAGTTTTTTCTAAGAATTTATTACTAGTTATAATTGAACTGCCTTGTCCCAGTTAGTGCTGGCATTTAAAAATTTCGATTAGGTCAGAAATTATCTGAAATGGCTAAAGAAAAAGGCATATATGTGAAGAATTAATGGGAGAAGCGTGCTCTTTAAGGGAATCATTTTTCTCTTCATGCAAAGACGAGGAACAGTTATGTTTGGGAACAACTAGGTCTTGATAAGCTTTGCTTGTTTTTGACTCGCCTTAACACATTGAACTGGGCTGTTCTTTTTCTTTAGGAGAGTTGGTTGTAACTTTCCTAATAAATAAAAGCACTTGACAAAAAGGTGATAGGAAAGTAAACAATGTATTAATTTGAGTAAACAAACATATGAGTTTGCTGAACTCCTTGAAGAATTGGAGCAGTGGAGCAGTAAGCTGCGGTAATTTTCGTGGAAGGTGAAAAGTATTATACTTTTTATCCAAATAGGTCATTAGACTCATACATAAAAAATGGGGAGAAGATGATACCTAGTCAGAAGTTTCATGTTAAGCTCCTAGTTTTGAGAGCATAAAAATTTTCTATTAGAGTGATAAAAATGCTTTAATTAGAAAAATGAAGGTTTAAGTCAGTAATTAACAAACAAATGACATTGTTTAAATAAGTTATTGGTGTGGTTAGTAATCTTGATGAAATATTCAAGGTAATTCTGTCAAGTGGATATTTGAAATGCTATTGAATGGTAAATGACCGGTACATTGAGATTTAAGCTTGTCAATCAGTTTTTACCTGTACAACTTTGTCCTTTCAGTAACAGCACAAATCCTGTGATAGTTTTTCCACTATTGCACGAATTCTCTGAGATTTGCTTGGGATTGAGATTAATTGTTATTAGTGTCTTACCTTAAGAAAATGTAAAGAAATTGTTACAGACAATAAACTAGTGGACTACGAAATAAGAATGAGTGCCATGATATTAATGTAAGTGGGAGTTTTGTGGAAAAGTGTAAAGTTTAACTTTTACTCAGCTTAGATGAATATTCAATGGAAAGTATCTTATATAATTCTGTTTTCAATGTTAAAAGGCTAATAGAATGGTAGAGAAACTAAAGTCTAATAATGTAGTTATAAAAACATATTAAATTCAAACTTGTGATTATTCTTTTTTCTAGTAAAGTTGCGGGCAATTAAATGATTGGATTATTGAAGCTAAAGGGGATAACATGATCTTCTTTATCAAGTATATGGGAATTCTCTGAGATGAAGGAAACTGTTGAAGTCCGTATAAAATAAAGATTGGATTATAATGGCTGGTTCAAGGTACTAACTACTCCATGCTTTGTTGAATTGTAGAAACTAGAGCAGATTGTTTTGGATGGAACCGATATGTTTGCTTTTCAACCCATGCATCATCAGGATTGTTCCCAGGTATGGAACTATGTTTCAACTTTTGCAGTTTTAAATTAATTTTCAAATGGAACCCCTACTCTTGTTTGCGCTGCATCTTTTTTCTCTTATTGGCTTATCTTACAGGCATGGACATTTTCTGCCATAAGATGATGAGATTCAACTATTATATTTACAATTTTGAGTTACTGCAATTGAATGCCTAGTTTTCAGTATTATCAAATGAGGGATAAGATTTATTTTGTTTTAACTAAGGCTGTGACTTAAGAGAAGAATGTTTGTATGTACCGGAGAGCAGATTATCTACCAGCTTATTTCACAAAAGCAGACACCACCACTCTGTTTAGGATATGAATGAGAAGCCTCTATTACTAAGAGACATTTATGAATGAGAAGCTTCTATTACTAAGAGACATGCTTTTTGAAGTTAATAAGTGTTTAAAGATAATGTGGTGTCCCAAGATTCCCATCAGCTTGGCTTTAGCCAATTGGGAAGTGAAATTGAATTGCCTTATTTAGTTCTTGTGCTTTATCCTAAGTCTTCATGTGCCAGGGTATATGGTACCTGCAAGCCATGAGATATAACATTTTTGGAGATTCTAAAGCTTAGCAACTTTTTTCATGTTTCTTCTTAATAACTTTTCCTACAAAACATTGCTAATGCTCAGGAAATAAGAGACATTGCTTCTTCTGACAGTGGCTATACACTTCTATATGTTTTTGTATTCATTTACATTTTCAGCAGTAACTTTGCTTTTATTTTCTGATCATAGTTAGAGAGAGTTTGTTATTTCATGGGTCAACAAATGCTGTTTGGGATACTTCAGTCTGTGGTGATTTCTTTACCTTGTTTAATCATCATAATGCTTTCTTCTCTGAATTTCTTGTTCTTTTTCTTTAAGCATGTTTGAGCATTTACAATAATTTTCTGCAACTTATCATTCAGTCTAGCCGAAAATATGAGTTGATTGATGTAAAGTCTGAAAAGTTTTTAGTTTCTTAAAATAAAATGACTGCCTAGTAAAGGACATGTCATCAGCCGTTTCAAAATGAGATTTGTTGCCCTAACTAACTCTTGCATTGAAAGGAAAAAGAAGTCTGATTATCTTAGACCACAACTATTAAGAAATCTTGCTTTGAAATCCAATGCAGAGCTCTGACATAAATAAACTGAAAGCAAGGATTAAAGTTTTATTTTTACCAAGCTCATAACTGCTTTGCCACTATTGGAGTATATTTGATGTCTTTTCTGTCTCCATAGATACGAAGGTTAGCAGCAATTTATCGCTTGTCTAGTGGCTGCCAAGGTTCTGGCAAGAAAAGGTAATTAGTATGGCTGCTGCATGAGTGATCGTGCATGATTTAGGAATGTTGTTGGTGTTTAAACTTGATGCCTTTTCCTTTTACAGGTTTGTGACAGTGACACGCACACAATATACATCCTTGCCATCTTCCGCGGACAAACTTCGCCTGGAGAAGGTTCTAAATTCCATTCCTTTTTCCTTACATTGTTAAATTAGGCGCTGGAAAGGTTGATTGCCGTGTTGGATCTTGCATTTGTATTTGATTCAACTGTTGGTTTTGTTGTTTTATTGTCCCTCTTGAGTTTCAGTATGAAATTGGACAGTCTCTTAATGACAGCTGAGGAAACTTATAACTGTTGTTTATTTCTGGATTTCAGCTAATTGGAGCTGGCAATGAGGATGCAGACTTTTCTATTAATGAAGGCTTAAATATGAAGTCAGTGTCTGCAGGCAGAAATAGAGCAGAGAAGGTTGGTAAAGGGAGTGGCATGAAGAAAGTAAAGTCAAGGAATATTGTTGAATCGAGTGAGAGAGAAAGAAGTGGGAAAAAGGGTTCATATGCTGATCAACCTGTCTCGTTTGTATCAAGTGGCGTCATGCTATCCGAAGCTGTTGAGGTGAGGACTATGGATTCTGAGGGTACGGCAGAAACTTCTGAACTTAAGGGCATAGCCAGTTCAGCACAGTTTGGTGCATTTGAGGTACATACCAAGGGCTTTGGATCCAAAATGATGGCTAAAATGGGATTTGTAGAAGGTGGAGGGTTGGGAAAAGATGGTCAAGGTATGGCACAGCCTATTGAAGTCATACAGCGGCCTAAATCACTTGGATTGGGTGTGAACTTCTCCAACTCAAGCAGTGAGTCAGAGAGGGTTCCTCATAAAACCAGCGGAGCTTCTGAAAAGCGGACCAAATCGAGGGGTCAGAATAAATCTTTTGGAGCTTTTGAAAGGCATACCAAAGGCTTTGGATCCAAGATGATGGCCAAGATGGGTTTCATGGAAGGTATGGGCTTGGGCAGGGATTCACAAGGCATGGTTAATCCCTTAGTCGCTGCTAGGCTCCCAAAATCGCGAGGTTTGGGCGCTAAAAGTTAGATGTAATGCCTTATATTGGATATATTAAAAGGCTACACACAACAATATTTACTACACCAGTTCTTAGGTTAGTTCAATGTATTTATGGTTCCTGTTTAGGGAATCATAAGTCATTAATATTTACCTCACTTTCACTGTACATTTAAATTTATTTGTTTACAAGTAAGAAAGCATCCTGCTTTCCACTTCCAGCTTCTTCCATTGTTGTCATTTCCCCATTTGCATCTTCCTAGTTTTACAACCTATATCTCATTTATTTAGTTATTGCTTTCTGGTTTCTAATTCTGGCCCTTCCATTTCATTGAGTTTTTGGTGGAAAAAAGAAGTCCATGATTTGGTACCTTTCCAGGATGTTTACATCATGGAGTTATATCCAGTATATACGGATATAAAAGCCTTGAGTCAAGTTGCAAAAGCATTGAATGCCTGCATGTATGCGTTTGGAGCCCTTCGAGGCTTATTTTTGGCATTGGTTGTGACTTGCGGGAGCTGTAAAGAACCTCTTTGTTCTGAGTGCTTATAGTGCTTCCCCATGTGACAGAAAACATGGAAAACGCTGCCGATATCAACATAAACTTCCCTCTTAAGTCTTTATTATACCCTTTATTAGTATTCTTTTGGGTGGGATCTCTGCATCATGGCCCGTAGGGTATACATTTTTCATTGTTTTAGACATTTTATCGAACACTGTTTCTTGCTAAGTTGTAGTAGTATAGGACAATTAACAGCTCACTTAACTCTAAAACTAGAATCTTGTTCCAACTTCCCAAGTCATTAGTGTAATGATCATGATCTTCTTTTGGTGCTAAAAGCCACTGCAATTTTGGTTCCTGTGGCACATCAGAGTTCTTTGACTGAAATAAGAAATTGCATTCCAAAACAACCAAAATGGGTGTTTAATTTTTTTTTTTTGGTATTTCCCGAAGTTTCATTGGTTATACTTATTTTATGTATACTAATTTACTTTGCTTGCAAAGTGGGTAGGGTGAGATTTAAGCTACAATATTAAACTTAGTTCAGTTCTTGAGTCATTGATCAAGGTCTCCCAGAGAAGAAAAAAAAAAAAACTTAGCCATTACATCTTCATATTTAATTACTTTATATGTAACTTTATTTCAAACCCTATAATCTTGTGCCAAGAGTTGCATGGTTTGTTGGTAAAGTGCGGAACTCGAGGATTCTAATAATTTTAGCCATCATTGCGAGTTTAACGCTATACATGATAATGTTGTGTGTTACACTATTATTACTGATGTAGCACTGCCCTCCCCACATAATAATCTCAAAATTTTCTTACATTTTTGTGTTTATATGAAATTGTCTATGTTTGTCCATTAATTGCATCACAATTAAGGGCATCACAAATGCCCGTACCTTTCAAGCAAATTATAAACAAACAAAGAAAAAAACTTTCGTTTACAAGAGAACTTCATGGCAATTTGACAACAATCAATGCCTTAATCAATGGCATAGTAATTACATTTGTCCAAGCATGTCTGCCCCTGTGACTTGGCCACGTCGGCTGATTGAAGTTGAATACCATATGAAACATTTGCTGGACAATTGAATTCTACCTGTTAATCTCTCCATTATGACCTTTTTGTGGAAGTAAAAGTTTGGGTTTAGGAAGAAAAACAACATAAAAGGTCGGCCAAAGAACGTTATGGTAGAAATTAGAAATAAAAATTAATTTGGTATCTAATTAAATAGATAAATAGGGGCATTATAGTCAAATCATCAAGAAAATTCCAAAAAGGAAACTCTCAAATCTCAATACGATGTCGGTGGCTCGTTGGCACGTAGCAAGAGAGGCCGAAAGGCTGAAAGCCAATCATATAAGACCCGTTATCGTGCCAACCATTGCCACTTTATTTTCTCTTGTAATTTCGGTTCCCTTGAAAGGAAAAACGCTCTGAAGATTTCTCTATGTTTGGACTTCAAATTTCTTCATAGAGACTCTTCGCTTCTTTCTCTCAGGTCCGAAGGTCAGTTAGATCCATTCTTCCTTTTACATCATTTCTTCAATATATTACATGCATTGCTAGATATTTTTGTTATCACCCTTTTGTTTTATTCAAAAACCCCATATAGCCATTCATCTATATCTGTTTTCTTGTGAACTCATTTCTCGATCTGGGTTTTTCCCAGATCTGACAAAATCTGGACTCAATGGGTTATTTTGGGATCTGGGTATTGACAATTTGCTTGATATTTCAATCTGGATATGGGTTCTATCTGCCTGGTAGTTATCCTCACAAACATGCGGTTGGGGATTATTTGTTTGTCAAAGTGAATTCCCTGACTTCCATTGACACTGAAATGCCCTTTAGCTATTATAGCTTACCCTTCTGTAAGCCTCAAGAGGGTGTTAAGGATAGTGCTGAGAATCTCGGTGAGCTTCTCATGGGAGATCGGATTGAGAACTCACCGTATAGGTTTAAGATGTACACGAATGAGACCGAGATCTTCTTGTGTCAATCCGATAAGTTGTCGGCTGATGATTTTAAGTTGCTGAAGAAGAGGATTGATGAGATGTATCAGGTTAACTTGATTCTTGATAATTTGCCCGCAATAAGGTATACTAGGAAGGAGGGTTTTATGTTGAGGTGGACCGGGTATCCTGTTGGGGTCAAGGTTCAGGATGTGTATTATATTTTTAACCATTTGAAGTTTAAGGTGCTCGTTCATAAGTATGAGGAAACGAATGTGGCACGTGTGATGGGGACTGGGGATGCTGCTGAGGTAATCCCCTCCGTTGGCAATGGTGGATCGGATGTGCCTGGATATATGGTTGTTGGATTTGAGGTGGTTCCTTGCAGTGTCCTGCATAATGGTAACTCACTTAAGAACTTGAAAATGTATGACAAGTACCCATCTCCCATCAAATGTGAGTCGACCACTGTCTCAATGCCTATCAAGGAAGGTGAGCCTATTGCCTTCACCTATGAGGTTGCTTTTGAGGAGAGTGATATCAAGTGGCCATCTCGTTGGGATGCTTATCTGAAGATGGAGGGATCCAAAGTTCATTGGTTCTCGATCTTGAATTCTCTTATGGTGATCACCTTCCTTGCTGGTATAGTCCTTGTGATCTTTCTAAGGACTGTTAGGCGGGATCTGACCCGGTATGAGGAGCTTGACAAGGAGGCTCAAGCACAGATGAATGAAGAGTTATCTGGGTGGAAGCTTGTTGTTGGGGATGTTTTCCGTGCCCCTTCCAACCCTGCTCTTTTGTGTATTATGGTTGGGGATGGAGTTCAGATCCTCGGGATGGCAGTTGTGACAATATTGTTTGCTGCTCTTGGATTTATGTCTCCAGCATCCCGTGGAACTCTGATTACAGGTATGCTATTTTTCTACATGATCCTTGGTATTGCAGCTGGCTATGTTGCAGTTCGTCTTTGGAGAACAATTGGCTGCGGTGATCACAAGGGATGGATTTCTGTTGCTTGGAAGGCTGCTTGTTTCTTCCCTGGTATTACCTTTTTGATTCTAACCACTTTGAACTTCCTGTTGTGGGGAAGTCACAGCACAGGGGCTATTCCATTTTCTCTCTTTGTTATTTTACTTCTACTTTGGTTCTGTATCTCGGTTCCACTCACCCTAGTTGGTGGATACTTTGGGGCTAAGGCACCTCATATTGAATATCCTGTTCGAACCAACCAGATCCCTCGAGAAATTCCGGCTCAAAAGTATCCATCCTGGCTGTTAGTTCTTGGTGCTGGAACTCTACCTTTTGGTACCCTTTTCATTGAGCTTTTCTTCATCATGTCCAGCATCTGGATGGGGAGAGTTTACTATGTCTTTGGTTTCCTGTTCATCGTTCTGGTCCTACTTGTTGTGGTTTGCGCGGAAGTATCTTTAGTATTGACCTACATGCATCTGTGTGTGGAGGACTGGAAATGGTGGTGGAAATCCTTCTTTGCTTCTGGTTCAGTTGCCATCTACATCTTCTTGTACTCCATCAACTATCTCGTATTTGACCTTAAGAGTTTGAGTGGACCTGTCTCTGCTACTCTGTACTTGGGGTACTCTCTCTTCATGGTTCTTGCAATCATGTTCGCAACAGGCACAATTGGATTCCTCTCTTCCTTCTGGTTTGTGCATTACTTATTCTCTTCAGTAAAGCTGGATTGAAGAAACTTCTCCAAACACAAATATTTGGCACATTGGTAGTTGGTAAATCGAAGAGGCTCGGGAGAAAAGAATTCAACCTTTACACTAGTCAGTTATCTGTTACTTGTTACTTGGAGCTTTACTTTGTTAGGGAACTTCCGTAAATGTAATGACAATAATTTCGCCCAGTTTTGCTTAATTCTTTATTAAATGTCTATGATGCGTGATAATGCAGTGCGAGTTTGTGTTTGCATTCTTATGTTTTAGTGGCTGATTTAGGCTGTATGGGTAATTTTACTTGGCGGTGCTTAATACTATTTAAGTATTTATTTCATTGTTATTGAAACTTTTGGGGTAAATTCTACTGAGGTCCTAAGGTTTTGGACGTAATTCAACTTTAAGTCCATTAGTTTAAAATAAAGGCTTTTGTATTTGGTAGCCTTCTTTTTTTGGTATTGTAATTCTTAATTCTGAAATAAGGTTTTGGCAAATAAAAGAATAGATAAAGTTAGGCTTGATTTTGGATGCAAATTGGAATCCTAACAACATAGGGAGTCTAAAGGGGGTATATGTATAAAAGGGTTCATTTTCTGCGTTATTATAGGTTATAGAGGGAGGTTAGGTTTTCGCTGTGTTTGTTAACTTAAAACGAAAACTCTGCCTCTGCCGACCATGAAGAAGTCAGGGGAATTTCACTACAGGGACCGAAAAATCAAGGAGTTTCGCCACAGAGACAAGAGGAGACGAATAAGAATATTGATGTGGCCCTGAAAAATTTTTTTGCAGCAGCTACTTTACAAGATTGGTCTGTGTTCGTAGAACGCCAATGGCTACCGGGACTACGGCCACAGCCAGAACCTCAAACTACCAGCAGGTACACCTTTTCAGGGCCCGATGCCAAAGGAAATTGTGGAGTTGTGATCCTCTGGTGAAGATAAATCTTCCCGACCTTCCAAACTCGCTGGATCGCAAATATTTTAAATGCGTACTCACAGCACCCCCTGCTGCCCCGCAATGCTTGGTGTTTTTCTCTGACGAACTTTTACCCAAGGTTTACTTAGAACGCTATGGGCACCATTCCGTTGTCGATTCAAGAAGCAGCAGTTGGTTGATTCATGTGGAGAATTGTTCCTTGAATTAAGAAAGTCGATATTTGATGTTGAGATAGTTAAGATGGATTTTTCTCAACGCAAATGGATTGAGGTTTCAAATTTAGGCGACAGGAATTTTGTTTTGATGGGAAGCTATTCCGCTTCATTCTCTGCAATGGGCTTTGGCATTAGTATTAATGGCAATGGCAATAAAATCTATTTCACCGAGTATGATGATGATGAAACTTTGTATGTCTTCAACGTGGATGATAAGAGCCTATCTATATACGTTAATCACCCAAATTCAGGAGCCTTTTGGGTTTTTCATGATGAGATGTTGGCTGACATTCCGGAACCTTTCTAGGTCAATTGGCTTAATAATATATTGTGCATATGTATAGCGAAATAATCCAATTGACCAATATGTACTGCTAAACAATCCGATTTCTTGGTCAATTGGCTTAATTTTATTGTGCATGTGTATTGTGAAATAAAACTTTAGAAATGTTACTTTGGAAGTCGACATTGCAAACAGAGGGAAGGGATGATGAGAGAGTAGACCTAGCAATTCGTATTTGCGTATCGTGTAAATATGTGCTATTAGCTACCAGTTACCCAAACACGAACACGAAGCGATTAATTAATCGTGTCAAGGATATAAAACATAAACACGGAACTGTTTAATTAGCGTATAACATGACACGATACGACATAATTAATATGGTTAACATGATTAATATATTAAGATACGACACGATTACACGATTTGATATTATTTTTAAAATTAATTTAGAAATATGATTGTGTAATATTACTGTATTATCTCTATAATAACTAAAAAATTACTTAAAATTCAATATATTTTTAATCATATTAAAGGTTAAAAAGATATTCTAATATTTAATTTATCGTGTTTAACGTGTTGTGTAAACAATTAAACGTATAACAGATAAACCTGATTAATTAGTCATGTTTTATATATTTTAGGCGTTTTAATCATATTTGATACGCTTAAAACACAAAATACGTTAATCTTAACTGCGATAATATGATTAAAACATGAAACATGCTAAGATTAAACACAAATACGATTAACTTCACGTCGTGCCCGTATCCTGTCAACGTATCGTGTTCAAAATTACCAAGTTTACGAGAGAGTAGAGAAAATTAGCAAAAGCAGCAAGGAAAAATGAAAATAGAGAGGATAGCTAAATCATAAAATCATTCGCATTCTGTGACTTATATGGTGAGAGACTAGAGAGGGGAATCAGAATTTTTAAACTTTTTTATAACAAACTTGCTTCTAGACTATTCCTTGACTTACTCGATTGATCACTAGAAATTCCCTCCTTCAACCAGTGAATTTTTCTCGCATGTCGTGTCAAATTCACTCCAAAAGACGTCATAAGTAAACCGAGTTGGTATTTCTCGGATCATTAAGGTACCTCACATCTAGAAAGATGTCAAGATTGTAATACAAACTGTTGATAGAGTCACTTTGTTCTTTGTTGGTTAACATTCACCCTTCAAAGGATACTAACAAGAGTGGACAAAAAGGCTAAACCCATAAGTTGAAACGAGGACACATCAATGTTCTTATTTATGTGTTACTACCACACTTCAAAGAATTCCAAGGGAAATCGAAGTTTTGAAGAGGAAAGGACATAGAATGAGAGGAAAGTGATGCTGCACCAGAAGCATAATGAAGGAATGTCTAAACTTTTAAAAAAAACATAATTTGTGATCCTGTACATCCAACTAGAAGTATTCTCTGTAATGAAAACAAAGTGAAAATGAATGTCTAAACTTTTCTTTCTTTTTGTTTTGTTGTTTTGTTGTTTTTACAATTAAGGAAAACTTAAAAAAATAAAACTAACATCAACTACCCTGCAAAAGGACCTCCATTCAGCAACCCAGCCATTCCAATCAATCCCTGCTATTTAAAGTCTCTAAAATCACGCACGGGCGGTAGGAGGCTACCGAAAAGTAAAGATAGCAGCGATCACCGTGAAACAGAGAGCGTATATGGAACCATGAAAGGGTATATGGATCAGATCAGCTACTCCAGCAAAGACAGCAAGCAAGGAAAAGGCAAATTCCGTACAGCTTAGGTGTGTCCATTGCTCTATGCTTGTGTAGGTATCAAAAACAAAAAGAGCAGCAACGGCTAGGGAGAAATACTTCCATCCTTAAACTGCCAAGAAAGGAAAGTAGTCCACGATAACAAACGTGGTGTCCATCGCAACCGCTATAATAACCACGACTGTCCTCCAAGGATTGGTATGAAAAAATGCAACAACATCATGCAGGAGACGCAGCCTGCCACCATGGATGTCCTGAATATGGCGTGACAGTTCATTCTGAGTGAACAATCTAGCTCGGACTATGGAAATTCAAATTGAAAAGTGTCATGAGGGCAAGTCACGAAAACATAATGTACAGAGTAATATTAGCTATCAAAGGTGAGTTCAAAAGAGTAATATTGGAAAGTGATGCAGAAAGAGTTATTGCAGCTATAAAGGATAAGGATAGCCAAGGGAACTGGAAAATACATGCTGTGATTGCAAATATTAGAAGATTGTGATCCTAAACGGTTATGCTACGCTTGAATATATGTAGTAAGCAAAGGAATTGAGAAACTAATGAAGAAAGTACTCTCTTGCCCAATATTTTCTCTACTCAACCATCTCGACTTCTTTTATCTTGAACTTCTCTCTTTCTCTGTTTCTTCCCTTCTCTTATCCCTTCCTTAATCTATACTATTTCTATCCTATTCTCTGAACCTTAATCACACTATTTTCCAAAAAAATCATCAAATTTCAAGCAACGAAAATTCAAATTAAATTGAACTAATTCAACCTAAATTGAACAGAGAGTTTTTAATTACCTTTCGGTAACGTTGCTGAAGAATGCGGTAGTTCCATGACGGTAGAATGCGGTCGTTCCACTAAAACTGAAATTTTCCAAAGCTTTGTCAAATTTTAATATTACTATATTATCTCTATATAACTAAAAAATTACTTAAAATCCAATTTATTTTTAATCATATTAAAGGTTAAAAAGGTATTCTAATATTTAATTTATCGTGTTTAACTTGTCGTGTAACCAATTAAACGTGTAACAGATAAACCTGATTAATTAGCTATGTTTCATATATTTTAGGCATTTTAATCGTATTTGACATATTTAAGACACGAAATATGTTAATCTTAATTGCGATAACACGATTAAAACATGAAACATGCTAAGATTAAACACAAATACGATTAACTTCATGTCGTGCCCCGTATCCCGTCAAACGTATCGTGTTTAAAATTACCAAATTTACGAGAGAGCAGAGCAAATTAGCAAAAGCAACAAGAAAAAATGAAAACAGAGAGGAGAGCTAAATCATAAAATCATTCGCATTCTGTGACTTATATAGTGAGAGACTAGAGAGGGGAGTCAGAATTTTTAAACTTTTGTACAACAAACTTGCTTCTAGACTATTCATTGACTCTGTTGACCACTGGAAATTCCCTCCTCCAGCCAATGAATTTTTCCCACATGTCGTGTCGAATTCACTCCAAAACTAGTACTCCTCGGTTTCAAATTAAATGTCCACCTTACTATTTTAGGATGTTTCAAAATAATGTTTACTTTTCTAAAATGGAAAGTATTTTTATACCCTTATCTTTCATTTAAACACCAACTTTCAATAGAACTCGTCACTATCCATATTTTTAAAAGATAAAAGCGAAAAGTAACTATTAAAATACTAATTTTTCTAAAATTTTGTGCCATTCACCAAATGAACATTTAAATTGGAACGAGGGAGTACTAAAATATAGAGTAGAACATAGACCTCCTCCCTAAACTTCTGAATAAACATAAAACGCAAACATTGAGCGGGCCGCGGGATATAGCTTTATAATAAAATCATCCCATGTTTTTCTATTGTCTTTGTATTTTATGCTTCTAAAACAGAATTCACTCTTAATGGATCCTACACATACACACAGATATATATATATATATATATATATATATATATATATATATATAATGGAAAGTCTGTCATTTGCCTCGATTACATTTATTTTATTTCTTAACATGATTGAGGTTCCTATCAAAATCTAATTCACAAATGTAATGGTAGAAGGCTAGATAACTTATAGGTCCTTGTACTATACGAAAATGTTCAATTTAGTCCCTCTATTATTGAAAATAGAATAATTAAAACTTTTAGTGTCACAATATTAATTTTAATTGCTAAAATTACTGATATGAAACTATTTTTTACCTTTATGTTCACTAATATAAAAAATTGACAAATTGATAAATTGCCAATGACATGGTAAGTTAAGCTATAAATTGGCATGTCCAATGTTCAAATGATACTCATACGTCAATTTATTGTATGACTTGTCATAATCACATAGACATTATTTTAACATTTTACTAACCTACGTTGCATAAGTCATAACTGCCAAATATGGTAGTTCATGTTTTAACTTATCACGTCATATCGACATCACTGTCACGTTAATAATTTTAACAATAGAAATTAATCCTATGACATGTGAGTACTTAAACGGGGACTAAATTGGTGCATATTATGATACAAAGACTAAATTACATATTTTTGTATAATACATGAACCTGTGGGGTACTTTAATCAAATTTACCACGTGAAAACTGAAGTTATGGTGGATACTCTAGAACCGAATGGCTCAAGGTGGGCAGGCTGAGACAGACCCATAATAGCCCAACACGCAGGAAATAGAAACACAAACAGAAACAGAAAACGTAGTAAAAAAACTGACGGTGTTCGTGGATCCGTTAGCATCAACTACTTTTCAATTTCGTTTGACTTCAGAGCCTCTTATATTTTTGTAACCAAAGAAAACAGAGCCTCTTATATCTTTCCTCTCTTTCACTACCCCTGTCTGGCTGTCTCCCTTTCTCAAAGAGAGAGCATCCGAAAACAAAAAATGCTGGCTACTTCTTCTTCTACTACTGCTTTACTCGCTTCTCTTCATTCTCTCCCCAATACTGCCTCTCCAACTCTCTTTCCCAGCCCATCTCTTCTTTCTTTCTCCTCATCTTCTTCTTATTCACCTCGCTCTTTTAGTCTCCATAACAAAACACATGTCAGGATTAACCCAAAACTCAAGGTTTTTCCTTTTCACAAAACTGGGTTCTTTCGAGTTTTCCTTTTTTCAATATTGGGTTCTTTTCCTTTCCTTTTTCTTTTAGGGAAAAAAGGGATATATGTTCAATCAATCCTTTTCTTTCTCTTTGGCAGGGGTTGAGCGTAAGTTGTTCAAAAAATGAACCGTTAAAGGTGATGATATCAGGTGCCCCAGCATCTGGCAAAGGTACCCAATGCGAGTTGATTGTACAAAAGGTAACAAAATTTGTGCATTGTTTGCTAATTTTAGTTTCATATATCTGTTCTTGTTTCACTGAAAATATGTCTACACATTCAAATCACAAGGTTTTTGCATGCTTTGTCTATTCTAATTTTATAATGGCGTTCAATTTAATTTTTTTGAATGCTACTTGGTTAGATTAATTGGTGGCAATGAATTTGTTTTTCCTTATATGAATTGGATCCTCAATAACATAATTTTCTCCACTGCAATTTGTCGTGCTAAATGTATGAACATGAAGAATATGTTGAATGGCGCTGCTTTAATTCCCATTCTCAACAATATCCCTCAGTCTTTCCCTAGGAAGTGATGAATTTAAGACTCTTTGTATAGCCAGCCTCTTGAGTAATTTAATGATTGGCTTGTCCTTTCCTTGAACTTTATTGCGGAATGAATACGAAGAAGTCTTATTTGCATTTCAGGTTAGCTTTACGTAGTTAATGTACCCTATTTTCTTCACTTTTCTGCATCTTATTATGTTACCATCTTTGCACTTTTTGCTGAGAATAAACCTACACCAGTATTGATTTCGTTGAAGGGTTGTTTTCGGTAAACCCGTCAGAAATATTTTAGTAAATTACTATAATGTCTGCAGCGGCAATTTTATCTTCCTAATATTAATTGATGTAAACCAAAATAATCTTAAGACAGTGGATCAATTTGCAGTTCTAGTTTCTCCTTTTTCTTTTATATAGAAGACGGCTTAGTACTTTCTTTGAATTGCAACTGTGATATATTTTTGTATTTTATGCTTTAAAACAAAATTCATTCTTAATTCATCATATACTTGAGTATTCTTATTACAGAAGTTCATCATGTGCCTCAGTCTTTGCATGTTAACAGTTATTCTACTTACTTCATTTTGGCAGTTTGGATTGGTGCATATATCAACAGGGGATCTATTAAGAGCTGAAGTATCATCTGGGACAGAAATTGGAGATAAAGCAAAAGAATTCATGAATGCTGGGAAGCTGGTTCCGGATGAAATCGTGACAGCTGTACTACCTTAATACCCAATTAAATTATTTTTTTTCTTTCCTTCCTTTGGTGGTTAAGAAATTAGATATATACTTTTTTATGTGGTAGATGGTGACGGCAAGATTATCACGTCAAGATGCTAAGGAGAAAGGGTGGCTGCTTGATGGATATCCAAGGAGTTTTGCGCAGGCACAAAGTTTAGAAGAATTGAATATTAGACCAGATATATATATAGTATTAGATGTATGTATCTTCTATACCTATGCTGGTTCTGCTTTACTGCTCAAAAGCTGTTTGAAATTTCCTTCCTAATGGAGAGTTTCTTAAGCTACCGAACACCATAGGTCTTTGACAGCTTAGGACGAGAGAATTTAGAAATGAAAAGAAAAGGATAGAAAGAAGAAACATAAAGTTCACATCTTGGACGCATACTTAAGTCCAACATTTACGGCCAAGTCCGAGCTACATTTGCTTCCAGCATGGTGCTTGGACATCTTTGATTTCACATTGAGTGATTTTCAGAGTCATGTATGTACATTGTTACTTTGCCATCAAATGATCTGATGACAGTGATTTTTTTTTTAAAGTAGCCATATGTGTGCCTAAGATCTCATTCCAATTCTATGAGTTTGTACTGCACAAGAACCACAAATACTGAGACAGAGGACTTCTATTGGTTGCATCTGTATCTTTATCTCTATTGACTGTTATAATTTTAACTCAAACAATGAATAGCAATAATGTCTTTTTTCAATCTCTGAGAAGTCCATTATACTTCACAATAAGTAGACAACTATTATGAAAAAATATGACTTTTACATTTATTTTATTTCTTAACATTCAGGTTCCTGATGAAATTCTAATCGACAGATGTGTTGGTAGAAGGCTAGACCCAGTGACAGGGAAAATTTACCATGTGAAAAATTTCCCTCCTGAATCAGATGAAGTAAAAGCAAGACTGGTTACCCGTTCCGATGACAAGGAGGAGAAAGTATGATCCTATGCTACTGTTAGCATTTACATTCTTTGGGTTTCTTGCTTTTCATTGCTTAGATGCAGAGAGTGAAAATAACCTGGAGAATACGATTGCATGTCAACATACATCTTGCATAGTATCATCATCATGCCTAGTACTAAACTCCCACCTTTTTTAAGAGCTTTGTCTAAAATTCCTGTAGCAGGGACTGTTATATGAACTGCAACTTGTAGGGGAACCCACAGAAGCAATATGAACTCCATCTGTTTGTATTCTGGTTTGAACTCATTCAAGAACTAATAACAGCCTGAATTGATCGCTATCATATTCAGACCACTGTATGGACATTGAGAAAGTTGAAATCTTGTGGACTCATTTTAAACCAGACGAACCTGAAGAACTCTACAGAGAGCATAAGTTAACTGTGAAACATATAAAATAAGCCTTGGCAGAAGTAATGCCTGCATGTTGGCAGTTGAACTTAGAATTAAATTGTAGAAATTTTCCCTGTGAAGTGAGTCCACCAAAATACTTACTTTTCAGAGTTGCACATGTTGTTGTGGGGCTTCTAAGTTCCTATAACATTATGCCACTGAGTTATTTGATAATCTTGGCCACCTAACCTGCAGCCCACTTTTGTTTGTTTTTACTTAGGTGAAGTCACGTCTAGAAGTATACAAGCAAAATGCAGCAGCAATCTCATCCACTTACACCAGCATAATGTACAAGGTTTGGCATATATAATTATTTTCTATAGTATCATTTTCCTCAGATACTTATTATGGTTGTTTAATAATTTATCCCCCACAGATTGATGGAAACCGTCCAAAAGAGGTCATTTTCAAAGATATCAACTCTTTGCTGTCTCAAGTGCAGACTAATAAAACAGCAAAGTCAGGTAAGTGAAAACAAATTTGAAGTTTTGGCACAAAAAAAAAAAGAAAAAAAAATTTCTAGTTTTGGAGGGCATGATCTTACTTTCGGTTGGCTTGACCTTTTCCTATTTCCTTCTTCGTTTCAGTGAAACCAGTTCTTCAAACTGTGAGCCGTCCATCCTCAAATCAGGTAAAACGTTATAGAAGTTGTATAGTGGTCATCAATACTTCTGTGTTTAAAATTTTCAGTTTAACAAATATAGGTGCCTTAGCTTGAATAAATATTCTTTGTTGACTGTATTAAGATCTGGGAATCATATCCCACCTTCACTGTGGATGGGGCAAGTAAGGAAAATGGAATGCTATTCTTTCTATAGCTTAGTAATGTGTTAAGAAATAGAAGGAATCGTTTTCAGTCCAAGTTGCAATTCTGTTTCTTACTTTCTTTAACAGGAAAAATGGAGAGGTATTCCTACTAGGCTGAATAATGTTCCTCACTCTAGAGAAATCAGAAATTATTTCTATGATGATGTGCTACAAGCCACACAGAAAGCTGTAAATGATGGAAGAACTCGATTAAAGGTATTGGTACTTGCTTTAATTAAACTGAATTGCCCTTTTATAGAAATGAAAATAACTTTCACCACTATCAATATTAAAGGTAACATGTTAGTGCAGGTCTTTTCAATTTTACATTTTGGACTTCAGATTATCACTTTTCTTTTTTACTGTTTATATTGGTTAATTGAATGTTATTATCTGTGCAAGAAAAAAAACTAAGGTCTATATAAGGATTTCCTACTTATTGAATGCATAGCGAACATATTATACATGGCTTGTCCTGACTCCCATTCTTGCCTTGAGGCTTAGCAAGTTACTTGAGTAATTGCTTAAGTTGTGGGCCTAATATTGATAGAGGATTTTTCTATAGATGTATATTACTTTGTAAATGGAATAAAAGTACGTTACTCCATCTGCATCTCAGTTTGTGTAAAGAATGATATTGCTCCCATGTCACTTCTGGTGGCTAACGCACCAAAAATCACTTAATAAGATGTGCTCTGGGACATAAACTAGCAATCAGAATGAAATTAACTAAGAGATAAATGTTATGGAAGAGATCTTACAATGAAAGTTCATATTTCCATGGTACGTA
Source organism: Microcos paniculata (assembly GCA_030664755.1). Lineage (NCBI taxonomy): Eukaryota > Viridiplantae > Streptophyta > Magnoliopsida > Malvales > Malvaceae > Microcos > Microcos paniculata. The sequence goes on along the minus strand of CP131459.1, from coordinate 33,650,806 downwards.
CCCATTCAGTAAGCTTTTCCCAGCAGAGCTGATTGATTGTGTTGAAAATTTCTTTTCATATTTACAGGTCGAGATTAACATCCCAGAGCTGAATCCAGAAATGGTGACTGATTATCCTTATATGTAGTTTATTTTCAAATTTCCGTAGTAAGTTTCTATAGTGTTAATCGATCTTGTGATGTACAGGATGTTTATCGAATAGGTACCTTAATGGAGCTTGTACGAGTCATTGCTCTTTCGTTTGCTGATGATGGAAAACGTGTCAAGGTACTTTTTCTAGTTAATGATGTAAATTTGATGTTAGTTCTTGCATTTATTTAGATATTCTACCTTCTCCTTGTCTTTCAGGTTTGTGTCCAAGGTTCCATGGGAGAGGGTGCACTTGCAGGAATGCCCCTGCAACTTGCTGGTAGTCGGAAGATTTTGGAATTCATGGACTGGGGCGATTATGGTGCTCTGGGAACATTTATTAAAATTGGTTCAATAGGTATGAAGACATACTCCTTGCTAAGACTAAGGTTTATGCTCTATATTTTTTATTCATATGATACTGTGCAAATATCGATGTTGCTATGAGAAAAGGCATCTTGTTGCATCTCGTTGGTGGTTGTATGTTACTCTACTTGAATTTTCTGATCCCTTATGGATATTACTTTTGTTTGATTGGTATATGCCCTAAATATGCCTCTGGTCTTAAATGGTTGCACAAATTGTGCAAATCTGCTACTTTATGTTGGATTGGCTGTTCTTGTAATGTGGAAGTTATCTTAAGGCTGGTCATCTCTATATGCCTGTAAATGTCAGATTTTAGCACATTATTGAACCCCATAAGAACATTGTGCATCATATTGAGATGTTTAAGAGCATTCATATTTATAGCTAATATAATTGACTTTTGATTGATGTGTTTGTTTCTCATATCTTGTTGCAAAAGCTTATTGCAGACAACTATAATATTGAACTTTTGAAGATTCGTTACACTTAGGCTTCCTCTTTATTAATTCTTGCCAGGTGTTATAATTGCCTTGCAATAAGCGATGAAAATAATTTTGTTTGTGCTCCAACAGAAGTACTGTTTGATCATCCTCGAATCAAAATTTTCAACTTTTTGTGTCATCACTTGTGCAGTGGCATTGTGGAATGTTATATAAAAAAAATTATAGATCAGTCGGAGTATCCTTCTACATAGTTATGTAAATGATTCTCACTGACAGGCGGCAAGGAGGTTGATGAACAAGATGACATGTTCATCTTAGTGGCTCCTCAAAATGCTGTCGGGAATTGCATTATAGATGTAAGAATCTGGAGAGTAAGTCTTTTATTACACTGTTCTAAGAGCGTTCTACTTGATAATGTTGCTGCTAAACATGCAGGATTTAAAAGCAATGACTGATGCTGCTGGGAACCGACCAGTTATACTTATCAATCCAAGACTCAAGGTTGGACATTGCATGGTCTTAGATCAATTTTGTTGCTGAAGGATTTTGAACATTTAGAAATACAAGAATTTGAACTTTAGATCTTTATCCACGTCTCTGAAACCGTCAGCCCTTATTACCTGATCCATAGCTCAGGTGGCATCATATTTCTGTATGTTGATTGCGTCTATATGGGGCTTACCTCTGAAGAGTTACAGATTTCGGGAAAAAAATTCATTTAAATGATTTTAATGTTTAGTTCTATTAGTATTCAAACTTGCTTCAAAATTTCAAAATTTCAAAATCTCTTATTTCATTAAGAAAACATACTTTTTGGTTCATGCAATACCAGCCCAAAAATCCACCTTGATTAACTCACTCCTTAAGTGGATGAAGTATAGACTGCATGGTGTGTCATTTCTATTTCTGACCTGTGTATTTTGAAATTTCCTGGATATAGGATCTGCCCGGCTCAAGTGGTATCATGCAAGTAAGTTCAGCCTTTCTTTATGTTCATTTTTATTAGATATTCCCAGAGAGAGATTCTTTTTAATTTTGTTTGTGTCAGTATGCTTTTGGATTTAAAAGGAAAAAATGATGAAAATTCATAAAAACAAATGGTATTATAGAAAACATAAATATGTTCAGAAACTTTGTCCTTAGTTTTGTAGTATAAAGCAATTAACTAGACATGTTAACCGGATCTATTAATTCCTAATTGTGCTTTGTTTCTTTATAGACTATGGGTCGGGACAAGAGACTGGAGTATGCAGCTTCCTTTGAAAGTTGCTACTTCTTCAGGCTTCTTTATTATGCTGGAACCCAGTATCCAATTATGGGTGCAATAAGGTGAGGTGATTACAGCCAAATTCCCATTAATGATATTCTACACTATTTATGATCTTTAACTGGTCTTCATGAACTCTTTGGTCATTTGGAGTGGTCTACCCCTTGCAAAACTGTGACTCAACACACCTTCGGGATTATATTATATCTATAAATATATATATATATATATATATCTGGTACAAAGGATATCCTAGTTTAGAATTTTCTATTTACCTTTTTAAACCAATAATCATCTGGATATGTATATTGGTTTAATGGATATTTGAGAAGTGGTTGTGGACTTGATTTGTTATGTAAGTTGTTGTATTGACAGGGCACGTGATAAATGAAAACATTTGGAAATCCAAGAAAGCTGTAAAATATATCTTTGGCATTGTCTATGATCCTCTTAATGAGCTTGTTTCTTACTCTCTTGGAGACTCTTGTAATATTTCCTAGATCCTCATCTCTAAATTAAGGATTAAAGATTCGAATAAGTTTCCTAGAGATTTAAGTCTTCAACCTGGTTTTTTCTTGATAAATGTTCCAATTTGGTAGAAAGTTTCTAGAAATGGAAGGAAAATCTTTGCAGAAAGTAATTTCATGGCATTGATTCGACCTTCTCTTGTCCATGGTACTGGATGATGATTCTCCTCTTCCTAATATGGCATCTTCCCATTGCATGAGAAACGACAAGTGTAAATTGGCTAGGCTAGAGATTTTGCCTATGCAACTGATTATAGAGATGCAGTCTTTGATTTGTTTGTCCTTGTCAGTACACGTTTGATGTCATTGTCATGCTCTAAGGAAACACTAGATATGTTACTTATTTCCAAACATTTCATCTAAAAAGATATTTTAGTAACTTTTTTAGTGGAACAATCCTTATTAACTATTATCATCTCATCATTTCAGAATGACGTACCCATCCGCTTACGAACTGTACAAGAGGGTGGATGAAGCACCTGGGAAGGAGAAGTATGTTTCACTATCAACATTTACAGAAAGGCCAACTATTGATGAAATTAACGATGCCTTCCTTGGAAAACCAAAGTAAGTTGCATCCATTCATCATCTATCATTCCAGGACCAGTTCAGTATTGTCTTTGTTTTATAATTAATATTCCTCGTATGATAATTTCATCCATCTTTCTCTTTGCAGAAATAAAGACAAGAAAGCCTCTGGAATTTGGTAAGATCAACATCTATGTTCTTTATATTAACTAATGATTATCGTCTCTTGATGTTGAACAATCTAAATCTTGCTGTTGCAGGGGCTTTCTGAGTGGGGTATTTTGAATGCAGCAAGTTGTTTAACCATAACGCGGTACAGACTACAGATATCATAAGCAAGTTTGTATAGTAACTCCCATAGAAAAGAAAAAATTTCTCAAATACTCTTAGCACTATATGTATTGCCATTATATCGCATCCGATATCCCAAATTTTTTTTATTTTTTATTTTAGGAATCAGTTGGATGTCACTTTTGCTTGAGGGTACAGGTTGACTCAGTTTTTCTGCAATCTCCATTACCAAATATCAATCCAGACAATTTAGCTTGCGCATATAAAGAACAAACTTGCTTCTCTTGTCTATAGCCTGTGAAGGAGGGACCTAATATAAATATTTACTGGCTGATGACAGCCCGCAGCCAATGGCATACTCAATCTATTGGAGTAAAATAATAGCATTCTCACATTGACATATATAAAAGGGAAGAATAGCAAGTGGGAGGTGAGATTCAAGGAAAATGGAAATAATTTGTGGTCTTGCTCAGTGCTTAAGTCATCTATTCTTGAAATATTAGAATTAGCAGAATCATTCCATATTTTGATAGGCAGAGCATTTTTGTATCATAAAGAGCAACAGAGTCAAAGGGAAAATAATGATTTAAGTATTAGTAATAATCAAATGTATGATGGGGTGATTGAAAGTTAAGAATGCAACTAAAAGAATTAACTATAACCAAGTGGGAATATACTACATATATAGAAAAACTCTAAAAGAAAGAACAGTTGCAGATAAGAAACAGTAAGATCTAAAAAGGATACAAAAATGGTTGTCTTGCAGTGTAGGTTTTTGGTGGAAGTTCAAACAATAAACAAATTGTGGCAGAGTTGACAGCCAAGATCATCCAAGCTGGGGCATTTTGTGGTTTCGAGAAATGGTCACAAGTCAACCACAAAAATCCTAAGATTCTTGAGCTGGCAACTTCTCCAAACAAAAAATAGGCAACTTGTGGAGTAATATACATTGGACGTTACTCCTATCTTCAAAATCGGGTAAGCCATCAACATTTATTGAGATTTATTTACCTTAAATTTCACATACGGATTTTTTTAACTTGCAACAGCTTAATATTTAGAACATTGCTAGAGGACTCACCTTTCCAGCCCGCCTACCACGTCCCGCCTGACGTGTCATCCAAAATATTAAATGCAACATACGTTCATTTGTTTGGTCATTTCTTTCTTTTTTTTTTCTTTCTTTGGTCATTTGTTTGCTTTCTTCCTTTCTTTGTTTCTTTGGTCAATCAACTGATGGACAAAAGCTGTGATACATCAGGGGAACATAGACGGTACATCAGAGGCGGGTCAATCAGTATTTTTGTAATAATTAATTGTGCATTTATACCATCTTATGCTCGAAGCATCTAAATATTTTGTTCAGTATTAAAAGCATGTATATTCTTTATTCAAAAAGCAATTCAAAACTTCAAACCATTCTCATCCAAGTTAAAAAAAATCTCCCTATCCTCATTAAAGTGATGATATACCCATAGCCATGCATTTTTTTTCCAACTTGGGGGTGTCCATTTTCTCCATTTAAAAGTTCTTTGACCCTTAACCTTAAATCTTTCGTTCATAATCAAAACAATATCTTCTTACCTTAAAAGAGAAAAAGAAATAATGAAAATAAAAACCTCCCGGACCATTCTTAGCCGAACGAAACCCTTGGCTGAAGTAACCTCCAACGCACTACCCGTTGTCGTTTTTCATCTGTTACTTTCTTTCTGAGTTCCTCCATTGACTTTTTGAGACGTGGAAAATTTCGTGTACAGCCCCTTCTTTTTATTGGTTTTCATTACTGGTGGTGTCGTATTATTGTACAAATAAAATCCATGTAGATTGTATAACTAATTACTTACATTAATTTACCAGCTTCCTTATATATTGTGATCTGTATAAATTAGGTAACATGATCCGAAATCGTTTATAGTAGAATTTAATACTGCAGTTGATAAATAAGGTAATTATTAATCTCTAAATATAGTAAACTTATGTATATTGATACTGAGTTAGGTATTATATCTCCCAATAGTAGTTGGTCTTCGGATCTCACATCGGTAATAAGAGTGTATGTTCTAAGTTATATAGGATTTCACATCTTAACAAAATTACTATGGTTTTATTAAGGAGAGTGTTCTTTCCCTAACCAAAACAAACAAAGCTTAGCGTCCTCTATACTTTGATAGTGAAAATAAAATTTTTGAGATTGACAATGATCATTCTTTTTTGAGTGAACTAGAAAGTTCTTTTTATAGTTATCGTAATTCTAGTTATATCTATGATTTGAACTTGTACGATACTAACTATAGTTGGAATAATCACATTAATAGTTGTATTGACTCTTATCTTCATTCTCAAATCTGTATTGATAGTTACATTTTAAGTGGTAGTGACAATTACAATGATAGTTATATTTATAATTACATTTGTGGTGAAGGTGGAAAGAGTAGTGAAGGCAAGAATTTCAATATAAGAGCTCGCGCAAATGGTAATGATTTAACTTTAAAAGAAAGTTCTAATGATCTCGACCTATACAAACGCCGGTGTGTGGTGCGTCTCGCGTGTCCTTGAGTCTTCCCGATAATGGTTGATCTTCGGATCCCACATCGGTAATAAGTGTGTGTATGTGTTCTAGGTTACATAGGATTCCACGTCTTAACAAAATTGTCATAATTTTGTTAAGGAGTGTGTTCTTTCCCTGACAAAAAAAACAAAGATATTATATCTATCACTTTTGTTCCACTATTTTGATTATAATCATCAAAACTCTGTCATGAAGGACAAAATGGTAGATTGAAATAGCATTTTTCATTAATAATCTTGCCTCTTTGAAGGTGGAGCTTGATTTGAAACTGAAAGGAAGAGAAAAATAAGCCTGTTTTTTTTTTGTAGAATATGCAGTCTTGGCTAGTTAGGTTGGTGGGTAAATATTTTTCCTATCATCCTAGGTGTAGAGTTATACACATTCCTATTGGATCTTGATATGATTTAATTATTACAACTAGAAATCTCAATTTATATTCTTGAAAAAAAAAAAGAAATCTCAATTTATACTACTTTTTATTGTAAAAAGATCAATATAAAAAAGTTTAATTTGTGTTCCGAACTTCTAATTAATCTCTTTTCCCAAGTGTTATCAACCATTTGGACGGACCTGTAACAGAAATAAAAACAACCATCATCCAAAGGGACCCAAGTTTGGATTACAATAAGTTACAACCTCTCTATCACAATATTCAATCAATGAAAATAATGGAAATGGCGACAACCTTTTGGCTGAAAGAGAGAAACGTGTATCTGAGTGCAATCACATTTAAGTGCCCGAACTCAATTATGGAACAAATAAATATAATATGGTTCACTGGGCCACTAACCCTATATTAACCATTCTCTTTACTCTTTAACGACAGATTAAAAAGTCATAAAAGAGATGATATCCCCACCTTGACGGGACACCAAATATATTTTGATTAGTATTATAAGTTTGTCTTTGATTAAATTGAATTAAGTTGCAAACTTTATTTATTTTTTTATTTTAATAGTAATTAACCCTTTTTATTTTAGTTTCCAAAAGAGAGATTTTGAACTTAATTCTAAGGTAGAAATTAATTTAATACATGATTGTTGAGTTAAATGTCTGAATACGATAGTTGAGAGAAAATTAAGCCAAATACCCTTTTGATTGACTTGCAGATATGTATGGACTGCATTGGTAGCATAGCATTAGAAATGCCTCAAATCCAGACAATTTCATGAGAATCTGAATCAAATTCAAGTATAGAAATGAAATAAATGCATACGAGCAAATTCACTCCTTGAGAGATCAATTTCTATGTTGCTACCACTCATTAATTTTCCTTTGACCCAGGCACTCACCGTATGAATCACAAAATCTTTTCTCCCTCTTTACTTTATTCGATAGGGTTCATTAGGAGTTGATTGACATGATTCATATTTGATATTTTTTATCTTTTTTATGGTAATTAAATAATAAATACAAAAATCAAATGTTTACATTTTAAAAATATATAGCAAATAATATCAAAATATAGTAATGTATAAAAAATAAATAAATAAATGAAATGGTTCTGATATACTAGTTTTAATTAAAGTATAAAAAGAATGGAAATTATCTATTTTATTTTAATGTCTCACTCTATGTCCTATATATTAAAAACGTCACGTGTCTTATTCATTTAATTTTAATTATTTTTTTTTAGTTTTAAGTTTTAGAACTTTTTTTAAATAAAAATTTCTAAAACTATTTTATAGAGAAAAAAAACTTTATAATAAAGGTATAAAAGAGCCTCCTTGACCGACCGATCAAGTTGCTGGACCGCCCGGTCAAGTTGCTGGACTGCTCACCTAGGACTAGGGATTGTTGATTATGTAAATAATCACTAGTCTAGGAGGGAAAAAAAAAAAGAAAAAAAGTCAAATAAAGGAAATGGCTTATATACATGGAATTGTAAATACAAGTTCCAGTTTGTCTCTTATATTTCTCTTTCTTCTTATGGTATGAGATCAAGAATTTGGGTATTAATTTTGGAGGGTGTATCTGCTGATTCTGATCTAAAACTAATTGACATCTCATTACCAAATAATGATGCAAGCTCAGACTTCGAACAGTTATCCATATATATGATCAAACTTTTCTACAACTATATCCTGATTTTCACATGGCATTACAAGAATGATTAGTTTACCAAAAATAGAGAAATTATTGCATTAATTATTTCTAATTTGTTTGGCAATAAAGATATTTTCATGCATGTCAGATTGGGTATTAGTTCTGGCAAGACAATCTTATCGCTACAGTCTACACTTGAAACTTATTTCCAGGAACAGAAACAGAATGTCTGTCGAGTACAAGTTTTGCCTTAGTTGATACTACAATTGCACTAAAATCTTTCATGTTTTCTTCCCTGACAAATTAACAGAAGTACAGAACTAGAAAGTTTCAAATAAAGACGAAAGTGTTGTAAAATGACAATCTTACCTATCCTTGTATTTTATATCTTTTAAAATAATCTCCATACATTTAAACTTTCAACACTAGCTAGCTTGTACATTAAATGAATTAATAAAATATTCCCGTGACAGGTACTTAAGATAAGCACTTTGGGAAATTTTATTTTCAACCTTATTGATTTTGAAAACTCAAGTGGGAGGCTGCTTCTCTCAAACGGCAGTAACAGGCCTTATAAAATCTCGAGCAAGAACCAAGAAAGGGCAACCAGTCCTGAAAGCTGAAGAGCTATCCTGTTTGAGTTTCATCTGGTTTCCTTTTGGGGGTGTCTCTGAGAAGAGGGAAAGAGAGAAGGTTTCAAACATGGCTGGAGGAGGGCCTTTAGCTCCAACAGGGGTGACCAAGGAGAGAGCAGAGCAGTACCAAGGGAGGGTCACCTTGTATGTGGTTATTGCATGCATTGTTGCAGCTGTTGGAGGATCAATTTTTGGATATGACATTGGAATTTCAGGTACTTTTGGTTTTGTTCTGAAAGAAAATTTATAGATAAAGAATTTGTTTACTTTGTTGGACATGTGGCGTTCATTTGGAGGAGAAAATCTACTAACATACACTCCACCAAGAACCTACCGAGAAGCCATAGTAGAAATCATCAAGCAATGAAAATTTAATAGAAATTTTAGCTTTCATGGTTAAATTAAGTAGTTGCATCTTTGGCAGGGAAATGAATGTTCGGTTTCCAGGGAAATGAATAGTAAATCGTTGAACATCAAATTGAACAGTATGTGCAATTCATGTTTTAAAACTGTTCTATTTCCAAAGGACAACTCGTCCCAAAGACTAATCAATTCTGAACAGTCTCCTGCCTCGTTTTGAATGCAGCTAATCAATTCTGTTTTTGCCAGAGTGAATACAAGGAAGTAGACCATAAAAACTAATCAGAAAATGGGTTTTGCGGAATCTGTGTTCATTTATCCGTATAAGAATTTGCAAAACCAAGAAAAGTTCCTCAACAACCAACAAAACATAATGATAGATTTTGTCACTGATGATATTCTTTTCACTGCCATGACAATTACTGACAGGGGGTGTGACATCCATGGATGGATTTCTGCGAGAGTTCTTTCATGCGGTGTACATAAACAAGAAGCATGCCCATGAAAATAACTACTGCAAGTATGACAACCAAGGACTCGCAGCATTCACCTCTTCTCTGTACTTAGCTGGTCTAGTTGCGTCCTTGGTGGCATCTCCTATAACAAGGAAGTATGGCCGCCGTGCAAGTATAATTTGTGGGGGAATCAGCTTTCTTATTGGAGCAACTCTAAATGCATCAGCGGTCAATATCGCAATGCTGCTGCTGGGTCGAATTATGCTTGGTGTTGGAATCGGATTTGGAAACCAGGTAATTACCTGCTTCACTTGAAACATCCTTCTCGTTTATCTTCCTAAATTGAACTTGTTAAGGATTTAGGGAAAAACCGAAGTTTTCTTTTTCCTTCTTTGAAGCATAGAATTTCTCTACTTGTACGAGCGGGAGCGTTGATTTGCTTCTGATCTTGGACAATGATTCAATGCCTATTGGCACTAAGAGAGATTTAACCTTATAATAATACGCGAGTAGATATTTCTGAGATTTGTTCATCCTTATTGTGAAGGCTGTTCCGGTTTATCTGTCCGAAATGGCACCAACCCATCTACGAGGAGGCCTCAACATGATGTTTCAGGTAGCAACTACCTTTGGAATATTTACAGCAAACATGGTCAATTATGGAACTCAAAAGCTTGAACCATGGGGATGGAGGCTCTCTCTGGGCCTAGCAGCAGTACCAGCATTTTTGATGATGGTGGGAGGAATCTTTCTTCCTGAGACACCTAACAGCTTAATTGAAAGAGGATCAAAAGAGAGAGGTAGAAAAGTCCTGGTGAGAATTAGAGGAACAGATAATGTCGATGCAGAGTTCCAAGATATGGTAGATGCAAGTGAGTTAGCAAATTCAATCGAGCATCCCTTCAGAAACATCCTTGAGAAAAGGAACAGGCCACAATTGGTCATGGCAATCTGCATGCCAACATTCCAGATCCTTACAGGCATAAACTCCATCCTCTTTTATGCTCCAGTGTTATTCCAGAGCATGGGTTTTGGAGGAAATGCTTCACTCTACTCTTCAGCTCTCACAGGAGCAGTTCTGGCTGGATCTACATTCATCTCCATTGCAACAGTTGATAAATTGGGCCGAAGAGTTTTACTCATCAGTGGCGGAATTCAAATGATTATCTGTCAGGTAAGAGATCTTAATATTCTGCCTCTGGACGCATAATATTGAAATTTATTGAAGTCATTATATAATAAATTCCAGCTTCTCCAAAAATCCATAACACTAACTGAAGGAAGATAGATTGACAACTAAAAACTGATAATTTTTTTCATTTCCTTTCGAAACAGGTTATAGTTGCCATAATCTTGGGGCTGAAATTTGGGGACAATCAAGAACTATCAAAAGGTTACTCAATATTGGTGGTAATTGTGATATGTCTCTTTGTTTTGGCATTTGGATGGTCATGGGGTCCATTAGGATGGACTGTTCCAAGTGAGATATTTCCACTGGAAACTAGGTCAGCAGGCCAAAGCATTACAGTGTCTGTAAATCTTCTATTCACTTTCATCATAGCTCAGTGTTTCCTTGCCATGCTGTGTCATTTCAAGTTCGGGATCTTCCTGTTCTTCGCGGCCTGGATCACGGTCATGACCATCTTTGTTTACATTTTCTTGCCTGAAACCAAGGGAGTTCCTATTGAAGAAATGATATTTCTGTGGAGAAAACATTGGTTCTGGAAGAAGATTGTCCCTGACTATCCCCAAGCTGATGAAGATGTGAGTATTTAGGAAGCCTAAAGGAGATTGTATCTGGAAGTGATTGAAGACCATGAAGGTAATACAGGGTTTACCAAGATGAGAATGAAAATTCTAAAGTTCGTAAGTAGAAATATGAAGCTCTTTCAACGTCAATACGAATATTTCTTACTTAGTGGTTCCATTTCCCTGTCAAGTTTGAAATCCCTCAACACCAATTGATCTATTAATTGTTTGGAAGTAACAAACCAATTAACCAACAATTATTTCCAGCTGTAAACCCCAAGAAAAATAAAAAAGATCGACTTAGATAGGTTGAACGCTGAAGTCTTTATTCATGCTTAAAACAAAGCAAAAAAGAGAATTTGTGACCACTGGAAAGATAATAAGGAAAAAACGAAGAACAAATAAGTAGAGAAAAAAGACAAGTTGCCCCGTTACAGCCCGGTTATTCTTGCAAGATAATCAAGAATGCCCATCCAGTATGAGAGAATTGGTACATTTGCCAATATCTCCCAATGTATGGCCAGATAAAAGGTAGACTTTTGTATTTTGATGACCTTTAATGTCCCAACTTCTCTTCGACAAATTAATGCCCCAACTGCGACATTCGCATAAGCAAGTTTTAGGTCAACGTTATCAACCATGCAGAGATTTGAACAAATTCTGAAGTAATTAATATACAGACAAGTTATTGGCTTATATAATGCCCTAATGTGATGCAAGCTCATCAGCTGAGCAATTGTTTCAATCGGGCCATAGACCATAACCGGAATCCTCTTGCCATGATATAAATAAATTTTGTGATTTATTAAGTCATGTCAAAGCGGTAATGCCGTCTGAACATTTTCACACCCTAGACTAGACAGGCATCTCCAGTCGACAGGTCAACCGTGGTAGACAAGCCTTCATCTAGTTTAGACTAGCTAGCCTAATCTAATTCCATCACAGAAGATAAAAGTTAACGTCAGACCCTTAGCCACACCGCTGTGATCATGGTTTGGGACCGAGCTGAAATCCTTAAAAGACCACAATACGAGTCGAGCTATTGCTATAACCTTTTTGGATTCTTAGAATTAGCCCAAGAATAAGGCACGGTAACGCTAGCAAAAACAATACTTCAGAAACAGCTAAAGAAAGTAAACATAACATCTGGAATATTTCCACACTAGGCCAATAAAAATGAAAGAGAGGTTGAAACGAAAACAAATTTCACATTCTCAACCATAACAATCTTTTTCATTGAAGGTTCCATGCCTCAAACCAGCCAAATAATGTGGACATTACAAAAGACAATCACAAACCATACCGCAACACAATGCTCCATACTCTTCAAATTCACTGCCCTTCAATATTACAGCCGGTCACCAATTTATCACTTCATGAACAAACTCATCCTTCATTCATACCGCCAAACTTTGCTGCCCCCATAGTCAAAAATGTTTTGATGTTGACACTCGGCAGAGAATCAGAGTATGCCACACTACCAGACAATCATGAAGAATGCAGCTCGGTAGAACTTGAACCACTTGGGGAAAGATTTAAGATGACTGGAACAGAGCTCGGCACTAGTTGCATAGACCATGGATCGAACAGCAAACTAGCAACCTAAAACACGACACTGACCAATCCTACAGAAAGACAATCTAAACTACGACCCAAAAGGAAAATATAAATAATGATGATGTGAAATGGGAATAATGTTGCCATTAACCACAAAACATTGACCACAGGTGATATGGTGGCAAGAGAAGTGAAACAAAAAACTGATGATCCTAGTAGAATGATTCCGATAGGAAGCATGCCTGGAGGAGAAATTCTCTCCATGAGTCTGGCCATGAATTTTAGCTCTTGATGAGAACCCAACTCATGATGCATCAATGCCGGAAAAAATCACCGTCATTTAAGCTCTAGTCTTGCCACTTTAGCCCCTTGTCTTCCGCGTATTATATGACTTGCAATTTGGACATTTTTGCGCCATGACATGAAACCGAACTTCTGAATTTGTCCCACAATCATTACAAAGGATGGAAACCTGTTAAATCACAATATAATTTGTAAATGAAAAATATCTGAGAGGAGCTACTTCCACAAAAAGTGAACTTCAACCCCTAACCAGGCTCGTAACTCTTTGCCCTCAAAATCGAAATACTCATATTATGAGATGGCATAAGGTACTCATCTATAATAAGATGGCGCTCTCAGCTCTCATAAAACACACAAAAGAACAGGAGATTGAGATTACAAACCATTTTATTTTGATAAGGTTCTGGCATTGGTATAGCTGCAATCTCTTCATCAAATTTCTCCCAAACCTTTGACATGTCACAGACTGACTTGGAGCAGAGAGGACAAGCATAGCTGTTGCAGCATAGCAGTCAACAACACTAAAATGATCCAAATAACAAAATTATTTAAACTTAAATTAAGCTGAGGCACTCACTGGGAATGACCCCTCATCTCCTTCAAGCAATCTGCGTGAATGGTATGTCCACATGGCATAACAGTAACATCATATGTTGACTCAAACAAAAACTGCACATATCATTTCAGGTTTCAGTCAGGTTTCAAAGCAGTTTGTTACTTTTAAATTATATTTGACTTTTGTTTCTTATTCCTTGAATAACACTAAACAAGAGAGAATTTCATGAAAGGTACCTCAAAGCACACAGGACAGTCATGATGCATTGCTCCTTCCACACAGGGATGACCGTTTTTCAGAAGCATTGAATAGCAACAACCTTAACAAAGAAGAAAAATAGAACAAAATGCTAAGTGGCGTTCAAATACCCGACAAGCTTTTAGACAAAATCATACAAGATAAATCAGATTAGCTTACCACACTTGTAGCAATGGAAGAAGTTCTCCCGTCCACCAATTCTGGAACAAAACAAGGTTATTCTTAGCTTTGACATGAACAAGATCAATTGCCACATGAAGTGACATGTAATAAACAAAAGAAACTGAAAAGGGAAAAGACAGGTAGAATAATCTCATAAATAATTCTAAAAATAGCTAAGAGAACAAACGCACTCAACAAAAACTAAGAGGAAAGCAATAAGGACAACAGTTTCCCAAGAATCTCGCTTGCTCTAAGTAAGGATATGAAGAAAGCAATGGCCAACTTAAAAGCAAAGGTCAGCACCTCCTAGAAACATTGAGCTTCTACTTTAGAGAATACGAATTTTGGATAGAAAAATAGGACAATATGGCATATAAAAACAACTGTTGTAGGTGTAATAGGATTGCAGAACAGGGACAAAAAAGGGACATGAACACCATACCTACAGATTCCACAACCGTCACAATGATACTGTCTCTTTGATGACTGCATAGAGGAAACAATATTAGCATGCCTGTATGAGAGCCTATAAACTCTATCTGCAAAAATATAAGTAGCTCCTACAACATCACAAATGTCATAAAACCATAAAAAATGGTATATTCAACATACACTTTCTTTGACAACTTAAGATAATAATCAACCACTTACATCATCATCAAAAAGTTTGCAGGTCTGACAGAAATATTTCCCCATACATACACCACAGTTAATGCATACTTGTTGAACCTGTTAAAAATGATAGAAACAAAAAGCTTCAGAGGCATTAAATTGTGCTAAATTATGTTTTCCTGTAATAAAATCACCGTTCATCATACAGACAAATACCTTAAGATTCAATGTAAACCTTTTCTATAAAATAAAGCTCAAGACACCAGTAAAATGATTCATACTAACTCACCTCTTGTTCTGTACCACATAGTGAACAAATGACCTGGAAAAAGTTAAGAGGGAAAAAGTAATGTCAGCGATATGGAATACATCACAACAGGGATGATGGCCCGTACAAAAAGATTTTCAGGACCAGGGTAGGAAGAAAAAGGCTGAAGTTATCGATATAAATACCTGACTGATTTGATGTCGTGGGATATCATGTCTGAGCTTCTGGTCAACATTGATATTATTCTGTACATTGTAAAGGATTAATTGCATGTTAACATTACTGAAATTAATAAAAAGGTGTCTGACAGGATAAAAATTTATGAAAAATCCTCAATAATATATTCTCAAACAACAAATTCATTTACCATGTAGAAACTGTAACATTTGTTAGGATACAAACTAACCTTTGCCTCATTATGACAATGGCGACAATCAAAGATTTCACCGCAACAAGGGGCTCTAATCCGACACCTTCTTCGATAGTGTGAGCAACTGGTTGAAAGGGACAAAAATAACAACACGCAATGTTAAGCAATAAATAAAGGAAAAATACATGAATGGAAGTCAACTAAAGTGAAAGAGAAGATCAAACTTACCCAAACTCCATAAACCCCTTTTCCAGCAATTCAGTAGCTTCAGCCTTGGTTGGTTCTTGTTTAAGCACACTGGACTGCTGTGAATGTGACCTTCCTGCCTCATTTTCCTTTACTTTGCTGCTTTCATTTTGTTGCTGACAGCCAAACTCTTCACATCCAAAATGATGTATTTCCACTTCCTCCATTGAGAAGAGTATCTCCAAATGAAATGGTATCTATCTAACAGCTGGTACTAAGTCTGGAAAACCTGCAGATAGCACCACATTTAGCAAATATCCTAAGATTTTAAACATATCTAGTGGCTTGAACAAGCCAGGCAAACACTCGACATTGTTGCTTTCTTCTATACTGCTGCAGACCAATCGAAATCAGCAACAAAATAATCCAATTGAACAGCTCCAATCAGCATGACTCCAAGAGAAGAATTCATCAAAACAAGTAGAACTATTCTAATCCAACACAAACAACAATAACGCAGCACTGCGGAACTTCAGAGCCTCCAGCAGTGAATAGAAAGCAATAGCATTGCATGATCACTTGATTGCTTGAAGTTCTGGCCCCAAATCCAACTATACTGGAAAGACCAATAGACGTCCCAACCTATGGTAAAAGCATTAGATCACAGAATCAAACATGTTCTGTAATGCAAAATAAAAACAGGGGAAAGAGTGATTGATTGCAAAAACATGCCGCGTTTGTCCACAAGGACAAGCCTACCTCCATCAGCATTTCTGCACCAAGCCTCTTCTGATAAGTGTACTTACTCATCACCTAATTCTTTCACAGCCTTATGGCTTGAGAGGTGGGTGCATCTTCAGACAAAATTGAGCTCATTTCAACCTAGTTATTTCTTTACCAAAACCAAACCCTACACAGGAAATTTCCAAACTACCAAAAAACATCATGAGTAAACCAAGTCAGTAGTTCTCCAATAATCAAGGTACTTCACATCTAGGAAGATGTGAAGATTGCAGTGCTAACTGTTGATACAGTCACTTTTTTCCTTGTCAGTCAAAGCATACCCAAAAAGAACTGTAGATGAGTCGAAAGAAAGGCTGACCCCATAATTTGAAACAAGGACACATCAGTATATCATCAATGTGTTATTACCACCCTTCAAACAGAAAGGAAATTGAAGGTTAGAAGGCAAAAGGACATAGAATGAAGAGCACAGTGATGCTGCACCAGAACCACGTCCTTTGTAGTCAACAAATTAAGCTGGTCCTGTTAAGGTTCATATACAATGAAGAAATGAATAGACAATAGCCACTTTGGTGAGGTATCTAAACAGGCTGAGATATAAAAGGCAAGTTTAGGATCCCCACAATTGGACCCTTGATGAAGATTAACAAGTTCCACAACCTGTGAAAATACGGAAGCTCTGCAGAAAACAGTCTTGCAAACCGACTAATCCTAAGGGCTTCACCAACCATTACCATCTTCACACCTGCAGCTAATGTTACCAGAAGGGAAAAAAAACATCTGCATGCATCCCTAATGAATTCCGATCATAAGCCGCAGGAGCAATTGAAATTCAAAGTATAGAAGTCAAAGTCATGGTATACTTCATTAGCTGACAACCAGTGACAGATTCCAAGCGATATAAGTAAAACAAGTTTTCTTTCCTAGTTTCCCACATAGACCTAGATATGGCAATTCAAAACTCTCTTCTAAGGCACTTTCTTGCCCACAGAAAGAAATCACAATATCAACTTTCCAAAATGGCTCCTAAAGTCGCAGTAAGGACAGAAAGATCAGGAAACAAACAAATTAACAACTACGTTAATACTACAGACATCATTCTATACACAAGCAAATTCAATCAAAATTTACAATCAATCGCAATTTTACGATCTTATGCTAAGCAAGAGCCATTGATTCAATCATCTATTACTAGTGCACCGCGGCTGAACCTCAATAAGATCCTTTCAAGCCAATCAGTTCTTATCATTGATATGACTCCGCTTGATCATTACGTAATCCAAAGAGAAAAATAAAGAAACTTGAAATCATAAACTTCCTCCATCAAAATTATATTATTTCCAATAAAATACCTAAATTTCCAGAAAACGTTTCTGTTTTCCCCGGAAGAGGGAATGCATGATTTCAGGCAGCTTTTCCTTCTCTTTCAGTCAATTTTCTCAGAAACCAAACAGAAACTAATTCACCTAAGAAAGAACATCAACAAATTACTATTTTCAAACAATAGCATTGGCCTGACACATTACCTTAACAAAATAATTCAACAACAAATCAAACACAGAATTATTAACTCGAAACAAATTTTTTTCATAAAATAACGAACTTTAAATCCCGGAGAATCGCCTCGATCCCGATGAGAACGTCCGATCGCAAACAGAGACTTTTCTCTTTCTTTTTCCTTTTACTTTTTGTTATCACAGAACATTTTCTGAATACTCAAATGTGCTGATCAAAGTACAGCCCTTATATAGCTGTCGAGGAGAAGAGAGAAACTCGGTTTCTTCGATTTCTCGAGACTTCGAAAATCTTCCCCTCTTTAATGAAATCGGACAGCGAAAGCTGTCACCTTACTGGTTTACGTCATTGTCATAGCTGCCAATAGTTTGACAATTTCACACCATGAAATGACATATTCACCCCTCCACTATTTCAAAATATCTCATTCCTCTATTTAATGATAAAAGCTTAAATATCCACTGCGGATACCACCGATGATGAAACTTGCACCCTCGTTATCAAACGTTGGATTAAACAAAAGTATCATCGGACGGAAAATAATGGGAGATTTACAATTGCTTACTCTGATCCTGAGCGTAGGATAATGTGATTGGCAAATTGTCGGTGAATTAGGACGGTTCAATTATGGAAGGAAAATTGATTATTTTGTGAGGGAGAAATGAACGGTCAAGATGTGATGTGACGGTAAAAAAAGCAAGGAAGAACACGTGTCCACAATTCTGACAGACGTTTTAGATTGTAGACACGTGTATAGTTGGTCGGGTTCCGAGGCTAAAGATGCGTGGACGCTGATGTGGAGAGATTATTACGAGTGAAATACCAGTTTTTCAAAATTCCAATGCTTATCTTTTTTCCCATACCCATGAGAGGAAATTCCAATCAGACACGTGAATGGTTGATACTCTAAAATATTGAAGCACAAGTGGAAATTTGACACGTAAGCACTTATGACAATCAAGGTGGCTACTTCAATTAT
Source organism: Microcos paniculata (assembly GCA_030664755.1). Classification (NCBI taxonomy): domain Eukaryota; kingdom Viridiplantae; phylum Streptophyta; class Magnoliopsida; order Malvales; family Malvaceae; genus Microcos; species Microcos paniculata. The sequence goes on along the minus strand of CP131459.1, from coordinate 33,631,931 downwards.
TGGGGTATTTACCCATAAGTAAAGATATTTGACGTGGCAGCTTAGCACAGATTAATGCAATTCTTTCGTTTTAATATATTTATTTATTATTTATTTAATTATTAATTAAGTAAAAGACAAGATTCTTATTTTCATATGTTAAAAATGGTAATTTCAAAATCTTAATAAATGCCACGTGGACTAATCATGAATTAGTTGCGTGAAAAATAAAGTTAAGCAACAATTATGAAAATTGATTAAGAAAATAGAGTAGTAGTACAATGGAAGTAAAACAAGTTATTACATAGGTCAAATGTCAATTCGTTGACAACAAATGAGAAAAGTCCTTTTGGGGCAAGTTTTTCACCAATTGGAAAGAAGAGAAGTAATAATTACACATGGCCTAATACTAGTATTGGTCAACATTCTTTTCTTAACATTCCCTTTGAAAAAATCAGCTGTCAAGATTCAATTTCACACAAGAATAAATGATTTGTTAACCAATCCGCAATGTAAATCAAAGTCCAAAATTGAAGTAGCAAACATTTTTAACCACACGTGATTTAATAATTTGAAGGTAGAGGAGGTTGACTTTGAAATGCGTTGTGTTATACATGTTCACTTTTTGAAGAACGAAAAATGTCATATATTTGAGCTTACATTTTGCAATGAAACGAAATTGAATTCGCCATGTATTTCATTATTAAATGTTGGTCGAGGTAATGATAATCTTTACCATGAATTCTTGATAAGGTAAGGATCATGGAATAAAAAATCGAACCGAATCAGTCGGTTGCATCGGCTATAGGTTCGGTCCGTTCAAGGCTATTAAACCATTTTATGTTGAACCGTTTTTGAATCAGTTGAATTGATAAACTGATTGGACCGGTTGAGTCTAAAATTTAAATTTTATAAGCTATCTTTAATTAAACAACCCAAATCTAAAAGAAGCCTAAATTTTAATTTTTTTTATTATGTTTAGATTTTTTATTTTGAATTTTTGACTTTAAATTTTTAATTTTTTTATTCTAATGTACTCCCATAATAAAAATTTAATTTGTAATGTAAAATAATTTGTAATATTTATTTATACTATGTGATGCATAAATATTTTATACTTTTTATTATTTTTTATGAATTTTTTTAATTTTTTAATTGAAAATTTGAAATTTAAATATTTTAAGAAATTAATAAAACTAAAATATTCATCTAATCGGTCCAATTGGTTGAACCATAAACCATTAACCTCACCGGTTCAAGGATCGATTTGGTTTTTTATTCATTGGTGAGGGTACAAATTCGATATCCCAAAAGTGCATTTATTGAGAAATTTTTACAATTTGGGCAAGACTTATATGTTTTTGCTTAGATATTTTTCATGTCAGTAACCAATAGGATATTATCAAGTATCATTTTACAGCATTAAATATCTAACTTTTCTTTTTTTTAAAATATTAAATTATGTGAAAACACACGTGACGATATCTTATTTGTTACTAACATAAAAAGTACCTAAAGAAAGCACCTAAGTTTTGTCCTTACAATTTACACTCTCGACTCAATTTAGGTTAATAAAACCTAAGATACTTTTGATTAAAAAAATAACGATATATCTTTAAATTTTGAATAATCACATTCATATGTCAAATTCCTTTTCCTAAATAAATCCGTTGGTATCTTGCAGTCATATTGAATTTTGATTAATCCAAAGTTGATATTTACAAGTTGAAAATAGATTCTTAGGGATTGAGGATATTTTGTTGCATGCATGTGGGAAATTTTTAAAAAAGGGTGGTCTATTAAAAATATTTATCCTTTGATATCATGGAAAAAAATAATTATTAGTAGGGGTTGTTTGATTAACCATTGAAAATTTTCAAACAATTGAAAACGAAATTTTTCAATGTTTTCATTTTTTCAATGTGTTTGATAATAAAAATTAAGAAACCACTTAATGGGATATTTTCAATGAAAAAGCATTGAAAATAGTAAGTAAGTTTTAAGCTACTTATTTTATTCAACAATTCCATTTAAGGAAAAAAAATCTTATTTAATTACATTTAATGTAGTATTCTTTCCTTTTAACCATTATTCTTTCCTTTTTATTAATTATCAAAGCATTTATTTTTCAAAAAATCACATTTCTCTTAAAATAGATTAAAAATAAATTTGTTCAAACATAATAGCTTATCAAACAGTTTTTACTCAATAAATTCAGTACTTAAAATTTTCAGAATAAATTTTCAACACTTAATTTTCAGTACTTAATTATTTCAATTTTATCAAACAGTACCTAAGTCAATTACATTTTTTAAAATTTGTAATAAGGAGATTACATTTATCATTTTGACCTTATTAAAAGTAAAGGAAAAAATCTTAGTAAATCTCATTTTTATAATTTTAACAATTTATTTTACTTTTTTTGAATTTACTAAAGAGATTTATTTGTCTTTATTCATATTGTCATTAGTAACAAAACCAGTCACCAGAGTGTTATGCCAATCAGATTTCGTCACATGTTACAATGATTTTCAGTCCAAACCGATAAATTTGGTCTAAATCTAAAAAAGCTCATTACTAAATCTGGTAAATAAATGTAGATCTAGTCCTCTAAAGTCAAAATTCGGCCTCATTTCTATTCAGAAATAATGGGTTTGGTATATCTCAAATGACTTTTTCGGTGTTGAGATAGTGATTTGTAATGACCTTTCTTCCTTCAAAAGGTTGAAGGTTAGAAAAGTAAAAATAATAATAAAACTCTTCTGCACCGCCCTTAGAATTCTTCTAAGATTGTGGATTTTTTTTTTGAGAAATTTTTTTAATAGTAGATTTTTAACAGATGAGAATTGGAGGAAAAAAAACAAGGTTTTCTCCTTCTTTTTAAAGAGGTTAAAATGATAAATATAACCTTTTTGTTACAAGTTTTATAAAATGTTATTGACTTACTAATAATTAGTTTTTGCCATATTATCAATACATAAATATTTTTGGTAGACTACCTTGTTTTGAAATTTTCCCAATTATAAATAAATATTCATGCCTTGTGCAAAGCAAATTTGAAATTGTCATAAATTTCTTTACTTGAGAGAGTTTGTATTTGGACCTCCACCTCTTTGGCCTAGTGGCCAAAGAGGCTAAGAGAGGTCACCAGAAGGGTTCGACCCTTGCCATCTCCCCTCCCCCTTGGGTAGATTTCCCCCCTCCCCCACCGTTTCTACCAAAAAAAAGAAAAAAAGAGAGAGTTTGTATTTGTGAATTACTAGTATATCGGAGTACTGGCGAAATAACAGAAATGCATCTTTAGATATATGTTGATAAACAACTGGTATAAAAGAAAATGGCATGGTTGAGAGCAATTAGGGTTAAGGGAAAATTCCATCTATACTTTTCTGAACTTTCATTCTACTTTAATTTACTCTCATCTCTAATCGGGTATTGTTTCATTTCGATCCTTAACATTTTAAAATAATTTCATTTTAATCCTTTTTTTTCCTATCTTAACAGTGAAGAATTGGTTGGAAGCTATAGAATTTTGGGTAGACGTTTGAAACTGATTAGATTAAGATCATAAAGAAAAAGTTAAAAGAGTTGTGAGGATTGATGAAGGGAGTGAGAAGCGGCAACTGTCCCCAAAAGGCGCTGCAGACCATTCACTGCCACTCACGCAGTGTGATCTGAGTAGTCTGAGAGGCAATTAAGAGAAATTCAAACACTTTTAACTTGATTAGTGGCCCAAGCCTTAACTTCTACACACACCATTTATCAGATGCCCTTAATGCACCAAAACGACCCATGTACGTGCCATGGGACCTTTCTCTTTACTCCCATTCCCACCTAACATCACAGATATTTCACTCTCTTCTCCATTTTTCAAACTCTTGTCCCCTTTTTGGGACTCAGATGTATAAGTATAAATTTCTGCTGTAGTATACAGTAAATATAAATATGGCTTAATACAAACTTTATCTCTTGAACTTTTGAAATTATGTAATTTTAGCTTACTTCCTGGTTTTTCATTTTGAAGCTCAATTATTCCTTGGTAGACGGAAAATTATCAGCATTATGAAATGGGGTTTCTTTGTATGAAACTATGAATGCTTTTTTTTCAAATTTGACCCAAAATTATTCCATAATAATAAAGTTATTATGGTAGAAAGATTGGAGTTTGGAAGTGTCAAGTCCAACTTAAATTTAGTGGGAATGAACTCATGACCAGGAGATAAAGTCGCGTTATTACACAAAGTGGGGAAAAAACACACCAAAATGCTTCTTAATTAGTAACTGATCCAGGCAGAGAGATAGAGAGAGGTAGTTTCTGTCTAGCTGTATGAAATTTGAATGCTCACTTATCTGCAGTGGTTTGGCTGGGTCTATTTTTGACAGTCTTTACTCTCTACTCATTTATTTCTCCCATAATACCATTACCATCCTCCTCCAAAATTTCTCAAAATCTAACCCAACCCCATTGTCTCAGCTCTAGGATCTCCTCCTCCTCCTCCAATCTTCACCATTTATCTCCCTCACTCTCTCTCAGATCTAAACAAAACCCATACAAATAAATAAATTACAGAAACTCCAACCTTTTTTTTTTTTTTCAATTTTAAGTTAATAATTTCCATACATGTTCAAGTAGTGTCTGATGAGGGAAAAGGTTAGCAACATTCTTCTAGCATTCTTCATTGTTTTCACACTCATTTCCTCTGCTGCTTCTAGCCATGCAGCAACCCTTACAGACTCCCAAGTTTCTTTTATCAAACAAAGGCGGCTGCTTTATTACAGAGAGCAGTTTGGCTATGGAGGTGAGTTTGACTCCGTTCCTTCTGAACTCGCCTTTGACAACCCTCGGCTGAAAAATGCCTACGTTGCCCTACAAGCATGGAAGCAAGCCATCATCTCAGATCCTTTGAACCTGACGTCAAACTGGGTGGGATCAGATGTGTGCAACTACACTGGAGTTTTCTGTTCACCAGCTCTCGATGACCCATCGATTGAAACTGTTGCTGGCATTGATCTGAATCACGGGGACCTTGCTGGGTACCTCCCCGAAGAGCTGGGGCTCCTCACAGATATGTCATTGTTTCACATTAACTCCAACAGGTTCTGTGGCATGGTGCCTTGGAGTTTCCAGAACCTGAAGCATCTTTTCGAGCTTGATCTCAGCAATAATCGCTTTGCAGGGAAGTTTCCTTACGTTGTTCTTCGTTTGCCAAGCCTTAAGTTCCTTGATCTTAGGTTCAACGAGTTTGAAGGTAAGGTACCCAAAGCTCTGTTTGATAAAGATCTGGATGCCATATTCATAAACCATAACAGGTTTGCATTCGAACTTCCTGATAACCTCGGAAATTCGCCTGTCTCGGTTATTGTTCTAGCCAACAATAGGTTCCATGGATGTCTACCTATGAGCCTAGGTAACATGTCGAAAACTCTAAACGAACTAATTCTGATGAACAATGGGTTGCACTCATGCTTTCCAAAAGAGATTGGCTTGTTGAAGAATTTGACAGTTCTTGATGTGAGCAATAATAAACTCATGGGTGAATTGCCTGATTCGGTTGGAGAACTGGTGAGCTTGGAACAGCTAAATGTGGCTCACAACATGTTCTCGGGGACTATTCCTAAGAGAGTGTGCTCATTGCCGCTTTTGCAGAACTTTAGTTTTGCTTACAACTTTTTTACCGGAGAGCCTCCTGTCTGCTTGGATTTGGAGGAATTTGATGATAGGAGAAATTGTTTAAGAGGCAGGCCAGTTCAGAGATCAAGATTACAATGTAAAATGTTTCTTTCTAGGCCTGTTGATTGTAGTGTCTTTAAATGCCGTCAAGTAATTCCTCCCAAGCCTCTTTTACCACCACCTTCACCGCCAATGTTTTCACCTCCCACTTCACCACCTTCCCCCCCACCACCAGCACCATTACCAAAACCTCCACCATCACCTGCACCTGCAGTACCGCCAACACCTCCTCCTATACACTGTAATAATTCTCCTCCACCACCTCCACATTATTCACCACCCCCTCCACCAAGTCCATTCTACTTCAATTCACCCCCTCCACCAAGTCCATTCTACTTCAATTCACCCCCTCCTCCAAGTCCATTCTACTTCAATTCACCACCTCCACCTCAAATTACTTCACCGCCGCCGCCGCCACTGTTGCCACGGTCACCACCTCCACCTACGCCTTCTCCACCGCCTCCACTGAATTTAAAACCGCCGCCGCCACCGCCTATATACTTTCCGCCACCGCCTCTACCTCCATGCATAGATCCGCCTCCGCCTCCACCTCCACCTCCACCTCCACCTCCTTCTCCCCCACCATGTTGGCAACAATCACCTCCACCTCCAGTTCAACCCTCTATACCACCGCCAAGTCCCATGTACTATGGCCCATTGCCACCGGTTATAGGGGTAGATTATGCTTCTCCACCACCACCGCCTCTGTACTAATTCTTTTTTGAGTGATTTTCTCCTCGCACCTTATTCTTGGGAGCTTAAAAGAGGCACACATGCAACGAAGACATACGAAGCTCGCCTGAAAGACTACGATCAAGTCATTGCAGCTGACTAGGAAATGGCTTCTATCAAACTAAAACTCGAAGAAACCGATAGTTCGGGGGAAAGTATTTTCTAGCTAGGATGATTTGCATTGTTAGAGTGCCGTGTTTTTGGTTTTCCTATTGTTAATAAGACGCAGGATATAGAGAGAATAGTTTGCATGAAGATGTAATTATAATGATCAAATTGATCATTTTTAGCTATGGTGGCTGAAGTTGAAAACTGTTATGGCAAGCAGATTGAGAAGGTTGAAGCATCCCCTTCCCCGCTCCTGTTTTTGTCAGTTTATTTCGGATTGGAGACTGCTTTGGGTGAAGCCTCAAGGCCGAAGGGAGATTTTAGAACAAAACACCCAAACACATGAAAAAAAAAGAAAAGAAAAAAAAGGGGACATCCTCAAGTTCTAGCAGTGTAGTTGGCATTTTTCTTCAATATCAGATTTGTAGCTAATTCCTATGAAATGTCATTGGTTGTTTTTAGAATTCCAATTAACTTTGTTTCTGTCATCCATGAAACTCTGGTTGTTGATGGTTAAGAGAATCTGCAGGCAACCCAATGGTAAAATAATGCTGAAGAGTGACTGAAAATGCATAGGAAGCCGGCAGGTGGGCTCTCACCCCCATTAAATTTGCACGATCCGGCTGCGTCTTCATTGGCCAAAACGATGACCAAACCCAAAAATCAACGTAAAGGCAGCATTAAGTGTTCAAATAATGATCATATTTTCTAGCAACAAGTAGAAATGTAAAATGAGTATTTTAAGTTACTAACAGGCACTTCATTATCGTGGTAGGTTACATTAAAACAAGGACCAATTAATGCTGCAAGATTATTGTCTTAATTATCTGATCTGATATTCTTACTCTTATTTATTTATCTTCAATTCTTTATAGCCCCACCTTGTTTCTCAGAATTCAATTGGAAAGAAGTAATGTCCCACTCAGCTGGACACAATGTAAAGCTTCCATTTCCATACGTAGTAGTCAGAAGAAAGATAAAAATCACCTCTGAAGAAGGAAGCCACACAGAGTATCTGCCTTTTCCTGTCTCTCTCTGGGGAATCAAGATTTAAGAGGAGCGCTAATAGTTATAATAATTACCGACAAAATCCGAATCCAAAACCATTTATAATAATCAGATGAACGAACTTAAATGTTTAGCCAACAAGATTAGTGTAACTGGCAACCTCGTCATGCTGCTAATTACATGAAAACTACTTCCAGAGAATTACTATATTGTTTCAATGTACACCAACAGCATTCAAGGAAGGAAAGAAGTTAGGAGGGACGACAGGCAGGGCCTCTTTTTCGGCTCCTTTTTCTTTAGAGCATGTTAGGTAACAAAGCACGCAAAGTCGACTTGTCGATGGTTGTCCTAGAGAGCAACGAAGCATAAGATAAGGCCATTCGTCAACTGCAATAAAATCAATAAAGACATCACCTAAACTTGACTGACAGCATTATCAAGTTGCTCTTTATGCCAGGACTTCGGCCGCAGCACCACCAGCAGCCCCATGCATGGAAAAAAGGACTCTTCGAGGCTGCAAACTTCTACAGGCTAAATAATGCTTAGATAAAGAGAAAGATTAGATTATGGGAAAGCTTACTCTGTCTGCGCCCTTTCACATTGGTACAAATTGATTACTCTGTCTGCACCCTTTCATGCATGTACGTGCATATTTTGTCTTGTAATAGCTAATCAGCACATGCACAAATGTGAATGCAGCTATATATATGTGCTTGAAGGCACAATTGGGACCGTCTCATATAACTGCAATGGCCAGATTTTGTTTCTTGACCCTCTTATAATTGCGATACCCACATCCAAATCATGTGGAACAGGATTAATAGATGGTTAAAACTTAGAATCAATGCAATATCTGCTTCATAAGTTGACTGAAATCACTGATCCTCTGTATTCGCATACCTGGACAGCTGGTTAAAAACATTGCAACGAATATTAAGACAACCCCAAAGAAGGGTGCTTGTTAAAAAATATCAAATTATATGGTTAATCAGGCTCACAAAGCATTTCATTATCTAAGCAAGTCTGATCGCATTAATTCTATTCTATTCTGTTTCTACTGAGAGATGTTGCTCGGTCACTGGTAGGATCAACTCTACTTGGACAAAACTGGGGACTCCACTTGAATATAATATATTTGTATTAGAAATCTGAGATATGGGAATAGGGCAATAGAAATCCCAAAAGAGGGAGGATATCTTATTTAACCTTGTACTTTAACAAAATATCGAACGTGATACCTGTAATAAAAAAAAGGGTTCAATATTTTATCTCGACTTCCATTGAATCCATTCCATTAAGAATATATCCCAAAGCTTTAAGGGCATGTTTGTTGCACCGGATTAGATTGGATAGGATAAGTGGGAAAATTACATGTAAATTGTAGTGAGGTTTTATAGTATTTACATAGATTTGCATTGAGGAGAGGATTATTCATATGATGAGACAATCCTCTAAATTTCTAGAGAATTAAGTCATCCTATGAATAATCCTCCCCATAATACAAATCTATCTCAATCTATGTCAATATTATAAAACCACACTACAAATTACATGTAATTTTCCTCCTCATTCTATCCAATCCAATCCGGTGTAATAAACATGCCCTAACTGTGTGAACAAAAATTGATGGCATGGCTCTCAACCAACGAAACTGCAACACGTGGCCAAATAATGCCACATCATATATCGGGTCTCTTTCCATTTTTTTACACATGGCAACATGTGACTGATGCATGCCACCCATGTGCCACCCACAAGGCTGTCCAATGGCAGCCATGCGTGTCCTATGAGTGCCAGTATTCAAATAGAGAGGCCCCCAGCGGGTGACATGACATTATTGGCCACATGTTACAATCTGGTTGGTTAACAGCCATGTCATCAGATTACCTTAACAATATTAAGCAATTGGGGTAGATTGATCCACAGAATGAAAGTTGAGGTATTGGACCTTTTAGGACAAGTACACTTTAGACATTTTCCTAGAGTGTAAGAGCTAAATAAGAAATTGCCCCTTCCAAAAATTAACACATGCCTTCAAATATGATGAATCGGATACGATAAGTACAAAATACCCTGACCTCAGTATCATTAAATGAGACCCCAAACCTTACTGTTTCCAAAAACCATAAGAAATTTACAAGCTCAGTTTAACTCGCAACTATTTAAGGCCTTTAGTCATCTATGTTGCTTGGAATGATTTTGATATCAAATTAGTGCACTAACAGAGTTATTGGACATTTAGAAATCAAGCTTGTCATTTTCCAGGAAATTTATACTTGCCATGAACCTACACTTACATAATAAAAACAAACAAAATAATAATAAAAAGGGCCCACCTGAGAACAGATTTTCTCTGGGGAGATTTTTGCTTAAGTTTGTCATTTGCACTTGAGAACGCTGCTCCACAATAGCTGCAAGTTTTTCATATGCTTTTCTGATCAAATCCACAATAAAGGGTTCCAGACAGATTACACAATGCAATAAAGTGTTTAGAGCAATTTCAGTGGAAGCAAAAGTAAATCTAGTTGTTACCATTAACAAGCTTCAAATGCATTTCCAAAATAAACATATTTCACCAAGGACCCTCCATTTTATGTTAACTGCAGTATGGGCACCGAAAGAAATCAGTTAAGTTTTAGCAGAAAAGTTGGGAGAGATTGGAGAAATACCTGCTGTGGAAAGAACCTGTCCCAGAAGAAAGAATGCATAATAAGCTTCATGGTGGGAGTCAGCTAAAATGTTGCTCTCCCTTTTCTTCCACCCATCACCCATTTCTTGAAGAGAGGCAGAACAAAGTGAACCAAAGAAAAAAACTAAAAGAAGCAACATCAAGCATGAGCGAAAACAGTGTACCTCATGTAGGTGGAGTCTGAAAACCATGAATTTAAAACTTTACATTCACTTTTCCAAGCATGGTTGTTTACATTTTGACTCAATCAGAAGCTGGATTACCAGAAGATAAATAATAAATCCACAGCCTCTTTGAAGGTATTCATTTGCCTATTAGATGGTATAATCAATGAGAACGAGCAAAAAAGAGAGTACTATCTGCTGTTTGGGAATTAATCTCAGGAGGCAATTGCTGAAGCAGCCCACTATTAGACAAGTCTTCCAAGCCTTTGATATCCTGTTGCAAGCGGGTTGCACACAAAATTGCATGATCAAGAATAACAGGCTCATCTGGGGGATTATGCAGAAGACTAAGCAAGGTCTGCCTATAAACTTGAGCTGCCAACAGTGGCCTTGCAACCTGCCGGCTTTTACATATCATTGCCACCTTGATGACATGCTTACAGACATTTCCCAGACTCGACCAATCACAATCACAGAGAGAAAATTCAGACCCAGGGTTCCAAATTGTGTAAGCTAGGTTCCTGTCTGTTTGAGAGATGACCTTTGCAAGCTGGAGATTATGCTCATCCAATATGACATCAACATCCGGTATGTGCAGGGCCTCATACCAAGCATTGGTCGAGAAAGATTCATCTCTAAGATTTGGAAAATATCCTGTTTCTACATTGTATTGATCTAACCAATATAAGGAGTGAAATTCAGTAGTCAAAGTGTGGATTAACCAGTCAATTCTATGCCAAAAATTAGCATGTTGCTCATTAAAAAGCTTGTGCTTCAATCTTCGGTGATAGGATTCAATTGCAGCATGGGGTTCTGGACCAGCGACAGGAAGTAATCTTATGCCACTAACCCATGACTCTGCAAGATAAGAAAGCGAATTAAGTTACAAAATTGAAACAACAACATAAAACATTATACTTTGTCAACAATTACCATCATGAATTGCTAAATGGATACTATTAATTATAGTGCTAACATTATTCTAAAAAGCTACATAGTTTAAGATTCATGTATAAGCAGGAGTTGGCAGAAGAGAGACTTGTTGACGACTAAATAAAAAGTCAACAACCAAATGACACTCACCTATATGTGGCGACCACCGGCTCTTGAAATGATCCATAAAAGTTGATTGATCAACAAATATTTCCAGGAATTCTTCAACTGAATCCATAGCATTTGGCCCACTTCTTGAGGAATACAAAATCCAGCCCAAGTGCTTAAACATCTCTCGCTGCACATCAATGTTGCAGCACTTCTTTAAAAGACTCCTTATCCAAGCATGGCGAACATGCCAGACACACAATAGAACCCGGCATTGGAAAGCATCTCTGCAAATAAGCAACTTAGATTTGACATTTCCCATCATAAAATGAAAATTATGCAAACAAACTAGTAATATCAAATTGCCAGTTACCTTATGACTGATATCCCAAAAGATGGATCATCTACCAAAAATGCATGGACTCTCCATCTAGGGTCCTTTGTCCGGATTCGTTCAGCAAGGGAACCTATCCATTTATGAATGTCGAGACCAACCAGAGACGAGGTAATCACCCAAGCAACAGGAATTGCATTTTGGGATGAGTCAAAGACGAGTAAAGTGGAGAGAGGATACTGTCAATAGTGGGATATCACCAAGTATAAGGTCTTAACCAGTTCAAACTATAAGAAAAATAAAGAAATTAAGCTAAATATATATGTGGTAGCACATTATGTTCCATGCATCCTTAAGTTTAAGCAAGAATTGGTTCCAAAATAACATGTCGATCTCAACCAGTTTCCTGCCAATATATTTGCAAAAATTGATGTAAAAATAGCTAGGAACCAAAATTGCATAACAAAAACCTGAAATTATCTTGGCTCAATATTCTACTCCTGTAATCCCTTATACAGCTAGAAATGATCCTATTTTCGTTGTTCTTTATCTTAGAAAATTATGGGTTTTATCTTCTTTGGTTTTTGCCCAGTTTCAAGTGTCAGGAATTCTGGTAATTCGAGATTTTCTTGGAATTACAGATACCAAAAATAGGGGCTTATTTAAGCTTATTTAATGTATAGTAGGTTTTCATTAATGTTTTAAGTCAATTTCGGTAGTGTCCTATTTTGGATATTAAATCCATGAGAGAATAAGATTACTAGAACTCTATAAACAAGCATGAAACAACTGTCACTACATAGAGAAAAAGCTTACAAGAATTTTACCAGCTGTTATGTTTTATTTGGAATTGTAACAAATAAAACATAAAGAGTTCCTGTGAAGCCATGATCTTTCTCTTCTTTTCATTCCTTAAATTTCACTACTGTTTCAGACTGACAATCAGCTTTGAGTCATTCTCTTTATTACGCACACACACATACACACACATGTATCTTTAGAAGGTATATATCAAAGAGTACCTTAAGTTTCTTTGCGCCAAATGTAGAATGAGAAGCAATTGAACCATTATGTCCGTAGCGAAGCATCTGTTGCAGCTGCCAATCTGTCTGTATCCCCAAAATAAATGGTTCTGAACCAGAAGCATCTTGGAAATAAAAAACATGCTTCGAATGCCTTTGTACCCATATCTTTACACTGCATCCATCATCAACATGGAGTTCATGAGATGTATTGCGAATAACTCTTTCAATGTTACGAACATCATTTCGGGTGAGAAAATCATCTCGATTGTGTGGGCCCCCATGCCCTTGGACCACTTCCATGTGATGCTGAATTACATTGTCTAGAGATATTCCGACATAAAGCATAGACATAACCTTTTGGCGTAATTCCTCGGAAATTCGAGGAGCATACATAGCTCTTGTTCCCACAGCATCCTGATCAAGTATACCATGACAAGGGGCCCCGGTTTTATCTACATGCTTTCTCTGATTATATATTATAAGGGCAAGGTGGGGGCGGGTGTACAAACGTTTTACAGTAAAATGGCAAAGGCAACCTCTCATCATATGGCGTCGCCCTGGCCTGCTTCCCTTCCCTGTGGCAGGTTTGATATTTGAGACATCCCCAAGACCAGACTCGCTATCTCGGTAATCTTCAGGACCATAAGAACACCAGTATCTGCAAGCTTCTACGTCACTTAATATGCATAGATATGGGCTATTAACATAAGAACAAGCATTAATGCAAGGAAAGATAGCTTAGAAGAAGACACACATGTGAAACAGATACCCCACCCACCAACACATGCAAACGTAAAACACGATACACTGGAACAATTTTCCTGCCAGTTCTGTTGCAACAGAATTTAGAGATAATATACAAATTTAGCACAGATAACTTAAAATAGACCACTATTATGAAAAGACTGATATGGTGATTGATAACTTAACAAGTTTTGGATGAAATTCTGCTGCCTTTGAGTACAAAATATTGAAGGGTGCTTTGAAGAACAATTGTCATAAGAACAATTCAAGAAGTATTATACATAAATTGGTTTTCCCTTTTACAAAGAATTTTAAAGAGAAGAAAAGAAAAGTAAATAATTTAAAGGAGGCACAAAGTCTGACCAGAAAAGCTGTAAATTACTTAAACACCATATTATATAAATTGAAGAACGCCATTAAACTCAAAGATAGAAGTGCTTTAAATACCTATTATCAGAAAGTTATTTTCAAAGAAACATGAAACCAAACAGTCTAGTTTACTAAATGGAATTCAAGTAGCAACGTACAGAGTATACTCGAGATATCCATCAACCCTAGGTTTGCTGATACTCCCCTCAGATCTCTTTCTCCTTGATTCAATGCGGAAGCTAGCAGGACATTCTGCATTAGAAGACTCTCCTTTCACAAAATCATCTACTCTAGCAAAAGGGATTAGAGCAATATCATCACCACCTTGGCGACCACCTTCTACTTTAACCCACTTTATGTGAGCAGCAGAGAACTCTATGCAAGGAGGATCTTGCACCGGAAGGTTAAGAATATCCTCCATTCTTGGCATCTGAGTAAAAATATATATATAATTAAAACTTAATTCAAGGAAAAACATTCATACAAGACTAACAAATGAAAGGCAATGTAACCAAGTCTCACAATCCTACTCATCATCTTCTAATGGTTCACAAAGTAAACTATCTAAATTACGGCTCAACCAATTAATGATTGTGATTCCTTGTACTTGAACACCTTATTTAGTTCAAGTTCAATCATACTGTTTGTGTCGCCTCGCACCAAACCTTTCTTCTGAATGTCAGATTTTCTGATAACATAGAGAAAAACTCTACTCTATTTCCATTTGATTACATGAGTAGAGATTGTTCACACAGAATGCCATATACAGATTACAGTGAGCAACTAAACTACTTATTAAAGATATAATTCAAGATAAAAAAAAAAAAAAGAAATAAAATGGAGGAGAAAAGGCCTTTGGAACACATTGCTACTACATAGAGGTAACATAAGAGAAATTAAGTGAGAAATTAAATAAATACCTTTGAGTCATGGCCCTTCATGCTTCCTCCACTGGTTGTAACAACACAAGACTAAAAATTTTCTACTTTCTTCCACTAAATTCAAGAAGGAAAAAAAAAAACATTAAATATTTAAATTAGAAAATAAGCTCAAGCATTTGAATGATTGACTTCATCAATGAGCAAGAAACTTAAAAAGACTTCCTTTACAAAGAACTCCACCAGGAAAGCACCAAAAGGCAAAAATAAAGAACCCACAAGATAGAGTCACGAAGAGACAATGAAACCAAAATGAAAAAAAAAAAAAAAAACCAACGTAATAGTATGAAAAGCTGGTTTTCAATTGAAGAAATCACCTTTGAGAGTGATCGTGAGAGAGATTATTAATACAAGCAAAATAGAAAGGATTTTCTCCTTTCTTTTTCCCGGTGGCATACAAGCTGTGTTCTCTGTTTTTCTCGGGCCGGGGACTTTGCCTCCGGATCCCCTGCTGGAGCAGTGATCAAACCCCCCAAAAAAAAAACGAAAGAATAATAAATAATAAATAAATAAAAGATTTATTTATTATTATTATTTTCACACACGGTAAGGCCGTAGGGGTGTGCCTGGGCTGGGAAGCTGGCAGCCGGCCTGGGGTTGGCCACAAGGCCAACAGGGAAATCGGTCCATTTCTTTTACTTTTCATTTTAGTAGTAGTAAATACTTATTGGGCTTAGACGCGATTAGATTCGTGGACGTTTACTGGTTTAGTACTCAGTAGTAAGAACATATTGGGCTTGACGGGATTATTATGGATTATAACCGATTGAAAAACAAGAAATTTGTGCGAGGCGGACTAGTTTATTAACTACTAGTAATGGATCTGCGTTTTGTTACGGGTACGAGAATTAGTATGTTAATTATATATAGATATTACATAATTTTGTATATACTAGTCACTCATTGTTACGTGCGTTGCACGTGATACAATGTGTTATTAATAATAACAAAAAATAAAAAAATAATAATAAGTTTAGAAAAGCTAGTCATTCACTGTTACGTGCGTTGCACGTGATACAATACGTTATTAATAATAATAAATGTAAAAAAATAAATTACATTAAACTGAATAATAATTAAACTATAGATTAGTGACTTCAAATTAAACTACATAAAATTGAATAATAATTTTTTATATTTTCTTCAATATAATATAGTAGTAATTTAATTATGATGAAAATAGAATTAGTTAATTACTAACATCATTTAACAAACATATAAAAAAATATTCAGTAAAAGATAAATGAAGAGTTTCAATTTAAATCAACAATATCAATGGCAATTCTGAAATATTTAGAAAAAAAAAAGATATTTTGGGCGATTCAAAAGTTTTACACTATTCGTAAAACATTCAGTAAAAGATAAATAAAGAGTTTCAATTTAAATCAACAATATCAATGGCAATTCTGAAATATTTAGAAAAAAAAGGATATTTTGGGCCATTCAAAAGTTTTACACCATTCGTACTTTTATATATATTATAGATATAGATTATAGATAAACTACATTAAAGTGAATAATAATTAAACTATAAATTAGTAAACTTCAAATTAAACTACATAAAATACGTCCTATTTATATTTATATATATATATATATATATATTCATAGAAAACAGAGAATTAAAATGTTATAAAATAATAAATAAACAAGATATTTATTTTTAGGTGAGAATGAAATTTATGAGTTTTTTATGCATGCTTTTTCATTATACTAACTTCTTTGAAATGTCATTTTGAGAAAGCAAATAGGCAACATTTTCATGCTACTTTTTCTATTTTTGAATTTATTTACACATACAAAAAGTCATTTATTTCTCATGATTGAAACTTATATAAGGATTTGACATGCTTTGTTTTATTTTTATTCTAAGTTTATGCAAATTCTTTTGTATAATTCCTTTTATTTTAAAACAAATGAGATATTGGTGGAAATTAACTATCAAATTTCAAAAGTGTCTTTTTTTGCAAGGTAGAAAAATAATGGAAATGCCAATAAGGGAAATCCTGGTGGGAGTGAATCAAGAAATGTATATACCCTATATTAAAATCGGGATAGCTTAGCTAGGGGAGTATTAGACTGAATATCTGAAGGTCATGTATTCGATCCATGCTCACAGCATAGTTTAATTATTTTGTAACAAAAAAAGAAATGTATCTTATTTCTATATCCTCATACTTCTCTACCACAATTAAAGTCAAACTATTATAAATGTAGACTAATGATCAATGTTAAGAGTTTGCTTTTCTTTTCATTTAGTTCTTAGATTCTGTACTAAACCCCAAAACTTGAATAAGAAGCCTTTGAATGCTATTGTAGATATATATTGAGAGTTGAGACAAAATATGTTTGTCGTCTCTTTGCTTTGCTAGTTTCATTGTCAATCTTTCCATGATATTGGTAATTGGATTTTCCATGAAATTGGTAATTGGATTTGAGAATAGGAGCACATGTAGAACTTTAGATACATTTGTGATTATGATTTTGCATCCATGCCACTTTGACATGTAAGTTGTAACAAAGAAATCATCAATCTGTGTAAATTACAGTGCCATTACCTTCCTTGAATCAGTTTAGTGCACATAGAGCATAGAAGAGACAAGAGTTTCCCACGCATGTGCAATGAGTGCTTGGATTTAAATGTTAGCGTCTTCTTTTTTCATTTTGAATTAGATTAGAGTCAAGAACTGTATATGGGTATGAGATGCCACAAAATGAAGCAGAAAAAGGTTATTGTTGTTTGGGTCGGACTACAGAGAATATCTACCTTAATCAAGAAACAAAAGAAGAGGTGGTCAGTTGATGAGAATCTAAGTTCTAAAAGTCTCTAATCACTTGCCATGCTCATCAGAATCTGGAAAGCAAGAGATTTCATGTATTGTGCAAATAGGATTTTAGCGTATTGGTAATTAGCAAGAGATAGATTGATAAGATTGTTGTCTAATTGATTCCTGACTGTTAACCTTTTGAGTTGTAGAGACTAATAATAATGTAGTAATTTAATTATTTAATTATGATGAAAATAAAATGAGTTAATTACTAACATCATTTAATAAATATATAAAAAATATTTAGTAAAAGATAGATAAAAAATTTCAATTTAAATAAACAATATCAATGGTAATTCTGAAATATTTTAAAAAAAGGTATTTTATCAATATAATATAGTAGTAATTTAATTATGATGAAAATAAAATTAGTCAATTACTAACATCATTTAATAAATATATAAAAAATTATTTAGCAAAAGATAAATAAAGAATTTTAATTTAAATAAACAATATCAATGGTAATTCTGAAATATTTTAAAAAAAAGGACATTTTAGGTGATTCAAAAATTTTACACCGTTCGTACTTTTATATAAATTATAGATTATATATATATATATATATATATTATAAGTAAGGCTCTATTTGATATGAGAAAACAAACTTGTTTTCCATTTCATTTTCATAGAAATCAGAAAATGATAAGAAACTTGTTTGGTTTGTAAAATAAAAAACAAATTTTAGAGAATGAAAATGTAAATGATATGAAAACAGAAAACAAAAAAAAAAAAGATGTTTTCAATGTTTTCATGAAAACATTTTGAACACTCGAGAAAGATGAAAACACAGATTTAATTTTTTTTCTTGCTTTCGGCTTCTTCAACTGGGGCTTTTAGCAACCTTGATTTTCCATGATTCAATCTCATAAGATATCTCTTTTGTTTTCTAGCTAACTCAATGCTTTAGAAACCCTTCTAGAGCATGTCGAAGCGCAGAAACTATCTAGATTCTCTTGTTTATGGATTTATAATTAGTTCATTGATCAAAGGAAAGAAAACCCGGATTGCATTTTGGGTTCTTAAGAAAGTTAACTGGCTGACTTCAGAACTTGCTTTTGGCTGCTTAAGTTTTTGATGGATGCTTAGTTCATGCCCACAGTGTTTGAAGAAATGACTTCTGGGTTTTTGTCTTTTTGTTCAAGGGGAAATTGTATTTTTTTTTTATTTTAAGAGAGCCACGTTTAACTTTTTTTTATTATTTTACTAAACTGAAAAAGTTAATAAGATTTATGTCTACATAAACAGCTTTATGACTTTCGTTGATGAAAGGGAAAAGGTTCAAAATAAAATTTAAGGAGGCAAAACGATAACTTGTGAAAAATTCAGTAGACAGCAAGGGTATTAAGCCTTAAAAATATTTAGAAGTAATTAATTGTGATGCAGAGGGCTAAGACAATTAAATCTCTTCTATCTAAAGGATTATTATTATTAATACCCTTTCAATATATCTTATACCCTCACTACAAAACAAAAGATATTCAACGGGGGTCAAAATGTCCATTTAGCGGGGGTTATAACCCCCGAAGCCAAGTTTTACCAGGGGTTATAGAGCCGCCGTTTGAGAGCCGGCTAATCGAGTGTCGGTAAATGATTTAACAGAGGTTTAATGAACCTCCGGTAAAAGTTAGAACTACCGGCGCTAAAAGTACTAGTAACCGGGGGGTTATAACCCCCGGGAAATATAATTTTACAGATGAGAAATGTTGTCCAGCCCCAGTGCTATTTTAATACTACTCTACATTTAGTGGGTGTTGAACCCCCATTAAATGCTTAAATTTGAAATTTCCAATTATAGTGCGGAATGTAATTTTCTCTTTTACCATTCATCCATTTTATTGTAGATTTATATACATAATTTATACTTATACAGTAATTTTTTTTATAAGCAACAAAACTAAATAATAAAGTAACAAATATTCTATAAATCGATTTCATTAAGGCCCAATCAAATTACATAAACCAATTCTTCCAACAATTAATGAAGAGTATTTCTCCAAATAGGACATAAAAGAAGAGTCTAAGTATTAAAGCTTGCATTCATCAACATCGCATTAGTGACCTAAAAAGTTAACAAACAATAGGTTTTTCGTATACAGCCAAGTGAAAAGATCTCCAAGGAACTACAAAAATCTAAGCCTACCTATTTTTCAGCTGGTCTTTCAAGCTATCAATTTAACTAAACCAACTCCATCGTTGAACTACTCCTGCCAGGATACTAAAATGATACTTACATTGACGAGTTCTGATGTAATCTGCTACCTCTGGAAAGCAACTTTGGAATTAATTGGCTAACTGATGGGAACCTACAGCAGCAGCAAGCTATGAGTACAACCCTCCAAATAAAAGCACTCCAAAATTACATCAGTCAATATTTATATATGCCTTAAAAGAAACAACTTACGATATGCAGCAGTAGCATCCCAAACAAAAAAAAATTAATATATAACTATCATAAAGACATAAGCTATTGATCTGTAATCTTCTAAAAAGATTGTTCTTTCCATAAGTTGCAGTATATCCTATAAGTCCTAACAGCATCTCATTATTTTTTAGTCTAGAAAAAGTCACGGCTCTTTCCATGCCTTGTAGGTTATATCGGGCAAGGTGTGATTCCATTTACTTGTGTGACTCTATTTTTTTAGTTGCAAGCATAATAGCATGGATAGTCAGCAAATTCAGGTTTATGTATTTGGTCATAGACTAATAGTCATAATTGGGGGCTGAAACTAAAAACCTCAGCAAAAAGCTTTGGGTATGTTCATGATATGCCAACTGCTTCAAATAACATTTCAGTCATCTATACATATAGAAACTACCTCTCAACAAAGAAGAGAAAGGGGATAGAAGCATACCAAGGAAGCTTGAAAGTATTTTTCCATAACCAGTGATTTCAACAGTTTGCAACTATTCTGTACAATGTACAATGATCTCTGAAAAAGTCAGTCTAACAACAGGTTCTTGATCCCAACATTGTTTAATCAACCTATTTATACATTACAATATGAGGAAAGCTTAGAATATTTGAATAGGTATAGTTTGATATAACATAAGCCTTGGGATGCACTGTGCTTTTATTTTCTAACAAGATGGACATAAGAAAAGCAACCTGGGTTTTTCTTTCTAAGTAAATTTAACAAGAAGAAACACACCAAACAAACACAGAAAAGACACAGAAATCTAATCTTGCATTAAATTCAGTGGACTTAAAGCTAGAAACCAAGGTAAGTCTAGTCTTCATCTCGAATCAAGGAACTAAATTTATGCATTTAAAAAAAAATAGTACATTCAAAATTTGAAAGACGTCAGCAAGAAAAACAAGAGACTAAATTTAAGACAGTTACAAAGTAGTACAACCTTAAATGTAATCATTATCTTTTTCACATACCAAAAGAGCATGGCATTCTTTTGAACTCTCTTGTTGGCTTCCGAACCCTCTTTGCAGCTCTCTGCTCTACAACAAGATCTACACTTCCACCTCAAGGCATGCACATAATATTTTAGCATCTGTTTCTGTCTTCTTGGATTGTGACAAACCTGGCACATATTAATTCAAAAAGTTAAACTTATATAAGAATATCACAACACAAGATACATGACAATGATCACCCAATGAGCTTTGCTTTCTTCTAAAGAGTTTCTCTTGTAGAAGTCATCATTATACAGTCTATACCTACTTGACATTTGGCACCTTTCAAGTTTTAACTAATTCATGCATATATGTCAAGAAAAGGTCTAACATAGACATTAAGAAGCTAATAAAAGTAGAAAATTTAATAAACAGAATAGAAATTCACAAGAAGCTTGCAAACCAATGAGTCCAAAACCACAGAATAAAACTAAAACATAGCATTCAGTGTCATGGCTACCTACAACCATTTCCTTTAGGACCTAACCACATATATAATCTTTCATAATAGCAGTGGAAGCTTTCTTGCCATTAATGTGGGATTCGGGTATAGAGCTATTTTGTTCTAGGGAATTGGGAGAAGCAAGTTTGTATTTTGTTGTTCTCCTAGATCCTCTTGAAGTTTCTACCTGAGAAGCATTAATATGGCCAAGCTTTCTTGCATTTTCATCAGTTTGAGCAAGAAGAAAAACATTAGTAATGACAATAAATATAAGATCCATAAAAGCCATATGTTACAAATAAATATAAGCCATATGTTACAATTATGTGGTTGTTCGCCTAAAACAATAATCACTGGCCTAATTATCTCTTAATAACAGGAAAATGTTAAAAATAAAGTTCAAAAAGCAGGGCTTAATAACTCACTGCTATCAAATGTGTCATAGATGGTCGATACAGATGGTCTTCCTAGGATTTGGAGGTAAAGTTAGATCAGTCATGTCTGCAGCCAAATTTATATTCATTAGTCTATGGAACAGAACTTTAGAACCTTGGTACGTTGATAACTCATCAATTACATCTCAAAACTTTAGAACTTCTTTGCATGGAATCGAGCCACATATGGAACAGAATTTGGATGACAGATAGCACAGACCAATAAAAGCAGACAATTTCTTACACTACTAGCCTCCACTCTTTAACGTTTGTTTCTGAAAAAAAGATTCAGATGCCTTGATCCGTAAATGCTAACACGTTGATAAGATAATAAGCCCCGGAGAGTAACAAATTTTAACTTCAAGTACTTTGACATGTACTCAATATGAAAGAATTCCTTATTTTTCTTCCAACGGTGAAAGTGGTGAAGAAGAGAATTCTATATGAACGAAAGAATGCAAAAACCTTCAATTCTGACACAAGACTGTCTCCAAAACATAAATAAAGTCTTGTAATTTGACAATCCAGAATGAATAAATAGTGACGGATAAAGAGTTCAAAAATATTAGCTAAGTAATAACTAACTTTATCAATTCAAAATTTCAAAACCCCCAAATTTTAGGGCTTGAAAACAACCAAACAATCAATTTAAGCAACTAATAAACAGAAATTAGATGGAAAATAAAAAAGGACATTAACGGATATGAAATCGTTAACAAGGACAATGAAATCTAAATCAAATTTAACTTTCTGGTCTACTAGGAATTGGCAAATCACGTAACAGAGAATCTAAGTGAGACAATTAAGAGCTTAGGGCTTGCCACATAACCTGGGAGGGAAGGATCAGCGGTGAGAATGTCGTGGTGAGGCAGGTGTCGGAGGAGAGGAATCTCCCGACTGAGTTGGAAAGGTATTCCAACCTAGGAGGGGACGACGGCCATGGGAGGAGAAAGACAAAAAGACGTGTTTTTGAAGGGATTTTCTCTCTATTAAATTTTCAGTTGGGAAAAGAGAGAATGAATATCGTGAAAGTCTTAAGTTATTTTGCTATGTTTAACAAATTGCGTGCGCGAGGAAGGAAGATGAGGGAATAGCCGTCTCATTCTTTTCGGGGCCTGAATAGCCGCCGACAAAATAGATAAAATTCTTTTAATACTTACAGGAAATATCGGGGGCTATACGAACCCCTAGAATAATTGCGCCGTTAATACTTAAATTTCTTGTAAAGGTCTAACAGGTCATTTCAAAGGTAAATACTCTTAATTATTAATAATATTTAATTATTAAAAAAATCCTTTAAATTATTTTCTTACATCATTAATTAGAAGGCCTAATAGGTACATTCCTCGGCAGCTTGCTACCTGATCTGCAAATATATCTTCTAAATGGATAAGATTTATATGTTTTTTCTAACTTTCATGTTTGTAGTCAATAGGTTATTGCCAAAACCTTTTTAAAGCACTAAATATCTAATTCTTTTTTTTCATGTGAAAGTGCAAATAATAATATCTTATTAGTTACTTACATGAAAAGCACCAAGAAAAGCATCTAAGTTCTATTCCTTCTAAATTGCTAGGTAAACAACCTTCAAATGCGGAGGAGTGAGTCTCGGTGTCGCATTACAACATACATTGGCAGATGGTCTTTCTGCACTTCATTTCATTAATAGCTGGGGTGACAAGGCACGAGGTTTGCCTTTGAAGGTTGCGCCATTCTTTGATCGAACCCTCCTTCGAGCCCGAATCCCACCCACTCCAACATCCCATCATGTTGAGTTCGAGCCATCCCCTCCATTGAAAAACTCTGTTTCGACTGATCTTAAACCTTCAGTCGTATCAGTCTTCAAGATCACGGCTAATCAGCTGATCACGTTGAAAGCCAAAATTATAAATGAAAATACTACTACAAAATATAGCTCCTATAGTATCTTAACTTCACATATATGGCGTTGTGCAACAAAAGCAAGAGGCCTGGCAGATGATCAAGCGGTGAAGTTGATCATGCCAATCGATGGTCGGCGCAGATTGGATCCTCCTCTCCCACCTGGCTATTTTGGCAACGTAATCTTCCTTGCTACATCAATTGTTCAAGCCGGTGATCTTGAATCAGAACCAATTTTAGATACCATAAAAAGAATCAATGAACTTTTAAAAGAAATGAACAATGAATATCTGAGATCTGCCATCGACTACATAGAAAATGTTGAGGACATTGAGACTGTCGTGCGAGGACCACACACGATGCGGTGCCCAAATCTGAGTATCAATAGTTGGGTATGGTTGCCGATACACGATGCAGATTTTGGATGGGGACGTCCTGTTTTTATGAGGCCGGCAAACGTTGTCCAAGAAGGCAAAGTTTTCATATTACCAAGCCCAACTAACGATGGGAGCTTGTCTGTGGTCACACGCCTTGAGACCTCAGCCATGAAAATCTTCGAGAAGCTGCTTTATGAATTCTAGCAATACTAGGATTTTGCTCTTAGGCTTAGCAACTCAATAATGTGGGGTATAACTGGCTAATAACTGTTCTCTCTTCCTTTTTTTTTTCCCCTTCGTTTGTTTGGGTGAGAGTACAACTCACAATAGAAGAGAGTACAACTCACAACGAAATATTGAGAGAGTACAACTCACAATAGGAAATAGTATTCAGCTGTAATCATGTCGACAAAATCTAGCATGTTTTTCCCTTTTTCGACATACAAGAGTAAGAGTGTTGATCATTGTCCAAGCTGGTTATGATATGTATATCTCCTAGTCTAAATGTATTTACATCTAATATTTTTACAGTAAAGTCGGGGGTTCAAGTAAAACCATTGCCATCAAAGTAACCAGCTCTACGCTTTGGCCATCAGACCAAAGGGGACAGTTGTCCAAGTTGATACATAATCGCTAGTGATTATGTAAAACACGGCCGGTCCATTGATGAAGCTTTCATTATTGAAGTAGATATTTCTACGTTCCTGTATGAAAAGCAGAGACCCTGCCAATAATTTTATATTCATCTTTTACGGCTCCTGAGTCTTCAAAAGCACTCTCTCAGTATTTCGTTATTTCATGCTCTAATTCATTCCAAACAATACTTAAAATGAATACAGCAGTTGGCACGCAAAATTAGATAATTGCATGATTATGCGAACTTGTGAAAATGAGAACTTTCTTCATAACGTAGTTTCAATCAAAAAGTGACCATGAAGTTTGTTATTTACATGCGTCATGACTCGGAACTGACATAATGTGTTTACATCTATGGATTTTAAGGTTGGGGTTACAGAAGGTTTAAGATTGGATCTCAAATTAATCCGGGTTTC
This sequence comes from Microcos paniculata, assembly GCA_030664755.1. Taxonomy (NCBI): domain Eukaryota; kingdom Viridiplantae; phylum Streptophyta; class Magnoliopsida; order Malvales; family Malvaceae; genus Microcos; species Microcos paniculata. The sequence continues at coordinate 33,606,649 of CP131459.1, read as the reverse complement.
TGGGGTTGGCCACAAGGCCGACAGGGAAGTCGGTCCATTTCTTTCACTTTTCATTTTGGCAGTAGTAACTCGTAAATACATATTGGCCTTAATTAGACGTGATTAGATTCACCGTTCATGGACGTTTACTTGTTTAGTAGTAAGTACATCTTGGGCTTGAAAGGATTATGGATTATACACTTTTTATCAACTTAAATCAATATATATATATATAGAAAGGATCTATTTATATCCGGTTTTTATAATTTAACGTACGATTAATATTTTAACAATCTAATCTTTGGATTTAAAGATATATTCAAATCTATCATCCATATAAAATTTCAAGTCAATCTGATACTTTTATGATAGTGATTTAAATTTTAACATTTTTGAATTTTTTAATATATATTTAATGATGAAAAATTCTAACCCATTAACATATGCTAGACATTTTAAATTAATTTGAAATTTTGCATGCACAATGCATATGAATAGAACATAAAATTCAATAGTTAGATTAATTAAATATTCATTGTACATTAAGTTATAAAAGGGTGTAAAGCTATTAATCTTACACCGGATGTAAAATGATCCCTCTGCATATGTGTGCGTGTGCGTGCATGCGTGTGTGTGTGTCAAAACCCGCCCGAGTGCCAAACCCGAAAAATCCGAACCCAAATGACCCGAAACCCGATTGATCTGAAACCCATGTGACCCGAATCCCAATGACCTGAAATTTGATTGATCTAAAATTTTTTTGGTCAAATTAACCCGATCCGATTAACCCGAACCCGTAACCTGTCCAATCCACATATTTGACACCTCTATTTACATCTATGGGGGTAGTTATTCAATTTTAAATCCTGTAAGCCCCCTCTTAACAAAGAATCTATAAATCTAAAAAAATTCATAGTTGAAAGTCCGAAGGATTTTTTGGCAAAAAAAAAAAAGATAGAACTTATATCATTTTTCTTAGGTGCTATTTATGTTAGTAGCCACTAAATTCTTGTCAAGTGTCCATTTACACTACAAACCATTTAACACTCTTTTAACACCGTTATAAGTAAAATTTTTTTTCTAGAATAATTTTTATTTGCTTTATTATTCTTTCTTGTTATGAGAAAAATACGTATCATAAAGTTTAGCCCCAAATTTTAAACAAATAACTATTTAAGAGTAAGTTTTTAATTTCAAAATAAATATTGTACTGATAGGGTTTTAGAAAAAAGAAATTTTATTGCGTATCACAAAGTTTAGCCCTAAATTTTAAATAAGTTGGCCATTTAAGTTTAAATTTTGAATATTAAAATAAATATAGTGTAGTATTTTGGAAAAAAAATTTATTGGAGTTTTTAAAATAAATATATTGTGGTAAAATTTTAGAAAAAAAAAAAGCAAGAACAAAAAAAAGAGAGAACAAAAAAAAAGATAACGGTGTTAAAATGAGTGAACTAGTTAATAATATGAATGGATACTTGACAAAGTTTTAGTGGCTACTAACATGAAAAGCAAGGAAGAAAAAAGATACAAATCTTGTCCAAAAAAAAAATCTAACGGATTTGTAAATTCGATTAGGGTAGGCAACTTGCCTTGACTTTTAAATTGTTACATCTCATATTCCTAAACTTTATCTTAAAAAATAAAAATAAAAATAAAAAAAGAAAGGAACCGGTAGTGAAAATATCTTAATAATATATAATGCGCCACTCTTAAGATGCTTAAGCTTAGTCAAAGTCTTTTTTTTGGGTAAAAAAGCTTACGCCGTCTTAATGAAAAAGAAAACAGCAATTTGGATGGATTGAATTATAGAATCATTACTTTTGTCACTATATATTTTGCTTTCAAAAGTTATGATCTTAACCTAAATAAATTAAGGCATATGGTATTGGAAAATCACACGTCGTTGTATCACCGCCACAGATACATATCTCATCCAGGCAATCGATTTCCAACTTTGTTAAATTAGTCTAAAAGTATCAATTAGAAAAATCCGAAGGCAATACTTGAAAGATGTCATATCTTCAAAATTCCAAATACATATGTTACTTTTGATAAGATTCTCAAAGTTTATTCTAATTGCTGTCAAACACTAGGGACGATAACTGGAGCTAGGCAGAGGCAGGGAAGAAGAAACCCAAGAATTCTTTCTGTTTAAAGGGAAATTCTCGACGGTAGAATTGCTTTTAGGGGAAATACCACTGGGGACGCAATTGCTATACAAATACGTCGCTATTTAAATTAAGTTACGACTCTTATTAAAATGGAAAAAAAAAAATGCTGTGGAAAAATTTTAAGGCCTCAACTTGGGGAAGTGAATAATTTTGAGTCACATCATCGTATGAAGTTGTTCTGGTTTTGAAGGTCATACTGTTTTAGAAGATATACTTCACTCCCACAACTAGCGGCGCATATTTTTGATCCACTAACGGCCTCTGATGAACCAGAAGGACGGTCAAAAGCTCTCCTTATTTGGCCTAATAAGCTAGCTCTCTACCTCTCACCTAGAGAAGAAACCCAAGTTCTATTCTATTCTCTTGTATCACTACTACACTTTTCACAAAATCACAGCCATGGAGAATCAAAGCCGCCCAACCCATCAAGACTTAGCTGAATGTGAAACATCTCTCCCCAGCAACCCCACCTCCCCTTCACCAACCAACATAGTTCATAAACTGAAAACCCACTTAGTTTTTCAATCCAAATGGGCGGAATTGAATGGTGCCATGGGAGATTTGGGAACATATATTCCTATTGTATTGGCCTTGACACTTGCCAAGGACCTTAACTTAGGCACCACGTTGATATTCACCGGTATCTATAACATTGTCACCGGCGCCATATATGGGGTTCCCATGCCTGTCCAGCCCATGAAGTCTATTGCAGCAGTAGCTATTTCTAGTGCGGATTTTAATATCCCAGAAGTTATGGCAGCTGGTATTTGTACTGGTGGAATCTTGTTTGTTTTGGGTGCTACACGGTTGATGCGGTTAGTGTACAAACTTATACCTTTATCTGTTGTTAGGGGAATTCAGCTGTCGCAAGGCTTATCATTTGCTATGAGTGCTGTTAAGTACATTCGAAATGTTCAGGATTTTTCCAAATCAAAATCTAGAGGGAACAGGCATTGGCTGGGATTAGATGGATTAGTTTTGGCCATTGTTTGTGCTTGTTTTATTATTGTTGTTAATGGTGCAGGAGAAGAAAGAAATGAGAGAGAGGCAGAGGCTATTAATGTTGATGAAGAAAGGAATCTGCTGAGAAGAAAAAGAATCAGGAAAATCATGGCTACTATTCCTACAGCTTTTATCTTATTCCTGTTAGGTGTAGTTTTGGCATTCATACGAAGGCCAGAAGTGGTGAATGACATTAAATTTGGACCGTCTTCTATGGAGGTTGTGAAAATAACACGCCATGCCTGGAAGGAAGGATTTATCAAGGGTACAATTCCTCAACTGCCTTTATCTGTACTAAACTCTGTGATAGCCGTTTGCAAGTTGTCATCAGATCTTTTTCCAGGAAGGGAATTCTCGGCTACCTCAGTTTCTGTAACTGTGGGGCTAATGAACTTGGTGGGTTGCTGGTTCGGTGCCATGCCATGCTGCCATGGTGCAGGTGGGCTAGCCGGGCAGTACAAGTTCGGAGGCCGGAGTGGTGCCTGTGTAACCATTCTTGGGGCAGCCAAAATGGTACTGGGTTTGGTATTAGGAACTTCTTTAGTGACGATTTTGCATCAGTTCCCTGTTGGCCTACTAGGCGTTTTACTATTGTTTGCAGGGATTGAACTAGCAATGACTTGCAGAGACATGAACACAAAGGAAGAAGCATTTGTGATGCTAATATGCACAGCTGTTTCCCTGGTGGGATCGAGTGCAGCACTTGGCTTCGTTTGTGGAATGGTAGTGCATGTGCTTCTCAAATTAAGCAACTTTGACAGAGATCAGTCCTGCTCTTCAGTACTATGCCCGCGTGGAACTCCATAACTGTACTATGATATTTCTCAGTTAAGCTGTGAGTAAAGAATGCTTGGAAGAAATCTACTGGTGTGTTTTATTTCACTGAATTTCCTTAATAAATATACAAGTATTATATGAAGTCTTTTCAATCCTTTTTTCTGTCCCCTCTTTGTTGGCTTCCAAAATCCAGACCCCCGAATGAAGGCAAGAACATCATGGAAACCAGAATCAATTCACAGCATATTCCCTCTATATAACCCTCTTTGTTGATATGTTTGGGTGTGACACAGCTCTCCCACCCTGATTGTAAATCATCCTGCCAATGTCATAGTTAAATGATTGTACTAGTTGTAATTTGTCTTCTTAATTATTGAAATAATTTTGACTAAATTAAAACAAGTTTGGGCCAAGGAACGTGGATGTCTATGTGGATAGACTGAATGTATGCCACATAAGACACATGCCACGTAGGTTTCCTATCTATGATTTGATTTCAAAATTGAAATTAATAAATTAAAATATGATTTTATCCTTACTATTTAAAACATTATCTACATTCTTAATTTTTAATTTTTAATAATAGAATATTTGAAAGATAAATTTTAAAATTTAAAAACAATACGATCTAAACCAAACTGTAAATTTGTTATCTAAATTTCTTTATATCTTTAAAATATTGAAATCCCATATATAAAGGATGGTTGAGTTGATGTTTAGCAAACTTTTTCATCCTGAATTTAAAACATCTAAAATTTTAAATAGCTAATTATTAATTTTTTAAATTTGATTTTGTTAACGGGTGCACCCATGCACCCTTTAAAATTAGTTGACTTTCCGTTTAAGGAAACTATTTTTAAATTTAATGCAGTAATTTTTTTTAATTCAAAAAAAAAATAAAATATTAATTACATAAATTTTCTATATTTAATATCTTAAATAGTGCAACCCTTGCACCATTTAGTATTTCCCTTTTAAATTTGAAATCCAATGTATAAAGGATGGGAGGTTTATTCTTAGCTTAAAATTCTTCTTTCTGTATCTATCTATGCATTCAGACCGGATTACATACACCTAATCTAAGAAATCTCGATTTTATTCCGCATATTTATGTTAAAAAAGAAAAAGAAAAAGAAAAGAAACTGGTGGTGAAAATACTTTAAAAATAGATCATGCCCCCTTTTAATCTTAGTTAATCTTACTTAAAAAGGAAACACACAAACAGCAATATGAATGGATTGAGTTAGCAATTAGTCTCTTTATTATATATATAAAGAGTAGATTTAGTCCATCTACTTCAATTTGATCAAATTGAATCTCTCTATTTTTATTTATTTTTAATTTCAATCTAATAACTAATTAACGATATTAAACTTTTATAATTAACTATACTGACGTGACGTTAATGATTATGACATGCTTTTAAAAAAATTTCACGTGACTTTTTTTTACCACATGATATATCTTTCGTCTAGGCAGATTATTTTTTATTTTCATTTTAAATGTTTAATTTCATATTTTTTGTGAGAAATTTCATAATCACAATTAAAAAGTTCTTAATGTGATAAAAAGAAGTCACATAAAAAATTTTTAATAGTTTTTATAGGTATATATCATCAAAGTTATCATCATGTTAATATAGTTAATGTCACGTCAGCATAATCAATGACACATGAGTATAGTTAAAAATTAACAACATTAGTAATTGGATTGAAATTAATAATAAATAAAAATAAATATCTTAATAACCAAATTAGTCCCTGAATTATACCAAAAAGAACAAATTGGTCCTTTATTGATAAAAAATTGACGAATTGATATAAATTGGTCCTTGAACTTTTATTTTGGGACATATTAGTCTCTATATTTTCTTATTTTTTATTCAAGATCTATTTGTTTCAAAATAAAAATTCAAAGACATATTTATCTCAAATAAAAGTTCATGAATCAATCTATTTTTTTTTGTATAATTCAAAGACTAAATTGAGTATTAAACTAGAAATAAATGTACTCAATTTAATCAAATCAAAATAAATAAACTAAATTCATACTTTCTATATAATATAAGAACTTGTTGAGTATAATTTATTTAAGCCTGACTGGAGTGGACCTGACCAATGAGACCCACCAATACAGGTACCCCACTTCTTAATATAAAAGGCCAACTCTCTCATTCTCCAACTAACTCTTATTATTCTACTCTCTCTACTCTTACCCTCATGCCTCTCTACTATCATACCGACTTGACCGTCGGAGTGCGCCCCGGAGGACCACCTCCGGTGCCCTCTAACTAGGTTTATCTTGCAGATCACCAAGCTGAGCTAAAAGAGCCTCAACATTTGGCGCTGTCTGTGGGAATCGAGCAAAAAATCATGCTCTTTCAACTTAATTTTCGGTATCCAAAGTCTCTGGAAAAATGGGTACCTAAAGCTTCATTCTTTCTTATTTTCTCATGATTTTGAGGTTCTACGTGGCTTGATCTGAGAGTCATTTGACTCTGGTTTGAAAATTTTGGAGAAGAGTAGAAGAGTTCAGAAGCAAAGTATATTTCAAGCTTTGCTTTATTTTTGAGAAAAGTTTATTTGAAGCCATATTTGTCCAAAATAGCATTTGGGTATTGTGGATCAACTCTTGAAAATATGGTTATTCGCTTTTATTTGTGAAAAATACATCGACAAAAGTATTAATTTTGAGGAAAAAGGAAAAGCTCAAAGCTTGAAAATGGGTCGTTTAACCCAGATAGCAAGGTGGAGAAGGTGAAGGAATATTCTACAAATATGCTCTCCCAGTTCATTGGTTATTTGTCGTTTAAGTATAAACGTGTTCTTCAAGCTCCAATCAACGTGCGTCAGTCTACGTCCTTCAATCGACACTTTCTAGTCGATAGTCTTCAATTGACACTCTTCGAGTTCAGCCGACATTCTCCCATCATTGCTTTACGACAACCGCTACTTAAGATAAGTCCACAATATCTCTACTTGGCCGAATGGCCATTCCATTTATTCCTTTTGGTGGCAAATATGTATACTTGTGGAATTGGTGTCATGCATATTAATGGCTCAGTCGGCATTAATGCCTTTTAATGGTTTAGGTGACATTACTTACCTCTTCATGGCTTAGACGGCATTCATTGGCTTCTTTTATAGTGACTTAGGCGGCAAAGGCTGTTTAATCCTTCTATGGTACAGTCGGTTTTACTCCTCTGAGCCATAAACATAAAAAATACCGATTGTATTGGCCAATACTACTTCTTAGTCAACAATAGTGGCTAGTATTCCTTAATTAGTCAACAACGGTGGCTACATTTCTTATGCTTATGCCGACTAAGCATGTCAAAAATTCATAGTCAACGATTGCCAACCATGCCATTTCATAGTCAACAATGGTGGCTACACTTAGTTGGCAACGGCCTATATATACTTGTGTAATAATTGATGCCCACCAAATAACAAGAATTGCCACAATCGACAATAAAGGCATCACGCATGTGGCACAATGGGCTCAGTCGGTATTTTATTACTTTGGCATAAACGGTGTAATGTTGACAAAGTGACTAAGGCATGACTAGGTTGCCTTTATCTCACCCGGATGGATCAAGTGGCCTTTGAAAGGCTCAGGCGACATTACTTCCCTCTTCCAGGATACAGCTGAAGGCAGGCTTAGTCTTCCATGTGCAGTCGGCATTCTTCAACAAATAGCAAGAAATTAGACTTTAGCCACCATTAATTCAGGCTTTAGTCGTCATTAATTTGGCTTCAATCCTTCAAGCGACATTCATTCGGCTTTTGGCTTTTAAAGCCTCAATCAGCACTATTTGGGTTTTTAATGCTCTACCTGGCATTAGGGACTTATCCTATGGTACTTTTTGGGCCGACTAAGCAATGGCCGAATTAAGATGGTGCCATGTTGCTTAATTGCTCAGTCGACTCTATCTTCCATCAATCAAGTGTTTAATTGCTCAATCGACTCTATCTTCCATCAATCAAGTGTTCAATTGACTCACTCTTTCATGCCAACTATCTAGCCACACGAAAAGCGAGGGGCAAGAATGTTCAGTCGTTTGCATGTTTATCAATTGCTTACACTCAATCTTCCATTAATTAAGCGTTCAGTCGGCTCAATCTCGGGGGGCATGAGCATTTGACCGTTTCAACAGCTAGAGGGCTATATTTCCATGGCCAAATGGCCGTGACGTTTCATTCATTTTTCTCTCGATGGTAGATATCTACACTTGTGGAACAAGCGGATGGACGGATTAATAGCTTTGCTTGGTCGACATTGATTTGCTATTTGATTCCAAGTAAGCATTCATTCTACATGCTAATATATTTTAATCAACATATAATTATGCCATTACTTGATTGGTGTTGCTGTCTTCAATATATCTACATTCGACATTGCTTATTTCTCATTTAAGAAATATGTAGGCCACGTGGTCCCATGCCAATCATTAACTAGTTTAGTCGACATTGATATACTTGTGTAATAAATGCACCTTATGGACTAATTGCTAAGCCAACATTGCTTAGTCGACAATGGCTTAGTCATTTTTATGGCTTAGTTTCCAAGTGGTCCAATTTACCACAGTTGACAATCGACCAAGCTACATCTACTCAATAGTTGACAATTGGCCAAGCTACATCTACTCTACTCATGGTACGGGTGAGCATGTACAAAAGTGTTGAAAAACATAAAAGTACCTCACCTTCGACTAATCTCACAAACATGAAGCGACAAGACGGATGAGCATGATCTCAGGGAAGAGACATGATCGACGACTCATCCTTCTACATGACCACAATGTGAAGCGACACGGATGAGCATGATCTCAGGGAAGAGACATGATCGATGACTCATCCTTCTACATGACCACAACGTGAAGCGACACGAATGAGCATGATCTCAGGGAAGAGACATGATCGACGACTCATCCTTCTACATGACCACAACGTGAAGCGACACGGATGAGCATGATCTCAGGGAAGAGACATGATCGACGACTCATCCTTCTACATGACAACAACGTGAGGCGGCGGGTATATAAGTGTCAGACACAAAAATACCCAGCCATTCGACGAGGCTCACGACGCGGATGAGCATGATCTCAGGGAAGAGACATGATCGACGACTCATCCGTTTACCACCTCAAAGGCAGTCAACAGGTAAGCACCAAGTGACAAACACAAAGTGCTCAACCAGTCAACCAGCCGACAACATGGGTGACCATGTACTTAAACATAGAAGTACATGGTCAACTACTCACTCATCTACATAATCAAGGCGCGAGAGCCGACGGTCTTTAGTCGACATGCTTAAGCTGACACCTGTTCTAGCCACATGCTTCAGTCGACGCTTTCTAGTTGACACCATTTAATCATCACTTTAAGACGACTTGAAAAGTTTAATATGTCCCACCCAACCCATTCCCACTTTGAGATAGCCGTGTGGCTGGTCACTTTATAACCACTCTCACGGCTGGGGGGCAAATGTTGAGTATAATTTATTTAAGCCTGACTGGAGTGGACCTGACCAATGAGACCCACCAATACAGGTACCCCACTTCTTAATATAAAAGGCCAACTCTCTCATTCTCCAACTAACTCTTATTATTCTACTCTCTCTACTCTTACCCTCATGCCTCTCTACTATCATACCGACTTGACCGTCGGAGTGCGCCTCGGAGGATCACCTCCGGTGCCCTCTAACTAGGTTTATCTTGCAGATCACCAAGCTGAGCTAAAAGAGCCTCAACAGAACTACATATATAATTTGACCATTGAGTCACGGAATCATAACTTTTGTCACTATTTTGCTTTCAAATTAAAGTTATGATTCTTAAATCTTAACCTAAATTAATGCCAAGGCAAATGGTATTGGAAAATTACACATCGTTAAATCACTGCCATGCATACATATTCTCGTCCAGGCAATCGATTTCCAACTTCGTTAAATTCCAAAAGTGTCAATTAGAAAATTTCAGTGGCAATTCTTGAAAGACGTCACATCTTAAAAGTCAAAATACATGTTACTTTTTATAAGATTCACAAAATTGATTCTAATTGCTGTCAAACACCAGTGACGATAAGGGGTGGCAGGAATGAAAGCCAAGAATTCTTTCTGTTTAAAGAGAAATTCTCAATAATAGAATTGCCTTTTGTTCAAAATAATAAAATAGAATTGCTTTATTGAAGGGGAAACACTTCTAGGGACATAAAAAATACTATACTATTTAACTTACATTACAGCTCTTATTATTATTACTAGAATTTGCTCCGGTTTCGTCCCGGGATCAATTTTTTTAATTTATAATTTACAATGAAAAAATTTTAAGGCATATTTAGAAATTTTATAAGTTTTTATATTGTACATCAAACCTAAATTTTAAAATCTTAAATAATAAATCTTAAAATCCACCATCACAAAAAAATTTTATCTAAAAAAATTTATGACTTAATTTCATGTCAAAAAAATAAAACTATAAAAATATTATCTATTAACTAATAAATAAAATTATATATATCAAATATATATAATTTAAAATATTGATTAAACAATAGACAAAAATATATATTAAATAATAAATTCTGTAATAATAAATATATTTTAACAAGATATATAATATAAAACAATATAAGAATTTTCTTAAAGTTAAAAGAAAAAAAGAAGTCAAAATTTGTTTGTAGGCCGCTTAAAGAGGAAAAATATCACTCAAAAAATAAATTTAAAATAAAGGAAAATATAAAAAAACTAAACAAAAGAAAAAAAGTAAATTAAAAACATATAATAATCATAAAAATTAAAAAAATAAAAAATGAGTGGGGACAATCAATGGGAATGTGACATTTGCCCCATGCTAATTTATCATTTACTTTTATATATTGTTAAGAGATACTAATAATGAAAAAATATATACAAAGAAAAAATGGATCTACAGATAAAATTACATCACGGCATGTCAGCATCCAATGGAAAATTTTATGCAAAGACAATGTTACCTTTTATATCTTCCCCTTCTATGAAATACAAATTTTTTTTTCTAGCAAAAGTTAAGGAGTATGGTAGGTTACCTTATATCTAAGATTAGTTTAAGTCATAGGATTTAAAAATTCATTAAACTTGTACATATGAATTTTTTGAACTTATAGATTGTCTAACAATAAGAAACCAGTAGAGTTCGAACTCAAATGTCTTCCATCATAAGATCAAGCTTTTATTTGTTTGATCAACTTCCATTGACAAAATGCACACAGCTTTTGCTTTGCACAAAATCTTAAGCTTAAGTTGGTATTGTGGTTATAATTGAAAAAGCTCAATTTTGAAAAGGTGTTTTTATAAATTGTTATGAAAAAGGATGTTTGAAATATTTTAATGCTTATGATTGTTGAGAAAATTTGTGATTTTAACATAAAAATGCTTTTCAAATATAAAAATACCAAGGCTGTAACTTCTCATGTTTAGCTATCAAAATAAACTTTTGATAAAAAAAAATAGTTTAACATGGATTTACTTAACCAATGTCTATGGGTACTAGTTAAGGATAATAAATGAAACAAAAAGATAGTTTCGAAATTTTAAATTAATGATTACTCAATTTAAAAGTTATCTATCAAAATTTATAAGATAAAAATACCCTTAAATGTATAAGAAGGATTTAAAATGAATCTAACGATGAAATCAATCTTTTTTAAAAAAAGATATTTATATTTTTATAAATTATTTGAGTTATTTTTCTAAAACTCTATCATAATAAATATTTGAATTTAAAACTTACCCTAAAAAAATTTTTTTTTACATAATTTGGGGCTAAACTTTATCAAAAAAGTGCTATTGTCTTAAGAAATTATAATTTTTATAAATTGTTTAAGTTATTTTTCTAAAACCCTACTATAATAAATATTTAAATTTAAAGGTTTGCCCTTAAAAATGATTTTTTTTATAATTTTGTGACTAAAATTTATCAAAAGAGTATTATTATCTTAAGAAATTATAAAAAATATATATTTCCATAATAAAAATTTTATTATTATAAAAATAAAATTATAAAAAATTATTTTTACATAAAAGAAATCTAACAATTTTATAAGGACATTTTTGTCATCATACAAGATGAAAAAAGATATACTTAAGTAATTAGATACATATTTAATGCACTTTTTATATTATCCAAAAAAAAACACCATATTAATTATTAACTATATCGTGCTTAATGGGTGCATGACATCCGTTAGCAATTTCCATTTAACATTACATAAGAGGTGAAAATGAATTTTTTTAGAGTCATACGAAATGTCAATCCAGCTCTGGCTCTTCTTCGCATGGATCTTTTCTCAAGGTTCTTTGGGTTTCATTTTCGTAATCAACGCCTCGTCGCGTCCTTTTTGGTATGATGTTGACGTGTTGTTCTGGTTTCCAAGGTCACACTATTTTAGAAGGTATCCGCATCCAATTCTAAGTGACGGTTAAGATGTTGCCACGTTAACAGAAGAATAAATGTATTGTTTAGATGCTCTTTTTTTTTTGGTCCGGCAGCGTTTAGATGCTCTATACCGTCAACAACTGAGACGTAGTGGAAGAAAATTCATTGATTATTACTTCAATATTTTCATCGATAAAGAAATCTTCCATCCGACCCTTCTGGTTCTGGCCTCCTGACTCTCACCCGCTCCCTTATCGAACCAAACAAGATTGAATTCTGATTTCGGTTTTGACAGATCAGTTCTGACTGACTTATTATTTGTACATTGCTCCAACTTGCTGTTCTTAAGGTTGGTCAAAAGAATCTTATGCTTTCTGTCAATAACCGTTAACACCCGTTACTGACCAAAAATGCAGTAAAAATATATGCTTACCTGTCAATTTCCTGACCCTTGATAATATGTTTATTGAGGTGGACGCATATCGGTCCCTTCGTTTGGAATTGGAAAAGGAGAGTAGCCATGTCAGTCCTTTTAGAAGATACTGCTTCAAAGCTCAAAGTTCAACCCCACAACCAGCGGCGCACCGCGCATATGTTTGATCCACGCACTAACGGCTTCTCATGAACCAAAAGGACGGTCAAAACCTCTCCTTCTTTGGCCTAAGCTAGCTCTCGAGTCTCACCTATAAAAGCAACTCCAAATTCTATTCTACTTCTCTTGTTAACGGTCTACACTATTATACTTTTCACAGATCACAGCCATGGAGGCTCAACGCCGCCAAACCCCTCAAAACTCAGCTGAATGTGAAACATCTCTCCCCAGCAACCCCACCTCCCCTTCACCAACCAACATAGTTCATAAACTGAAAACCAACTTAGTTTTTCAATCCAAATGGGCCGAACTGAATGGTGCCATGGGAGATTTAGGCACATATATTCCTATTGTGTTGGCCTTGACACTTGCCAAGGACCTTAACTTAGGCACCACGTTGATATTCACAGGTGTCTATAACATTGTCACCGGCGCCATATATGGGGTTCCCATGCCTGTCCAGCCCATGAAGTCTATTGCAGCAGTAGCTATTTCTAGTGCGGATTTTAATATCCCAGAAATTATGGCAGCTGGGATTTGTACCGGAGCAATCTTGTTTGTTTTGGGTGCTACAGGGTTGATGCGGTTAGTGTACAAACTTATACCTCTGTCTGTTGTTAGGGGAATTCAGCTGTCGCAAGGCTTATCATTTGCTATGAGTGCTGTTAAGTACATTCGAAATGTTCAGGATTTTTCCAAATCAAAATCTAGAGGGAACAGGCATTGGCTGGGATTAGATGGATTAGTTTTGGCCATTGTTTGTGCTTGTTTTATTATTGTTGTTAATGGTGCAGGAGAAGAAAGAAATGAGAGAGAGGCAGAGGCTATTAATGTTGATGAAGAAAGGAATCTGCTGAGAAGAAAAAGAATCAGGAAAATCATGGCTACTATTCCTTCAGCTTTTATCTTATTCCTGTTAGGTGTAGTTTTGGCATTCATACGAAGGCCAGAAGTGGTGAATGACATTAAATTTGGACCGTCTTCTATGGAGGTTGTGAAAATAACACGCCATGCCTGGAAGGAAGGATTTATCAAGGGTACAATTCCTCAACTGCCTTTATCTGTACTAAACTCTGTGATAGCCGTTTGCAAGTTGTCATCAGATCTTTTTCCAGGAAGGGAATTCTCGGCTACCTCAGTTTCTGTAACTGTGGGGCTAATGAACTTGGTGGGTTGCTGGTTCGGTGCCATGCCATGCTGCCATGGTGCAGGTGGGCTAGCCGGGCAGTACAAGTTCGGAGGCAGGAGTGGTGCCTGTGTAACCATTCTTGGGGCAGCCAAAATGGTATTGGGTTTGGTATTAGGAACTTCTTTAGTGACGATTTTGCATCAGTTCCCTGTTGGCCTGCTAGGTGTTTTACTCTTGTTTGCAGGGATTGAACTAGCAATGACTTGCAGAGACATGAACACAAAGGAAGAAGCATTTGTGATGCTAATATGCACAGCTGTTTCCCTGGTGGGATCGAGTGCAGCACTTGGCTTTGTTTGTGGAATGGTAGTGCATGTGCTTCTCAAATTAAGCAACTTTGACAGAGATCAGTCCTGTTCTTCACTATGCATGCGTGGAACGCCATAACTGTACTATGATGTTTTTCAGTTAAGCCGTGTGTAAACTGTAAAGAATGCTTGAAAGAATTATACAACAGTATTTTATTTCATTGAATTTCCTTAATAATTGTACTCATATTTCATAAGGTTTCTTCTATCCTTTTCTCTGTCCCCTCTTTGTTGACTTCGAAAACCATGAAAATCCAGAATCTATTCACAGCATATTCTCTATAACCCTATTTGTTTCTATGTTGGGTGTGATACAGCTCTCCTACCCTGGTTGTACATCCTGCCAAAGTCGATGCAAGCATACATCATTCGGCCTCTGGTTTTTCATTCCAAAGTCAATCTAAGCTGTAAGGATAAATGGCCTTTTTTATTATTAGAATAAGTACACATTACGTGGGCAGAACAAGGACCTTGTCTTTGTTTTTTCCTTTTGATAATTGTCTACCATATCATATGTACAAGCAAAAGCAAAATCTTCTAAAAACGCCATTTTCTGATTGAAGAGAAAGGGATTGGATATTATAGCAATAACTTGATTACGGTCACTATGATACTTTTGCATGTATAAAAAATGGTGATTGCAGCTAGCAGATAGAAAATTTCAAAGCTGGTAGTCGCCTAAAGAAATGGACATGGAGCTAATTCTGTAATGGGGCCGGGGAGATTAAACCGAGCAGCAAGAAATGAAAGAAAAGAAGTAATGGCCATCAGGACCTTACAGAGAGAATCCACCTTCTTGAGTATGCATCTTGGTTCAAATTGGTCGACCCCATGCTCCTTTCAAATCATCTTTGATACTATAACTCTATTGGTTGGAGATACAGAATAGAAGACAGCATGGATCATGCAGTTTTGCTTGTTGACTTTTGAGCCAGAAAGAATCCTTACTTTTTTGGAGGGGGTTTTTGGAGGCTCAAAGTCAAAAAGTGGATGTAGGACTTGGGGTCTTTTTATTACTTTACCCGAATGGATTTGTTCCCATTTTAGGAAAAGAGTTTGGAGAATTAGATGCTGAGTGTCCTCCTATAGGTCTCTGAGTTGCACTGATGGAGCCTGAAGTAATTTCCTCATTGACAAAATGTCTGATTCCTAGTGGTCTGCAATGATAAATACAAAATCTTAACTTTTACTCTATTCATAAAACGTAGTTACTAGTTAAAAACATTATTTATCCATAAATGAACACGCATAATAGCTGAAGGAACAGAGTAGGAAGATATTGGCCAAGAGTTTGTCCTAGATATCCACTAATGTGATACTATCTTCCAGCTTTTTGACCTTACCTATAGACTATTTACATTGGCATACTTTTAACTTCTGTCTTAAGACTGTGATTCATGCACACAATATAATATAAGATAAAACCAGGATACGAAATGTCACCTGGAAGGTGGCGCATTGATGTGTGATTGATCTCCCATATATGCACCTAAGATCATGAATTCATCATAAGCATAAGAAAAACCATACTAAGCAGAAAACTGATTAGCAGAACTAGAAATGAAGTGAATTTACTAGAAGGCACAGCTGATGCGAAATGTGACTCTGGAGTCATCAGAGATGCAAGATATGATGAATGAGATTCTGTTCCTGAAGAATGGGCGTCAGTACTTGATGTATGCAACGAGCCAGTAGGAGCTTGGACTCTAGGGAGGGCTCCTGGCAAAGATGCCATTGAAAGAAACTACAGAACAAGTAACAATCAACAGTTCAACATAGGCGCATTTGAAGGTTAAAGCTAGTGCAATCGGAAACAGAAGATATTAAGGAACCTATGGAGCGGACAAAAGCATTGATAAATATGTGCAATAAGTATGTATGTAGTGCGTACAGATGGGGCTTGGGCTGGGGTCGTTTCACTGTTAAGATCGAATGGATTTGCCTTTACTGTGCTCGCGAATGCTGCTGCATGCTGTAAAGATATACATACAGTTTAAAATCTCCAAAAAATGAAGCAACAGTTAACAGGGAAGTTACAGAGCTTGAACTTCATAGAGCACAAGATACCATTGCATTAGGATAATACTGCAACCCAAATCCCGTTCCATGTGGTAGACCAGTTTGCCAACCTGGAATTGCTGCAGGGGCCGCTGCATAGCTTGCAGTGAAGAGGTCCTGCAGAGATGGTAGCATATGAAATACTGATAAGAGAATTCATAATTATCAGAGAAAGTGTAAGACAAACCATCACCTCCGGAAGTTCTTTTCTTCCGCTGGACTTTGTTTCTTCAGCTGATTTCGAGGTGGCTTGAGATAATTGTTCAGTAGATTCATTGGAAGATTGTTGAGCATTATGCATGAGTGAAGAATTACCAGGCTGCAAATATGCAAACAAAGCAACAGGTTTAGCAAGTGAATGGAGTTCAGACCACATATTATTAAAAAATACGGGATACAATTCTTCGTCTTTGTGTAGTTTTCACCCATTTTTCTAGTCACCACAATTATAACCTGTCATGTGGGGAAGTATATCACCTACAATTATTTTTCTTACAATACTACAATTGTCAAATCACAATCAATAATTATATGGAGGTCCACCGGTTGTAAGTGCGGACTCTATGATCTTGATTGTGATTAGACAATTGTAGTATTGTAGGAAAAATAATTGTAGGTGATATGGACCCATGTGGTAACGCTATTATCAGAAGCAGAGAAAAATAAAGACTGGGAAAGATATGCCCTTTAGGGGCTTTGACTCTGTAGTCAACATTACTATTAGTTCTAGCTTGAAGAAGGCCTACGTTGGAAGGTTTTTGTTGGACACTTATAGCCGATGGAACTGTTGAAGAACTAACAGTGCTTGTTAACTCCAAAATCTGTGCTGAAGGTTCTTCCGAAGAGAAACCTTCAGAGGGAATGCTCTGTCCAAATGCAGTTGATGGAGCATCTGCTGTGCCTTGTACAGGAGAGACGTTTTTAACAGATATCTCAGATGGAGCTGACAGATCAAACAGTAAAAATTCCAAAGAATTTGCGGCCGATGCAGGAGCTGCTTTTTCCTTTGAAGAGATTTCATCTGAGTGGTTTCCACCACCACTTGATGGCGGCTCTTGCTGCATTTTTGGTGCTGCCACGGCATCAGATGGCTCAGAATCCATACTGAAATCAATCAAACTTTCCATGCCACCGGATGATGCAGTCTTCTGCAAAGCGACAAAATAACAGGATTAAGTTGAAAGAATTTGTTGAAGAGCTACATCACAATACACTATGATCAGCAGCCAAATTGATAAAAGTGTTTAACAAAATTCAAAGTGTAAAACTACAAATAGGTAGTAATCTGTAATCCACAGCTTCAGATGGACCGAGTTTAAAATTTGACTCTTATGAACCAGTTCATTCTTCATTCACAAAGTCTATTTATATGAGCTAAGCACTTGAATACAAAATAAATGGTACAAATATGCAAATGAAATCCTGTGCAGTTTCTTATCTGAACTTCAAACGTCCCTTTCGAGAGAAACAGAACACACTCTGATAAGGGAAAAAGTTGAAAAGGTCTGGCATGGTTTCTAAGTAGGCACTAAACCTTCTCCGGTTCAGATGGTGTACTTGCCTATACTAGGCTTCTATGTTACCATTACACTATATAAAAGAATAAAAGAATATGCAAAATGGCTCTGAAAGGGAACACCGTTAGCAAACCATATTGAAATAAAATGAAAATGGCAAGTAAGCAACAACTTTACCTGGATTATAGCAGAACCCTCAGGATTCCTTACAGCATATTCTTTTGAATAACTCACCTGGAGTGTGGGAGCATCCTCCTCCCCCCAAATATCTCTAAGTGAACGCACCACTGGAGAACCATAGCTATCCATATTCTTTCGATGATCAGACAACTCGCTTCGTGTCACGCGTTCTCCAAGTGAAAAGCTTTGCTTATCTTGTTGCCTCGCATTTCTAGAACCATCGTTTCGGAGCCTGTTATCAACAATCTCAATGCACATAGGGTTTCTACGGAAACCACCATATCTTGAATTTTCTTGGGCATATCGAGGACTTCTTCTCTCACTGTAGTAACCCCTAACAGCATCACTTGTTCCAGAAGGACCAGATGCCCTATTAGGACTCCTTTCCGGTCTGTCTTCATTAAGTGGACTTTTCGATCTACCACTAAATATACTGATCTTCCTGCTTTCGTAGGAATCTGCCCTCTGCCCCTGTGTAATATGTACAAGAATCTATTAAAACATAGGAATGGCATTTGACTCCCAAAATGTGTTTGACTATTCCAGAATTGCAAAATTAATGCGGCCCAAACTTGTCAAACCAACCACTATTAAAATTATGTAAGATCATCAATATTGGCCAAAAAGAGTAGATGGAAGTAATGATGAAAAGCTAAAAGGGCATCCAATCTCATGAAACACATATGTTACCACAGACTTTACCAGTCTCAGATTCGGAAACCCGTCACTCCTCTCACCAGTGTATTTCCTATCTACATAGACACGCTTGATGAAATCGCGAAGCCTATGAAGATTACTGAAAGCAAATTTATGTGAATCAGGAGCCTTTCCTAATGGAGCTAAAAAGAAACTAAAAAGGGAAAGAATGCTTGATAACCTGCTATCAGGTAAAGGATGGCGTTGAGGATCCCATGTTTTGAAGTAAATTTCTCTTGCCCGCTACAAAAGAAATATAAAAGAGTTTAGACCATGAAACACACACAAATGTGGCCAAATCACAACCAAACTATTCCTGCACACCTCATTTCCTGCCGCTTGAAGAGCACTCACTTCTTCTTCACTAAATTTAGCCATTGACACCGATTTCACCCTGTGAGTGAACTCCCTACTGAAATAATTTAAGCATTCTTGCAGTCAAATACAAAAATCCTTAAACCAGATAATACATAATCCAACTGAACAGGACAGTTCTTTTGCAATCCATTCAGAATCTCATTCTCCTTGGAGTAAAAAGAAATAAAATTTAATGAAGAAATTCAAGACAAGCCAGGAACATATGCTAACTTACTGTATTCCACTACAGGTGGTGCAAACAAAAGTCAAGAAAGTGGTACAAACATATTGGGGACCCTGTAAGAAGAAAAAAAAAAATGTTGAAGACTTGAATTTGCTTTCAACTGAAATGCCCTCTAACAAATGAATGGCCGGGAAGTTTAGGGAAAATCAGAACCATGGAAATGTCTAATGATTTTGATGACCCACGTACATAAAAACCATGAAACTTGAAATATAAACAAATAGACTGCAACTAAAAGAAGAGAAAACTATTACCAACAGATTGCAATTGATGCATCTTTTATTCTCGGTAAGTTTGAGAAGAGCCCGAATCGTCCTTTCAATTTTATCATCTTCCTTTGTGATCTTCTTATTACCCATTTTCTCCCAAAAGAAAGAAGGGTCAAAACAGAGAGAGAATTAAAATGCCAAAGCCCAAATCATTAGATTAGAGATACCACACCATGATTTTGATGGAGATGAACATAATTATCATTTCAAGATTGTTTCATCCATTTGGCTAATTGAGGAAACGAAATCAAAGCCTTACTATCATAACCATTTGAAAGAAAGAGAAACAAGTTTCCTCTTCCGAAATTTCTCAGGAAACCAGCAAGAATTGGATGAATGGTTTGCAACCTTAAAGAGAAATGGAAAGAAGAAGATTGAAAGATCGAAGAAAGCCAGAAAGAAAGAAAAGAGAGAGAAATTTGCCGGGAAAAACGGTTAGGTGACTGTTTTGAGCCGTTAACTTTGCTAAGCTAGATACCGCTAGCTTCACTAATTTTAATTTCTTTCTTTAGAAAGTTTTATAGTAATCCTAAAAAAAAAAAAGTACGAAACTTAAATTGTTTTCCTTATATGTTTTTCATGTTAATAATCACTAAAATTTTGTTCGGTATCTATTCACATCATTAATTAATTAATTCCTTTTTAACATCGTTAACTTTTTTTTGTTGTCTTTTTTTATTCCTCTTCTGCTTTTTTTTTCTAAATTTTACCTCGATATATTTATTTTAAAAACTCCCCGCAAATTTTTTTTCTAAAATCCTATCACTATATTTATTTTAATATTCAAAACTTACCCTTAAATAGCTAATTTATATAAAAATTGTGGCTAAACTTTGTGATACACAATAAAATTTCTTTTTCTAAAACCTTACCACAATATTTATTTAAATTAAAAACTTACCCTTAAATAGTTAATTTGTTTAAAATTTGGGGTTAAACTTTGTGATACGTATTTTTCTCATAAAAAGAAAGAATAATAAAAAAAAATTACTTCTAACGGTTTTAACATGATATTAAATAGTTGGTAATGTAAATGGACACTTGACAATATCTTAGTAGCTATTAACATGAACAACGCCTAACGAAAATGATATAAGTTCTGTAAAAAAAAAAAAGCTTTATAGTATTTTATTTTTGTTGCTTAATTTAAAATTTTTGAAGCAGTTAATTAATTATTATAATTATGAAAGATAACAAAATAAATCTACCTTTAAAACCACCTCTCCAATATATAAGATACAAAAATAATATGACTTAATACCTAATTTGGTCACTGAACTATATCAAAAAAGACAGATCAACCCTTGAACTCTTATTTGAGATAGATTGGTCCATGAACTTTTATTTTAAATTAAATAGGTTCTGAATGAAATAAAATTTAAGAAAACTCAAGGATCAAATTGTCCCAAAATAAAAGTTCAGAGACTAATCTATCCCAATCCGTCAAGCTTTTTACCATCGAGGGGTTAATCTATCCCAAAATAAAAGTTCAAAGATCAATCTGTCTCAAATAAAAATTTAGATCAATATGTCTTTTTTGGTATTTCAAGGACTAAACTGGAAATTAAGTCGTTTTCTCTGTAATTACTTTACTAATGTTGGAAAAAATTTGTCAATTTCTATGCAAGGTAGGTTTAGGAATATGGTCAATCCGAATAATCAAATTTCAAATTGATTTAGACGATTTAGAGCTGTCATTCTGAACAAGTTTGGTCAAAGAAATGAGTAAGTGCAACACTTTCAAGAGATTATGAATAAGGGTCTGGCATAGTTTCAGTGTAGGCACTAAACCTTCTTCAATTCAGATGGTGAACTTGCTTGTTGTAGGCTTCTATTCTATGTCATCATTGCACTAGGATTCAATTCTTGAAGCTGAGAGTTTCTGTTTGGTGTTATGTTTTTGCATCTTTGTTGACGGTGGTGATGGCCGGAGAATGCTGGTGCCAACTAAACTTTGAATCGGAGAAGTTGACGAAGAGCCCAAGCACTATTAGTATTGCTATCCAGGGAGGTCCATACCTTATTCTTTTGGCATGACGACTTGTCTAACTTTGGCTTTCGCACGCGGCTATGTCATCTAACTTTGGCTTTCGCACGCGGCTATGTCAGGTAGAGGTGTAAATGGTTCGGTTTGATTCGGTTATTAAAAATTTAATACCCGAATATTTCGGTTCGGTTCGAATGAGATATTTTTGAAGACTTTCGAGTAATTGGAATACATTCAATTTTGGACTTTTATTTTTTTATAAAAATCCAAATAAGATTATAAAAACTTTAGATCATTCAATTTTGAGTCAATAAAGTCAATTTTTTTTGTTTAATTTTAGTTCATTTTAACAATTCGATTTCCATATAAATAATCCAAACCCTGACCGAATTACTGATTCGGTCCAATTTATCGATTTTTTCAATTTTCTTGAACAGCCCTAATGTCAAGTACTTTGATTCCCAAAATGAAGATGTTTTGCCAACACAAGCCTTAAAAGTGCAGCATTTTAGGTTTCGGATACAGCCCATGACGTTTTAGTAGTAGTATGACTTGTCTCTCTAATATATTAAGTTAAAAATGGTGACTTTGTTTGAGCAAAAAATTTAGAAGAAAAAATGGTGACTTTGCAACCCTTATGTTAATTAAAAATATGTTGCTTTGGGCTTATAAGGTGGGCTGTGTATCCTGTGTACTTCGAAAGATAATCATCTTTAATTTCATAAGCTTTCAAGCCAAAACTCAGTATTTACTACTACATTCTACATGTAGCTTTTGTTCCTGGAGCAACACAGAAGGAACAGCCTAAATATGAACACTTTCCAAATGATCTATTCTATTGCCTCAGGAATGTAAAATCAGTTAAAGAGACATGAAACAATGGGAAGCAACAAATGATATTTTTGCCCTCTAATGAATCTGTGAAAATTTATAAGGTAATTACTTACAGCATTTTCTTTTTCTCATTTCAGATGTACGCTTTTGGTTGATACATATCTACTCAATGCTCCAAACATTTCAATCAGACAGGAAATTCTAATTTGGTTCCAAGGGGTGCTCTATTATTTGGGCCATCTGCTACTCTGATATCAAGGCTAAAGGGGAGGGAAAAGGAGTAAAATAAGAGGCAAGGAAAAAAATTTCTGTACAAAGATCGGCTGCCAAAATTCCATACACCCCTTACCGGCAGGATCAAAACAACAGTTGGACTGAACTGAGTAACCTGCTGTTGGGATTAAAAGAAACCTACTGGCTGAAAAAAGCTGTGATGTTGCACAAAAAACCTGCTACGAAATGTAGCAGAAGCCAAAAAAAAGATACACGTACTGCTCACAGCTCTGCTGTTAGAACTTTTACACTGGATCAATCATGGACAACTCCTGGCCACCATCACTGCGATAAGGAAACCAGATCCATTCCAGCAAAAACAATGTCAATTCTTTAGATACTCATTTAATTCAAGAACTGCATTGCACCGGCTAGTTTCATTCGGTCAAACACTCCATATTCCATCAGATCATCCTACCCATCAACATTTAAGTCCTCAGAAGCTTCTTTGACAGCCTCTGCAGTCATAAGAGCAACCACAGCCTTGTGAATTGCTAGATCAGCTCTGAAAAGCAATTTCTGAGCTCTTTCTCTTTTAAACTTGGCTAGTTTGAGTGCATGTTGGGCTGCGCTAGATGCATCACGCACCCTGAACTCATCAACATCAGAATTATCTAAGTGCTCATCGCCATGTCTTTGAAAGCCATCTACAAAATAATGCCTCTGGCTTGGCCACTCAGAAAAGCCCATGTTCCACCGATGAATTCCATTTCTTTTGCCCATTAGTCTCGGACTATATGAAGCCATCATTTGTGTCTCATTTGATGACAGAAAAGTGCCAAATTTCTTTGACTTGCTCCTTTGAAGTTTGTGGTGATGGTTCTTATCAAATCCATCACCGGCCATGGAGAAATATCCCACGCTGCGTGCATCTCGTGGTGAAAATACCCTAGGTGATGCCTGAGATAGTGGGGAATCTTCTAAAGATTCATAGTTATGTACAGAATATAGAACCTTTTCATCTCCAAACAAGAACCCATTTGATCTTCTTCCTGAAATGATAACAAATAAAGTCAGACTCACAAAAGAAAACATAATAAAGAATCAGATGAAAATGAAATTGTATGGGACAATACCAAAGGAATGACAACCCTCATGATCTCCCAATGTGGGGTTGCTTTGACCAGAAACTGAAATTTTCCGTTGGGATCTTTGTTTGGACCCTTTGTTCAGCACTTCCAAACCCCGGGGTTTCAAACAGAAAGCAAACATGGGTGGCTTCTCAATATGTGAGACTTTATCTGAGCATCCATTGGGGAGAATAGGGTTAACTTTAGACATAGCTAGCTCCCATTCTCTAACTTGCTGTTCATACCTTTCCCACAATGGCGGCTGAACAACAACCAAATATTTGATCATAAGTTAGACAGCATGTTTAAGACAAAACATCAAACACATTAACAACAAAAAAAGAAAACACAGTAAACCCAGAAAAATAAATCACATTATCGCCATTTTACGTCAAATCAAATCTATGGAACCTGAAAAGACTCAGATTCTGCATTTACCAAGCTTTGATAGATGAACTTGGAAAATGCTGAGGGCTCTCAAATTAAATAGGGAATAAAACATAGTCCATCAAAATAAGAAATCCCATATAGAGTTGATGGGATGGAGACCACCCCTCCCTTTAACAGGTACAATTAAAAAAACCCAAAATAGACTCAATAATGACATAAACGAAAAAAAAAAGCAAGCATCACCTGAAGACAACTTTATCTTGGTGACAAGCACAATTGATTGTAGTTTGCTACATTTACAATCATTGGAACTAGCCAACAACATATGCTTCCACAAACAATAACAGATGTAGTATCGTGGCACTAAAAATGCGATCATCTTAATCTGGGAACATAATAGCAAGAACCCACAAAAAATAAACAATTGCAATCGCAAAGCAAAATACATGTGCATCCAAGTGTAAGATTGTATTCGCAAAAGACAAGGGGACAAGAGAAAAAGGCCAAAAAAGTTATTAAATATAGAAATAAGACACAAGAAAAACAAGAAAAAGAACCATATGGCTTATGACGTAGGAACACTAGGGGCTGGGGACTAAGGCAATTTGCTAATCTGGTTTTCAAGGAAAAGAGGAAATAAAGGATCACTATGTTTCACACTTGGGTTCCATGGGAGTCAGACGTGAGGTTGGTCTCGTCACACAATCAAAAAGGAAGAAAAGATCCTAGCTTCACACCTAAGGTTGCGTCACCCAATTACAAATGCAATAATGCAGGAAATTCTCAGATAATAATTTATATCTCGAAAGAGAAAAATACGTTAACTTATATAGACTCCTAGAAGCCCTACTCCCAATACCATGTTTGGGATTATAGATGTGGAGAGTGGATTTCGATTTTGTTTGTTAAATAAATTGAGGATGGATGCAATATTATGTTAAAATTAGTAAGCTTCAGTAGACCTATTTATTTTAAAGAGTACAAAAAAGATGAATCTAGAAATCTGATCTTGATTCTTTGCTATGTTGTCTGAACAAAATATTTATTATAATTCTTTCTTTCCCTTCAAAGTCTTCAAATCACTCTTTTCCTCTACAACAAAATCACTCCCAATCTAAGAAAACTGGCAAGTACAGAGGTCTAAATGTTCAAGAAGAAACAACATAAATAAATTATTAAGTGACCAGCATTAAAACTAATGCATACATCTGCAAACCAAATACTTCAGGAAATTAAATGCCCTTGCACCAAAAGGATGTTGACAACTTGAATCAGCTTGCAATCCAAAAGCCACTACATTATAAAAATAAAACTTAAGGCATCAAATCAAAGAAAGAGAGGCAATTCAAAAGATACCTGAAGATGCCGAATTAAAGGCATTCCAACTCTCTGCCTCTTCTGCCGCCAATGTTCATAGATGGGTCTGACTACTTTCATGGAGGCAACTCCACCGATAAGCTCTTGTATTTCATCAGACTCAAACTGATCACACTGTTGAGTATATGCAGCTTTCTCAAACATGTCCATTATCTTCTCAAACATTTCATCAGAAAATTCCAATGAGCCGCAGCTAGCATCACTTTCTGAAGAATTCTGGATTCTAAAAACCCACTGCTCATCATCACTATCCATGTCATACAAAATACGAGATGGATCCAAAGCCATCTCAACATCAGTTTCAACCTGCCGCAAGTATTTGGAAGAACTACGAAGAAATGCCAATTCTGTAGCATTGTCATCATATTCCTCTATCAAATGAACCCCAGGAATTGGAATGTTCTTAACTGAAGCAGCACGGATGTTTCGATTATAGCACTCTTCATGCATCTCCTTAAAAAGAGCCCACTGGCTCCGGTCAGTAAACTCCAAGATCCATTCCTTTCCTCCTTTCCACATCATAGCATGCGTATAACGATTCGTAGACCCAGGCTGCAGGAACTGATGTGCCTTGTAAGAGAACCTTGTAGACCCTGAGACTTTTACAGCCAGCTTCCATTCATTATGGTCAAAAAGCTCTAGCACAATCTGTGCTCCACACTCTCGCCACCCTCTATCACCAAGGGTAATCAGCACATTAGCATCACAAGATAATACCTCCAGGTTTCTTTCTGAACCTCTAGAAACATCAGATGACCTCTTCTCATTAGCCCTCCTAATTCGCTTGTGAGGAAGACCTCTCTGACTCTGGTGATGGCCTTTATTCTTTGAGCTGTAATCCAAACCTCCAAAGGGCATTGAGTATGATACCTGAGTTCGTGGCTTCTTGGGTCCATTTCCAAAATTATTGTGGAAGAAATCAGTCTTTCCATCCGACCATCCATGGGCATGATAACCAATCGAAGAAGAACTATTTCTATTTCGATGCCACGTGCTTCTAGGAGCAGTAGGATTAGCACTTGGGATGATGCCACCATTCATATTCCAAGTCAAATCAGTAGAATGTTGAGTACTGGGTAATTCGCTGTCAACATGCTTTTCATATTGATCAAATGATGGAATCTCCACCCTTATACCATTCAAAACAGAATCTGAACCTTCATTCTTCTTATTGCCAACAAGTGGAGACTTTGATGGCGAAACAACTTGCTCTAGCTCTGGAAGGTCATATAGTTGCTTCTGTAATGGAACCCTGGCTTTGGCTGCAACTTCTTCAGGTTTATGTAAGCTGGGAGAAGTTCCATCACCAATTTGCTCACCATTTTCATACTTCTGCAAGGACTTTTCCCCACTCCCATTACCAGAAACAGAGAGGTGAAGAGTTGTTAACTCAGTTCCAGAAGCAGCATCCTTTGATGAAGCATCCAAATTTTTTTGTACACTAGTTTCAGAACTTTTGTTCACACAATACTCTCTACTAGAACTTTCATCCACCATCAAATTGCCAGAGCTTCTAGGTTGCTCAATAGAGTCATGATCCAGCAAGCTGATCGGAGCAACACTATGTTCCATGAGTAGCTTAAGATGCAAACTAAGAAAGAAAGTAGGTGCAGCACCAAAAGAGAGAGCAAATAGAGGAAGATTTCTGAGCTTCTTCTCAGAGTTGGAAGAAAATTGGCCAACTTCCAGAAAACTCGATTCTCTAGAGACACCCATGAGGCTAACGCCCTGTCTATACCTTCTCCTCCTAAAACCCTGGTAAATAGCAAGCAAATTTCATAACATATAATAACAGCTATCAAACAAAGGAAAAACATAGATATCTGACTATGTGCAAGGACAAAACCAAAGATCTTAGATATCTAACTGAAGAAATAACAGCAATGACAACAACTCTTTGGTACCCATGCCGATAAATAAACAACCACACAAAACTAAACAACAGCACCAGAAAAGTTAAAACAAAAAAAGGTTATTTTGGGGCATGGCTCCTCCCTGCAACAAGCATGGTCCCCAGGGGGGCAAATAGGAAAGGTAAAATATTTCTTCCACAAAAACCTACTTCACAAATAAAACAAACAAGATGACGTTTGAGGTTTCAATAGCAAAGTAACATGGAGAAGACATACCTCAAGTGATGAGGAGTCTCGGCAAGTAGGAGAACTAAATAGCTGATTAGTTCCATTCTGAAGTGCCCTGATGTTATCATAAGTACACTCAGACAAAGGTAATTGCCTATTGAGCAGACAATGTCTATTCAGCTTAGAATCCAAGAACATCCATCTTGAATGCTTCACTTCATGGAAGTTATAAAATGCAAAGACAATCTGCTTCTTAAAATCTTGGAAGCACGAAAACTTGAACCTTATTGAAGTTACAGGTAACTGTAGATCAGCAAACTTCCCCTGCTCAGTTGGTCGGTAGAATACCGTCAGGACTTCGAAAACAAAAGCTACAGCCTGTTTCAAGGAACCTTCAAACAATAGAAACCTTACTCCAACTTCATTATCAACAAAAAGGATCTCCAGATGAACCATTGGCCAGATAGTCATCACCGTACCACACTGAAGCAGCAACAAAGCGTGAACCAGCCAAAAGCTCTTTGTTCCAAACAGGTTATTTGAGACAGAGAGTACAGGGAAGCTCAAACCCAGCCTGAATATTTTTGAATGTAACAAAGAAATATTTAGCTGCAACTGCCCTGAATTATCACTTAACAACAAATCCCCTTCAGGATCCAACCTTCCCAGGCAAACATCAAGTTCTCCCAAATCCTGAAATTCATCAACAGAGGCAAGGGAAGTGATACATTCAGATACACTTCTGGTAAAACAATTCCCTTCAGAAGCTTGACATGGTGCTTTCTCTGTCCTGCGAAACCGCCTTCTAAAATAAACGATAGGATGTTTACCGTCTTTGGGGCAACTGGAGCTACCCAAGGAAGAATCCCCGATCCGTCTGCCATCTACTGATCTGTCTGACAATGCAGAGGCACTAGACAATTTGATTTTTTCCCCTTTCAACGAACTTCCATGCAGACAACCGTTTTCATCCACTGCGCCATCATATGACAATAGTTGCCCCTGAGAACTATGAGATGAAGCACATATTTTCTGCCTCTTCACAGCATGCAAGGGTAAAGATTTGACACGGTGACTAGAGTGAGCCAACCAGGAGATGATGGGTACTGAGTCCATATAGCTCCCATTACCACTGTCATCTTCTGTGACCACATTTCTCTTCTCCTTCTCTCTGTTGACCTTCGGCTTTCTGATTCTATCGCTAGAACCCCTATCCCGCCGAGATCTTTTCCGCCCAGACTTGCTGGGAACTTCACTGGGAAAAAGAAGAAGTTTAAATCTCTCATTCTGTAAGTTTATCCATTCTTCATCGCGGTCATCATATTTTACATGGTGAAGCTTTGTCTCTTTGTCATAATCATTAACAAGGCCATAATACCAAATCTTGTCCAAAGGCCAAAACACCTTGATTCTTCTATGCAATACCCAGTGTGCATCCAAGTCTCCAGAGAAAATTTCATAGAAGTGGCGTCTTTTCCTTGAGTTGCTCTTCTCTTTATGGCTTTTCCTTGGCCTCAATACTCTACCAGAAGCATCAAAAGATGCAGATTCAGAACCGGACAAAGTCTTAGACCCAGAACTAGCATTCTGACCAGAAGATAAGAGAACAGATAATCCATTCTCAGATGGCGATACAGGCACTTGGTTGTTTAAGGAAAAGCCAGTACAGCTCGGGTCAAATCGTGATGATAACATCCTTGCTGCATTCTCTTCAAGATTCTCTTCATCATCTTCTTGAAAATCATCACATGCCTTACCAGAAGAATCTATTAAACTCTCAGCTTTCTTTGCAATACTTTTCCCACTCTTCACTGAATCCTTCTTCTTCCTAGGATTGCTGCTAGGTTTCCTGAGCAAGGATTCACCATCATTTACAGCTGAGTAACTGGCAACACCATCTTCTTCCTTCAAATGCTGAACTGAGCTTGACTCACTCTTTCTATTTTCCTTAAAATCATCAACAAGCTTCTTCTGTTTAACCTTCGGAGACTCATTCTGTGTGGCAGAATCTTCACTTGTTAACTTCACTCCCTCATTAACACCAACAACTTTACTACCAGATTGCCCCGCCAACTTCAACACTTGACCACCGTCAAACTTGTTCCTCCCCACAAACCCCCGTTTACGTCTTGGGATCCTAGCACCACTGTCACCCAAACTAAGTGAAATGCCAGCACTGCACCCATTCTTTAATTTCTGACTCAAACCCAACTTCTTCAAACTCTCTGATTCATGCAACTGTGAACTCAATCCCCCATTATACACTTCAGTTAAACTCTTGCTACTATTGCTATCATTGACGGTTCCAAAACTACTGAGGGGCAGAGCTTTTCTACTCTTCTTTCTCTTGTTATTATTACTATTCCTCTTCTCACCATCACCTTCTTGTGAAGTTTCTTTCCTCTTCAAGCTCTTACTTTTAGAAGACTCCTTGGAATCACCAGATTCATACAAACTCTTAAGATCCAAAGATCTTGATTTTTTAGGAATTTCCGCTCCATGACAGTTTCCTATTCTATTTTCCATCAACAATCCCTCAATCCAAACAGGGAAACCCCAATCCCCCACTTTTCACATTCCAATCACACATTTTTCAGATCTGTAAAAGCAAAAACAGACCAAAAATTTCACGAGAAAAGAATAAAAACCTTCAAAATTTCCATAAATTAACCGATCAACTCCCAACATGCACCTATCCAGATCACTTCTAACAAATTAAACAATTAAGAAAGAAAGTCGCAATAAAATTGATCACTTACCAGGATCCGCATATCAAAGAACATCAATTTCTCCGCTGAATCGTAAATATCAAGAGTACGAGCGTAGGCTAGGGTTTGAATCTAGGGATTTCGAATTGAAACCCAAATAGATTTGTCGATTTTTGAAATTAATTTCTCGATAATTTTTGTTATCTATTTTTTTTTTTTTTTACCGTGAGAGACGGAACGAGAGCTAGGGTTTCTTTCGGTTTCACGAGAGTAAGGGGTTTAGATCGAAAATAACAAAAAAGAAAAAGAAATATAAAAAGTCAAAAATAGGAAAAATATATACTAGGCGTTTCGATTTGGCTACGTGGCAATCTATTGACCCTCGGATTAAGAAAGTGTGGTGGAGATTTTGCTCTGATTATTTAAAGATAGGGGATTAATTAATACGGATCGACATTTTCGGGGTAAACTAATAGATCAACGAACGGCCACGATTGGGTTTATTGACAGCTGGACGGTTTAGATTTTGAATGGGTTTGAGAGTTGTGTGGAAGTTAAGCGGCTAGATTTTGCCAAAACGGTAAATCGAAAGGAAAAAGGAAAAGATTTTATTTCGCTTTTCCATTTTCGTATTAGTTAACTGACCCTGATGTTTCGTCGAAATAGCAAAAATACCATCATGATTTTAAGTTAGTAGGCGCCATTTGGGAAATGACAAAGCCACTCGCAAGTATGGACCGTAAACAAAACCTCGCCCTAGTTGTGACGACGTGGCAGAAGAATGTGAGCTCTGCCACGTATTTGGACTTAAAACGGTGAGTTCGTTGTGGTTGTGCGTGCGAGGGAAGGAATAGCTGGTAACTGTACAGATGTAGAGAGTGACGTGGCGAAAACCATAAAAGGATTAAATTACACTTCCTTCCTTGAAATTTGCTCTCAATCCCACTTTTGTCCCTAACAGAAATGTTAACCTCTCCCGCCATTATTACAATTTACAAGTCGTCGATGTGTTTCATCTTTCATGATCTTCTGTAACCATTTTCAACTACTATATATATATATATATATATATATATAAATATATATATATTTATTTATTTATAGGTTCTAAGAGTTCCAAACCTCCCATTTTGTACACCCGAAAAAAAAAAAAAAACCTCTTATGTCAAAAACGTAATTTATGTTTTATGAATATAACAAATCAATTATACTGTAATATATATTCAGATAAGAAATTTAAAACATAGTTTTTAGTATTATTTATGCTGTAACAAAATTGGTGAAATGGAAATTACCAATTCTCAATAGTCAACACTGATGGAGCCTTTAAATGGGGGTAAGGTAATGCATCAGCGAGAGGGTTGATTCAGGATGGTAATGGGCAAAACATAGGTGAGAGGTTTTGTCATCAACATAGGCCGTACAGATAGCTTAACTTCAAAACTTTGGGGTCTCCTATTAGTGTTGTTATTGGCTAAGAGTTTGGGATCGATAAATGTAATTGTTGAAATGGATGCTACCACGGTGGTTCAGTTTATGAAGGGTGAAATTCTCCCCTCTCATCCTAATGTTACCTTTGTGAAAGATTCAATAGCTCTTATTAATGAAGGTTGGATTCGTGAGGTGTGACATACGTGTAGGAAAGGTAATTGTGTTCAGACTTTTTTACAAATTTCGCTCAACATTGCAAATAAGGGACTATTGTGCTAAATACCTCCATTAGACCTTGCTTCATTGCATAAAGATGATGTCAATGGAGATCCTATCTTAGGAGTATAAGCTGTTATTGGACATCATATGTACCAAAAAGAAAACATATTTTCTAGTATAATTTTGCCCATCATTCTAATTTTAATAGGTCAAAAAATTATTCAACATAATGTCAATTTTCTCAATTTTAGCATCTTACATCATTGACACTATTAACACCAAAGAATTTCGGGTAAATTATATAAATGATCACTTAATTTTAGAGGTATTTTATTTTGGTCAATCAATTATAAAAATTATGATTTAGTCACTTATCTTTATAAAATTCAATATTTTGATCACTAAACCCTTAGAAAAAATTGACCCACTAATGTAAAATAGTTACATCACTCAATATGGCATATAGCATGATGATGTAGCCATGCCACGTGGCACGTTCAATGACGCGGTATGAAAGATTATATCATGGGACCATCCCACCATATCAACCATGGGACCAACCAGTAAAAATTTACCAACTCAAAATACTAGCTAAAATTTAGCCCCTAGTTTAAAAAAGTAGAAGTTAATGGGTAAGTTCTGAAAATAAAGACATAATGGAGGTAGGGCTTTAGTAAATGTAGGAAAAACTTCTTTATTGGCAAGATTCTACTGATTGGTCCCATAACTGACGTGGTGAAACAGTCCCATAAAATTATTTCTTGATGTGGTATTGTCAAGTCATCATGTCAATGAACATTTTAGATAACGTGGCATGCCGCATCATCATGCCATGTGACGTATTGGATGATGTGACCATATCATGTCATCAAGTAATTATTTTCTAAGAGTTTGGTGATCAAAATATTTAATTTTATGAAGATAAATGACTAACTAGTAAGTTTTTATAATCAAGTGACCAAAACAAAAAAAAAAGCCCTATAAAAATTAAGTAACTAAACTTATAATTTACCGAAGAATTTATTACAGCATAAGTAATTGTTGTTATGATACATAGTAGAAGGCATTTATATATAACACTTCTAGGGTATGTTTAATACACCGAATAGAATGAGACAATAAAATTTATGCATAATTTATAGTATAGTTCGTATTTTTATATAGAATTATTATAAATTGTCACAATTGGTAACTATTCTATTGGTATTAGATGACTCAATCATCTAAAAATAGAGATAATTAACTCATCCTACACCAATAATAATATAATCAATCCTATCCATTATGTAAATAATATAAACCATACTATAAAATTTACATAATTTTTCTTCTTATTTTATTTTATACTATTTGGTACACCAAACATACCCAAAGACAAACTATTTTGGAATGTCCAAATATGCAAACTATCTTGCCAAATAAGATGAAAAATCCTTTATAAGAAGAATGAATGAATTATATTTAAATAGGAAAAATGAATACAACTTATTGAAATGTAAATAAATTTGCTACCAAAATAAATAAAGACTATATAAAAGAAAAAAAATTAAAACATAATTAGTTGGCTACAAATAATGTTGGAAAGGCTAATAACTTGTTCAGTACTAACATGTGTTAATATTATAAATTATTATCCCATCCATTATCAGTGTAGTTTAAATTTTCCACAAGCGGATCTCTTCATTTACCATTTGTCCCTTGCAAAAATTCATTAACTTTAACTAATTAAACTTCCGCTAACAATACTAACCCCTAACTCCTTTTCACTTTCTCTTCAAGCAATTGAACAAAAGAATTTAACTTATTCACACGTAAAAAATAAATTAATAAAAACAACTCGAATATTGAAAACTAAACACAAACCTCTCCAATGACAGAAACATAGTATGATTCTCTTGGGATAACTTTTTTTTTATCTTGGATTCCTTCTAATAGTTTTCTAGGCTTGTTCCATGTTTATCACCCTCCAATTCTTTCCTAGTTCTCTTCTTTTTTCTATGTTAATTTATTCGATGTGGAACCCATCGCTGTTGCTATCTCACTCTTCTGGGAAAAAAAAAAACATAAAATTCACCTCAAGTGTACAAGAATCGTACTTTTGCTTTGCCTTTGCAATTGGTGGGATTAGTGAGACTTTTTTCCTTCTAAATCTTCATATCTGCAACTTTTTTCTTTGAAAAGCCAAGTTGGATTTATTGGAAATGAATTTCAGTACAAAGGAAAGCTAAAAGGAAGAGAAAGACTCACTAAATAAAAGTCTGCAACTAGCCTAAATTTTTTTTTTGTTTGCTTATCTTGGTGCATGTTGGAATTGCACACTGATCAAGCTTTTCATCAAAAGAGATGATCTGTTTATATGGATTCTGTATACTTCCAAGGGCATTTTTCAATTCTAAGATCCATTTCATGTTTGCAATTTTGTTAATGGCTTGAAGAAGAGAAAAAGGAACGGCAGTTTAGACAGAGTTGAAAGTAAATTTTGCAAGGACAAATGGCAAAAGGAGAGACCTACATGTGAAAATTTTAAACTACACCCAGGGTGGATGGAATAATAATTCTAATATTATTTGTGAAGATCCGGCCCAACCTACGAGGTATTTCTGTTTTGACCCGAAGCCTCACGGTTTTGTTTCACTTATAAGGGCGAGGTATTGTCTGCTTTGACCCGAAACCTCACGGTTTTGTCTCATTCAAAAGGTGCATCAAAAAGCACCTCACAGGTAGAGGGTGAGTCTCACTATATATATCATGCAAGCCCAACACGCACAGATCTAGGACCACACCAAGCGTTGGGATTCTAGAGGTGGCTCCCACCGCGCTCACGCGATGTAACACTTAGACCCTAACCCGTCTGGTGCTTGCTATGATGACAATTGTGGAGACCTGGCCCAACCTACGAGGTATTATCCACCTACTGCCTGCTCTGATGCCAATTGTGAAGACCTGGCCCAATCTGCGAGGTATTGTCCGCTTTGACCTGAAGCCTCACGGTTTTGTCCCATTCAAAGGCGCCTCACAGGTAAAAGGTGGGTCTCATTATATATATCACATTAAAATCCTACATCCTGACAACGTAGAATTAGGGTATTACATTATTAATATTCTCTTTTGGAAAGTTTTTAACACATATTTTAAAGGGATGAAATTATCCACACATATGTCCTCTTTAACTTTATATCACGAGGAGTAAGAGAAATTGTTTTTTTGCTAAATTTTATACATATATTTCCTTTTCTTTCCGCGGTTACCCTTTTCTTTCTCTCACCCTAAACAGGTTTATTTTACAAAATCCATTTAATTTTTTTGGGAAGGAGTTCCCCTAAAACGATTGCTGCATAAATTGACCACCTGCCATAGTATCGAGAGATAAGAACATACAGAAATGAGGTTCCTGCAATTCAACCAAGGCTTCTTTAATAAAAAGAAAATTTTTTTCGTTTCACCCATGTGTCCCACCCTATACTTCCAACAGCCGTCGTCAATCTTTCTTTTGACATTTCGGGAAGGTTTTTCCTTATCGACCTTTTGCAAGGGATTCAAATCTTTTTTTGCCCTGCTTTCATAAAGGAGTTAGGGGACACTGGACTTTAGTCATTCCATCTTTGTGGCAGGAAAAAGGTCAATAGACTAGACAATTCGAAGGATATAGGCTGGGAAAAGGCTTATAATATAATTAGTTAAAAGGGAGCTTGCATGCCTTTACAAAAGTAACCGTAACTAGTGATGCCAGGAGAGAAAATATATGGCCCACACAACCCTTATGAGAGTATTCTCACAAAGAAAGCATACTATAGTCTTGCTCATTAACATTAAGGAAAAGAAAAGCCTACTTCAATATTATAAGAAAGATAAGAAAGATAATCACAAAATCCCTCACATCACAAGAAACTCTACTGTCACTTGTTGGTTAGGAACATAGTGACTTAAGAAACAGGGACTGTCAAATTGGCTTGAAAACAACCTTCTCAATGAGCATAGCTTTGAAAGGAACTAAGGATGATTAAAGAAGATTGCTGGATTGGGACTACTTGCAAGCTCACTAGCAGATTAAAGTAATAAAATTGTTCATGGGTGGACAGATTTTTAGGATAATAAGTTCTTTTAGAAGTGGACAGATAAAATGGACACAGGGAGTATTTAAATATCCATATATGCTTCTTAATTTTATGGATTAAATGCAATAATGCATGAGAATTTGTGACAGTGGATGGATGTGTAAACAATAAATTGTAATCGTTTTGGTGTCCTTAATTCTGGTTAAGGTTATATAGTTATAGGATGGAAATCCTATGTTTCATACATCATAGCAAGATACGTGTCTTATTTTTAATATATGACTTAATACTTATTCGGTTTTAAGATTTTTTCAAATAAAAGTTTTTAAAACTATTTTAAAGAAAGAAAAAGAGTCTTTATAACAAAAATTTAGCCCTAAATTAAAACATTTTAAATTTTTAGGGTAAGTTTGACACATTTATGATATTATTGTAATAGCTTTTAGTTTAAAAATAATAAAAAAATGATAACTAGCAATTTGTCCCACGTTAACACTGCGTATATTTATAAAATTTAGTTTGATCAATTTGTTGAGAGAGAAACCAAAAATACTAATATGATGTTCATATATACTTACAAAAATAACAATTAAAGAAAATTTGAAAAATTAATAAACTTATATAGGGGAGAAAATAAAAGGAAATCAGAAAGTAGAAAAAAAAATAAATGTCAGCGTAATTTTTAAGAGAGTGAATTAAAAAAAATTAAACTCTTACATTTAATTATTTTCAATAAATATAAAAAGTATTAAAAAAAATAAATTTTTTGGATAAAATTAGGAATTAATCTATACACAAAACCAACAATTTCTAACTGAGAGGGCAAAAAGTGTATTTTCACACCACATTAACTTTCTTCCAACGAAATTATCATACAATCCGATAAGTAAGCTATCTTATGTCAAATTAGAGGGACATAAAAGAGATTTAATCAGGGATAGAAATAATATATAGGTATAGATTATTTTCTTTATTTATTTTGTTGAAACCAAATAAGAACTAAATTATATATATATATGCATATATTTATTGTCTTAGAGCAAAACCCCCTTTACTACCCCTCTAATTTGGTATAAAATAGTTTACTTGCTCGGCTGGATGGTAATTTCATACTAAGGAAGTTAATGTCGTGTCAAAATGCCTCTTTTATCCTCTTAATTGACAATTGGTAGTTTTTATTGTCGAATTAGTTGGTAATTTTACCCATTAACTAATGTAGTTCACAAACTTCAATATGAGAAAAAGGCAATTAAAAGACCTAATTCTTTGAACATATTATCTTTTCACCTTAAATTCATCTCATCATCTTACTTTTTTTTGTTTTTATTATTAAATGAGAAAATTTCTATAATCGTCATTTAATTGGTTTAAGTATTTCTCTTTAGAAAATTAATTCTTTTTCCAATGTAAACATATTTTTTGCCAAAAAAAAAAGATATTATGTGTTGATAATTGTTGTTCTAGTTTAGTCAATGTTTTGGCAAAAAAAATTTATAATTCAATGTAAGTATATTATATATACTTTTCTTTAAATTATAGATAGCTTAATATAAAATCTTACAATATTATCCAATGACTTTAGAACAAAGTATAAATTTTCATAAAATCCGTTATTGCGAACATACGTAACAGACTGAGGTATGGAGTATGAAAGAAGACAATGAGACGATATAAAGGATTTGTATCCATATCTATATATTGATCTTGGTGAATGAGATTTTTGGAGAATCAATGCGCTAACTCTTAATTTAGTTGACAGGTGCCACATTCAAGTTTCCATTTTTCCAATTGGCCCCGCCTGGTCTGGTGGTAAGGCTTGTGGGTTAGGCTCCCTTTGGAAGATCAGTGACCAGTGCAGTATGCTTAGAGGCTAAATGTGCTGCACTGCCCCCAAAAGGGCTCTTAAGTGTGTGAGAAGTGCGGTTGTGATTGTCTATGTGACAACCCCCTAATCGCACCACAGCAAATACGGCCAAATGTTGTGGTGTAAATTCTCCATTTCCCAGCACTTTTTGATTATTTTAATTAATATCTCTTTTGATTATTTTTTATTTTCATTTCACTGTCACCATTATTTTATCAAATATATATTTTTTTATCGTTAATTTTATTCTCATCATTATAATTTTAATTTCATCACTACAATAACTAATTTCAAAATTTTAATCTCATCACAATTAATCTCACAGCTCTATTAAAGTTAGCCTTAACTTGTCATGTAAACAAAGTGTGATTACCGTCTGCTAGAGCCAAAAAAAAAAAAAAGAAAAAGTTTTCAATTCCTCACCTTTAACAGGGAGCCAGCCGGGCGGACGATGGTATTGTGGTTTGTGTTTGATTTGATGATCATCTCTTCCAACAAAGGGACTTGGTGCGGGTACAAGAAGTTGTCAAGCCAGGAGGAATTCTAGAAAATTGTAAATTAGGGATGCAATTGTGGTTGGAGAATACAAATCTTGCGCGTGCAATATTCTGAACGGATGATAGTGATGCTATTAGGATTTCATGGCGGCTTCACATTGAGCGTAGAAGTTCATCGTGCAGCTTGCTTTTGTAGATAAACAGTGAGTAAGAATTAAAACGAGGTCGTTTATTGTTTTACCCGGTTTAGTAATTTCTAGAAAATATCATCTACCCAATTGGTTTAAAAAATCTAACAAGAAAAAGAAAAAGGACAACCCTATAAATTCCACACTTTCGTCCACCTCCTCCATCATTACCCGTTTTACGTATCTCATTCAATATAACCCAACCCTACCCTCTCTTCTCTTTTCTGCAACGAAGTACATACACCCAACACCTCATCTCAAACCCTAATTTTTCTCCTTCAAGTTTTCCCGAGAAACAAACGCTCTCCCTGTCGTTAAACTCCCATTTGATCTCCTCTCAGTTCCAATTTCAACAAACCCTAAACAAAATCACTTTTAGCTACTCACAGCATTTTTAATTAAATCTCGTTTTCGTATCCCGACGAATTCCCTTTTTTGAAGTTTTGATTAAATTTTGTTTAGAAACGTATAAAGTCCCGATCTCCGTCTCTTTTAATTAATTATTTTATTTTAAAAAAATTTGTTATATTTGTCGATTCGATCTTTGATATTTGATTTGGAGGAAATAGGGAGAAATGGTGGGAGGAGGAAGCAGGAGGGATGAAGGATCGCTGGTGATCAACAACACCAACGTGTTTGCGGCTCTTGAAACTCTCCGAAAGAAGAAGAAATCTGACAAGGACCGAGGCTCGTCTAAGAAATCTTCTTCCAAGTCTCAGCAACAACAACAACAACCGCAAAAAGAACCTGAGCCGCAGGTATTTTGGGCCCCGGCACCGCTTACTGTCAAGTCGTGGGCCGATGTCGATGATGATGACGACTATTATGCTACAACCGCTCCTCCTCAGTCGGTTTGGGGACCCTCTGAGCCTTCTCAGAGTCATGAAGACAAGACCGCCAATGTTGAGGTGAATTAACTTTTTTGATTAAACGATCAATTTTATTCTAATTTCGTTTCTAAATGTTGATTGCCATGGATAATGGAATCCATTAGGATAATTTCATTTAGAATTTTTTCTGGCATTTCTGGCTGGATTTTATTTTGTTATTGTTTGAATGGTTGTGGACAAATATATGAGCGGAAATTCTGGAATTGAAGTCAAATGATTGGAAAATGAACTTTAGAAGCCAATGGTTATTTAATCAGTGTAGTTTGGCCAAAGTTGATAAGCTAAGTGTAGGATTTGGCTTGTGGATGAATTGTTGATTTGAGTTCTCATATATCCTAGATTGTATTTATTGTTTTCTACCTTTTGTCAGGTTTGGAGCCATTTTGGGTGTTAAATTGTTAAACATTTCTGGTGATTGCAGTGTTACTTGCAATTCCTCTTATCATATATCATATGTGTTGCTAGACTTTTTTAATGGTGAAATTCTTTTGAAGTGATACTGAAACTGGGGAAACCATGATTTTGTGCTGAATGTAGATAGGGGCACTCCAAACTCTTCCAGGGGACGGATGTAGTGAGGCTAACCAATTAAATAAGTGGTAGGATTTTCCTAAGTAAAATTAGTAATAGACGCTACTCATGGTTATGGCTTATCACTACCAGCAGTCTTTAGAATGATGGGAATTCATGTTGAAGACAGGATATTTGTTTATAAATTGCATTAGAATGCTAGACATTCTGACAGGTACTATGATTAGCATTGTTAATTCAAGAACCTTTCTCAGAAAAGGAAAAGGTAAAAGAAACTAAAGAATGTTGCATTTGATTTGTGGAACAAATGTCTGATGGAGCTTGAGTGAAAATTTTATTTTTTGGTCTCTCTCTTTGTATGAGATGCTTTTTTTTTTTATGTTTTCTATGCTCTCATAGAAATTAAGGGTGGTTTATCTTGGTTTCATTTTTTTGTTTCTATATTTATTCTAATTTAGTTTTATCCATTAGTTTAGTGTGGTGCTGCTTCCTGCATTTGGGGTTGAGGTCATAGTCTTATATAATCTTCCCAGAATCTACTAATATTTGTTTTTATATTGACTTTTTTTGCAAGCATTATCTACCTTGACACTCCTGCCTGTTTGCTTCCTCTTTGGTTTTCTTTGAGAATAGAATATATGGAAATGTTCTTTTGTTGACCCTCAATCCCTCACAAAGAGAAGGGAGAAAGTCTGGGGAACAAACAAATGGTATGGGCTTGACTCATACATGTCTTGGAGAAAATTGGAATGGCATAGAATATTCTGACTAGAGTTTACTGGCTAGAAGCCAGTTTGGCTTTCCTCTTTGGCCGTCGCAAGTCTCAGTTCTGTCCATGCTTTTCTTATTCTGCCAATGTGATGAGTCCCTTGAGTAGAAATGATTTTTGCCCTGTATGATTTGATGGCTATTATTGATACAGAATGAATGAGAGAAATTAGTTTGCTTTTTGACAAGCAAAATCTCATTAGTTTTTCAATGATCTGCAATTACAGGAAAGTGAGAGTGAAGAAGATATTTTAGATGAAGGTGATGATGATATCGAGGAAGAGCATGACCATGAACCAGAGGTTCCAGTACATCCTGAACCTGTACAAATAAAGGCTCCTGTGGTTCCTGCACCACCCAAGGAGGCAGAAAGACAACTTTCAAAGAAAGAGAGGAAGAAAAAGGAACTTGCAGAGCTGGAGGCTCTTCTTGCTGACTTTGGAGTTGCACAGAAGGAGAGCAATGGCCAAGATGAGTCACAGGGTAATTTTGATGAACTTAGTGGCTTAGTGCTAATACTTCCTATAGTGCTATCTGATTGTTCGTTTACAACATTGTTTCCCTAGTTTCTGCAGAAAGGTTGTTCTGTCATTATTTTTTCCTTGTGTTGAGGTTAGGAAGTGTTGGAATCAAATCTTATATGCTTTTTGTTTGCCAAACAATATTTACAATTGATGCATGTGTTCTAAAGATTGAGTTGTTTGGAAATCCAAGTTTGAAATGTGAAATTCTCTGTCCGAAGTGAATGCATACAGCCTTTTTTGTGCTTAGCTGTAGAGGAGTGTCGTATCCATGTGAACATGACATCTTAGCTGTGAACAAATCCTCCGCTCATATATCTAAAATGGGAAGTCGCTTTAAGCTAGTTCTTTATCTCTTATAATGTAGATGTTGCACAAGAAAAGAAAGATGGAGAGGGAGAAAAGAAGGAAAATCCTCCGGGGGAGTCTAAAAGTGCCAAGAAGAAGAAAAAGAAGGATAAATCAAAGGAGGGAAAAGAATCGCAGGATCAGCCTACTAATACAGAGGCCACCAATGGGCCAGATGAGGCGGCTGCGACTGAACAGACTGAGGAGGATGCTTCTGCTGTTGATGTGAAAGAACGGCTAAAGAAGATGGCATTTATGAAGAAGAAGAAATCTAGTAAAGAGATGGATGCTGCTGCAAAAGCTGCTGCACAAGAGGCTGCTGCAAGGAGTGCAAGGCTTGCTGCTGCAAAGAAGAAAGAGAAGAACCATTACAACCAGCAGCCAGTTCGGTAAAAGCCCCATTTTGTTCTGACATACGTATATGAACATGTATTTCTCGTTGTTCATATGACAATGTGAAATAAACAGTGGGCTCTGCTTCCTTAAAAAGATGACTTCTAGTTGTATTGCGATGGACTAAAAGAAAGCTTTTATCTTTTTTGCTTTTTGGATCTCTTACTGTTGCTCGGTTATGAAGGAACACATTGTTTGGCAGTTTTGTTCGCCGAAAATTCTT
Source organism: Microcos paniculata (assembly GCA_030664755.1). NCBI lineage: Eukaryota > Viridiplantae > Streptophyta > Magnoliopsida > Malvales > Malvaceae > Microcos > Microcos paniculata. The sequence goes on along the minus strand of CP131459.1, from coordinate 33,564,243 downwards.
CTTTGGACAGCAGCTGAACTTGATTCATCTGTGTATTGTAGTTCTTACGTATTCTTGGTGCTAAGTTTTTGGTCGGACGAGACGATGAGTATAACGGAGCTGTTATGTGAATTGTGAATGCGTCATTACATTCATTGCGAGCCAATGCTTCTTGAGGTTAAATGACGATTATATTAAGCTTAATTAATTATTACTAATTTGGAATTATCTTTCGTGAATGCTTATCCTTTCCTTTTCCCCGTTGAGTCATTGACACAGTCTTCGCAGCTCTGATTGTTGAAGCCCAATTTCCATGAAAATGTATATTCCACCTCTGAATCGGGCTACTCGCCGCTTCAATTGTTTTCATCGCATTCATGATAAGGATTACATGATGCCGCTCTAGTGCTCTTCTTCTTCATTTTTTATTATTTTTTTATAAATCTCTCGTAGGATACCCCAAAAAATGGGTTATCAATACAATAAAATTTTTAAATCATCAATCATATATATTACCTGACGTTACAATTTTTTTTTAAAAAAAAACTGATGTTAAAAGGATCAATACACATTCATAGATTGACGTTATATTATGGGTGATCATTGATGTCGTTTTTAAAATTATTATTGCTATTGCTATTATTATTTACTAAACACAAGAATTATTTTTTGGCCAAAAAAGAAAACACAAGAATTATTTACCATCCTTTGTGCAAGTACAAGTATTCACACCTTATTTAACGAATTTAATTTCCTCTCAAATATTTGTCTTCCAAATTCCTTTTTCATAAATGAAATTTCCAACGACCGAGAACCTGGTTTATTGTACAACATATTTGCCGTTTGGCTCTGGCTGGCCGATGAGGTCAATCTTGCCATTTCCTATATTCATCACTAGCACTAGCTAGCAGTGTCGACTTTCGTGAATAATCTCTGTCAATCTCCACAAAATTCCCCCTTTTCTTGATTTTTGTTTTCCCTCTATTGCCACGCCATTAAAAAAGAAAAAAAGAAAAAAAGAGAAAGAACAAAAACAGAACACTCTCGCATTCGAAACTCGAAAGCAAAGCCAGACAAGCAATCCCATTCTTTTCTCTTTCCGTCTTTTGTTTCTAAGAAGAGAGAACCAAAAAAAGTAAAAAAAGAAGAAGAAGAGCAACGAAGCGGCGAGTTTTCTCAAGTTTTTACGCCATTCCCATTCCCAGGTTTCCTTCGTTTTCGCTCGGTGAAAGAAAAAAACTTTTTAATTTTTAGTTTTCTTTTAATACACTACTATATAGTTTAAAAGCGAATATTGTGTGATTTGTTGAATTTTAAATTTTAGGGTTTTTCTGGGATGTTTGCAAATTTTGAGATAGTCTAGATTCAAAGGGGACTAAGAGCAAGTAGGTTCTTGGTCCCCAACAGAATGAGTTAAGCCTATGAGGTGAAGAGGAAGAAGACAATGAGCCTTAGCCTCAATTCCCCATTTCTCGGGATTCCACTTGGAAGCCCTTTGAATGGTAAAAGAAGCAATGGGAATGGCTTTGATTTTGATAGAGGGAAGCTCTTCAGAAGAACAATTCGCAAGCGTGTGTTTTCAGAGAAGCAGAATGATTGGATTGCTCAAGCAATCAGGTTTTCCCACTTTTGCGGGAAAAATATTGAGTCGTTTAGGAAAACTATTGGGTTCAGAAATGGGTTTGTCACAAAAAGTGTTAAGGGGCCGTTTGCTGGGAGCAAGGCTCTAGTCAGGTCCTTGTCTCCAATGTGGAATGAGGGGTTACTATTGGTTAGGTGCTCTGTTCTTGTGGCTGTCATGTCTGGTGTATGTTTATTGGTTTGGTATGGGCAGAAAAAGGCTAAAGGCTTTGTGGAAGCAAAACTTTTACCTTCGGTTTGTTCTGTGCTTAGTGAATATATGCAGCGTGAGATTGATTTTGGTAAAGTTAGGAGAGTTTCACCATTAAGTATCACGTTGGAAGCATGCTCTTTTGGGCCTCATTGTGAAGAGTTCTCTTGTGGTGAGGTTCCCACTATGAAAATTCGTGTTCTGCCTTTTGTGAGTTTGAGGAGGGGGAAGATTGTAATAGATGCAGTTTTGTCTCATCCAAGTATTTTGATTGCACAAAAGAAGGATTATACTTGGCTTGGAATACCCTCTTTTGAAGAGGATGGTCTACAAAGGCATTTGTCAACTGAGGAAGGGATTGATTACCGTACAAAAAGCAGGAGGCTTGCCAGAGAGGAAGCTGGAACTCGCTGGGCCAGAGAAAGGGATGATGATGCTAGGAAAGCAGCAGAGATGGGTTATATTGTTTCAGAGCGAAGTTTGGATAGATCTGAAGATGATACAGTTAAAGAGATAGGTCCTTCAGCTGAAATAACGAGCTCAAAGTCATTTTCATGCATGGATGATAAGATGCATTGGAGGGATCATCATTGTGTGGACACTGGTGTAAATTATGAGATGAAGCATGCTGAATTGGAGAAGTCATTTGGTGTGAAGATTCCAGGTTCAGGCATTACATTGTGGCCAAAAGTTATAAAAGGGTCTAAAAGGAACAAATTTAAGAAAAAGTTTAATGGGAGCGATACCTATACTGCCGGTGTAGCTGCCAAGAGGAGAATCCTTGAGCGTAGTGCATCAGCAGCGCTTGCATATTTCCATAGTCTATCCCAAGAGGACTCTGGTGATTATTCAGAGGGACCTGGAAGTTATGATTTGTCAGAGCTTAATAACCTCTTGGTGAGAAGTCAAGATGAGTCTAATGTTAAAACTTCTATTGACATTAATTCTGGCGAAGGAAGTTTAATCACTTTTAATCAGTGTGGAGAACAATGTGAAGAAACAGAAAACCAGCATATTACCATCTACGACACTTTAGGGAATTTCAATTTCATACGTGATCCGTTTCTTATGACTGTTGAAAGACTCAGCGGAGTTAGAAAAATTGGCAAAAATGTTCCATATGATGGGAATGCTGCAGGTTTTGTTAAAACCACAAGTTCTAAGGTAGATGCTGAAAATTTGATTGGGGTTGGAAATGGAAACAAGGATGAGAATGCATCCGAGGCTGAAAGGAGTCAGGCATCTCAAAACCTTAATAACATAAAGTCTGATCCCTCTCCTTCAGCATACCATTCAGTCACGTTTTGGCCATTAGGCTTGAAATTTAGGTTGCCTTCTTATCCTGACAACTTGGGGGAATGGTTTTCCAATCTTGTAGCTGGATCTCTTCAAAGCCTTAAATTTGGTGTGGCTCCAAAGGTTGAAGATATTGTTGCAGAACTTGTTGATGGGGTAGATGTGGTGCAAAGTGAAGGCATTGAGAAGATGCTTCCAGTTAGCGTAGATTCTGTCCAATTCAAGTGTGGAACGCTGATGCTGTTAGCATTTGGTGACAGAGAGCCCAGGTGCTAACTCAACTTGCCTTTTTCACTTTGTACTTATATTGGCATTTACATATGTATATTTATATATTTCAATGATTTTTTTTTATGTACCATGACTGGCGAGTGGCAATATAGCTTTTCATAGTCATGCATCTAATTCTATTAAACAGTTTGACTCATACACCTATATTAAATACTGATGCGAAAATCCTCTTTGGTTTTCGCTGGATGATTTTTATTTCCATTAGAAGATTAAATATTAGTATTAAGAAAACAAGAAAATAACTGTTAGAAGATTTAATATCAATGTTACTATTGTTTATTCACTTATTATTAAGAGAAAAAAAATTGGAAATAGCTGTTCTGGGAATCTGATTGATGAAGTGGCAGGAAAAGTTTATTCTGTATATTATGATGTAGATAAAGGAAAAAAGCAAAATTAAATTTGATTTCTCTTCATTCTCCTACTCATTCTTTTGTCTGTCATGGGTAAATAAATGCACTTTTCTCAGATCAATTAGAGTTGTAGTTTATCATATTAGTTAAAAGCATTTCCTATCTTATGCATGCATATCAAGTGACTTTTTGTGTACAACAAGATATGGGAGTTCATATGTACCTTTCACCTGTGTATCTCTGAGTTCCCTTATACCCTACTTGATGCCATAAGGAAGAGATGATTTCTAAGGTTTTGCTTGTGCTTCTTAGACTTGTGGTGGTAAAATATAGTTGTTTTACGTGGTATGGTTTCTGCTGGTAATCTAAGGGTAGCGTTTGAAATGCTGTATTTGAAAAATTCAAGGGTTTTTGAAATGCTTGCATTTTAAGATGCGGTATTTGAAACTCATTTGGGCCAGAGTGAACAACATTACAATGAATTTTGTAAAAGAAAATGGGACTTACATAAAAAAAGGAGTAAAAAATGCAAACCAGAATCAATCGTGCCTGATCCTCACTTTTGCATCTACTTTCCACCACTGTGGCACTACTGCACCGTACCTTTCAAACTCTATAATACACAACCATCAAAATTGCCACTTGAACCATGAAAGTGACTGTTAAAATAACTCTAAACCATATTTAAGACAGTCAAAGGTCCATCATTTGACCACTCCCAAGTTTCTTAAACTAGATATGAATTGTGTAACTGAAATTCTCAACATTCAGTATCCAAATTTCTTAATCAAACGTGCTTTAGGAATGAAGGCAAGTATTGACTATGAAGACAAACAAGAAGGATGATGAAATCAAAATTGTAGTAGAGGACATAGAGAGAAAAAGCACTGAAATTGATGTTGGTGATATTTTCTACAAAATGAAGATGTCTGTGATTGGAGAGCAACAAAATTGTTCTATTGCTAAGAAAGCTTTGCTCTCTTCTGGCATTTTGTTTCTTTCATGGCTACTTATTTGAGTTAGATTACATTTTAATATGTGGTCTCTTCAGGCTTAACTTAAAACACATAATGGTCCCTCAAAACACTGGTCTATAATGCAGACGAATTTGCCAACTTCGTTGTGGGGGTTTGTTGAACAAAGTATATGAAGCATTTTTGAAATTTGAAATTCACTCTTGAAGTATTACCCCTCCTTTAAATACTTTATACAAACATCCTTAGTCAATTTGATTTTGTTTCTTTTCTTTAATCTATCATGTCCGGAAGAAGTTTATAAACATGAGATGCTCTTATGTAAGTTCTAGCTTTAAAACTATTAATATTTTTTCCAGAGAGATGGAGAATGTTAATGGATATGTGCAGTTCCAAAATCATTATGGCTGTGTGCATGTACAACTCAGTGGTAACTGTAAAACATGGAGATCAGATTTGGAGTCTGAAGATGGTGGCTGGTTGTCTACGGATGTTTTTGTGGATATTTTAGATCAGAAATGGCATGCAAATTTAAATATTTCCAACCTCTTTGCTCCGGTAAGGTATACAATGGATGGGTTGCTTAACTTTCTTTCTGCATTTGATCCAGCTTGAGTTGATTTCTATGTTTTTTCTATTTGTGTTTTCCTACAGCTTTTTGAAAGAATTTTAGAAATTCCAATCACATGGCTTAAAGGAAGAGCCACTGGTGAGGTGCTTTTCTGACTTAACTTTGTTTTTCTTTTTCCTTTTTTGCTTTTTTATGGCCTTACAATAAGATACATTTTGTGTTGTGATCTTTGGCAGCAATATGGTTAACCAAGTCAATTTTTACGCATTTAGTACCATGTTGAGTGTTACTTTTGAGATTAGTATTTTGATATGATATTTATGATCTCTTTCACTCCCTTTGCTATTTACTTATATGTACATGTGAAATTTCCTAATTAATCTCATTGACGTCGCTGAACTGCTTCCATCTTTTACTTTGCAATCTCCCATTGTTAAAGATGAAGGATGGGACTGATACAAGAGCATCATAAAACTGATTTTAGCTTGTAAAATGGTTGATATTTATCAGAGTTGAGCAGTATGATCTGAGTCTGTCCCCCATGCCCACTTGCAACAATTTTACGATAAAATGGAGGGATGTTTTATTTAGTTCTTTCATTTGAATCATCACCCGGAAAAGACTAAAATGGCATTGGGCAACATTGACTTAGGCTCTAGAGCTTTCATTTCTTGCCCTAGTATGTGGTAAAGTTTCCACCAAGTTTTGTGACAGTGTTCTGTTATAGAATTAAAAAGAATGTAATACTCTACTATGGTAGTTGAAGTAATGATTGGTTGACATCTATAGCCTGGTCAACTTTCTTTATTGACAGGACTATATTCTGCTATAAAAGGAAAAAGAGTCTAATACTCTACTTACATTACAGAACTAAATCGGTTGATATCTATAACCTTATGAAGTGGTGTATCGGCAGGTGCATTTGTGCATGTCAAGAGGGGAGACGTTTCCTAATCTTCATGGACAGCTTGATGTCTCAGGGTTGGACTTTCAAATATATGATGCTCCATCACAGTTTTCTGTATGTCCTTGTTTATCTTCTCTATAATGCTTGCTTGCTTACAATTTCATAAAGATATTTCTTGTAGCATGTTTTACAATTTAAGAGTGTCTAGTAGTAGCTAATACTGCAAAAAACATCATTTATTGAGTTTGGGGTAGGAGGTCCTGGATATGAATCTTCTTTTGCATATTGTAGTTGCTAATTTGCCATGTTCTGTATGATTTATGCCATAAGATGTATGACTCACTATGGTCTTTTAGTGATGTGTTCTAGCATCCAGTAGTAACTAGCACAGGACAAACTTTAGTTTTCTGGGTAGAAAGCATATGAGATCTGAAAGTCAGTTTATGTATTTTGTTGCTTAGTTGCTTCTTTTCCATTTTTCATACATTTTTTTTCATGCTGACATGATGGACAAGTGTTTGTTTCTGATGTTGATATATTTGGGGACTCTTGAATGCTTTAGGGGTGTGTGTGTGTATTTTTTTTCGGTTCTTACAGGTACATTCCAGTCTATTAATTTAAAACTATGGCATTGAATAATATATATCCTTAGGAAGGTATTATGATCAATTAACATAATATTTGTAGAGTTGGTAAGTATTCCTTGTTTGTGGCTTTGTATGGATCAAAGACTGGGATAAGAGAAATTGCTTCATATATGCCACTTGCTAGGATGTTCAAATTCTGAAGTGGGTGTAGGTGTTGGGAAATAATTTTCTCGAGAGCCAGTTTTTATTTTTCTCCTAATTGGATATGCCACCATTTTGAAGAGAGTATACCAGCATTTTATAAATTCATCTTAATGTTTGCTGTCTTTGTGCTCCTAATTATTTTGCTCCCCATTTCTTTCTCAATTTTTAATGAAAATTGCTTGATTTTGTATTTTAGACTGCCCTATCCTTGTTTTTCCACTATTTTTCACAAACTTCAGCAATCTAAAGCTAGTACAGGACTAAATGCTATTGGCCAGGGCCTTGAGATTTGGTGATGTTGGGAAGGATGTTCTTAGTTCTTACATGTCTACATCCTTGATATTGTGGCAATGTTAGATTGCTTTTCTACTTTGGGTGGTGTCATGAGGATATGGTTTTCTTTAAGATTTTCTCTTCTTGTTTCCCATTGGTTAGATGCAAAATGGTTGTATTTAGTTGAAGGGTTTTCCTTGTTCTGAATCCGTTGACTGGGGTCTAAACATTTGATAAAGATGGTTTTGTGGAACAAAGAACAAAAAGGAATTTTGCACCTAAGAATAGATGTAGCCGAAGGCAGCACCGTTTGGACACAAGTCAATCAGACCTTGGGTTCCTGTGGATATAGCAAGAAAATAGGAAAAGGAAGAGACATGATTTCTGAGCTATGGACAATTTCTGGGCTGTGCATGAAACTAACTGTTTTGCAGCCCTAATTTCTTGAGATTAACTGTTGTTTCTTGAGTTCTATATATTCATGTTGTTTGTAAGCATCACATCGATTCTGTGTCCCTCTTTTGTTTATAGTTAGTGTTATTATCATCGATTCTTGATGTTTGAGACTGGAAAAGTACTCCTAAAGATCTATCCCTTCTCCACTTTCCTTTTGATTGTTATATGTTAAGGACCAAATTCTTCATTGTACATTGAAAGTATAAATCTATCATCTATGCTTTACTTTTAATTTTTCAGGACATTTCCGCAAGTTTATACTTCCGGGGTCAACGAATATTCCTACATAATACAAGTGGCTGGTTTGGCAGTGTTCCTTTAGAAGCTTCTGGAGATTTTGGCATCCATCCTGAGGAAGGAGAGTTCCATTTAATGTGTCAGGTACGTTCTTGCATGTTTTCTGGCCAGTTGTTGAATGTTTTTGGACACAGTTGTTGAAAATCTATCTGTTTGATTGAAGTGCAAGGCCTTATCTTTTTGCTCAGCTAAAAGTGATGGTTCTGCACGTGGTAAATTAAGTTTGGATTTGAGCTGTTATTCGGTCGGACTTTTAGAGAAGGGGATAATTCTTATTGATGGTTGGATGGTGTGTTTAGTTACTTCTTTACTGCTTGAACATATGATTTGTTAGGTCATGGTTTCCAGATCAGTCAAATTTGAGGTTTGTTGTGGCCTTTTATTTAGGTTGTGCTCATTTCTTGTCCATTTGTTTGAACTGGCATTAAAGTTCTCAAGTTTTTTGTTGCCAATTAGTTGTTACTCCAAACTTGTTGTTCATAGACTTGTTCCACTTGTTCAGTTAGTATTTTCAAGTTAGGGGAGTTATGACTGGTGTTATCTCATATCAATTAAGTATGGGTATTGTTCTGATGTTAAATAATCTGGTTAGTCCATTTCATCTATTGCCAAATGGTTTTAGGCCCATTGTTTAATATGATCCTTGTCTGATTGTTCTTATATATGTGAAGACATTGAAGTCAAACTTCCTTTTACTCCATTAGAAGATACAAGTTTTGCAATATGAAATACTAGCCTAGATTTGTTACATTTTAAACTTCAATTTTTTCTTCTTTTGTGGCAAGAATGTTATTCTACTTTATCCTTTAGCCTCAGTTGGTGCTAGCTTTAAAATTGAATGTTTGAAGTTGGATTCACATCTGAAGATGAGTGTAACTTGATGATCACTACAAAAATGCTGCATAAAAGCAGCTTATGTCTGTATATTCACCTTTTAGCATGGGAATGGGAGTGTCTATAATTCTGTGTCTAATGACGGAGCTCCTCTTTTAAATTTATAAGAAGGTTTGCATAACGTGCATATTGCATTGTGACATTGATATCTGAACTTAGTCTCTAGAAAAGAAGTCATGACTTTCAATCTAATGTATTTCCTTTGAGCAAATTTTTTGTGGTCCTTTGTTTTTTTAATGACTTGTAGTGTTTTATTCTTCGTACATTCTCTAATTGCATCACCATTACTTTATTTCCAGGTTCCATGTGTGGAAGTAAATGCCCTGATGAAAACTTTCAAGATGAAGCCTTTGTTGTTTCCAGTATGCAATCTATTTTATCATCATTATTATGACTCTTTTTACGACAAGATCCTTGGTTAAGTGTACAGTATGACATATTCTGCAGGAGGTTTTTTATTCTTGTGAATTAATGTCTACTAATTTTAGTACTTATGATCCTTAACATCATCAACTTTCCTTTTAATTAGACGTAAATAGTGCTGAATGGTATAGTTCCTCATATGCTTTAGGTCTATCTTTTAATCTTTATACTATTCCTATTATTGAGGGATTTAGTTATATGGTTTCATCTTGATCTCTCAATATTGATTTTATCTGCTTTTCATCTTGAATGCAGTTGGCTGGTTATGTGACGGCTGTGTTCAACTGTCAAGGTCCATTGGATGCCCCTATTTTTGTAGGGAGTGGAATGGTGTCTAGAAAGATATCCTACTCTGTCTCTGATGTTCTTGTATCTTCTGCATCTGAAGCAATGTTGAAAAACAAGGAGGCTGGTGCAGTGGCAGCATTTGATCGTGTTCCATTTTCATATCTGTCTGCTAATTTTACCTTTAATGCTGATAACTGTGTACGTTTGTTTTCAGTAGAAAATCTTGTGTGTTAAGATGAACTTTATTTGAATATAAATGCGCTGGTCAGGTTTTGTAAATTTGTTTCACATGTGATAGGTTGCCGACTTGTATGGAATTAGAGCTAGTCTTGTAGATGGTGGCGAAATTCGAGGGGCAGGAAATGCATGGATTTGTCCAGAGGTATGTTGGGATTTTCCTTTCTTTCCTAATTGGGTAGGCCGGGAAAAACTGGATTGGCTTGGATTGTCATCTTATTCAACACTTACTTTATCATGACTGTATGCATCATTGTCCTCCATTTTGCTTCATTCTGTGTATCACGATCTGTTTGTGGGCTATGATATCTGAATTGCGGAGCTGGATTGGCAATTTTTACATGTTGAAGATGTTATCTTCTGGGCTTTCATTGCTGCTTTTCCAATATTCTTTTTCATTGTTTGTGATCTTACCATTATGACTGTTATGCATTGATGCCTCTTCTATATTGCAATAGTTCATGATTGGTTTCCTACTACATGGGTTGGCATCTTTTGATGTCTTAGCTTTAGCCCTTTCTATAAGTAGTTGGCAAAGTGAAAATACAATGGTAGAAGTATGTTTCTTTGTCCTATGAAACATTACATATTCCAGTTATTTCCAGTGCCATTCTGATTTGCAATACTTATATTGGACAGGGTGAGGAAGATGATTCAGCAATGGATGTAAATTTCTCTGGAAATTTGTCCTTTGACAAGATTATGCAAAGATATATACCGGGTTATCTTCATCTTATGCCGCTGAAGTTGGGGGATTTAAGTGGAGAGACAAAACTTTCTGGATCACTTTTGAAACCGTAAGTTGATGAGCTTTCCTCCTTGATTTGGTTGGCTTAAATTTCCTCCTGCATCAGTAAAGTTGGGGGATTTATGTAGTCAATCAGTTTTATTTCTTCACTTTTTGTTTGTTTCTTCATTGATGTTGCTTACTTTAAGTCAGCTTATTCGCATTTCTTTTGAACATAGGAGGTTTGATATCAAGTGGACTGCACCAAAAGCTGAAGGGTCATTTAGTGATGCGCGAGGAGATATAATGATTTCACATGATTGTATAACTGTTAATTCTTCATCTGTTGCTTTTGATTTGTTTACAAAAGTTCAGACTTCATATCCTGAAGCGTACTGGCTAAACAGAAGAGAGTTCAATGAGAAGAGCTCTGTGCCATTTATCATTGAAGGGGTGGAGTTGGACTTACGTATGCGTGGTTTTGAGTTTTTCAGCCTGGTCTCCTCTTATACTTTCGATTCTCCGAGGCCTACACATTTGAAAGCATCTGGAAAAATAAAATTTCATGGAAAGGTTCTTAAGCCTTGTATTACCAGTGAGCAAGACTTTGGTCCCGATCGGCAACTTGATGATATGACAGATAACAGAAGCAGACAGAGTCTCGTTGGTGACTTGTTGATCTCAGGTCTCAGGCTAAATCAGTTGATGCTGGCACCTCAGTTGGCTGGGCAGTTGAGCATCTCTCATGACTCTATCAAGGTGCTGCCTTCAAACTTTCACCACTAAGCAAGATACTTACTGTAGCTCTATTCTGTTTGTGTTGTTTTTTTATTTTGGATGAAAGTTTCTGTCTGTGTTGAGGGTCCTTTATACTGCTAAAAAACTTTATGTCGTCATTATCTACTGCTAGATATGAGGAACCTGAAACACATCCAGTATTTTATAGTTAAATTATAATATTTGTGGTGGATGTGCATAGCTTTTATTATTTTATACCCATCTATTGCTAATTCTTTTTACTCACTTACTTACCACGAAAATGTGTTCTACCGGGTTGCGCAGTTAGATGCCACAGGTAGGCCGGATGAAAGTCTTGCAGTTGAAGTTGTGCAGCCCTTACAACCTGGCACTGAGGAGAACTTGCAAAATGAAAAATTATTCTCCTTTTCTCTTCAAAAGGGGCAGCTGAGAACTAATATTTGTTTGCGCCCGCTGCATTCTGCTACCTTGGAGGTATCTTAAGATCCTTCCAGTTTAGATTTAAATTTTGTGTTACTAAGCGTTCTTGATATGAAAGCCAAAGGTAAAATGAAGTTGAACCTTTCATGCTCTCGTGTTTCTTGCTTGTAGATACGCAACTTGCCACTTGATGAATTGGAGCTTGCTTCACTTCGTGGGACGATACAGCGGGTAAGCTTTCACCATCAAGACTAGGAGAAATTTAACACTAATAGCAGAGATTACAGTTGCGATGAGATAATAGCCAGGCAGGGAGGGAGTGAGAGAGAGAGAGAGTTAGAATTACATGCATAGCCTGTATAATAAGTTTCTGTTATTTGGAAACTGGCTAGGATCTCTGAGGTTGAGGATATTGGGAGTGGCTTTTAATTTCCATCTTTATTGTTTTCATTTTTGTTTTCTATATTTGACAGAGTAAACAAAAAGGAAGGTGGGTGGCTGTGATTTCTGCAAATTACCCTATTGGGAAACTTTTCTTGAATCTAAAAGTAGTTTCTGTCATCTACTGTGGTGTTTGTCTCGATGGTCGTAAGCTGTTTCTGGTCTCCATCATTTTGCTAATGGTGTTTATGCTACTATTTCCACTTTCAGGCAGAAATACAGCTTAATTTCCAGAAAAGAAGGGGTCATGGTATTTTATCTGTGCTTCGGCCTAAATTCAGTGGTGTGCTTGGTGAAGCCTTAGATGTTGCTGCTAGATGGAGTGGTGATGTTGTGAGTTTTTTAAGCTTCGATATCATCTATATGCCTATTTTTTCTGGTTATTAATCAACTCATCTCACAAGAATCTTTGTGTGATTAATATGTGTATGTGTGTATGTTTTTTTCCTGTCGGTTAATGGGTTGGCAATTCTTTCAAGCAAGTTCTATTTTAAGTTTGACTTCTACTAGAAGTGCTTCCTACATGATCAGAACTTTCTTTACCAATTGCATGTGTACATTGTTGGGTTGAAAATCTCTCCTTTTCATTTTTTAATTTTTTCTCTCTAAAAGTTTTATTTGAAGTGTTTTTTATTTTTCTCTGAAACTGTTCTCCAGGCTTGTTCTACCCTTAGTTTTCATTTAGTACTATTTTAGATTATGTAATTAAAATTTGTTAAATTGACTGGAGCAAACTAAATTTGTAAACTAACATCAGTTATACTGTACTGATACTATGACTGGAAACTTCAGTATTTAAGTTGGTTGTTGCCAATTTTTACTTCAATTCAGCAGTAGACTTATTTCCAGTATTGCATTGTAAAGACATTCTAAAATCATTAATGACACTATCACTATAGTAGTTAACTGTATTGCATGATGTAGACACTGAAAACAATGTGGTTAATGTTACTGGCTGACGTCTTTTGTAGATCACGCTTGAAAAAACTGTTTTAGAGCAAATCAATAGCCGTTATGAGCTTCAAGGTGAATATGTATTGCCTGGCACCCGAGACAGAAACCTTTCTGACAAGGGCAGGGGCGGCTTGCTTGAACGAGCAATGACTGGGCATCTTGGTAGTGTCATATCCTCCATGGGAAGGTGGAGAATGAGACTGGAAGTTCCTCGAGCTGAGGTTGCTGAAATGCTTCCACTTGCAAGACTCTTGTCTCGTAGTACAGATCCTGCTGTTCGCTCTAGATCAAAGGTTGTCTTTTGGTTTATTTACTGAAATGGATGATACTTCAATTCTGTCTAGGCAACTTAGACACTTCTGACCACATAGAAGTCACCACAACTATCAACAATCTGGAGCTGGCCGGTCTATGTTTCATCAGGAAGCATTTTGCTAGTTGCATTATCTATATCTCTTTGTTATGAATTCAGTACATTTTACCATAGTCAAACATTTTCCAAAATGAAAAATGAGAGGATCAAATTGTTTTTGAACACCATTGAATGGTCTCACAGTAGAATTTATATTCAATTGGGCAACACAAAACTCTTTAGATTGATGTGTAACTTATGTCCAAAATGGAAAAGAATAGAACTTCTATTGATGTCTGTCTATGTTAACTGTTTAATTATTTACTGGTCCACTTTTTAGGTGCAGATGTTACTAGAAATATATCAATTATTCTGAGTTAGAAGCAGAACAATGTCAATTGAAAAGAAAATGTGGGAATTTACATATATGTACCATAGGAGTGAGAGTTTTTAATATCTAAGGAAGATTATGATACTGTTAGCACATGACAAATATCATTGTGTGTGATTTGGGATTACACATCAGATACCTGGTGGTTCTTTAATTAGATGCATGCAGGTAATATGAGTAGAGAGTAGAGACTTCCAACTGTTTTTATTTCTGTTTTTTCCCACCTTAATGCTTAATTGTGCACACTGGGAATTTTCTTTCCCGTTTAGTCATTATGGATGTTCCATGGATATTGAAATGAACTTGCTGGGAGCTGAAGGTGAGATTGAGGATAAGGAATGCTCTACATTGAAATTTCTGCTTTCTTAACCTATGTTTTTTTTTTTCTTTGGATTAAGGAGTATTCTTGAGTGGTTATTACTTTCAAATTGAATTATGACTCTGCATACTTCTTGATGCTATCTTCAGGATCTTTTCATGCAAAGTTTGCAGTCAGTAGGGGTGTATACTGAGAGTCTTCAAGACTTGCTTGAGGTACTTCGTCAACACCTAATCTTCCTTTCTAATATAGAAGCTGCAATTTGGAATACATTTTTTATTTGTTCTTCTGTAATTAGAATGAGATGCATTTTAAGGTCCTGCTTTCTCGTATCTCCACGGAGATGAGCTGGATTGGAAACACGGAAAAATTTAATTTTGTACTTTCCTATGCTTTTAACAGCCTTTTGAATTACAGGTAATACGAGGTCATTACACTGCATCAAATGAAGTCATTCTTGACGACTTAAGTCTCCCAGGTTTAGCAGAACTTAAGGGCCGCTGGCATGGTTCCCTTGATGCAAGTGGTGGAGGCAATGGGGACACCATGGTATGCATTTTCCAACATGAACATAATATGAATATATTTCAAAAATTGTTTAGTTGTCAAATAAAAAATATAGTAGTTAATAGTAAGATCAGCCAACAACCATGGTTGGGACTGGTGCAAAAAATTGTGTGAAATATCATCAAGATTTCTTGTTACAACGCATTATGAAACAAGATCATTGATATGTACTTCCTTTGTAGTTCTTCAAATGGGAAAAGCCAAGTTTCTATCCGTTCATGATCTTTTATTAAAATCTGGATGCCTGTTACTAGCTCCATCTTAGGAACTGTTGGATTTGAACGCTCCAGGTGTATAAATGAGCATCATGACATGCACTCCTAGAACAATATTCATAATTATTCTCGAACTCAAAATTGTATGCAGTTTTCGTGATTTTGAAGTTTACCATTAAGTGGAAATAGATCAAAATCTTGATGAGAAAATTAGCAGTTTAAGCTATTCTTATAAGGGGTGTATGTGTGCGTGTGCGTGTGTATTAATTTATGCTGTTGCTTTTGGATCACAGGCTCCTACCATTCTTTGGGGACCTTCTGTTTCTATCTCCTCTTATGTAGTGGGTCTTATAAATGTTCTCTTCCATTTGCATTTTTTAAGGACAGACAGATTGACAATTTATCATTTCTAATAACTCTTTTGAACTTCTTTAAAATGTGGCATATTTCCCTTGTTGTTATTTGTTCTTTTAAATATTTTTCAGGCAGAATTTGACTTTCATGGAGAGGATTGGGAGTGGGGAAGCTACAACACTCAGCATGTTGTGGCAGTGGGTGCATACAGTAATGATGATGGTTTGCGTCTTGAGAAAATTTTTATCCAAAAAGATGATGCAACAATCCATGCTGATGGAACTTTGCTGGGGCCAAAAACCAATCTTCATTTTGCAGTTCTAAACTTTCCTGTTAGTCTAGTTCCGACTCTAGTGCAGATTATTGAATCATCTGCCACTGAGGCTGTTCATTCGTTGCGACAATTATTAGCCCCAATTAAAGGTATATTATACATGGAAGGAGACCTCAGAGGAAGTCTAGCAAAACCAGAATGTGATGTACAAGTAAGGCTCCTGGATGGTGCCATTGGGGGCATTGATCTTGGGCGAGCTGAAGTTGTTGCTTCCCTAACCTCAAGCAGCCGTTTTCTGTTCAATGCGAAATTTGAACCAATCATCCAAAATGGCCATGTGCACATACAAGGAAGTGTTCCTGTTACTTTTGTCCAAAATAGTATAGCCGAGGAAGAAGAAACAGAAGCAGAGAGAAGGGGGACAACTTTAGTTCCTGGCTGGGTGAAGGAAAGGGGTGTAGAGTCCACTGATAAAGCTAGTGAGAAGAAAACCTTTCGAGAGAGAACAGAAGAAGGTTGGGACACTCAGTTGGCAGAAAGCCTGAAAGGTTTAAACTGGAATGTCTTGGATGTGGGAGAAGTTAGAATTGATGCTGATATTAAGGATGGAGGCATGATGTTGTTGACAGCATTATCTCCTTATGCAAACTGGCTTCATGGCAATGCGGATGTCATACTTCAGGTGTGTTAGCTAGAGATACTTGTTAAAACTAATCTGCATGAAATTTAATCCAAAGTTTTTTGTTTTTTATTCATTTGAGGAAGGGAGAAACCAAATGGTTGAGTGCAACCCATAGTGATTCAGTATTAACTCTGAATAGTCCTTTTTATGTGTTCCAAACTTAACAGGTCAGAGGCACAGTTGAACAACCTGTGCTTGATGGATCTGCATCATTCCACAGGGCATCCATATCTTCTCCAGTACTCAGAACACCACTAACAAACATTGGTGGCACTGTACATGTAAAATCGAATAAATTATGCATTGCTTTATTGGAGAGCAGGGTAAGCAGGAGGGGAAAGCTGTTTGTAAAAGGGAATTTGCCCCTTAGAACAAGTGAAGCATCATTGGGTGATAAAATTGATTTGAAATGTGAAGTTTTAGAAGTACTGGCAAAGAACATTCTGAGGTGCATTTCTCTTTCTTGGAGCTTCATTTAGAATTCTTTATATAATAATTTTGGTCCTCAATGCTGATTCTTCCGTGATTGTAAGTATTGACTGAAGGCGGTAGTTCCTGCATTACCCTACCAATTGCCTACTCTCTACGGTTGCCATTCATGCTCGAGATGATTGCTTGGCTTTTTATTAGCTTACTAATATATATATATATATATATATATATTAAATGTCCTTCATGTGTTGATTGTTGAGAACTGACATCTTGGTAAAATCAGTGGCCAGGTTGACACCCAGTTGCAGATAACCGGTTCCATTCTGCAGCCTAACATCTCAGGGAATATTAAATTGAGCCATGGAGAGGCATATTTACCACATGATAAGGGTAGTGGAGCTGCACCTTTTAATAGGCTGGCATCAAATCAGTCCAGGCCTCCAGTTGCTGGAGTCAATCAAGCAGTTGCTTCTAGATATGTCTCATGGTTTCTCAGTTCTGAACCTTCTTCTTCAAGGACCAAACTTCCACAACCCTCTGGTAGTATATGCTACTTTTTATTTTGAATTCTGATGCCTTTCTTTCTTGCAAGCAGTTGCTGAATACTTTAATGGAATTGAGACTACTATTGGTGGAAACAGCACATGGTTTTAAAATTAATTTTTTCAGTAGGCATTATTCAAATATAAATTTTTCAGGAATTGGGTCAAACTTACAGGTAATCTAGAAAATGTTATCTTTTGATGCAATTATGTATACCGCACCCTTCCCCACCGCCGCACCTGCGGCCCTCCCACCCGGCCCTACTCCTCCTAGACAATTCATTCTTTAATCACATTTTTGTCAATTTATCTCTTCCATTTATTTATAATTCTCATATGGACACTATTTCCAATTGATAAATTCATTAGACAAATCATTTCATAGCCTTCCCAATATCTTTCTTTTATCAGTAAGGGTACCATAAGTTGACATTTCATTCATCCCCGATTTACTTATGAGATGTATCAATGCTAAGTTGAACAGAAATAAATCTTTAAATTTAAAAAGAGAACTTAAGTTTTTAGATAACTTGAAGAGGTGAAAGGCAAAAATCTCTTGTAGTGGTTTTTTTTCTGTTTATTTTGGAAGCCTTAGGTGGGTGCCAAACATAAGGAATAAGCTGCTTTGCTGCAACAAGAAGATGACAAAGGAAAAGTAAAATAAACCTCCAAAATTGGCGAATTAAGAACCCATGTCCTAGTGAATTTTGTATTAGAAAATTATCTGATAGAGATACCTGCTATTCTATTGGTTTTCTAAAAAGGATTATTTATCAATGTTATTAAACTTCTATTTAGCGCTTGTCTTATTTTCTGCACAAAGGGGGTTGGTAGTGACTCACTGAAGCTTCTTGTTAAAGAGAATTAAAAATAGTATCAATCTCCTGAAATGAAGAATCCTACCTATGGTTTACCATCAGTATACTGCATTCTTGTGAAATGCAGAATCCTAGCTATGATTGTATGATCAACTTCTCTCTATCATTTTTTCTGACTGTTTAGGTGAAATCTCTATTGTGTTTTGCAGTTAAATCAACTAAAGTTGAGAAGGAAATGGAGCACGTGAATATTAAACCTAGTGTTGATGTTCGCCTTAGTGATTTGAGGCTTGTTTTAGGACCTGAGTTGAGGATAGTTTATCCTTTGATTCTTAACTTCGCTGTTAGTGGGGAACTCGAGCTGAATGGCATGGCTCATCCAAAATGGATAAAACCCAAGGGCATTTTAACATTTGAGAATGGTGATGTGAATCTTGTTGCAACTCAAGTGAGTCCTATGAGTATCTATACTTTGTGCTTACCAAATTTGTTTCTGCTGGATTAGTTTTTTTATTGCATTGAATATGCTAACTTTGACTTCTCCAAAATTCAGGTCAGGCTTAAGCGAGAACATCTAAACATAGCAAAATTTGAACCTGAGCATGGGCTAGATCCAATGCTGGACTTGGCTTTGGTTGGATCAGAATGGCAATTCAGGATTCAAAGTAGAGCCAGTAATTGGCAGGACAAATTAGTGGTGACTTCAACACGTTCTGTGGAGCAGGATGTTCTCTCACCCACTGAGGTAATAAAATAAAGATGCGGTGCTCATGTGTCATTTTCCTGTTTCCTCTTGTCTTCTAGAATGAACTATAACATCTGTAACATGAGTTATAAACATTTGTCCTACTTGTAGCAAACTGGCTAGAGTAGAATATGACACAAATTTAAGGTGTAAGAAGCTTCTGACCTTGGAAAAGTAAATTTTAAGCTCTTTGTAAGGTTGCATCATATGGCACTAATTTGATGAACTGTTATTCGTGAACAATGATCTAGGATTTCTATTTTTGCATTATCTGCTAAATAGTCTTTGTTATGATGAACTGATATTGTCAAAATCATAGAGTGAAATTGGTATCTTTTTTTCCTTTTTTCCTCTGTTGTACAAATTTACTCGAGACAAATTGGTGAAGTTGAAGCTATCAATCTATATGTAGTTGGTTTTGTGTAATTGCTTTGTACAGAATGTATGTGTTTGATACTGTGCAATGTGATATTCACGGCTGGGTTTTGTTGGTCTAAGATAATAGTTGTCCAATGCTACATGGAATTCAAATAAGTTTAGGCTGGATATGGAATTTTTGCCCTATGCTTTGGATGTAGTTAATCATTTTATTTCAGTAGCTAGATTGAGACAAAAGAGTCTCAATGGATTTAGTGGTTTGATGTTGTGACTTTCCTGCTTTTGCATAGGCTGCTAGGGTATTTGAGAGTCAATTGGCAGAGTCCATATTGGAAGGTGATGGCCAACTTGCATTTAAAAAGCTTGCAACTGCAACACTGGAAACGCTGATGCCAAGAATAGAAGGGAAGGGAGAGTTTGGTCAGGCTAGGTGGAGGCTAGTTTATGCCCCACAAATTCCTAGTTTGCTCTCTGTTGATCCTACAGCTGATCCTCTCAAATCTTTGGCAAGCAATATATCCTTTGGAACAGAAGTTGAAGTCCAGCTAGGAAAACGTCTGCAGGTAAATCTAAATTCAATCAAATCCTTGATAACTTTGTTTCTCTGATCAACATTCCATCCATTTCACTTAAGGAGCTCTTCCCCCGGGGTAAGTAAATGAATACATTGAACTAAAGCTGGGAAATAAATAAACTCAGCTCAACCTGGTAAACAATTTATGGCCGCTTTGTTTGGATGGATATTAGCAGTCTGGATGTGCAAATCAACAAGGGTACTTTTATACAACCTTCAATCAATGTTGAATGTTGTAGATGTTCTAATACCTCTCTCTCTCTCTCTCTCGTAGGCCTCCATTGTTAGGCAGATGAAAGACTCAGAGATGGCTATGCAGTGGACCTTGATCTACCAACTTACAAGCCGTCTGAGAGTGCTGCTACAATCTGCTCCTTCCAAACGCCTTCTTTTTGAGTATTCTGCTACCTCGCAAGACTAACCTGGTATCTGCCTTCTTCCGGGCGAAACTGGGTTTGCACAGGTTAAGCTTTTTGTTGTCATGCTTACCTTGTTGGAAAACGAGGGAAAGGGTGGTGTAGGGAAGGGCAGTAAGTTTTGAAAATGTAAAGTTAGGATTAGTTACATTACATAATTCTTATTCTTTGCTCTGAAATGTGATGAGCTTGTTCATAAGTTAAGCTCCTTGGACTTTGTACAGATGTAGAATTCAATAGAATGATCTAAATTCTAATGGAAGAAAAGGTATTTGCCTTCTTAAACTCTTGCCATTATCGCTCGAACCTTGATCCCCTGTAACTAATTATCGCATGATGCAAATTTTGTTGTCTTTACAAGAAAAAATTTACCACTCTTACCTATTTAATGCAAGTTGAGAGCCTGCTAAATTTGTCATCTTGATGTAGAGAAACGCAAGATGGAGAAATGTAATTGAGTCAATGTAACAGAAGACAAGACAGGTAGAGCTGTCAAAAGTTGACCCGAACCCGATAACCCGATAACCCGATCCGAAACCGAAATTAACCCGATCTGGTTTGACTAAAAAAAAGTAAATGACTTGAACCCAATCGACCCGAAACCCGACTGATCCGGAATCCGATTGACCCGAAACCCGATTGACCCGAGAATCTAATCCGAAAAAACCGAAAAAACCCGAGAATCTAACCCCAAAGAACCCGACAAACTAATGAAATATTCCCTCTGTCCCTATTTATCTGCCTCTTGCTAGAAGCTTTATTTATCCCTATTTATCTGCCTCTTGCTAGAAGCTTTATTTGTTTCTAGAAGCTTTATTTATCTCTTTTTATCTGTTTATATCCCAGCATTAATTATTAATTTTTTAAAATTACCCTTTTAAACTACTTTTTTTTCTCTCTTAAATAAATATTTTTCTTAAATATGAGAGAGAATTAAAGAAGAAGAGAGATAAGAATAAAATAAGAAAGTCAATGTAAATATGTATGAAATTTTGTACCAAAACTACTTTTTTTGCCTTGTATGAAACGATTAGTTGTAACAGACAAATAGGGACAGATGAAGTATTTTTATATACCTCATAAACTTCAAATTTAATAAATAAATTTGATAAAGAAAATAAAAATAAATATTTGATAAAATTTTGATCAAAGTGAACTTAAAAAATATTTTTTTCATAATTATGTTTTTTAAATTGTATTATTATGAATTTATAATTGAATTATATGAATTTATAGAATATTATTACTTAAATTTAATAATGTTAATTATGAACATTATTAAGGAAAATTTGAGAATTTACAAAAGGCCATATTGATTTCATCATTACTGATCAAATCAATAAATAAATTTTTTCATGTGAATGATAATTTTCTATTCTACCTAAGAAAATTTATAAACTATAGTAGTATTAATAAATTACTAATATTCATATCAAATTAGTGAATTATCTATCCAACAAAAAGCATCTAAACATTAAAAATTTGAAATTAAAATTTCAATATGTTGTCATATATTTTCTCCTTATAATTTAGTTCTCGCCAAAACAAATAATTTAATGAGAATGCCGAATGTAGTGTGTGTGCAAGTTGTTCTATTATGCAGAAGTAGGTGATGTTAATCACTAATCACTATAAAGTATAGTCTATATACAAGTCTTAGAAAGGAAAGAACAAAACAAAGTCATTGGCACTAAGATAATAAGATACTAAGATTAGTAGTTCATGGTGGCCATAGCTGTATGACAGTTCGGATAGCCTATTAGCTATTGACTATTCCTTTTCGGCTATCCTATTCATCGACCAAATAAAAACTTTTAAATTTTCAATTCAATAAGAGGAAACTCGTAAATTTTGTAGTTGTATGCCAAATTTTGACTCCTTAATTTGTAATTATATATCAAAATTCTGGTTCCTTAGTTTGTAATTGTACTACGAACAATTCATGATTATATATGATATTATGAATCATGAATTTATTATATATCAATTAGAATTTAAAAATGAATTAGTAAATAATAAAAATTTAAATATTTATTTTATTTAAAACTATAGATAATTTATAGGAAAATTTTTAAAAAAATTATAAATATTACTAATGTAATTAATACATTTATAACATTACAAATTTAATTAATTTAATTACAATTTATAACAAATCTAATAAATAATATTTTTGATAAAATCTCTCTTAAGTATTAATTTGTAAAATCAAAAATTTAATTCAATTTAAAATAATCGACAACCCGAATGACTCGAGAGTTAAATCCAAAAAAATCGAATCCAAATGACATAAAACCCAAAAAACCTGTAATCTGAAAGACTTGATGGTCAAACCTGAACCCGAAACCCGACAAACCCGAGGACAAAACCCGGAAAACCCGAGACCCGAACCCGAAATGACCCAAAAATCTCTTTTGACCCAAACTGACCCGACCCGATTAATCCAAACCCGAAACCTACCCGATTTGACACCTCTAAAGACAGGTGTAAAGGCCATGACCGAGGCCAATTGAGGTTAGATGATTTGTAAGGTTTTAGACCTCTGTAGTAGAAAAGTTTGAGGTTCGTGTCGTACTAATAGCCTTTCTTGGTGGGTGATCTATAAATATCATTGTCAGTCAGTCATTTTTGAGACTTGTGACATATCCTGACCTTGGGCTAAGACAATTTTCTCTTAAACTTTTTTAACAAAGAAAAAAAGAAAGCCCATGACCGAGGCCTTTTAACAGGTTAAACTCAACACCGGCAATCTCGCTGTTTTTTTTTTTTTTTCAACAGCAGCAATCTCGAGAATAGTAGGAATGAAAATAATTTCAAATGCTGTATACTTGCTTCTTATCTATTTTCTGATCCATGTTAAAAAATATTAAAGGCTTCCTCATTATACTGCATGCAAGTAATTGTAATTGTAAACGTGGGCAACAATAAGAAAAAAATTAAAAAAACTACCACATGAACAACAGAATTATGAAAATTGTTGAAAATTACACTTGTTATCAACGCCGTGGAGTGGGGAAAAAGACAATGACCACTCACTCCAACAAGAACAAGATAAAAAAGAAGCAAAAAGAAAGAAGAAAAAAGGGTTGTCACCAAAATCTCCATGGGTCCTTGTATGGAGGAACATAGTTATCTGTGGGAGGCAGGAGGCGAAAGGATCCAACAGTCTGTTCCAAGAAGGGGCCCATCTGCAGTATTATGTAAGTAATTCACATGTTATTTTAATTGACAATAAATAATGCCGTTTCCTTTGAGTTATTGGGTGATCCACAAAAATTCATTGACAATAATTATACATTTTCCTCTTCTTGTTGGATGAATGACTGATGCATGATAATAGTAAGAGAAAAGATATACACAGTAACCTTCTGGGGCATTTATGTCTTTTTATGAAAAATAGTTTACTAATGCCATTTTTATTATTGTGGGGAGAAAGAAAGAGAGACCTTAGTCCACTGCTTGCTGAGTGTTGAAGCACTCAGAGAATACAGATAACCTGCAATAGGCATTTGCACGGTAAAATGAGAAGATGATATGCAGAAGTCCATAACCACTAACATAAGCTGAAGATGTAATAAGTACCACAAGAAATCAGCAAATCACTATATCTCAAATCACTATCTAACCAGTAGAAAAAGTAAACTTCAGCTTAAATGAATGAGGCATCTTCCTATATATGTTTGTAGAAGAGCTACAGCTTCACAAAATTAGCAAAAGAGAGAATTTTATGACCCTACCTTCTCGTTCAGCTGTTGAAGCAACATAATGTCGGTAAAGATTTGGTTCTTGAGCCTGAACATAGCAACCAAATGAATCAACAATCTACAAAAAGGGCATAGCTTTACACATATGCTTGAACAAAAAGTTACTGGTGAGAGGAAGCACTTACTGATCTGGTTGGAGATTTGCGAACAAGGTATTCATAATACCAATATTGCTCACCATCAATCTGAGAAAACAGAAAAAAAAAAAAAGGAAAATAAATTTGTGCAGACTCCTCATATCTTAGTACGTATGTAAAAGCTTATATACCAGTTCTTTTTTTTGGATAAAATTATATATCAGTTCTACTTAAATCTAAACTTTGAAAATAGAAATCATAATGCAAGGTTTTAAAGCTTACGTCACTAGCATGCGCATCAAGAACTGAACTCTCACTCATGCGCTGACTTGAGGTGACACGCTGCCAAAAGATGTAGAATGTTAATTGAGAATCAATTCAATTCTTTTAAGTTGTCAGCAATCAAGTCCAAGAACCCTCCTAGAGACTATTACTTATTCATTCATTTAGTTGCACGGGCAACAGTAGAGATCTCTTGATACTTTCAAGCAAGTCAAGAAAAATATAATTAATTATACGGTTCAAACTCCACCAGGCAGATTTCAAAGTTAGTTTAATGTCTATAAAAAGGTTCAGACATGCACCTTGGAGACATGTATCACCATCAACAATCACATAACATTGGGATTGCTTATAGCTTCTATTCCAAATCTCAGTTCCGCACAAATTTCAGGCTTTATTGAATATATTGGGAACAAAATTTCAGGGGAATAAGTCAAGAGTCCAAAATATCTAAGTTATCTAACATATATGTAATTGATGCGCAAGTAGGTAAGAAAAGTTAACTGCATTACCAGTGCAGACTTGTCAGACAATACAGAATCAGCAACATCTTTTGCTGCCCAAGTCTTCTTATCCTTCGATTTCAAGAATTGGATATTAGGGGGACCTATCTGAATCAAAGGATGAAAAAGAACCATAAATTTTGAACAGATAACTAATAGGAATGACATTCAGCAAGACACAGTTGTATAAAATTACCGAAACAGAAATGATGAGATTATCAAGAATATCAACACGTTCAGACACAATGCGCAGACGTGCATCAGCTGCATTATATATGAATAAGCGAGTTAGGTACATCATATAGTTTGCATCCAAAATATAACTTTCTTGGAAATAATTGTACAAAATTTGGAATCCCATATTCCCATGAGTAACATCAATAAAAAAAATTTTACAGGCAGAACTTTTAATTTGTGAGATTAAATAAGACTTACGAGACAGTGGTGCGGCGGATGAATAGCGTTCAGGCTTTCTAGATTCCACCCTTCAGAAAAATGCAGAGTGAGTCATGTTCCTACAGTTTGAGGCCAGCAATGAATAATAATAAAGCAGAGAACTGACTTGCTTTTGCATGAGTAATATTAGAGTGAAAACGTAAGAAACGTGTATCAGAATCTCAGTATGAAAGAAAAAGTAGGCGTCCTTTAAACAAAATCTGTAAATATAATTTGAATCTTTGAAGGTAGCTATTACTTGGTGTGTGAATCATACACAATGAACTGTAACAGGGGCCAATTGTCTTCATATGGGGGGTCAATTGCTACTATAGCAGTAAATAAGGGAGTTCTGCACTAGGGATGAGAGTGATGGTGAGGGAGTGAACAAAATGTTTTCTTTACAAATTTCTAAGTTATCATTTTATTTGACAAAATAATTAAGAGAAGGCAGCAAGTCGTATCACATATAATTTTGATGCTGAACACCTACCATTTGAAGAGGAATTTCTTAGATGGCAACTCCACTGGATATGAATAGGTATAAGCATTTATTTCATCAACAAATGAAGCCATTTTTACATCTTCCTCGGCCAGGCATCCTGTAATAAGCTTACTTTAATACTGGGAAGAATGGAAAAGATTGTGGATGGTAATTCTTCAAAAACTAGTAAGTATGCATCTTAAATGTTTTCTACTAACAGAATTAATAGAAAAACAGAAGACATTAAGTTTCCATTGGAAAATTGTACGAGCCCAGAGTAGTAGGAACAATTGCAAAAGATCATTTAGAACTTCCATCAATGATTCTCTAGAAAAATATTTGAAGAGGGATCTAGTTGGAATTTTAAGAAACTAAGGCTATGTTTGGTATGAGAAAACAATTTTTGTTTTCATTCTCTAAAAAATACAAAGAAACTATCATGTTACATATGTGTTGCGAGGGGAAATATATATATGTTTTGGAAAACGAAAATGAAAATGAATCTAGAAATGAGATTAAAAAAAAATTGTTCTCAATGATAGATTCATTTTCATTTTCATTTTCTAAAATATACATACATTTTTATAAACTACACATATCTTATATGGTGATTTCTTTGTATTTTATGGAGAATGAAAACAGAAAATATTTTCATGTACCGAACATAGCCTAAGGGTTTTGCAAATCAGTTTTGCTGCAATAAAAAACTGACGATTTCTAGACATATAACAACTTATAGAACCATACTGTTGTGATCTTGGCAAAAGTAGATTAAATTTTCCAATCTCTTTACATATGCTCCAGTAAGAGCATGGATGCGTACCACCTAACACAATTTACTGATTTCAGCGCAATGATAGAACCTTTTCATTTTGAGGTATTGATCATTCTTTAATCTTTAAAGATAACAAAGGTAATTACTTTGGTCAAAGGCGTGAACTCAAATTCCTCAAAATCAAAATTAAAGTAGCAAAATCTAATTATAGCTCATCATGCATGTGAATTTTCCCTCAGTGACGATAAAAAAGCATGACACAGGCTAATCATGAAGCATTTCCTTTACCTTACTTGATAGCAAAGGAAAAAAGGAAAAAAAAGAGCAAAGAAAGAATAATGCTTTGGTAAACCAAAGGTTATGCTCCTTAATAAAGTTAAGGTTTGCTTTTCCTTTGAAGAAAAAAGACAAACAACTGCTTAAAAGTTATTCAATATCCAACTTTCATTTTCAACATTCCTAAACGTTAATTGGTCTATGACCATTTAATCTTCCTCAACATTCACAAAGAAATCAATAGAATATTAAAACCAAAAAGAAAAATTAAAGACAGTTAAATGAAGGAATATTATATATTACCAGAAGGAGGAAGTGTAAAGAGTGAAGAAGAAAGAGCAAACAGCAGCAAATCCCTTCTCCGTAACACATTCTGGGAAGTGGGTTTTAAAGGAACACTGTAACAGACTGTGATTTTCTCCTGAAATCTCCTACTGTTATTACTCCTCTTATGACTTAGCATTCTACTGCCTACTGGGTCATTCCTGAAAGCATGATGAAAAGCCAAAACAAAAACTTACAATTTGAGCAGCAAAAATGCAAAGAGAGAGAGAGAGGGAGAGTGGGAGATAGAGAGAGAGAGAGAGAGAGAGAGAGAGAGAACCTGAAGGAATGGAAATTTGGGAGGGAAAGAATGGAGGGAGTGAGAACCACCATTGTTCCTCAGACCACTCTCTGTTTCTTGCTTCCTCACTTCGACTCATCCACTTGGATTCCCCTTTTGGCCTTTTTAAGATTTTCCTACTCTTTTAAACTGGTTGTGTTCTTCTACAACTCGGCACCATCGGTTAAAGTTTACCAACGAATATCATCTTGCCACGTTAGGATATAATAGCGGCGGGTTAAGTTAACGAGTACGTAAACCGAATCCGATAAAAGTCAAGTCGATACCCAAACAGGTCCCGAGCGTCACTGCTTGCTTTCGAGTGAATGTCCCCGTTCCCTCTTTCTCTCTCTCCTCTTACTAAAAAGGCTTTATCAAAATAATTTTCTATTTTAATCGCAGATCTCTTCGATCAAATTCCTTCATCTTCTTCTCTCTCTGTTCAATCTTTCTCGGACGATCTTCTTCCGTTTAGGCTACTTTGGTAATTTCTCTTTCACTTTTCTTCTCGTTTTCCGATTATATCAACTCTATTGAATCGTGGAATTTTTTTTTCTAAATATCTCTTCTAGATTTTCTTCGTCGATTTCTTGGCCTTTACTTTTCGATAAAACGTTCTTTCTAAATCTTTCGTTTTCGTTTTTCTGGTTTTAATTTTTGTTTTTGTTCGATCTTGCAACGCTTTAAATTCGAAAACGTATTCGAAGAACTAGAGCCTTTAGTGAATATTCGTTGCTGATTGCTTTCTTGATAAGATTCTTTGAAATTAATAAGTAATATGCGATTTTTTTTTTGGTTTTTAACGTTCTATTTCACGATCAAATTATTATAATTTTTTTTTCTTTCGTTTTCGGAAGTAAATCATGAAGAATTCGATCATACTAATATTTTGTTGGACGCTTTGATTGAAACCAAAAAAAAAAGGTCATAGAGTTAAACTTATTGAGATTTTTTTATTATTATTATGGAGGCTTGTTCATTGCAAATGATTGTATTTATTATTGAATTTTCTATTTTTTTTATAGCAGCAATTATTAGTACCTTCTTCAGAATGGAAGAAGTTTACTTGTATATTTGCTTGTTTGTTAGATTTCAGATGGTGCTTGCTTTTACTCAATATATTTGGTGTCCAATTCCGTGCCTTCTGATGTTAGACAGACACTGTTATGTTTTGGATGTGAATCCAAACCAAATCCATTCTGTATCACTGCAATACATTAGTGATCTCCTGTTTTGCTTTTCAATTCTTTGGAACTTTGCAAAGTCCTTTTGCTAATGGGTTCATTCATAGTATATTTTTACTCTCTGTGGTTAAATCTTTTGAAAATGAATGATTTGCCTTATGTGTACTGATATGTTTTTTCCTTTTTGGGGGGTTTAAATGTGTAGTGTTTCACTTTCACTAAGGCAATGAAGCCAGGAGTTTCTTCGTTGAATCCATATGCAGCATCATACATACCTCTTGCCAAAAGAGAGGCAAATGATAATTTGACAGCTAAGGGTATTAAGCATGGCAGTGAGACCGCTTGGTTTGAACCTTCTTCTCACTTTGCACATAATCCTCACCGTGCCAATGTTTCTCTTGACTCTCTAACACACGGCACCGGAAAGCACCAAATTACTGAAGCTTCTTCTGTGAAAAGCCATCCTGCCCATGGTTCTTTGACGCAAAATCCAGGTGAAATGACTGACAAGCAGATTATGGATGAAGAATTTGACATGGATTTGGAGTATCTTCGCATGACCTTCCCTGGCTTATCCAATGAGTCTCTTCTGGATGTCTACTTGGCAAATAATGCAGACTTGGAAGCCACCATTGACATGCTGAACCAACTTGAGGTAAATTTTTCCTAATTTCATTATATAACATATAAATATCTTGCCAGAGTGTCGGTGGATTATTTTTCTTCATTCCTTCTCATCATGAGTTTTTCTTTTCCGTTTTCTTTTCTTAAGCCTTGGGAGGATGAATGTTTGAGCTCCTCTCCTGCTGTTCTATCACGCACATCTCCAAATGTCCCGCTATGAAGGGTGATAATAGTGAAGTAATTGATTTTCTGAATAATTTACTGATTTTGTTGTTCGTTGGATAACATATACACCTGATGTTGTATTTTTCACTTTGATTAACAGCTGCATGACATCAAAGAGTTTAGGATCTTACTCCACTCACCATAGTCATAGTTATCCTCTTCATTTGTTTTCCCTTTCTTTCATGCAACTTCTTGACCTCCTTATGATGTTTCCAGAAGATCTGATAATGCAGATTGCAAATGAAAGAACACTCTCCCCTGCTTTCCCCACTTTTGAGCTTTCATATGATCTCATGTATTGTAGATTTGTATGATTGATTTTTCATTCATATATTGGATTCATGGCATACTCATGTTGTTTTGTACTTCTATTATTCTTATTCAAATAACTGTCGTTTCAGATTATTTGAAGTGATTGGTATAATAAGTCATGTTTTATTCAGTAAATTTGTTTGTAACATTTTTTTTGCTCTGATGGTTATTGTATTCAATCTTTTAGCATTACTTCTGACTTCATGCTGAATCAACGTCTTGTTTTGATTGAGTATATGCCATTGTTGAGTTTTGAACGAGTTTTGATGAATGAGTTTGAAACTGTCCTTTACTCTCTTCCAGTAGTTAATGGATACCGAATTCTTCTTTTTTGCAGATGTACACCATGGAGTCTTCTGATACACTTCCAGACACCTTGGACATTGGTGATGTCTCTGAATCTGGGTCTTCAGCAACCTGTGGTGCTCTTAAATTGAAGAATGTGGCAGGTGAAGCTAGTTCTTCTTCTGGCTCTGCAAAATCGGCTGTTGCCTCTTGATTGACATTGTCAAAGGATTTCAGGGGATTTCTTTTCTCTTTTCTTTTCTTTTCTTTTCCTTGTATGTGTTTGTGGATAAGAAGTATACAAGTAGGGATCTTCCATGAAGGATGGGAAATATTGTACTTGCTATATAACGTTTGAAGGGTTAAAAGGTTGTATAGTTGTATGCTGCTTGCCTCTGATTTCCATACTGCTGCTTTTGGGGCTTATTGTTTGGTGAAAAGCTCCTTACGCAGTTAAAATGCAAATCATAGTTTTCATCAGAATGAAAAATGATTTACAGTTTGGCGATGTTGGTTCGCATTTGCTCTTAGTATGGCTTCGGTTTAGATTTCGACAATGGATGATGATGGCTCTAGGATGTTTCCCCTTCATGAGGCATGGCATTATGCCTAGCTATTTTGGCCACTGAAATGATCTCCAAAGGAGATAATGCTTGTCATCTCATTCGTGTATTTCCATTCACAGTCATACTACACCATCTGAGATGTAAGAGCACCGATGTTTGTTTCTGAGAAACCATGGCGATCGAATTAGCAAAGTAAGGATTTAAGATACTGCAATCTTAACCGGGTCTTCAAAGAGTGCCATCTTTCCTTCTTTTATTATTTGTCATGAAAAAGCTCTAGTGAGATTGGCAGATGAAAAACTCAAAGCCTGCATAAAGTTTGTTACCTTTCATTAGAAAAGTTGAGATACAAACTTTGAATTCCCTCTCTCCTTTCATACATTCATTAGCCCAGGAACGATCTTTTGCCTTGGAAAGGAGAAGAAATCTAGCTTAATTATGGATACAAGTTTCAATACAACTAGAACAAAATCTTGCCCGATTTATTTTTTTAATAATTGTGATAATATATACTTTTATATATACTAGTTACCCTGTCACGTGCTCTGCACGTGATACAACGCGTTATTAATATTAATAAAAAAAAATTTAGAAAAACAAATTAAATTAAGGGAATGATAATTAAACTAAACAATAACTTCAAATTAAAATATATACATGAAATTGAAATGATAATTAAAATATGTTCTTTAAGATAATATAGTAATCCGTTAATTGTAATGAAAGTAAAATTAGTTAATTACTATAATCATTTAACAAATATAAAAAATATTTAATAAAACATAAATAAAAAATTTTAATTTAACTCAACAATATCAATGACATTTTCGAAATATAGAAAAAGAAAATTGTATTTTACGCGATTCAAAAGTTTTACAACATTTGTATTTTTATATATATTATAGATTATAGATTATAGATATAGATATATAATATTGCTAATATAATTAATTATAATGATTCTATATTAAAATTATTTACATACCTTTAGTAAAAGAATTTAAACAAAAAATTCTTAAATAAGTATGAAAAAAGATAAATGCAACTTTATATGTATGTTATTATTATTATTTTTTTCTAGAGAAAAAACACAATACTAAACAAAACAATGGCAATTTTGTTAACTTTGGAATCCTTTATAACTATAAGCAAACTCGCACACACACAACCGATATGGGATCCAAAGACAACCCACTATTGGAGTGAGTCACGGACACGCACAGAGCATACCACACACCAACAATACGTGCATTAAGCTTTTCTTTTTGCCAAAAAAAGAACACAAAACTTATTAAAACCATAGTAGTTTTGTTAAGCTTGAAATCCTTTATAACCACGATCAAACTCACAAACACGGCCGATGTGAGATTCGAAAATAACCTATTATTGGAGTGGCAACTTTATATGTATGTTAGATACATATTTTTTTCCATGAATACATATTAATTAATTAAAATAATATTTTATATATTTTATAAATATAAAGTAATTGAAAAAATTTTAAAATAGTTAAAAGCTTTTTAACCCAATATAAACCCACCCAAAAAGTTATAGTCCAATCAAAAGCCAATATTCATATAAACTATGGTAAAACTCCCTATTTAGTTTTTGTACCATAGAGTTTTTTTATTTTAGTCGTTATAATTCTGTGCAATTTGGTTCAAGCACTCTTGTAAAAGTAATAAATTAAGGATAATTAGTATCTATTTTATTAAATTTAATGACATGACACTTAGATGGTAATATTTGAAGAAGTAAACAATGAGAAATTGACGCATGGCATCTATGTGTATAGTAAGGGTATAAATCTCCAACTTTATTATACAGTATGTTTTCTCACGTACTATCCTTTTTCTTATAAAAAAAACTTAGATTAATTAATTTAATTTTTAAATGATGCCGTTGTCAACTTTTCATTAGAATATGTTATTGTACATTACCATCTCAGTATCATATCATTTAATTTAATAGAAGAGATTGATACAATTAACAATTAGGGATTACATTAAACAAAATTAGAGTATATAAACTAAAAATGAACAAAACCTTAGAGTAATAGACTAATTGAATAGTTTAACCTACTCCCTCTTTTTGGCCCAAAATCTAAGTCCCGAAACCCCATTTGTAATAACAATAAAATCCTCATAGCAAATTTTTATACCACCAATGACTTTTCAACATATGAATTCATGTATATAATTTTATATCGAATGATAGATGACAGATGACAGATGACTGATGACAGATGATAGATGATATATGATAGATTTTTTTAAAACAATTTCCCATACACACATGACACCCCCCCCCCCCACACCAAAAAACGGTTTGTGTAAAAATAAACACACAAAAAATCTAAAGATAAAGGTGCTAATTGGGCCAAGACCCCAAGAAGCTTCAAGATCATGTAGTAGACCCAGCCCAAGCTTTATAAAAAGCCAAGTGCCCTTTTTCTCTTCCGACTTCCGAAAAAAACTCAGCGGACTGAGTTCTTTCCCGGGGTTCTAGACTTCCGCCGTTGAACCCTTAAGCCTCCCTCTCTTTCTCCCTCTCTTCTCATTTGTAATCTG
The DNA here is from genome assembly GCA_030664755.1 of Microcos paniculata. NCBI lineage: Eukaryota > Viridiplantae > Streptophyta > Magnoliopsida > Malvales > Malvaceae > Microcos > Microcos paniculata. The sequence continues at coordinate 33,531,056 of CP131459.1, read as the reverse complement.
TTTGTATGTTGATCTTTGCTTCTGAGACGTGTCCGTATACGACACGGGCACGACATGGTTTCGCCACTGCGGTGCCTTTTGCTCCTGCAGACTTCATAGCATAACATAGTCTTTGTTTCCTTTTTTATTTTCACATCAATTTTCCCAGTAACCCAAAAGGCTTAGGTTACTTAAAAGGCTATTCTAAATGCAATTGTGTCTCCAAAGTTCGGCTATTACTTCGAACTTTCCATGCCTTTTTGCTTATCTCCTGCAGTTACTTATCCATGTAGAATTTGCAGAAAGTTTCGCTCTTTTGTGAATTTCTTCTCTACTTCCTGTGCTCTAAATACAGTAGATTTCTTTGAACAAGCTGCTCCCCATGTTCTCGATTACTCAGAATTGCAGCGCAGAATGCAGAGTTATGCTGCCTCAGGTGACTTTAGCAATGCTCTGTTTACTCTGAGTTTGATGAAAAACATACATGGAAAACCAACCGTGTATGATTGTAATGCTTTGATTTATTGTTACTTGAAGTCGAAGAACGTATGCTGGAAACAGTTGGATGAAATGTATATTGGGATGAAGAGATTTGGACCTCAACCAAATGCGTCCACTTTTAATACCCTCCTTAATGGAATGCTAATTCTTGGTAATTTAAAAGATGCAATTTTTGTTGTTGAAGAGATTTGTAGGAGTCATTTTGTGCCATCATTTAGTTCTTTATCAAAAACGTTGAAAAAGGCTGTTGAAGTAGGGAACTTACTTGATAGTCTTAATGTTTTTGAGCTTATGTTGAGTTATGGCTATCACCCAACTGAACCAACGTTGTATAAATTTATTTCAATGCTTTGTAAAGACAGGATGGTTTCCAAGGCTTGTGTTGTGTTCTCTGTTCTTTTGAAGAAGGGTTATGTTTATAGTGTATATTGTTACAACCCCATTCTATGGGCTTTATGCAAGTCTGGTCGAAGTTATATTGCTTTGCAATTGTTCTATTTGATGAAGAAGAAAGGGTTCGTTCTCAATGTGTGTTCATATACTGCTTTGATATATGGGTTTAGTAGAGAAGGTCTGGAGGAAGATGTTTTTCACTGTCTAGATTTCATGCAAACCGATGGGTGTAAGCCTAATGTGATTACATACACAATAATTGTTAAGTTCCTTTTTGATAATGGAAAGTTTGAGCAGGCTATGGATTTTGTGGGTAAGATGGAAAGGGAAGGATGTGATCCTGATCTGCTTACTTATAATGTAATTCTTCGTGAACTTTGCCTTAGAGATAGAGTGGCTGAAATTAATGGGTTCATCCAGATGATGGATCAGAAAGCTCTTGCTCCTGATTCATACTCATTTGCCGCTCTAGGTGGAGGCCTGGTAAAAATAGGAAGAGTAGGTATTGCATGTGAATTATTGCTTGATGTAATTTCCATGGGATGTGCTTTGGATGCTGCTGTTTATAATATCTACTTCCGATGTTTATGTCAAAAGAATAGATCAAAAGAAGCATTATCTCTGTTGAAGAACATGATGGAAGGAGGCTTTAAGCCAAACAATGTGTCATATAACACAATCTTGAGTGGTTTTTGTAGAGAAAACAATATTAATGAGGCTTTGGAACTCTTGGACAATTTTGAGTGGGATACAAATGGGCCTGATGTGGTTTCTTTCAATACAATTTTGTCTACTGCATGTAGATTACGAAACTCTGCACTAATTCAAAGTATATTGTGCCGTATGGAATGTGAACACATTAAGCTTGATGTTTTTAGTTTAAATTGTTTGATTCGATATTTTTGCACAATTGGAGACTTTTCAGAGTGTTTGAAGGTGTTTGAGTTCATGATTCATGGAGGTCCTAGTCCAATGGTAATCACTTTCAATGTGCTACTGCATAACCTTTGCAAGAACAGGTTACTTGGAACTGCATACTGGGTTTTGAAGAACTTAGGAAACACCGAGTTCCTTCCTAATGTGACTTCTTACAACATTCTTATCCATGCTTCTATAAGAGACCGCAATCAGATTTTGGTTGGTCAATTGTTAGGGGAAATGAACAAACAGAAATTGAAACCTGATGTTTTTACCTATAGTTCATTAATTAATGGCTTCTGTAAGGAAGGGAAAATATCAGTTGCCCTGCAGCTGCGGAATGAAATGGTAGAGAATGGGCTCATTCCTAGTGTTGCAATTTACAATACCATACTGCAGGCAATGCTTCAGAGAGGCAAGTTTTGGGACATTCTCTCATTACTGAAAGTCTTGGTGGTGGAGGGGTTTCAACCTGATGAGGTAACTTCGGTGATCCTTAGCCAAGCAGTTTCAAGTGGTTGGATGAATAGATTTCCTAAAGTTGCTGAAGTTCTGGAGTGGGTGTTAAGTGATAAGCATTGACTTTCAGAAAGAAACAGATCAAAGTGCAATGGCTTACTAATTTGTCTAATTTTTGAAGTCTCCTTTTGAGGAACCTTTTCAAATAAGATTCAAGCATGAACCAGGTAAGAAGAGTTGTTATTCCATGCTCACAAGGAGAAGATAGTTGCTAATTGCATCTATGTTTTTTGTATAAATTATTAATTTGATATTGAGAACTGACATCTCATGTTTTATTTTTATTATATGTGCAGTGAAAGGGAAGAATCCTTGCACCCAAAAAAAAAAAAAAGAAAAAAAGAAAGGGAAGAATCCTGGCATTCGGATATTTTGATTTCTTTCCGTCAAGGGCATCTGGTGTTGAACATCTTGAAAGTAGGAAAGGTAACGCGTGCTTATTTTTCTTATCCATTCAGTTTGTTCCACTCTGGCCACACCCCCTTCTGTAATTTTTACCCAGGATGACACGATCACTTAATTAACATGATTGTATTTTTATTGAAGAACTTGAAACTAAAACCATCTTATAACACGGCCTCATTAGTTTGCATTATTATGCAACTTTTGCAAATTATTTTTTTGAACTTTATTCTCTCTATGCTGACTAGCTCTGTAATCAAATCAAGTTGATGCAGAAAACAGTAGATGTTGGATGACCAGTTTAATATAGAAGGAATTGACAACTTATCATGATGTCTCTTTTCCACAGCGGCTCTTCTCATTCACCTATGAATTGGTTTCACAAACAGAATTTCTTTCTTTCTTTGCTTCAGCTGAAAGTAAGCACTCCTCTTTGAATAAGTGTCTATTTTCTTGCTGTCATCTTTAGATGTTCGTGATTCTAGCTTAACGTGCTTTATTTTTTAGAGGGCCACGGCCATGTGCTTGTTTGCTCCATTTACTAATGCTTCTTATATTAGAAATGACAGATATTTAATTTCATTATCTACCGTTATGTGAGCAAGTAATCTGGTGTACAAGTGAAATCTCTCTACCATAGCTATATCTTAAAACTTTATACTTTTCCTTTCATTCTGATCTGCTGCTCTAGCACTTTATTAAACGAAGAATCGAGATCATGGTGTACATTATAATGTATTTCCTGCATGTACCTTTGAACTCTTAACTTGTACATGGTTATATTTACATTTCTCAGCAGGATGATTAAGGTGTTATCCTTCATTTGATGTAGTCATGGAGCCATCTGCAAATGCTTTAGACTCTAGTTAGATGCATTGCTGATCTTAAGGATGGCAATGACACCTCTAGAACTAGTGAATCCAATATAGGCACTTAGTGCCATTTTTTCATTCTCTCCTTATCTTGTTATATCTTCTTGTATATATTTGAGTAAATATTGACATCTGTTTTCTTTATCTGATTCTTAATAGAGTTATATGTTCATTGCTCCAGTATGAAATGCCTTTCCTTTTAAATTAAGTGAAAAAAATTTTCAGTTGAACTTTCTTTGAGCAATTCCTTCCAAGTTTTGTTGAACGGCCTAAAATTTAATTTATATGCATAAAAATGATGGTCTTAAGGTCAGTGTAAAGCATTCAACCATACTAAATCTAAATATGAGAGTTAAGTGTGCATAATGGTACTCTTAATGAAATTACCATCTGTCATTTCAGTAAGAAATGTGTACCTAATATCAAACCTTGTCTCAATGGTATATTTATGTACTCTTTATGGGTTAGGGTGATGTTAGTAATTTGCTTTTGTCATTGACTATGCCAGCTTTTTATGGGCTGGAAACTTTCTAATTAACATTCTTGGCTGTTGACAATATATAACAAGTTTTATTAGCATAATGTATCACCTAATATCATATATATATGCATCTTTTTTTCCTTATCTAGGTAAGCTGGAAAATTACCCAAGGTATGGCAAAATTTATATATGGAATACTTGTCTGTGACTTGTGATTGGACTTGAACAGTCTGGTGAGGGTTGTTTTGGTTTTAGAAAGAATCTGATACCAAATGTGAAGAGTGGCTGCTTTCTACATTTGAGGAGGATATTTCTATGGATATTAAATTTCAGATAGCCTACACGTGTGAGTTTATTTGGAAGAGGGTGTGCAATTACCTTGGGAAAGGATCTGACTGTCAATGACTAATCACCAAAATTAAAATGCAGCGGGGAACTCATAGAAGCAAATTTGAAGACTCGACATCCAAGAAGGTAATCGTTGGTCATCCTGATTCCCCTGGTCAGTGGTCAGCTACAAATCCTAATTGGATCAAAGTCATCGGCAATGGTGCATTTGATGAGAAATCGGCGGACTGGCTGCCATTGATGTTATAGCTCATAACAGTAAGGCCAAGAGTGGCAGGAGATGGTTAAAGCTTTTAAAGTTAAGGATGCTTTGACAGCAGAAGCTCTGGCTCTGAGACAAGGTGCTTTATTGGCTAGCAGGGAATGTTTTTGGAAGGGTTGTGTTTGGGTCAGATTCCAAAGTTATTGCTGAAGTAGAAAGGAAGGCTGAACTTTAGAACAGAAAGATTGCCCCTATTATTCAGAGTTAATGTTGTCCCATTCATAGTTTCCAGGGAGCAAAGTTGGTTTACTGCTAAACAGGGTTTTATGAGCAGTCAAAACAGGGCATGTGCCAAGAAAGGTGAATCCATAGACCCATTTGCGGTGTTCATTTAATCATTTTGGGTAAAGATGTTCTTCATATAGCCCTTAATTTCTGGCTGATTGCCATAGTTGCTTTTGCATTTTCTTTATGGCTTCAGTGGTCAGTGAGATGTACGAGTACTTCTATTCTCTTAGCAATAATATCATTCTTTCTTGGCCAATAAAGGTTATAACTGCATTCTTTTTAATTGTCACATGTTTGAGGGTTGGAAACATGGCCTATCTGATCCCTGATGTTTAAAGGAAATTTTTCTTGTTAACTGTTCCAAGTAACATTTTTTTATCCTCATTCTAACTCCTTGACAAGTCCTTCAAAAGGACAGCGGTCCAATTAGAAGGCGCTGCCCTTCAACACATGCCTCTTCGTCGTGGGCCATATGGCATCCAAGTCCTATAGCATCACGCCTTTACAGTTAGCATTACACATTTAGACTGCAAGGGTTGAATTTTGATCATTTGTATTTAAAATATAAATCATGATTCCACGGGAATGGGGAAAAAAAACCAAAAAAAAAAAAAGAAATCAAAGGACTAATTTTTAAAATGACAAATAATGTTCTATTATTATGTTTTTTTGAGACCAAAAATCAATCTGCTTGACATTACTTTCATACCGTTAGTTTCGGTTATATAAGCAGTGTCTCCAATAAACACGGTCTTAGCCAAAAGAAATGCAGGCACATTCACCAGGGAGATAGTCACATTCTTTTATGTTTTTTTACGTTTCCTTGTCTTCTTTTGTTCCATAAGAGGAAATTTAGAATCTGTCTTAGCTTTGTCCTGTCAATTTCTTTTGACAATGTTAATGCTGTTTACTGAGATAGTCTCCATTTTTCATGCTCCAATGTCGGAACAGCTTTAAATATATAGATCTTAGTATGCAGAATTTTGATGTAAAAAATAAAATCAGAGAATTTAAGGAAAAGTTGGTGTTTTTGTGGTCTGGGTTTTTGTCAAATTATTGAAGAGTTTGATGATTTATAGGATTTGGATCTGATTGTAAAGAGAATAAAGGAGAATGGGGGTGGATTACTATAATATATTGAAGGTGAACAAGAATGCAACAGATGATGATCTCAAAAAATCATACAGGAGATTGGCAATGAAATGGCATCCTGACAAGAACCCAAACAACAAAAAGGACGCTGAAGCCAAATTCAAGCAGATCTCTGAGGCCTATGAGGCAAGCCTTTCCTTCCCTTCATTTTCCTTGTTTTGGTTTTGCTTCTCTTTAATTGTCAATTTAAGAGAAAATGAAGAAAAGAGAAGGATGGAATTTATTTTATCTTATTTTCACTTCTTCCTGAGTTTTGTTGTTATTTGAGTGTGGTTTGGCCTATAAAGAAACACAATGATGTTGATTCTAATTTACCTATGGAATTAAAATTATTATTATATTAATTGAGGAAGGCATGAAGAAATTAATGTATTTGCTGGAAACTATAGGAAGCACTAACAGAAGAAAACAGAAGAAATCAATGAATGGTAATAGGAAGATGTATAAGATAAGAAACCAATGCATTTGAAAGAAAGCCAGAAACTATAAGATGTAACAGCCACCGGAAGGAAGATGTAGGAGCTATTAATCTCTTTCCAGCTTGAAAATTTTAGTATGTTGTATTCAGGAAGGCAAAGATATTGTTGCGCGACAGAATTATGGATTCACTGAAGTTATATTAGACCGCTCCCCATGTAACCTGGGATCAACTATTACAACTTATAATTTTGTTTTGAATATAATATCGATTTTCTGAAGATTTTCTTTCCTCTGGATATCTTCTCTCTATTCTTCTTTTTTGGCTTAAATTGTTAGAACAATTGAACCAAGTTATAACTTATCTGATTGCCCTATTCTAGAATATTCAGGACAGATTTTGGTTAGGATTTTGTGCTGTGACATTTCTTTCTAAAACTGGTTTTGCTTTTGCAATGTGGTTGGTTCTGAGTATCTGATTCCTAGTCGGTTGAAGTTCCTATAATTTTACTTTTAATCATTGGAAATCAATAGAGAAAGGGTTGGAGTGTCTGGCTTCAAACCAGGACCTTGGTGCAGTAGCTACCACCAAGACTAAGCAGACCTCACATGTGCCTGAATGATTTACCATAGGTTAAATTCCCACTTGTCCTTCATCACTCTAGGTAGCACTGAGAACGGAGGATAGAGCTTGTATCAATTACTTTTTTGATTTCCCTAGTTATAAAATATTCAACATCCCAAAATTTTAGAATAATTGCTTTTCTAAATTTGATTTTCATCTTACGAGAATTAGAGGCATCACTTTTGCTACATCATGTTACTCCAGCTTACTACTTGTGATCATGGTATCTGTTTTCATATTTGGATTTGCTTTTAACTGGCAAAAGTGAAGATGTCCCATGGAGAATTAAATTAATTTTGTGATTCAGGTCTTGAGTGACCCTCAAAAGAGAGAAATTTACGATCAGTATGGTGAAGAAGGGTTGAAAGACATGCCACCACCAGGAAGCAGTGGACCATCATTTGGAAATGACACTGCCGGGCCAAATGGGTTTAATCCTAGGAATGCAGAGGATATCTTTGCTGAGTTCTTTGGAAGTAGTCCTTTTGGGTTTGGGTCTTCAGGGCCTGGTAGGTCTTCAAGATTCCAGTCTGATGGAGGGATGTTTGGAGCGTTTGGTTCAACTGACAACATTTTTCGAACTTACAGTGAGGGGACTGCGCCCAGGAAACCTCCCCCAGTTGAGAGTAAATTGCCTTGCAGCCTTGAGGAGCTGTACACTGGATCAACAAGGAAGATGAAGATCTCCAGAACTGTGGTCAATGCAGCTGGGTATGCATACTCATCTCAAAACCATGCTTGTCCATTCTATTCCTTTTTCTTTTCTCAAAAATCCTTCAATTAGCTATTGCTTTCTGGATTTGATTTTCCATAACTGCCAACATTTTGAACTAGAGGGGTTTGTTTTTCTCAGAAACCCAAAGTCATCATAAATGATTCTTAGGTTTTGAACAATCTCTCGCATGATCGACATTATTGCATTTTCTTTTGAATACTTCATTCCGATAAACCAGAAAACGTAGTTCTGTTGTTTTCCACATTGAAATATACTAATTCATCAGAGATAACTGTTTGCAATTGCATTCTTATGATAGTGACATCATTATTTGTTCCTTTTCTAAAGCTAGAGTTGATTGAATAATAATTTGAAACCTTATAGGCGGCAAGTACAAGAATCAGAAATATTAACCATCGATGTGAAGCCAGGGTGGAAGAAAGGAACGAAGATTACTTTCCCTGATAAAGGAAATGAGCTGCCAAATCAGCTCCCCGCAGACCTTGTATTTGTCATTGATGAAAAACCCCATGACTTTTACAAAAGAGATGGCAACGACCTTGTCACTAACCAAAAAGTGTCACTAGCAGAGGCACTTGGGGGCACAACACTGAATCTCGTTACCCTCGATGGCCGCAGTTTGACACTGCCTGTAACCGATATTATCAGCCCTGGTTATGAACTTGTCGTTGCAAGGGAAGGTATGCCAATAGCAAAAGAGCCTGGAAATAGAGGAGATCTTAGGATCAAATTTGACGTGAAGTTCCCTACAAGGTTGACACCAGAGCAACGAGCCGGACTCAAGCGTGCTCTAGGGGGTTGAACTAGGAGCATTTCATGTGTAGCAGCCACTATTTTCAGGCAGGACTCAAAACTCATCAATGCTGCCTTTGTTATGGTAATTTACTGGCACCGTCAAACAGGGAGAGTTGCCTTTCACTTGTGTATCATAGAGTTTATGCTGCCCCATCATCTTCTTTGCATTTCCCTTGTCCCAAATCAATATCTTCCAATACCTTTTGGCCAAAAAAAGCCAACCCTTGTAACCTAATATTCAAATTATCTTTTTCATTCTTTTCTTTCCCATCGTTTATTTTGTAACTTTTGTAACTTTTTTTTTCTTTCTATCCATGATGTATCTGCAACAGGCATCTTCATTTTCCTATATCTGTGATTGCAACTCTTTTTTTTGGGGGGTGGGGGGTGAATTGCGATTGCAAGTTTTTAACGTTCAAACCTAATAACCATCAAAGTTGAATTCCAAGTTTGAAACTCGAATTCTTGCAAGGCGTAAAAGGATTGAAAATATGCCACCGATACATGTGCAGTGTCCATGATATTCATTGTGCGAATGCAAGACCTCAAGAAAATCTAAAATCTAATCTTAATCAAAACAGTGGATTAGAAAAATTTATGAAAGTAGCCGTCTGGTGTTTTTACCATTCAGTGTTTGACAAAGAGTCCACCGACGCATTACAGGTGGTCCAATGAGGGACAAACCCGCGTCCAAATATTCCAAATCAGCATTGCTAGAAACTACTAGTCCAAAAGCAACCGTAAAGATGTTACATTACATCCGTTGAATTATTCATGACCAAAGCCGCCTTAAAAAGTGGATTGGTTAAAGCCCTACCTTCCATGAGAAAGGACAAATTCTTAAAACTTGCTTCAAGAGATACCGCAATTAATAAGCTTGCTTAAAACAGCTACGCAAAGAAACCGTTAAAAGGTTACCAAAAAAATATTGCTAGAGGAAAGCTAACAGCATTGCATTTACAAAAGACTAAAATCTAAAAGCCTCTACTGTGCGGAGCATCATGTCGCCAGGCAGGCTGCCCAGTTCCCGCCGCTGTCCCATAATATTGAGCTCCGTTGACAAATTGTTGGCCTTGAGAACCAGGCGGAGGAACCCACCAGGTTCCCTGTTGCCATTGCTGGGTAGCACTCTGTTGACCTTGCAGGTTCATGGTGGGTAATGCCTGGTGAGGTGCATGCATTGGCTGTTGGTATATATTAACTTGGGTTGGCGGCTGCTGCAGCTGCGGTTGTTGGGTTGTTTGAGGCTGCCATTCAGGTATATCATCATCATCATCATTCCACGTTTGCATTGGAACTCCTAGGGACGCATTAGTGTTTGGCTGCCCGTACTTTTGAACCAGCTCCCTCATTTGATCAACGGGACGAGATGATGTTTGAGTATGTAAATGAGAAGAGGCCATCCCAACACGCTGGGATTGGTACCCCGTGGGGTAGCGTGGCCCCGATGGGTTTGAGCCACCAGAGAAATTAAACTCGGGTAGGTCATCATCTTCCCGGGATGTGGCAGGGCCAAATCCTGGGGGAACATCATCGTCCTCGTCATCATCATGAGGGGGTTTGGCATAGGTAGGAGGTGCAGCACGGGAATATGTAGGCTTTGATGGGAAATTAGCATTCATGTTAGCGGTTTCCTTTTCTTGCTGTCTCCTAGAAGACAAGTGTTGCTTTTTTGAGGAGTGTTTATGGTGTGAAGTTGAGTTGGGTGATATTAATTGAGCTCTTCTCCATACAACAACACCAATTAGACCATTATGAACAGCATTAAGAGCCTCGAATTGGTCAGTTGGGAGGATCTTGCTGAGCATTTCAAGTGTTTTTGAACGAGGTGGGCAAAAGTAAATTTCCACTCCAGAGGCAGGCTCAGCAAAACCCACTCTCCCATCTAAAATATAAGAATCAGCCGCCTGCACAAGCGCATCTAAGTTAACTATCAAAGACCAAACAGAACAAGAATAAATGTATGCATTAAATTCTTCAAATGTTTCTTACCTCAACGAGGCTCCCACGCTCACTCTCGGTTGATCCCTCCTTGCAAGCAAAATGAACCACCTGCAAAAATAATTAACAAATAAATCAGCCTAATGCAAGTTATAAATGGAATTGAACAATAAACTAATTAACCTAAAAATCGAGAAAAGAAAAAAGAAAAAACTTGGTCACTTTCAACTAGCTTTGACTTATTTGCCAAGGAAGTAAACCGTTTTCAGATTATTATTATCATGTTGTTATAAGTTTACACAACATTTCACGTCCTTTTAATCCCCCTGGACGCTAGGAGATTAATCTGTAAATATTTGCAACGTTTCACATAACTGTTCCCGGCATCCTTTTCATGTAGTCTCCAATTGTATTTGAGCTGAGTTTGTTTACAGGTAATCAGCGCCAACAAGCAATCATAGAAACTACAAATTCTTTGTACAGCCAATCAGGTGAATCCTCCAAACTTTTCATCCCTAAATCCAGCCAGCGGTAAATTGCTGATGAGGTCATCTACGAATTAATCTTTGTTTCTGCTTGTTTCGTGTTAACAAACTACTAAATCTTACTGCTCTTTCTATTTGCCTTTCCTTTTTTACCCTTGACTTGTTAATTTCCCAGTGACCCAAAACCTACCAATTTCCATATATGAGATTGACCCTACTCTTTGCAAAAATTAAACAAATGGAAGACGAAACCTGGGATAAAAAAGTTGTTTTCCTTCCCCAAATTCCTTTTTTGAACACAATATGGCAGTACAATAATTTACTACAGTTTAAATGAACTTGAGATACCATTAGAGCACGGCTTCGGGACATAGGAAGCTCTTGGAGGAACTTCTCAAATGCATCAAGTCTGACTCTGCCCTTGATTTCAAGAAAGCTAGGCCACTCCTTCGTAGAGGTTTTTTCACCACTGCAACATCGAAAATTGGATAAAATTATTGCCATGAAACTTAACATAATAATTTAATCCCTTCAAAGAACATAAAATTCAATGAAAATCACATTACTCAGCATTTCATGCATATCCAAACCATCCAAAATAAGTTGAAAAATAAAACTGGCCAGAGTAAAGAAGGAAATGAAATATTAAAAAAAAAAAGAAGAAGTTCGGTCTTCCACCACTTTATTTAACACATTATATTCTTTCGTACCATCCATTCCCTGATCCATCAACAAATTCCCTTTAAATAACCCACAGTCTATAGATTTTGTAGCATCTTTTTCATGCCATTTATCTACCTACAATATTCATATGCTCATATGCTTCTGCATGCAGCCAGGAAATCAAGGCACTCCACATAACTCATCCTCGCTTAACTAAGAACTATTCTTTGAATTGTACAAAAATACTTGATTTGGTCATTTAAATCAGGAATAAATTTTTAAATCTATCATATCCACCTAGTTATGGTTTAATGGTTAAAATTCTAAGAAAGTTCTTTGATATTTCAACTTTACAACTTCCCCTGATCAATTTCTATCTATCGGGCAGTCATGAGAAGACATGCAGCTAGGTCTACCAGATTTGGAGGATAAAAGACCACCATGTAGGCCTTGCACCTGTCTACTCTTCCATATTATAAATAATCATATGTTTCTACATGTACCATGTAGAAGAGCAGACAGGCCACGAAAAAGGGAAATGTAGAAAACAAATGCAGACCAAGAAAGGATAAGCAAACAATTATGTCAACACATACTTAACATGCCATCTTGTTAAACATACCTTTTAAAAGTACCAATGACAGAGGTCACAGATGAGATATTTAGCTGGAGCAATCCTTCCCAGACATGTTCACCCTTTAGAGTGGTTACAGAAACTGCAGTTTCTGTTTTCGCACGAATGTCAGTTGGCTTAACATCAACATCAGATTTCGCGCTACTTGCATCGTTGCTTTCAGGTTTATCAGGAGTAGTAGCAACAGGATCTTGAGAAGCTCGACCAGAAGACTTTGAATCAGACCCAACCTCTGAGTCATCCTTATTAGAAACGGATGTTGGCTTCCCAGCATCACTGGGTAGATTCTCAAATGGTGGCTCTGAATCAAGAGATTGCATGAACTCATCAAGAGAAACAATTGGAGGAAGAAAATCCGCATCCTTTAATTCATCTTCTCCCATCAACCCTTGCATTGGATCAGGCCCCTCGCTTGAAGGAATGGTAATAGTAAGATTTGGGTCTTCTAGATTACTCTTTTCACCAGCAGTATCTGATTCATCTTTCTTTCCAACAGTTTTACCAGTTGTAGGAGCTTGTTTTGCCTCAGTTTTTGGTCGCCGAACAATTGTAGTTCCACCGGAAACTTCCACTGAAGCACTTTCAGTTTGTTCCACCTCCACTTGAAACTCACCCTTATGTGTTTTCTTTACTAAACGTCTGATGTCAACTTCTGTATCAGGCAAAACTACCATTTGAGCTAGCTCTTCTGCTTTAGCTTGTCGCCACTCAGAAAGCTCTTTAGAAGCTAGGTCCTCAGCACTCATAGAACATAGTCGTTCTGGGGTAATTTCACCCGACACAACTCTTTCTCTGAGTTCAGGGTTATTACGATCCTTTAAGTTAAACAATAGAGACCTGCCCTTCTCTTTATACTTTTTATTGACACCTCCAAATAGTTTAAAAAGCTCTGCTTCAATTTGATAAGCTAAATCTTGTGGAGACTGGAATGGTTGTTTGAAATCATCCCCTCCCACCTTTTCAACATCCGCATTCTGTTCCCCAACCATTTCAATTTGATTTTTCTCTGACACATTTATTTCAGGTTCTAATACCCAAGACAGACCATTTCCCTGCAAAAGTTCATCTCTTGCAAAAATGTTATCACTAAATGGAACCTCCTCATCAGGCAAAAGGTTACTTGACTGTAATTGCTGCCCATCACATATCAAAGTTTGTGTAGCATCAGTATTATTTCCATTGGCATCACCATCCCTATTGGAAAGCAATACCCCCTGAGGATCTGCAGATGCAGAGCGGACAGTATCAGAATTGCCAGAAGAATTGCCAGAACTAGAATCGCCAAGGTGAGAACCCTCTTGTTCCTTCTCCGGGGGGCTTACAGCTTCACCATTAGAATTCTTCTCTACCTTTGCATTTTCACCTTGCTGCTGAGCAACCAAGGCCAGGGCACCAGCTAATGATTCCCGCATCTTAGACCTCACAGATTCAAATGACTCAGTCTGAGCCTTTGAAGATGGCCGAATCTGTGCAGGCTGATTTCTTGAAGCTGACGGCCCTGATTTATTTGGAACAGATCTCTTACTGGATGCTGGAGAAGGTTGTGATTCTGGCATACTGGAAACAGACTGCATCTGAACAGTTTTCCTATTAGGTGCAGAAATTGATTGCAGCCAAGGCCTGTGTTCCATTTGTGCCACCCGTTTATTCGGTAACAATAACTTCTGGGAAACAGAATTAGGGGAAATTGGTTCCATTGGTGCCTTACGCTTATTCAAAGTTGGTAACTGATGTGGCCTCAAACTCCCCAACATTGTGGGACCCATTTCTCCTATTGACTTATCAGACATCAAATACTGCTGTGATAGTTGAGCATATGCTTGGGATTCGAGCAGTTCAGGTTGCCGGTTTGATGATAACTGCGTCCCAAAATCACTTGGAACAGATCTGATCTGTCCCATCGGCATACTTGAAGGTATCTGCTGCTGTAAAGCTTCATTGCTCCCATATCCCATCAACCCCATGGACATTGGTGCATCCAATTTGCTGGAAACAGGTTCCAGTTGAGCCATTTGATTACTGGGTATTGATGATTGCTGAGATACCAGATCGTTGGACATGATAGACCAACACCATAAAACACATAATTAAACACCACTGCATTATAAATCACCAATCAAATATACTATCAAAATCATCCATACATGTTTACTTGATTTCTTTAAACAAAGAAAACAAGTATGCAAATCAAGCTCCGAAATTAAGGAACTTATAAATAGTAATCTAACTTTTCAACTACATAGATTTGTTAAAACTATTCATAAAGGAAGACCCCAACGAATATTAAAAAAAAATATTCTTAACTTGACAATATCAGATATTGCCCCAAAATTGAGCAGAACGAATAAAAGAAACAGAAAGTTATATGAAAGTAGTAATAATAGAATAAAGAAATTCTAACCAATTTCACTACTTTTTAATCTCGAAACGAAAACCAGTAACATTTCTTTCGAATTAAAAAACGACATTTAGGGAAAAAAACTTAAAAAACTAGAATCATCAAAGCAAGAAAGGGGTAAATTTAGACAATTCTTGAGATAAATCAATAGGCAAGAAAATAGAATAAATAAATACAAATACAAGATTCATCGAAGCAGAAACACGATAAAAGAGAGATAAAGGTGTAAAAATCAATTCAACCAAACAGCAACTCAAATCTCAAACCCTAAATCAAACAACTAACCAAATCTTCAGAAAAGTTATTGATACAAGACAAGATTTAGGGTTTCGAAGTAAGGAAGCTAACCTGAATCGAGAGGAGAAGAACTGAGCTGCGAGAGAGATAAGAGAAAGACAGCTACAGAGAGGATATGAGGGTAAAGCAAGATAACTTTTTGGAGGCTCTGAAAGAGTTGTTTGGTTGCGAAGAAATTGTGAACCCTAATTATAAAATCTTGAAAATAAAAACCTAGAAAGTTGAAAGATTGAAAGGATTAGCAACCGAGTTCGACTCGGTTTACGAGTCCTGCGTTTTATCGTAATCCCGTGTCAAAGCGTTAAACCGGTATTTTCTAGAGACGGTTGAATAGATTGACACGTGGGCTCTTTTATCTTCAAATTCGGGCCCACTCTATTTTCAGCCCACCCGAATCGTTTTTGCAGATTGGGTCGAATCAAGTATTGACCTGACCCATTTGTTGAATGGGTCAGATTTCAATATATCTTTATCATGTCCACATCCACCTCACGGATTTTTTCCCTTTAATTACAGTTACATGCATGTAGAGAGTGACTCAACTGCAACAAATATCCCTTTGACCACAAAAAAAAAAAAAATCATTTGTTCAAATTTTAACTTATTATTCATTTGTCTCACGTTTATTTTAATCCTTGGTTCATATCATCAGTTCTGTTCATTTCCGATTTGAACTCCGATCAATGAAATTAAGAATGTAATACTCTATTAGCAAGTTATATAACTGTTGGTTCAATCGTGGTTATTTTAAATATCCATATATAATTTGTCACACTTTTATCAATACTTTTCATTATCTTTGAATCTCCTTATGTAAAATGTATCACGCCTAAACGAGCTATATAGTTATTTCACGCCTTAACAAAATTGTTATAGTTTTGTTAAAGGGTGTGTTATGTCTCCGACCAAAAAAAAAAAAGCTATATAATTCCAAGCTTTTTTCTTTTTTTGGTGAAAGTTCCTCGCATTTTAACTCAAATGATTAGCACCTGAACATTTGATTCTAGTGATGTTATCAATCTTTTTGATTACACACACATACACAAAAAAAAAAAAAAAAAAACAGAACCATACAAAATTATATATGTAGTAAGTATTTTCCTTTATTTGAAGAGAGGAACCGGTCATATTGATTCAATCCCAACGGATAAAATAGAACCAATTTGAAAGAAAGCTACAAGCAGAGAAAAGCTTGGAAAAGAAAGTATAAAAGTTTTTCATTCATTGTTTTGAAGTAGTGAGTACAAATCTTTTTTGAATGCAAAAACCTGCATAAATCTCTGTTTTTTATGTCAATATTATGCATAATTTACATATACATACTAGTAAATCATTTCCATTCTGATTGCCAACATGATAGTTTGTAGTAAACTTTTGCTACATGGCGACTTTGATGATGGCCATTGATCAATCTGGCTAACATCATAATCATATTGATGATTGAAGAATTGCCGTGTGTGTATAACAAGCTACATCTCATCCCGTAAGACAACCATAAAGAATGGAAGGGACGACCACCCAACACATAAGAAGAAAGATCATCAAACTGTATGCAGCTGGTCATACAAATATAATTCCAAGGGATCAATATATTTATATAGTACTCTTTTCTTTATTACACTAAAACACAGAGTTGGCATAACTGTTGCCCACCCTTCTCTCACCTCGTCGCTGGTTATCATGGGTTGTTCCGGAGAGTGTACTCAAGATGCTGGCACTCGTCCCAGAGATTGCATCCAAAATGTTCTCACCGACCTCGCTCTTGCAAAGAGGACATGAAGCATTGATCTTTAGCCATTTGTCCACACATTCCTTGTGCATAAAATGAGAACATGGCAACTCCCGTAGCTCATCATTGTTCGCGTATTTTGCCAAACAAATGCAGCAGACCTTTATACAAAATCCCAACAGAGCCATTCTATCAGTGTGTGGAGGAAGAACAAGACGTTAACGAAAACAAAGCAGCATCTTGTAAGGCCCCATTGATCATTCCCAAATAAATTTAGCAGTGCAAAATACCATCACAACTTTAATTGAGCCTTTACACTAGTCAGAGAGTCAAAAGGTGAACATACACCAACTGGTCATCCAGCCAAACAGTGCCAGAACCCAAATAATATGGTGGGTTCATAAAAAGTTAATAAAGGTATGAACAAAATAATAACATAAGATGAAAATAAGCAGGTTAACCATAAAATGCGCTAGTGAATGCATAGAGAGACACCTTAAATCATAAATTGCAACTCAAACTATGCAAAGAAATGTGTACTTATAACTGGACTATGAGACATGTCATCAAATTATCGAACAGTAATCAACACATCATGGAGGATCAGTGTAAAGAATCCGCATCTCAATCCATTAGAAAACCAAGAAATACTCACTGCATCTTCTCCAGAGATGACACGTTCCTTTTCCGTTCCTGCAGCAACAACTCCACCCTCACCGGCACCTGAGTTGTTTTCTCTATCATCACCATTTCTACTTTTCTTCACCTTGAACTTGTAAGTTGGTAAAGAATCTATTGATTCAGGTGTGGCCCCTCTGGCCTGTGATAGATCCTCTCTAAATCCAAGGACAGAAATGATACAAGGCAGGCAACAGCAGATTGTAGCACACAGAATGAACGGCATAGCATATCCAATACAGCTAAAAGTAAGAAAAACTATACATAACCTGCAAACAGAAAGGTACAAGAGAGGATCAATCTGCAGCAAAGGTAAGAATAAAAGTTAGTAAATGCAGAGTGCCACTAGGCAGTGGCTGGTACCTGTACATATTAGGGGCCTCACTGGCAGATGAATGCCCACCAAAGATCCAAACATTGCCAACCACAAACCAAACAGCAAAGAAGCAATCTAAAGCCATTTTGAAGTACTCCACTAATGCTTTAATTCTGCAGAATAAAAAACGGCTGGTTGTCAACTAAAGGGCTCTGGCCAATCCATTATACCATCAATGAAATAAGTATAACTTTTTATCGAATTTCAGCAGCATTTGACCAGAAAAAATAAAAGTAAAAAAAACTTTAACACAATGGGAGGTCAAGTGGTCAAGCCTACAATTTCTGCACTGCAACTCATGAAAGTAATCAGTGCATCATAAAAACAGAACTTGGAAATGTCTATTGTTCAAATGACAAAAAGAAAATCATACCTTGCATTTGTTACTCCCATGCTTTGACCACCTCTAGGAGACGTAGCTGCAGGACGATGATCACCCCCATCAGAGCTCCTTGTAACAGAGAGAGAGAAGGGCCCAGCAGGGACATTAATGTGTGAGGTCTGACGGTGTTGAGCTGAGTCTTGCTCAGAAGCCTGGTTACGATTACGATAACGCCAATAAAGAAGAGGGAGGGTTGCTACACATCCAGACGCATAACCCACAATCCAAGCAAATAACGGTGCATGGGGATGCTCATTCTTTGACAAAGACAAGACAACAATAGAGGCTACAATCTGGCTCACGGTAAGAACTAGTTCAATAGAAATCCACAAACCAGAATTCAGTGGACTCCTCCGGCGACGAGTATCCCCTCTCCTTACTGCAGAGGAGGTTCTTGAGTTTGTAACATTGGAAGAAGATGTTGAAGACTGAGAAACTAGCACTCTTGTACTACTAGAAGGTCTGTCTTCACGCTGCAAAACATCCAACGCATTCGAAGTTCTATCATGAGACAAGTTTGATGAGGAAGTATCACCACTCCTTGGTATGTCAATAATATGTTCACTAAAGCTCTCTGATCGCTCCATCAGTAACGGACAAGTGTCACTTCGATTTTCAGAATGCAGTTCCGAAGAGGGAACATCCATCTAAGTTCACCAACACAACTGGAAATGATGAAAGCATAGAAACCTAAAACAAGGTTACCAGCTTTATGTACCAATTCTTATGTGTTGAAACAATGGGCACTTTTGTCCCTGGGATTTGTCGGAGTTCTGATGATTGACGTAAATTAGTTGGCACCACAAGATGTGGATAAATTATCAATTCCTGTTCTGTTAAGAATGAAAGTGCAACTAAATCAGAATAAAAAAAACCAACATCTCCCCCTCACCCCCAACGACACAAATATACAATAGTTGCTAAGCATAAAAGAAACTAGAAAGGCAAATGACATGTTGAACCCATTTATTTTAGTTTTATAAGAACCCACAAAACCTTAAAAGCATATTGTATAACAATATTAATTAAAAAATTTTAGATGCATTATTGCTCATATCCAGAATCTCTTCACAGTCTCACACATTATAACCCTCAAACTGCACACGAGAAGAATTTCATTGAAGGTGGATTTTCCTTAAATCACCACATCTCCCTTCTTTTCTGGTTTGTAAAAGCATTAAACAGTCCTCTGTCCCCTCAATCAAGAGATGGCCTCAACCACTTTCTTGTGACGAAAAAAAAAATTTAAGGGTCGAATTTGAGCTTAACCAACCATTTCCACCTGTTCTCTCGAAATTTCAGCTCAAAATGAAGTTGGAGAGGATAAATTCAAGTTTTCAAAAATCTTAACTAGCAAAGAAAAAATAGCAACTTCACTGTTAGAAGACCCAAGTAACTATTACAATTCCTTCAGCCGCAAAAAAAACAAAATCCTTATCCCCATCCTCTTCTTTCCCTTGATTTCTTCAACAACTTAACCCTTCAAATAAAATTTGAAAACAACCCAAAAAATCAAATAATCAAATTACAATTGAAATGAGTAGCAACCCTCCAAGATCGACCATTTACCTTGCCTTTTATTATACATTAAAAGTAAAACACTCGGTGAATCGATCAACACGAAACTCGATTTCCCCTGCACCGCAAAAAGCGGAAGCGTTGACTAATGTTCAAAACAAGATTAAAGCCACCAAAAGAGTTAGAATTTAAAACACAAAAAGAAAACCCCTTAATTCCCACCCAACTATCCTCCCAGAAAACACAAATTCAACCTAAAAAGCAATAGCCAAACAAAAAGAAACACAAAAATTGAAACCCCAGATGAAATTTGTCACTAAAACAAAAACTTGCAGATACAGGCGAGAAAGACGATCGTACCAGAAAGGGTTAAACTGAAGAGAGCCGGTTAGAGACAGTCGGAGCTAACAAGTAAGCCGGAGATGACGAAAACGGTGACGTATGCTCAGTGTTTGAGCTGCTGCTCGCTTGTTTTTTTGGTAGGAATGGTGTCCGTCGTGTGAGAGCGCGTGGCGGTTTCTTTCTTTATTGAGAGTAGATAAACAAAAAGGTGTAAGCTTTAGACGGCCTTTATTTGTTTGCTTGGTTAACGGGTTACCCAGGAATATTAATTGTATTTACTATATTTATTTATTATTTATTTATATACTAACAAATCAAATCACGCCCCTCTCTTCCATTTCTTTGATATTTCAATCGCTTTTGGTTTTTTTTTTTTTTGGGCCATAGGCTCTTATCTGTCCGCTGTCTGGTTGCTAGATTGTTTTATAGTATTTTCTAATTTCCAAAATTGCTACGTAACGTAGGCTGATATGTGTCTTAAGATGATTTCATGTCTAATTGGCGTCTTTTGGAATTTTGAAAATGTGACGCACTTCCTCTCATTCGCCCATTTTCTTCTTAACATCTTTTATAAGACAAAAAAATTATATTTTGTTTTCGCTAATTGAGTTTAGTTTAACAATTTCGTCTTCGGTTGAGATAATTGAATATTAGAATTTATACAAAGATTCCGACCTCATTTGAGACATCGATTGTGATTGATACAAAGCGATTATAAGCCCAAACACATGGTCATTGCTATTCATCAAATACATATTTTTTTTATCTGTACAGTAATTATTCTCATGACTTTCCTATCTATACTGTAATATTTTCATTTGTATAATCATTTTTTCAAAATTTCACTCATTGAACTAAGTTCACCATTCTCTCAAACAGGACATTCGAATTCGAGATCTGCCACTCATTTAAGTAAGCTAAAAGATGAGTTTTAATTTAAATTATATTTAAATGATAAAGAAAGATATCATGAATCTCATTATTCAGATTTGAGATAGAAATATAACAAACACATCCATAAAGTAAATTATAGAATAACGTAAGGGACGAAATTGAGATAGATGATTGGGATATGATTATGATTAGAAGGGCAAAGGAGCTGCATTTCATGCTACCAAAGAAAATTTGGCACAAAGAGTTTATAATTGACAAGGGAATTATTGATAGATTTAGTCTGCTTAATACTAGTACCCAAGATTTTTCTTTTTTTCTTTCTTTTTTTTTTTTTTGGAAAAGCCCCCTTAACTTAACAGCCAAATCATTAAGGCTTCTTACCTTAATAGTAGGATTTCAACCTGAATCCCTAGTGGTTAATAATATATGTAAACAGTCATTTAGTCTATGAGAAAAAAAAATATATATGTGAAGATTGGTTCAGCATAGCTTGCTAGCCAAAGGAGTGCTTTTGACCCGAGGCATTGATCTAGAAAATTGTTGCAATGTTTGGGGTTTACCGGGTGAGTCACTTTCATATTTCCTTTCATTGCAACTTTAGCATTGTTGTGTAGCTTTCAACCTATACTTGGGTGGAACAATTTCTTTTGGATGATGTGTTCGGTCGAATGATTGCTTGGAGAGGTGCATGCATGGTGATCCTTTGGCTTTTTTGGCTAAACCACAAGTAGTGTTTATTGCTAGAGGATATTTGACTTCTTTTAGGGGTTTGGAGGATACTCAATTTTGGAGCAAATGAGGTCCGGATGGGTAGACATGTTTCGAGGGCCTTCTAGATGGCAGCCAACCCTTTAAGTGTGTTTAAAGTTAATACTAATGCATCCTTTAGAGTGGGAGTAGAGATGGCAGCATATAGAGTATTCGCCCTTCTTACCCTAACCCTATAAAATTGTAGAGTACCCAAATCCTATAAATATCCGATTACTTTTTAAACTCTCCACCTGAACCATATCCGAATAAATTTTAACTACCCTATAACTACCTGAACTCTATAAATACTCGTTTAATGTATGCATGAAAATAAAAATTATAATTTTAAAGATAATAAAATAAATTTAAGTATATAATATGTTTGAACACGATTTTCTAATATTTGAATTTTTGGGCTAAGGTTCAAATATTTGATGTTTTGGATTAAGGTTCAAACCGTTGTAGAAGCATATTTATATATTTTTAATATAGTATATAATTGGATACCAAGTATAGGCTACCATAGGGGTGCTACCCAAACCCGATACGGATAATAAAATTACTACCCGTACCCATCCCAAATCTAATTACAAAGTACCGAACCCTATATTAAGGGGCAGGTATACACGGGTACCCGGTTGATGGGTACCCATTGCCATCCTTAATTGAGAGCTCACAAGCAACTCTTGGGGGCTTGGAGCAGTTTGCAACATTGAAAACATTCAAAGTCCCATGCAAGCTGAAACGATGGCTATCTTTGGGTTGGAGTTGGCTTGGGAATATATATAACTTTTAGGATTGGTTGAATCTGATTCCTTGGGAGGATGGTAGCTTTGTCAAGGATATTTGATATCTCGTTCTTTTCATCATAGTTTGGTTAAAATCTCAATTAAGGACCAAAAAAAGTTTTATGGAAAATCTTGATTTTGTCTGATATCTTTTAATTTTATCAATTATAAGAAAGAGAAAGTTTTAAACCATCCAAAATTGAAAGCTTATAGTTAAAGCTTATAGTTCTTTTCTTTTTTTGGAATTTTATATGATAAAAGATTATGGTTAAAAATTTATTCAATATAACTCTAAGAAGTACAAAGGGCACATTAGAGATGTTAATTGATCTCAAATTCGATGGGAATTCTTCGCTTTGATGAGGACGACGACCAAGATGAAATTCGAGGGAGAGAAGACTTGCCTCTACGACAAAAGCATATTCACTAATGGATAAGTTGAATATTATGTTGAAAGCCTTATAGATTAGAGATGGCCAGGGTTTTATTCCGACTTGATTATGATTTTGAAAATGCCAGTTTCAATTATTTGATGGTTTGATTTCTGCTCCAAAACAATTTCAATTCAATTACAATTTTTTAATAAATATATTATTTTATGCATAAAATTTAATTTATATAATCAGAACCAGAATTAAAATGGAACCTTAAATATATTCGTTTATGATTCAATTCAATTCCATTGTTTAGAATCCAACCTGACCACCTCTACTTAGATAACCTCTATGCCTATGGAATTAAAAAAAATTAAACAATATGAAATTCAACTTTTATGTGAATTCTCTCTTTAACCAAGTCAGTTAGAGGTCTCAAAATTTAAGTAAGAGGTCTCGGATTCGAAATCTCTAATTCTTTCAAGTAGACTCTTTTTCATACTTGTTATCTACCAAAAAAAAATTCAAATTTTATGTAGTATATATTTATTTTTTTTGTTTTTTTGGTGAAAGTAGTAGTATATCATTATTGTAAAATCACTTTACTCATTTTAACCAAAACAAAAAAAGGTAAATTCCATTGAGGTCCTTAAGTTTTGCTCATAATTCAACTCAAGTCCACTAGTTTCAAAATTGGACACTTTGCCCCAAAATCTTACTAACTGTTAACTTTGCCGTTTAATGCCGTTTAACTTTTAAATTAAATGGTTTCATGGTTTACCCTTGTTATGTTTTTCATATATTTAAGGACTCGCAAAAATGAAAACTTTACGGTAAAAGGTTTGTTTAAAACAAGGACAGTACAATTTGAAATGAACACTAGGAGGTCTGCGTGAAAGAGAATCAAATAATAGTGGAACTCAAATCAAATATACATCGACAAAAAATGAAAAAGTACAGGCACGATATCAGATATGCACATACATTGGTGTAGCTATATGTAGCACCTAGTTCTATAAGGGCTTAGTTTGGAACGGTAGACTTAGATAATGAGAGTTTTTGTACTTGGTATATACGTAGAGGTATTTTTAGTAAGAATAAGAGCAACTCTTACCTAGTAAAATTTTTCTCATTTTGAAGAATTAGGTTTTTAAACACCTAAGACAAACTTTAACCTAGTAAGTGAAAGTCAACTTTTGTATTATTTTTCAAAAATTTCGTACATCATACCGAGGGTATAAATAACTTTTCTAATCATCCAGTTATCTTCTTTAGTGTGTCTAAGAATATTCGAAGTTGTTATATAAATTTTCTGAACATTCTAAGTTGGAGAAAAAAAAATCACAAAAAAGAATGTCGTAAAACTCAATGGCATTTTTGTAAATATTAGTAAATTCACAAATTGAATTTTTAATCATTGAAAATGATTTTTCTTACAGTATTGGAAGACGCCATGTTGTTATACACTATTTAAATTTGAAAACTGCCAAGTTATTGTGTGAAATTTTCTGGTGAAAATTTACATTTTTACCCTTGAAAAACCTAACAATATATTTGAACTTTCTAGAGTAAATTCCTTTAGATAGCTAAATTGAAAAGTCATGTTGACTAGTTGACCTTACTAACCTAGTTTTTAATTAATTTCATAAAATCCTAACTTGCCAATTTCTTTCATGGGACACAATTGGAATTAATAAAATTGATGGGGGCATTTTTATAATTTCAAGAAAATCTTGATTGTTCTAAAGAATGCATGATTTTTCAAGACATGATTTCTTTTACTTTTTCCCCTTTTTCCCAAACCTAGCCGAATCCTTCCCCCATCATTATTCTTCCACCATTTTTTCTTCCAACTTCCAATTTCCTCTCCAACCTCCCATTTCTAAATCCTCCATCTTTGAAAATCTCTCCATCAAGCTTTTCTAACTAAGAAAATTATTGCCAAACCCACAAACAAAATACTACATCAAATAATTTTAAGCGTTGGTTTCCAAGATCTTTCAAGCTAGTGCAAATTTTCTCCTCCAAAGGAAGTTCAACTGTTCAAGGAATTTTCTTCTTTTTCCTTTTCTTTCCAAATAGGTATGCCAATTTTCCTTAAAAGCCTTTTAATTTGTAAATTGTATTCATGCATATTAATGTGATTTATGATTCCAAAAAAAAAACCCTAGGACATTTTGTTTAATGAAATTAAGGTTTTAGTTAGTAAATTTATAGTTTTAGGTGTTTATTTGAAATAAGGAATAGCTAATTTAATGAAAAACTCTACAACTAGATCATTATAGTTATATGAATTTATGAAGTAAATTACTATCCTAGAGAAAATATAGTATTTTTACCAAAGAACACTAGTATACTATTTTGTAAATGATAATTTAATAAGGTTAGAAAGAAATATAAATTAAGGAAAAGATAGAAAGAAATTTAGTTCATAGTTATAAAATAAATTTAGTTTTATGTTATGATGTGGTACTTATGTTGCTAGAAAACTTTAATATTTATCTTATGAGTAATCATTTGATGAAATTAGGAGCAAATATAAATTAAGACATTAATAAGAAAAATTGTAAAATTGATAGTTGTAGAATAAGATTATTCTATGCCATAATATGAACTTTTGGACAAATAAGATATAAAGGTTTCATTAGATGAAATGCAAGAACTTTAAAAGTCCTAAATGAAATGAGAAATTAGTGTAGATAACTAGAACAACCATAGAAAAATTAGGGAGGAAAATAGTCATTCCAAGTTTATAGAAAATTTAAACATTTTATTTCAAACTATAGTGTAAACATATTAATCTAACTCATAGTAATCGCTAGACATTAGAAATATGACTAAACCTTAAAGAAACTAAATTGGCCAGCTTTTCTACATATTAAGTCATAAGCCGAAAATCACCTCATGTAGGGGTAAAATCATCTAACTTTTTTGTTTTAAGTTTTTAGGAGAAATAGGAAATTCCTACAAGTACTGTTCATTGAAACTAACTTGGTCATACCTTGACGATGCTAGTTAAATCACTAAAACTCAATTTAGGCACCAAATACCCAAATTGACAAACTAGTTAAATAAGTAGTTCAAATTGTCATTTTTCTATCATAGCTAGTGTTTGACACTTTGAGTAACCAATTGTATAGGCAGTGGAACTCCTTCAGAGAAAGGATAAAGAGAGGATTGAAGGGGATGCACACCCTCCCTATACTAGTGAGTGAGACTTTATGGACCTAAATAAATATTTTGCTATTTAAATTGTTTTTGAACATAATGGTTTGATTTTGTGATTTAAATTGATTTATTATGGTTATCTATGATCTTGACATGGATTAATTTATCTTAAAATTTTTACAATCAAATATTTAAATTATGTGGTGAAAGTGATGGAAATTGACGTGGTTGAAATTGATTTCGATAATGGGCCAGTTGGCCAAATGGTGTACTACTGAATTGTATTGTTTACATTATGATTAAGGTGGATGAGATGTTAGTCACTGCAGTGGCGCCTCTCACGGTCCGACCTTATGGAGGCGGAGTGAGTAGGCTCTCACTCCCACTTGGAATAGATGATACAGGGGTTTTTTTATGCGTACTGTTATGTGATTATGCGACCCAGTAGGAGTACTGCGGACATAACCACGTACCACCCATGGTGAAGGCCCGTACCAACGCCGAGTAGAGGGCTTTTTGTTTCCTAAATAAAGAAACTAAAGAAAAATCTCGGCGGACTTAGATCTCATCTTGGCCGGGTGAGATTTAAGCAATGTGTTTTGGCGAGCCCTAAAATGTTTTCTTACAACCTGATTACTAGTTTCGATTACTGCCTTGTTATAGAAAATCTTAATTGTTCATATTAAACTCTCCTTATTTTGTGATAAAAGAATTCGGGTTTTCTAATATGGTGACAAATTAAATATTTGTAAATTGTTAAAATTTTCAATTGAAATTCTACAATGCATGTGTTTATATTTTTCTTAATTAAAATTTTAATGTTGGTACTATTCCACTCACTGAGTATAAACTATATACTCACCCCTTTTTTTTCTAAAATTTATTTTCAGGATAGTAAATCGTACATAAATGGGTAACTCGCTAGACACCAAGACTCGACTCCGAACTTCCCTTCGTAAGTCTGTATGATTTATACATCCTTACTACTGGATCCACTAGCACTGTTTGAATTACTTTTGGACTTTCATTTGTCTGCGTTTCTCAATTCAAAAGATTGTTTTGCAAAAATGTGAAGGTTACCTATGTTTTGTTTATAAAGATATTTAAGAAAAGTTTTCCAACTTCTAATTCTTCGATATATATGTATGAAAATACATGAATCTGTGGGCTTTACAAAATGACTGTTTTCATTCAAGTTTTGAATGGTATAAATATTTTAGAATTTTAATCTCTATCCTGCATGGCAAACTAAAATCGATTTACTATGGGTTCAAGATGCTATGAGCCTTGCGAGCCTCGTGTCATTCACAATTCATGACATACGGCGGTTATCACATTCTCGACCTTCGGATCAGGATGTGACACTATATACTGAGAAAGACCAACCCTCAATAATATGGAAAAAATGGGAACAATACTAAAACAAATTCAAAGACGTGAAACGAGGAAGAAAAAGTTGATTCTGATGCTCCTTGGTTGCTGGTTTTTTCTTGATTGGTGGTCTAAGTTCTGTTTTCAAGCTTGATGAATTAGTTGTGAGCTATGTGAGTTTTGGGCAGATTAGATGTCCTTTTCTTTTGTTGTGTTCTGGTGCTTGCAATGATTTTGGTGAAGGTTTGTGATTGGGATTTTCGAAATTGTTGAAGGTTTTGGGAGCCAAAGGTGATGATGATGGCTTCTTATGGTATGATAGAGAGATATGTTCTTTCTTTTTTTCCTGTTTTAATGGTCTGTCAAGAGCTTTGTCTTTGAGTTGGAGTCTTCACTCCTCTAAACTGCATGTTGTAGAGTCCTTCCTCTGTACTATTTCTCTGGTTTTGCTCTCTAGAATAAAGTTTTCCTTTTTGACCTTTCAAAGGGAAAAAAAACATGTCCAACTTTTTCAACATGTTTTGCCAAAAAAAAAAAAAAGACTACTCTCGCACCGAGTTATTGAACTTGCAAATAGGTTTGAAGCCTACAAAATATGTTCAGAAGGCAAAATTGCATTATTATAAATTCAACAAAAACAATTCAAGTGATTGACATTAGGAACTTTTTTTTTTCCTGAATTCTTCAATTCATATAGCATGCTTGACATTTTGTCCTTGCCAAAATCAGAGGCATCTGCATTACAATTGATAAATCTTTTGCTGCCTGGAGTATTTCACCTTAGTTTCAAACCATGCATTTTTGATCCAGGATGCAAGATGTCAGTCAACATAACATCAAGTCAAACGGCGAAAATTGTAATGTATGCACCTTAATTAATAAATAAATTAGATGCTACGTGCAAAAATCACAACTAACTTGCTAGAAAGAAAAGCATGTAACTTGCCTGGTACAACAATCTATAATAAGACTACTCCTCATGGCACCATGGCAGTTTTTTCAATCTCTAAAAGGTTAATAAAAGAAAGTGAGCTGAACCAGTGTTGATTGGAGTTAAAGAAAAAAACAACTGGAGAGAAAGAGAGAGCAATATGTCTCAAACCTGCGATCTCCACCAAAAACTCCCTTCATCAATCACCTTACCTGAGCCTAGATGACTTTTATCAGGTCTGGTGGATATTGACATGTTTTTCATTTCCTACACAACCAAAAACAACAAACTTATGGGCCTTTCAATTAAGATAACTGAATCCTTAACAACCTCGATCTAATCTAAACATAAAGTTCACTAATTCCGTTGCTTAATTATGAGTATCCTTCCATGGTGCCGCCTATGGGCACTCACTAATAGGTGGGAGCACAATTGTAGAAGATTTTGAACTTTTAGGATTTGGGCATTTTAGTAATTGCATCTTTTTGTTAATGGTGTTAGTAAGGTTTTGGGCGGAATGTCCAATTCTATAACTAGTGGACCTGAGTTGATTTATGAGCAAAATCCAAGGACCTCATTGGAATTTACCCAAAAGAAAATCACTTTACTTATTTCCTCGTAGGGGTGTAAACGGTTCGGATATTCAGGTTTTAATATCTGAATGTTTCGGTTCGGATATTTTTGTGAATTTTTTGGTAGTTAAAATTCATTTAATTTTAGACTTTTAATTTTTTACAAAAACTCAAATAACATTATAAAAACTTTAAATTATTTAATTTTGAACCAATAAAATCAATTTTAAACTTTTATTCTTTTACAAAAACTCAAATAAAATTATAAAACTTTTAAATCATTCAATTTTAAGCTAATAAAATTAAATATTTTTTTTAAATTCAAATTTATTTAAACAATTCGATTCAATTCAATTTTCACATAAACAATTTAAAACCTTAAATAAATTATCGATTCAATTCGATTTGTTCCATTCCCTTGATTAGTCCTATCTCTTTGCGTACTTCAGTTTCCTTTTCAAATTTGACCACCGTGAAAGAGCAGTACTAGTAATTACCAATGTCATCAAATCCAGCCAATCATATCCAACGGTTGAAAACACGTGTCATCATCTTATCAACGTGCACCAACGCGAGCATGCATAAACAAACAAACAAGAGAAAAAAAAAGGATGAAAATAATTGTACTTGCTTCTTTTATATATACGTACTGGAATAATTTTTTATTTTTTTCATTATTTTATTTTTAAAATAAAAAGGCGCATGCCTGCATTTTCCGAGAAAATCCCACAATTTTCTCATCAACCGAGAAAATTTTTCTTTCTTTTCCTTTTTTCTTCAACAGCAACAAAGATTCCAAAGAAACTCGACCTTGATAGTTAGACAGATCTCCACCATTAAATAAATCAAATACAACGACAAGAAGCTACCTGGCTCTCTCTGTCTTCTCTCGTTAACTTTATTTTCCTTCAACTTTCTCTTTCTCTTTCTGTCGCTCCAAACACACATTTTCCCAGTCTCTCACTCTGTCTAGAAATCTCGTCAGGGTGGATCTTTCTCTTTTAGTATCAAAGATTCATATGTAACTTTGCAATCAATGTTCTCTTTTCTCTCTTTGGAATTGGAATAATGAGATTCTGATTCTTCGTCTGACATTATTCTCTCTCTGTTTCTCTTTTACTACTTTTTATAAATGGTTTTCTAGTGATGTTTAGGGAATTTGTTTCTGTTGATTTTGGTAGGAAAATGTTTCCTATTGCAAAAAGTTTCTCAGTTTCATCACTCTTAAGGAATCCGTTTCCCTGTTTTGCTTTTCGCTCTCAACGCGTTTCATTTTCTCCCAGATCTATCAAAAGAACCTAGGGTTTGGGTTTCCTTCCTTTTATTTGTTTAACTATCATTAATTTGTCAAATCAGTCGCTGGACAATGTGGCTCTTTTAAATTTGAGACCCCTTTGGTGATCGATTCAAAATTTGCCTTTGTTTTTAAATTTTATCACTCTAAAAATCTAAAATGCTAAGGCAAATCCTCAGCAAATTCCCTCGGAAATCCGGGAAATCGGACTCCCCCGAGCTAGCTCGCTCTAACTCATGCACGACAGCCGGTTCAACCCCTCAACCTCACCGATCCAACAGTTTGAACTCGGGCTCTGGTCGGCCCTGTGCTATCAGGCGGACATCCTCAGCTGTTTTTCCGGCTAGTGTTGTGGCGGGAATCGAACCGTTGTTGCCGTTTAAAGATGTGCCTAATTCGGAAAAGATGAATCTTTTTGTGAGTAAAGTTAGCCTTTGTTGTGTAACTTTCGATTTCACTGACCCAACTAAAAATTCAATTGAAAAAGATGTTAAAAGGCAAACCTTGCTTGAGTTATTGGATTTTGTGGCTTCTGGGTCTGTTAGATTTAGTGAACCTGCAATTCTAGCGATGTGTAGAATGTGTGCTGTGAATTTGTTTAGAGTTTTCCCGCCTAATTATCGGTCTAGTGTAACTAATGGTGGTGAAAATGATGATGATGACCCGATGTTTGATCCAGCTTGGCCACATTTGCATATTGTGTATGATTTGCTGCTTAAGTTTATCACTTCTTCGTGTCTAGATGCGAAAGTGGCTAAAAAGTACATAGATCATTCCTTTATTTTGAGATTGCTTGACTTGTCTGATTCTGAAGATCCAAGAGAAAGGGAGTGCTTGAAGACTATATTGCATAGGGTTTATGGGAAGTTTATGGTTCATAGGCCGTTTATTCGTAAGGCTATAAGCAATATATTCTATCGGTTTGTATTCGAGACGGAGAGACATAATGGTATTGCGGAGTTGTTGGAGATTTTTGGGAGTATTATCAGTGGGTTTGCTTTGCCTTTGAAGGAGGAGCATAAGATCTTCTTGTGGAGGGTTTTGATTCCTTTGCACAAGCCAAAATCTTTGGGGGTTTACTTTCAACAACTGTCCTATTGTATTACTCAGTTCATTGAGAAGGAGCCAAAATTGTCCAGTACAGTCATAAGGGGGTTGGTGAAATACTGGCCCATAACAAACAGCCAGAAGGAAATGATGTTTCTCGGTGAGTTAGAAGAGATTTTGGAAGCAATTAATATGGTGGAATTCCAAAAGGTCATGGTCCCATTGTTCTGGCGGATTGGCTGTTGCATCAACAGTTTCCACTTCCAGGTATTTCTTCGGATAGCTTCAAATATTCTCTTTACATTGTATTTGCTAACATTAGATGGGTATGGTTTTCTTCAATTAGTCATTTCATATATTCCTGCCTTCCTTTTCTTTAAGGTGGTGCATTGACTTGGATTTTTCTGTCTTCAGCAAATTTTGAGTCATTCTCTGTACCTTCATTGAACTCATATCCACTTTCCAGCTTTCTATTGTATCCTATTTAACATATACATACATATATATATATATATATATAGCATCTACGTGTTAAGAATCATAATGACTAGACAAATGTCACATTTAATTAAATGTTTCCACTGATAATTCATTCATTTAAACCTTAGTTGCATTCATTGCTTGCTTGGGTGAGTTTTAACTTCTCCTGTTGGCTTTTCCCCCTAGTTTTTTAGGCTTAGCATAACTTTGGGACAACTTGATGATAGGCCCGGATTTGTTGACTTACATAAGGTCTAAAGTGGGGGTTTCTTAGTGTCATGGTGGGTTTGAACGAGAATGAGTTTACTTGCATCTTCATATTTAATTTAAAGTGAACCTTACTAAGGTCAAATCAGGGTCTCGCTTTAGTTTGTGGGGGACTTCCTGTTGTCTTAATGAGGTTGGGATGTTATGGTTCTGCTGCTAAATCTTTCAGCTATTAGTGCCAGAGTCGGAGCTTATAAATATCCTACATGATATTAAACATTGTACTTCACAAGCCATGAGCTAGTTGTCTATAATTTACAGCGATAGACTTGTCTATCAAATGCAACCAACCGAACAATAATGGACCAGAAGTTCTAGTTAAGCTGTCTTCATGGGGTTGGTAGCCTGGTTGGCTTTAAATGATGACAACCTTGCTTATGTCTAATCTCTGACAAAAGTGAGCCTTGGGATTCAGAGGGGTGCTTTAACTGAGCTTTGTAGTGCTGCTGTTAATTCTTCAGCTATTAAGAGAAAAAAAAGGAGGATTCTCTGCTTGTATGAATATTTAATGCAATAAACGATAGATCCAGGACCTAATCTATATATGGCTAATATTTTCTGTGGGCAATTAGTGAATACTCATTGTACTTCCTTTGCCACTATAGTGTTTTATAGATTCTGTCACTTTGCTGGACAATGTCTAAGTTGGTTTATCATATGTATTCAGTTTCCATGAATTGCAAATTTCTTGTTTGTTTAAACATAGCCTTGATCATTTATCTACGCTTGTGAGTTGGTGATACCTTTTCACTCGCTTTTGGCTTCTTTTTTTTTTGCCTTTGGCTTAAAAGAAGTGAAGTGCCAACACGTATTTGTTTCTATTTAAGCGATGGAGCTATTTGATATCTCCAAACTCTTGGCTAGTGTAAATTCCTGATTTGCGTTAAGTATGTAAATTTACTGCCGATAAAGCTGGCCTCTGCCTTGGAAGATTTTGCAGTGTACTAAATGCCACAAACTTCTTGCAAAGTCCAGTGTTTGGTAATTTATGTGCGCTTATTTTTTCTTCTCCCTTTTCTGGTAATTTTTTATCCTTTCTAATTTTCAAAGACATTTTTCTTGGTTTACATTCCACTTATATTACTGATTTCACTTAATTTATCTAATTATTCTGAGATGTTTGAAGGCTGATTATGAAGTTTTATTTCAATTATTCTGCTTGTTTCAGGTGGCTGAAAGGGCACTTATCTTTTGGAATAATGATCAAATCGTAAACTTAATTGCACATAATCGGCATGTGGTTTTGCCCATCATACTTCCATTCTTGGAAAAGAATGCCCAGAACCATTGGAACCAAGCAGTGCTCAACTTGACTCTAAATGTTAGAAAGATGTTCATGGAGATGGATGATGTACTGTTCATGTCCTGCCATACTCACTTCAAGGAAGAAGAAGCAAGGCTAAGCATATTAGCTGAGAAAAGGAAAGAAGCATGGGAGCAACTAGAAAATGCAGCCAGTCTCCAGCCAATAACCGGAAATACTGCAGTTCTGGTAACTCCTTTGGCAACATCAATCGCCTGTTAAGTAGCTTTCCTGAGATGTCCTCAGCTTTTTGATTGTTTCTCTTTCTCCCACCTTTTATAATGATGGGAAACGTATGCAAAATGGCTGCAGTTAGGGGTGGTGGGATTTTTTTGGATGTTCCATTGGCAGCCGTGTCTTTGTAACTTGTTTTTGTGTATTATCCAGTGCTACTGTGTGGGATGTTAATTTCTTCCCTGGAAAAGTCATGGGAAGGGCCATGCAGTGGATTATACAAAGTTCCTGTATCAGCTAAATTGGTTGATTCTCTCTCTCTCTCTCTCTCTCTCTCTCTCTCTCTCTCTCTCTCTCTCTCTGCGAGCCCTGAGAAGCATTGCAGTTGTATTATTGTATATCGTAGACGAGGCCAGAGGGTAATTGTTACCGATCAGAAAATACAAATACCAGAAGAAATTTGACTCGTGGAACAAAAAAGAAAACCAAACCCTTGCTACTTCATAATATGGTAATTGGATTCCATCATGTTTGGCTTCATCCAACCCTTCACTGTCATAGATCAAAGTGGGTGTTACTTTGGTTTTTTCTCTGTGGCCATCAGTGTCTAGCACTGTGGTTGCCTTCTTTTGTGGTAAATGGCGACTGGTACGACGGAAACGGCTGTGGCTCGAGTTCTAGACATTGATGGCCCCTGAGAAAATAATTGTCTTGTTCTTCTTGGTTTTATTTTTCAAGGGAATGAACGATAATACTTTGACATCGAAAACACATTTTGAGGTCCAGTTGATTATAAGATTCCTTTCTAATCCTAACGTATTGTATTACTAAGAGGTAAGCTTCCCCCCTTTGCTATCCAAAATTGGATTTTACTGTGTGTTTATCTTATAACTGAATTAGATACTCGGCACTGAAAAGAAAAAGACGGGATTAGCCGCGGGGTTTAGCGTCATAAGAACTTAGACCTGAGGTGGAACTCGGAAGACACCGGGTTCAAACTCTCACAACTCTTACTTAAATTTGAAAAACTCCACAAAAAGCAATCCGACTACTTATAGGTGATCTTCAAATTTGAAAAACTCCACAAAAAGAAATCAGACGGTCTGTAAATTTAAAAAACTCTATAAAAGAGTCTGTAAATCTTTAAGTTCGTCTATAAATCCTCAAAAAGATTATCGGTTTATCTTAACTTTAAAAGTGAGATAATCTCTCTTTCTCTTAAATTTTTGTCACTAAAAAAAAAGAAAAGAAAGAAAAAAAAGGTGGGTTTATTTTCAAAATCTTTTCTTATGAATTACTATAACACACTAATCACGAGATGGACCCCTGTTCTAGCTTCAAAACACATCCATTCAGGTTCAATTAGTGGTAATATTTATAATTAGTTGACATCCAGGATGGTGAGGATTAGTTGAAACGTGGAACCTATTTTCTTCCGGGATCAAAGAAAGAAACGTGAATTACAATTCAAGATTCGGCACCAAAAGGATGGATTACCGATTTTTCACAATAAAGAAGTCAAAAAGCATTAGAGTCAGAGAGGGAAAGAAAATCTACTAAAATTTTTTTCCTTTCTTTCTCCATTTCTGGGAGTCTTCAGTCTTAGATACAAAGAGTCTACCTTCAAATAAAGTACAATTTTCATCGCCAACTTGCAACCTAGCCCAATAAGAATTTCTAGTTGTGGGTTGGTTAGAACTTCCCAACTTCCCATTAGAGAAAAAGGAAGTTCTAACTGATTTTTATATATTATTATTTTCTGCCTCTTGTTAAAATGGACGATCTAAATGTGTCACACGCTAGCCAAATTACAAAGGTTACAGGGGGGGAAGTTTGGGTCCCGGAAGCACCAGAACCTGACTCACAACATGTTACAACAATGATAAAGATTGCAGGGAAAAAATGAATTAGAATAATAAACTGAAATTGTAAAATGAAAAGTTAAAAGTTTTGAAAGATGGGAACCGGATTCATTCTCCAAGCTGGGGGAATGCGCCATCGTTTAGAGGACAAAGTCAGCTTGCCAGTCAGTCTTCATCTTGAGAAAACTGATACAACTCTTTCTGGGGAACTCAGTGTTGCTACGCATTTGAACTGTCATGGTAACACCACAAAAAAAGAATTATCGCTTGTATTTATTACTAGGAAAATATGTGCATCCACTAGTGAATCAGATGCTTGGATTCAGTATCATGTTCGTATAATATAGGAAAGTAAGCTAATTATTCGAGATGGAAACTATCTACTCTTTGCTAGTCATTCTCATTTCTCCATATAAATTCATTTGTACCAAAAAATTCATTTTCATGAAAAGATTAATGCATACTTTTTCTTCTTTTTTTTTTTGTATAAACCTCCTGATATCCGATAGTCACGTCAAACCCTCAAGCCGCACGTGGGGGAGTAAGGGTTAGTGCATATTTCATGCAACCTACATGCATGCTTGATGAAAACTCAAAGACACATAGCTACAAGACAAGCCCTAATATTTTCTCCAGATGTCTAAATTTGTATTTTTTTTTGGTATCAAGGGAATGTGTTATTAGTCAAATTGGTCTTAAAATGCTAAGCTACATATTTTAGTATTAATCTATAAATTTTACCTTCTGTTGTCTGTACTTTTCGCGTATTGCATTCAGGGGGCAACCGTTAGTGTTAAGCTGCAAGTCTTCCAGTGCAAGTACCGTAGTTTTTAGCTCTGACACCTTATAACGAGTGTAATGCTCTAGGGTTGGATTCTGCTAGAAAGACATTGGAATATATCCTTCAGACAGTTTGTAATTATATAAAAAGAAAGAAAAAGCTACACTAAGGGGTGCAAGGATTGCAAACCCATGGATGGTCTGATTGATTAAGCGTCCATCTGGCAAGGAATACAGCTGATGCGGCAATGAGTGAAGGTAAGAACTTTAAGAAGTTGTACTCGAGAAGAGTCAGCTCTGTTAAATAATTTGCTAAGAACTCTAGTTCCATACATGGAACCTGTACATCAAGGGATTGAACTGCAAATCAGTTTTTTTTCTTCGAATTGAATTGATATTATAGAAAGATGTAGATAGTGATTCCAGGATATAATTACCTTGTAAGTTGCTTGTGCTGCTTGAATGAATCTCCTAAAAACGAAAATTAGGTATCAGATGATTAATTACTTGACCATTGCATGGCATTAAAGTAAACTATTAAAGGATGGTTTCAATTACCTGAGAAATGTTTTTGTGGTTGGAACTGATAACTGAAAACACAGGAAATTCAAAACTTTGCTCTCCATTTTTAATACCTGTCACAGAAAGTAACTAGAATCAAGAACATTACCTGTAACAAACTTTATTGCCTAAAGGGGGCAAGTTTCATAAGTGCACTGCAAAAACTCAATTTGAACTATCAACTAGAGTTGTTTGATCTTTAATTTAGATGAATGAATGAAAGAGTTATTACGACTAAGAACTGTGTTGAGAGTTGGGTACAACTTGCAGAGAGGCCTTACAATGTGAAAACTTACATGAGGAATGGAACTAAAAACTAGTTAGCTTTACCAAGGCAAGATCCTCGGGGGTTACTAACTATAGGTTTCACCCAATATGAAAAACTTTAGCTAACTAATGTTTCTATCCCTGTAACTCCTGAACACAATGAAGAATCGGGTATTCAAATTGCCTCTGATTCTGCATTAGGAACAAGGGATTT
Organism: Microcos paniculata; assembly: GCA_030664755.1. Classification (NCBI taxonomy): domain Eukaryota; kingdom Viridiplantae; phylum Streptophyta; class Magnoliopsida; order Malvales; family Malvaceae; genus Microcos; species Microcos paniculata. Next base: position 33,493,888 of record CP131459.1, on the reverse strand, counting down.
TCTTCATGAATGAGAAGGAACATGAGGTTGCTTAAGAAACAAAAATTCTCAAGCAAGTTGCTTAATTTTGTAGTGAGATTTTAATGTTCAAATAATTGTTATCACATATGAGGTCAGGTATACAAAAGTTACTTTTTAGTTTGCCTTTATCTTAGGCTGTTCCCAATTCCCATAGCAAGTCAATTAGTCATTCTGTCATTTCTTTCAGCTAAAAAACAGTTCATCCATCATGCTACCCTCAATTTGAATCAAATTATTCTTTATAGTTTGAACTTTGATGCAAATTCCCAGAAGTTACGGAAAACTATTGAGATGTTCCAAATATCCAAATGAGGACTGGCAAGCAGCACAGAAAAATGAAGGCAATAACTACTTAAATTTGTGCGCTACAAGAACTAAAGGGCTGAAAGTGGTGTAGATAGGATTAATTTGTGGAGTAAAGGGAAGCCTAGAACAGTAGAACTAGAAGTCCACAAAGTAATATATGAACATAGAAGCATAGGATGATAGAAAGCACATGTCATGACAGCTATGTTATGTATTAACAGCTAAGAAATCATACCTCTCCTCTTCTGTAGGTGTTATCAGTGATGAAGCAAAATTCCTCCACTCGTGGGGCACAAATCTCTTCATATTTTCTTCAAACCATAGCAGAGAAACACTCGGAATCAGTAGTGAGAGAGTAAGATAAAAAAATAATAATCAATGGTGCAAACATCTCAAATTCATTCCAAAGTTTGGTGCATATATGAACCTCAACAATTATGATAATTTATCATATTTACCAGCAAATGGCAAAGATAATTTGCTTCTCTGCCACGCATGCACATGCAAGATATAATTGAGCGCATATTAGAGAAATGGAGAAAGGAGGGATCATTTACTGTTTTTGACATCATTGTGATCAACAGTTACTTTTTTTTTTCACCCCCTTCTGGGAGGAATTGTGATCAACAGTTGCCAATTTTAGAAGAGATGTGCAAAACATAATTCTCAGTCAAGAACAATTCCTTATGGTACAAGTTATGCTTATGGCATTCGAATTTTAGTAAAACTTATGTCATTTTTTTCTAAGAGCAGAAACAAACTAAAGAACTTACGAGGCAATTAGCATGCAAGCAACACCAAGTAGCTGGAGTCTTTGTTTTTCAATCAAATTGAGAGACAGAAAACGATCAATGAGGTTCACTGTGAGGTAAAGTGTGTCTGGGACTAACTTATATTCTTCAGAAACCTGAAACAGATAAATAAAATTATAAATAGCGAGCACATTAAATAGACCGAAATTTAGCTTATACTAACAATGGAAGTGAAAATTTTAACTATTTATACACTTTAAGTACAAACAGAATATCCTTCCATTTAGAACTTGATAAACAACTGATTTTCGTTTGGAGGTACAATGAGGAAACCAGCAGGAAAACAAGAAAAATTGGACTGCATCATAATATCTCATGCTAATGACAAGTATGCAGTCTTTTCAATGTCATTCATGCATTCATTCAGGTGGAGATGCAAGTAATTAACTATTTTGTTTATATAATTTAACTACATTGACTTACCTCCACTAGCCAGTCAATCAAGATTCCTCGCATGCTTGGGGTAATATCCCGCTGCAACTGCTCCATATAATCCGTTGAAGGTCTTTGGTTAAGCTGCAGAGGAGAAAATCTTGTGAAATTCACATTAACTATGTAGCTGGCACAACAAAATTTATAAGCTAAGGGACATTCGTTGTACAAACAGATAATGGTGTTTTTCAAAAAACTCAAAACAGAAAGATAAACCAAATAAATTTACCAAGTAATAACATAGGACAGTGTACAGTATGAAATTATAGTGCTCTTATGAAAAAGTATGACAACCATATTGGCATTAAGTGAATGAAAATTGCACCACAAACCTCAGTAACGCATATGTTATTGTATATGTCAGGGGCATACAAGCCACACTTTTGAGGATCTTTTAAGTTTGAGTCAATATCCACAACACCTTTCGAGGCTCCTGGTTGCTCACAAACCTCATTTTCTTCTGCATTATCCAATCAAAGTCAACATAATCAACAAGCAGAATATTTTAAGGGCTAACTGGCAACTTACTTCCCGAAAATATGTTATGTTATATTCTTCCAAAACAAAACAACAATGACATTATACACTTCACTAACTACTAGTCTCATATTAATCAGTTAAGTTAGTTTTTATTGATCTTAAAAATAAAACCTCCCAATTTTCAGAATAATGTCTTCTAAACATCACACAAACTAAACCTAAGGAACATTTCTGTTAAAAACCTGAATAGCAATATTCTACAGAATTTATTGCCTGCTAACCTTAAAGTAGTCTTGACACCTTATTCTGAAACAGAGTCAAGTCATTTCCTGGACACCAGGACTCAAATTTAAACATAGCACAAACCTTTTCCTTGAGGGCTCTGGAGCCCAACAGATATTGTGGAAGTCTGTAGTCGAGGCATTGCATCTGCTACAGCACATTCTCTTTCACCATGATAAACAGGTTCTGCTAGTTCTCTTTCTTCCACTACTACTGCTAAAGTGTTTTCTTGTGCTTCTACCATCCTTATTTTTGATAAGTCTTCAGCTAACTTTGTTTTCACATCCTCTTCAACTGATTGGATTTCCATGGAGATATCTTCAATCATTTCTTTGTTCTTCTCACTAGCATCTATAATAGTCTGCTCCGTGGTCTGTCAACCGGCAATACCAACATAGACTCTTCGTTTAGACATTTAGCAAGTAAAAGGATATTTTGTTGCTAGAAGAATAAACAAAAGCAAAAGTCATCCCTGCGTTTATGATCAGTATCTGGAAGAACTTCATCTTCTCAGTGGTTTATTCTGGTAATTAGTAAAGTAAACAAGCATGAACTTCCTAAATAAATGTTGTATTAGTTTATATAATATATGGTACATGGAAATTTGCAGACTTAACTTTTTGACAAAAAAATAGACCAACGTCCTTACCTGAATGTTAGTTGCATTTATGGAGTCCATGTACAAACTGTCAGCATGGACATTGGTTACATCTTTAAGCACCGCCCTTCTTTTAGGCTGAAGGCCAAGAGTTGTAGTCACAGAAGCTTTGTTCTCATCTGATGCTGCTCGCTTGGAGTTCAGTGGAAGAAGACGTTTTTGGTCCTGTTTGAAGGTAGGTTTCGGGGAGGAGCATATACCACCTGCTACCCCCAAGGCTTTAGACCGTGCTCGCGTAATTCGTCCCGGAGGCTCTTCAACTTTTGCAGCAGGTTCATTTTCTTTATTCATATTTGCCTGCCTTTTAGAAGAGCGATGCATGATCTTTTAAATTGAAAGAATTATCATTGAACCTGCATTTCTAACACCGAATCATTGTCAGATGATGAGAAGAATGAACACATTAAACTATTAATTTAATTCTGAACTAATAAAACCTATGGCTTCAATCTGTCCTCAAAACATATAAATTGTATACTATAAAATTTTCTAAATTCTACTACATTATGAAAAATTTATTGACCCAAGAAACTTTAGCTTCATGCATAAACTACCACTTGCTTCTGAAAATTGAGTCGATTTTTCCATAAATGCTAGAATATATGAAGAGTTGTTGAGTCTCGAGAGCTCGCTGATTCCTATTTTCAAAGATTCGAATCTGAGAACCTCAAAGTCTAAATCAAAGTTCCAAGTTCTCAAGGCAAAAGGTTCTCCTAGAGAAAGTTTACATGAGAATTCTGATTTGTGATTTAAGCTACAACCTCTCTGCATAGGCGTCATGAATCATATTCTGATAGGAGAATGAATCACTCTAGAATTCAAATTTAGAGATGAAGGATCTAAATGAAAACTTGCATTGTCTCTATTTTTTATTTTTGTGCACAAATTTATTTTCCTTTTAAGGTAATATCTGAGAAAGCCAAATAGCCAATGCCAAACAGAGAATTCTATTTAATGTCTAAGTCCTTCACTATCTTCACGAAAGAGCATAAAAAATATTCAAAAAAAAACCTAATTCCCAAACAATTTAATGTATCCCTTTAGCTTTAAAATTTAAAAATTCTTCAATGCATAACCAAGCTAAAGCAAGAAAAAAGAGAACCTATTATTGAAATGCTCCAAAATAAAATTCAGATTCGTTAAAAACAGGTAATGAGCTTAAACGTTTGATTAAATTCAAATCTAACCAGAGAAAAAACAAAGAAAACGAACCAGAGGCCAGAGGATGATAAAATTAGCGAAAAAAGGTGCAGGAATATACGAAAAAACCAGAGAAAAAAAGAAACTCTGTTAGCGTGATACAGATCTACAACTTGAAAATCTAGAACTCTATCGATCCAACAGCCAGCATTAACCAAAAATAATCAAATGCAAATAAGTAGAGCTACGATTAAAAAACATTAAAAAAAGAAGAAGAAGAGATGGAGACGAGCTTACTGTGCTTTGGGGAGCTCCGATACTACAAATGGAGAGATGTGGAGAGCTCTAGAGACAATCCTTTTCTCCCCTTTTTGGCCTTTTTTCCCGATTCTCTTATTGGAAAAAGAAACAGCAAGAGAAGAGAGAGAGAGAGTGAGTGAGTGAGCTGTGGCTCGTTACTTGATAGAGAGTGTGTGTATGTTGATATAAGGAGAGAAGAGAGGAGCGTGGCTGCGTGAGCGGGACGGTGCTACAGTTTGAAACTTCTTTTAAAAATACTTTTTTGTTATTTCCACCCCCTTCCTCTTTTTGGCTTCTTCCACGCCCCAGGATTTTTTTTTTTGACTTTTTTGTCTCAATCGAATTGTGAGAATATTGAGTATTGACCCATGTGTTTTTTTCATTTATTAATTTTTTTAGTTTCAATCTGGTACAGTTGTAAAACATGAATTTTGATTTGTATTTCCCAATCCGATTCTTCCACATGCAATTTCAAAAGGAGATTACAAAGGGTTAAACTCCAAAAAATAAAAATACTTAATGAAATTAATTTTTTCTTGAATTTTAAAAAAGAAAAAGGAAAATAATTAATGATTCAATAATATATTATCTAAAACTTCTCAGGTGGAAAGTGATTAAATGTAATTTTAGTAGTAACAAAATCCATGATAATTTAGAGAAACGTATAGTTAATTTTTCAAATTATTAGTTAAATATATTTTGGAATGGAACCCTTTAATTGGGGACATTCCAGATGAAAATTAAAAATGCAAAAATGCAAAACAAATATGGAAATATTATTGCTCTGCGTTTACATATGGAAGCTTGGTTTATATTTTTTACCAAGCTAACTTTTTACAATTTAGGGCAGTCATTACCAAAATCTTTATTATCAACTAATTAACCAGAATATTTATCTAGAAAAAGAAAAAAGACCATTAAGTAGTAATAACTAATAAGAATTAAGAAATAGAGTTTTTTTTAGTTTCCCATCCGGTATCCGGAGTTTTGCTCCGACTAATCTAAATCCGACCCGTGTCACGCATCTGAAATAGCGGGTAAGTCTACCAACGAGGGTAAGAAACAGAGTTAAAACACTTATAATGAGTGATGATCTAGTACATTTGGTAGTAAAATTTTGAAGAGCTTATGTTTTGGACAAAAAGCAAAAATTATAAAATATTATTCCCAAGTCCGAATTAATTAAAATACTAAGCCTATAGCCTATATATCTTTTGAAAATTTAATTTTATAATTACCATATTTGTTAATCATATTTAGGCTTAGAGACTAGAGAGCTCATAGTGGATGATGAGTGGTCATTTGTTTATTTGGTTCAATGTTTATTTGTTTATGAAGTTTTATAGTATTGGAATATGGGTCAATTGGACTGCTTGGAAAGAGGGAAAAAACACTTGCAAAGAGTCAAAATCAAAATCGAAATCAAATCCCTCTACTTCCGCCTCTCATTTGAGGATTTCCCTTTAGGTTTCTTCTGTTTATTCAATCCAAAGGAGAAACTAGAAAGCCTAACATTTACTGAACAATCTTTGACAAATTGGGCAGAGGAAGGGGGCCTAGAGGAGCGCCAAAACCCAGTCTAAACTGTTTTATTTAATGCATTGAACACAAAGTGCAAAATGTTAGCTGAATAAATAAAGTAGTAGTTGACTTTAAAACCGACAAAAATGGGGAATGGGGTTTTAAGTTCAAAAGGGCAAAGCAAATCATTTGAACTTTAAAACCAAAAAAAAAATTTGAAAATAAATTACAGCATCAATAATGAAAGACCTTTGCAGAAACTGGCAAACTGCAAAGAGGAAATCTGAAAATAAGAACTTTTTTAACTACAAATTTTACCAAGAGCAAGAGGCCAACATGGAGAGGACAATGAGCAATGCGCAATGGTCCCCGCTAGCTCTCTCCTACAATAAAACTTCCCCACCTAATCTTCTGCCACTCATTTCTGTTTAAGAGATCATTGCCATTACTGTGTAAACAAAAAGGGAAGCAACAACTTGATGAAAACAGTGGGGTGTCTTCATTTCATGTTCTTCATCACATTGACATTGAAGCTCTCTAGACAAAATTCATTGCCATTTGGTCCATTTCTGATTTGCTTGTTGGCTAATGGGGCTAATACTTATAATTAAAATGGCTCCTAATATTCAATATTGTACTTCTTGTCACATATTTTACTAAATTCCATAAATATTTTGAAAAATTATGGACCAAAATTTGCAAGAATATATCCTTTATAAACATTTTATCGCTTTAATGCATATAGACACCTGTTAACCGAATCCTTATTGTTATGGTTGCTCTCTTTTTTTTTCTATCCTCCTCGTATATGTCTTTTTGGGTTGGTATGTGTGGACTCTTAATCATCATTTGTTCATATGGGATTCATGTTCATGACTCACGTGTCTCATGAATGATAATGGCAATTCAAAAGTTCAGAAAGTAGTAGCAAGGTTCATCTGAAAAATGTTGTTTGTCACCATTGGGAGCCAATTAAAGAGGCCAGGGCTACTGTTCTAAAAGAGCCACCAAAAAGGCCAATGCTCGGAATTCTTTGGACCATCACGGATTTTAAACATAGGAGGTTTTGAAAGCATCTCTTAATCTCTCATCTTTCCGTTTTGGTGATTTAAAGCAATACCCTTTTTTTGTGGCCACATATTTTGCAAGTTCTGATCAAATCAATTTTCAAAAATGTAAAGATTCCCGAGTTCAACATCTCAATAATTTGGAAGGACAAGTGCTTCCTATGGGAACCCTTTTTCTTTTCTTTTTTTTTTTTTGTTTATAACAACTTTAGCTTGGCTTCTTCATCTAAAGATCATAAATCATGTATCAATTGAAGTTGGTCAAAATGGTAAGAGCTTGAATTAGTGTTAGAAGGCACCCAGATTGGAGCTCTTAAAGGCCCCTGTTTTAAGTTTGAAAAGTTTCACAAAAAAGAAAGTTCGTAAATCCTTAAAGAGGATTGTAGCTTACCCTAACCTTGGAGGCATAACCTCTTACTTCTAAACTTTTTCTTACCAAAAAAGGATCATAAATATGGAAATGGAATTGAGGTCACTTCAACTTCGGTGTTTTGTCCCTTGTGATATTCAGCCTGCAAAAGAAAATAAAAAAGTGTCTAGACCCTTTTAACATTGCCAGCATTGGTGCTGTCTTTGTCGCTATTAGTCCACGGATTGAAAGGGGTTTCATGGGTGGTCCATCGAGTCTCATCCTAAACAGATTCATGGCTCCCTTTCTATCCTAAAAGTAGTTCAATTCCCATAAAATTTTGAAAACTTTACATAGCTGATACTTGACATTGCCCCACAGTCACCAAAAAGTAATATGTTTTGGTTCAGATTAAATGTTTTAGATCTCTCTGTTTGGCTGAGGATGTGAAGTAAAAGTAAAGTTCATTGCTTTAACTTTTCATGTTACTTTTGGGAAACTTCCCAATCAAAAATTTAGGTAGATTACAAGGTTGAAATAGTTTAACTTCTCTCAAAATTCAAGGTAAAAGTACTTCCTATTAAGAACTGCCCAACGGTACTTTGTTAAGATGTTGTTTTGAAAGTATTTTTCCAGTTTAATTCATTAGCTAACTCCAAATATTCTCTTAAATGAATCCTCTTTTGGATAAATCCATCAATATTCAATAACCACATTGAATCCTAATTAATCTGGAGTCGAATCATGTCGATTTCAATTGAATCCTTGAGTTAAAGGCAACAAGTTTTCATCTATGCTAAGCCTTATGGACTTGTGGTTTTAAACAAAACTTGTTATATTATATGTAGCCTGAGCCGCAAATGATTTGAATAAGTAGCTGCAAAGATTTTTTAAATCAAAAGGGAACAGTTTGAATATAGGGGGAAGGCGCCAACAGAGCAAAAATAGCCAAATTTTTCTAGTGACATGAGGCATGTGGCCTGTTCCCCTTTTTTTGACTAGGAGATACTATTAAGCTGAATATTTACAAAGATGCAAGACAATAACATGTTTTCTTTCCAATGGTTAAAAAACTATTTTCAGAAATGAAAACCAAATGATAGTGCAATTACAGCAGAAAGCAATGATAGGACTCCAAGACTAACTTCATTGTGATATATATATATATATATATATATATATATATATGGCATATAGATATTCACCATAACAGAAACTTCTTGGAACCATCTTCATTCTGAAATTTCACTTATACTTTTAACTAGAAATAACTATTCTGATATCAGGGAAAGATATTTTTTCATATGGGATCACATGTAAAGCTTGCAATTAGGGTTATTGGCACTGATGTTTCATTCATGGTGAAGCGTTTCATTCATGGTGAAGCCGTGGAGGTATATGTATTTAAATTCTATAGAGTTTTAATTAAACTGATAAACTCAAGAACTTGTAAAAACAGGAGAATGGACTTTACAGGATATATGCCATAATGATTGTTAAAGTGGGAAAATCCCACATCGGTTATGTTTAACAGGCCTGAAACCCTTATATTCAAGTTGACCCTCTCCACTTATTGCGAATTGGTTTTAGGTTGGATGATTAATATGGTATCAGAGATCAGGTCCGTTTCTGTTGTCCCCTTTCTGGTTATCCACGTGTAGGCCGTGTAGGCCTGTCTATTTCCGTTATTTTCCCCAGGTTACATGTGAGGAGGAGTGTTAAAATGGGAAAATCCCACATATTTTAGGTTGGATGATTAACAATGATAGTGTGGCTACACGTGAGGGGGAGTGTTAAAGTAGAAAAATTCCACCCTTATATTCAAGTTGACCCTCTCCACCTATTGCCAATTGATTTTAGGTTGGATGATTAACAATGATAGTGTGTAACTGTTATGTTTAATGATCATTTCATTGTTTAGAGTTAAGTAAAGGAGCGACAGATCCTATTCCGCTAGGGAAGGTATAGTTTGCCCCTTTCTTGTTCTATTTTCTTTCTATTTGATTGTTGTGCCTGCAGAAGACAAGGTTTTAATGGCCTTTATTATTTGGGATCATGTTCCACTCATGGATGGAATGTATCATGGGGGCATGCCGAATACTGGCAGCCACCGGTGCAGGCCCTTGAGAAAGTTAAACAGATAGGATGGGAGCCTTCAACTAGCCATTATGGAACCCATGAAGGTCTTCCAGAGTCTTAAGGATGCATTGACAAAGAAGGTGCTCATTTCTAGATATACATATCAAAACTTCACAGTTCGCATAAACCATCTTTATATAATGGGAAGAAGTACCTAATAGGATCAAGGATCCTTGTTTAATCCTGTCTTGACGCCATAGCTGCTTTTTTTTTTTTATTGTGTAATGCTAGACTGGGTTAATTTAGAGCTTTATTAGAGAAAAATAAGTAATGACATAAAGGATGTATAAAATCTGACATTTGTGAATATTGCAGTTAAATGTTGGGAATGTAGGCTAACAGTAATTGGTTCCTTTCAGATACCATATCCATTAGAGGCAGTGGATCTTCGTATTCAATTCCTTAAAAGTTCAGATAATGTGGCAATCTGTGCCCCATTTATCATGAAGGCTCTTTCTCTCCGCTAGGAAAAGATGCAGTGATTGGTGGGGAAAGAGCAGCATAACTATGGGCAAAACTCCCCAAGAGATATCCACATGACTTTGGCTAGCACAAAAAGATGGAGTGGTCCTGCATCCTGGCAGTGCATGTACTTGAATCACATATGGTGTGGTGAAGAAGAAGAATGTGACATTGCTGCAAAGAGGCTAAGGAATGGAGTGGAAGAATTTGTGGCATGTAGCATGGTGGAGTAATTATTCTATCTTGAGGCTCTACAGAGAAGGTGAGACAATCTATGAGATGTGAATGTGCCTTTTAGATTACGACAATATTTTTCTTCTTATATCATATAAGCATTGCTACCGGCTAAGTGCTTTCTTCAACTTTCCATTTTTACTTCTCTATTTTCCTCAGAGCAAAGATCAACAGATTGGTGTTATTATAAGTGAAAATGGGGTATTTTAGGTATCTTAAAAAAAATCCTTACATTCATGAAGATGGCTTCTTTAAATTAATGGTACATTGGTGAGTTGTATAACTTGAATCAGCTCATTCCTAAAATGATATATAAGAAAAAACAGAGGAGTTTCCATTGGGCATATTTGGGCTTGAACCTAGGAAAGGAAGGAGGGCTCAGTAACCACTGATCAAACGGTACCTCAGGCATTGTAAAACTCAAACAGCTTTGATGAAGTTCTGATGAATGAAGAGGCCATTTTTAATCATGTAGATAAATCTACAATCATTGTTCATAGATTAGAACTACTTGAAAATTTCACATAAAAAATATATATACTTATGAGTGACAAATTTAGAATGTTAAAAATTGGTTACCAAGAGTCCCCAATGTGCACAGTCAGTTTATGCTTCTCTTCTCACTTCTTCCATTGGGGCAGCCTTTGAACCACAACCTAAAACCAACAATTGCAAAAATGTAGGCTCATCATCAGATCTCTTATTTAACACTGCATCACTGAGAAACTTTGCAAGCTGCTATAACTATACGACCGCAAGTAAATTCGGTAATTTTACATATTAACACCTGCAACTTTCTTAAAGTTCATTTGCAGACTAAGCATCCTACCTTGCCAGAGTTCTCCTTATTTCCCACAATGGTTTGACAAGCAAGCCTCCAAGATTCTGGGTTCTGCACATTAGAATTGGGATTTTCTTAAAAAGATAGACAAATTGCCAAGATAGATCTTTTATTAAGGATCCCCCCAAATGGAACCCCCAAAAAGAAACAAATAATCTCAAAGCAATGCATGCAGAGTGACAAATTATCTTGCATGTTGTTAATTTTCACAAGTAGCTTCTGGCATGTTCTTATCAGAAACCAAATTGTGAGACTTCAGAGGGATAATGGTATGAAAGAAATCACTATACTGAGTGAAGAAAGCATGCCTTCTTGAGATAGCGAAGTTCTGTATTGGTTCTTTCATTCAAAAGATCTTTCCCATCAACAATCTGCCAAAAAAGTATCAGAGAGATCAAAGATTGTTGTGATAAACAATTTGATGCTTTAATTACAATTAAAACACCCACATTAAGCTTCTATTGTATCATTAACAAAAAGAAGGCCAGAAAAAAACCTATACCTCCACAATGCAAGTTCCACAGCTTCCACCACCTCCACAGTTCATCACTTTCCCCTAATCTCAAATTTCAACTTAGGAACATTAAAAATTTTTTGCAAAATCAATGCATATGGGAAAAAAAAAAAATTCTAGGAGTTCATATCTTAAAGCAACTTACATAAGCAGCATAGAGCTCAATCTTGTTATCCAACATGATGTTCCGCAGCAACTTTTCTCCACTTATTGCTTTAGCTTTATCCACTTGATACGACCCATCACTGCCTGGATTTGGCTGCCAAATTTAACCAACATCAAAACATCAACACTTAAGTAATTTGAAAAAAAAAAAAAAAGGCAAAACTTAATGGGTTCATCTTTTTGCTTAGTACCCCAATAAACTCCAGCTCGATTTCAGGCTTTTCTGATGTTGTTGGAGAATTGGTCTGAGGAGAGCTCGTGGCCAGTGAAACAGAAACAGGTCTCTTCCTAGGATTAAACTTCGTTTGGTTCCATGAAAATCCTGTTGCTTGGGTTCTTACACTACTAGTTAAGTTCAGGGAAGCCATTTTGTTTTTCTGTTACTTTCTGTTGCCGAAGACCTCCCTTCAAATTCTCCCTCGTCTTGTGTTGCGTTTCCTCTTTGGAAATCGGACGGTTGATTTGTAACATTTTGGGCCTCAAGAAAAGTGGTAATATGGTAATTTTATGAACTCTCAAGGTTGTGGCCAGCATTTACAGGGCTCGCAAAACTGGTCCAAAATTTTTGGGCCTTAACCCAATAACGAAAACAACCGTTAGAGCTTAAAACCCACCTAAAACCTCCGAAATTTCTTTGACCAACGAAGCCGAAGCCAGTAAAATGAAAGCTCTCGTCCAGCAGCAACGCTGGTTTATTCTTCCGAATATTCATCATCTCCAGAGGCTTTTCTTCTCTGATCAGTCATGGATTTCCAAAAGAGGGAACCCTCTGATCAAGTGGCCGGCAGCTCCTTCATCTCCCCACTTTCAACCTCATCCAGTTCCCTCCCCAGCTTTCTCCCAATCCAATTTCTCCATCATCTGCAATCTCCTCAAAAACCCAACCAGTACCTCCGGTTCATCTCTCCAGTCCGCTCTGGACCAGACAGGGGTCGACCCAGATTCCGACCTTGTCCAAGCAATATTCGAGCAGTTTGATTCTTCTCCGAAATTGTTGCATGAGTTATTTCTCTGGGCTGAAAAGAAACCTGGGTTTCAATCCTCTACGGCGCTGTTTGACTCGATGGTGAATGTTCTTGGCAAAGCCAGGGAGTTTGAGGACGCGTGGAATTTGGTTCTTGATCGGATTGGTGATGGAAAGGAGGGTTCCACTTTGGTTTCTGTTAATAGTTTTGTGATTTTGATCAGACGGTACGCTCGGGCAGGTGATTTCTTTTGGTATTTTTCATAGAAAACTTTGAACTTGCTGCTTGTACGGACGTTTTGATGAGCAATTTTTCTCTTCCCTCGGCATTCTATCTCTGTGTCAACTGTTTTTTGACGCGCAATTCAATTGTAAGATGTATGTAAGGGTAGGATCCTTCACTGCTCTGATGATTTGCAAATGCATTTGGACTGATAAAATATGGGTTTATGCATGATATATGTCCAGTTAACTGTAAGAAATTCCTATTGAACCATTAAGGCTGCATTTGGTTTATGTTCTTGTTGTCTGCTTTTTTTAAAAAAAAAAAAAAATTCCTTTTCTTTTGTTGAAAAAATGAATTGAATACCGAAGGAAAAAAAGAAGAAGATAAATAACAGAAAGTAGAAGCAACATCAAGAGAATCTAAGTTAACATAATTTACGTAAATGGACAAGTGATAAACAGATAAAGCTGCTTCTGAAGTTCTCAAACTTCCCCCTTGGCAATTTGGTATATAGGATGATGATAAATAGATTATTGGCACATCAGGTGGGGCAAATAGTTGGGATGGAAGTTTTAGGATGAATAACATTCTGCCTTGTGATACGTGTACATAAAAGAGGGAGCTTCTACTTCCTTGAAGATACTTAATATTTGATGGATTTGGGTATATGCTTTCAAATGCAACATTTGAATTTGCATTTGTTAGGTCATATTATTCTTTTTGAAGCTTTTTTATTGTAGTTCACTCTTTGTGTGTTGATATGGTTGTCAACTTATTGTGCTCACGTCTTTTTTCTTTTTTTTTTCACTCGTTCAGCTGCTTTTTTTTTTTTTGAAATACTTGTATGTTGTATGGCATTGAATTGATTTGCAGTTTTGGAGTTAAAGCTTGAAATTTAATGTTCTTTTGGAACCACAAATGCTTATGCAGCATTCATTCATGCAGGTATGGTTCAGCCTGCTATCCGTACATTTGAATTTGCAAGCAGTTTAGAGCCAATTTGTAGTTCTGATGAGGAAGCTAAGCTGTTGGAAATAACGTTGGACTCTCTTTGTAAAGAAGGGCATGTTAGAGTAGCGTCAGAATACTTCACTAGGAAAAAGGAAATAGATCTTGGTTGGGTTCCATCAGTCAAGGTTTATAACATACTTTTAAATGGATGGTTTCGGTCAAGAAAGCTCAAACATGCAGAGAGACTTTGGTTTGATATGCAAAAAGACAGTGTGCCACCTAGTGTTATAACATATGGTACCCTTGTAGAAGGATACTGTACAATGCGTCGTGTTGAGAGGGCAATTGAATTGGTAGATGAAATGAAGGGAGTAGGAATTGAGCCAAATGCAAAAGTATATAATCCAATCATTGATGCACTGGGGGAGGCGGGTAGGCTAAAGGAGGCATTAGGGATGATGGAACGGGTTTTATTATGTGAATCAGGTCCTGAAATCTCCATGTATAATTCTTTAGTGAAAGGTTATTGCAAGGCCAGAGATCTAGTAGGGGCAAGTAAAATACTTAAGACAATGATTAGCAGGGGTTTTATCCCAACCCCTACTACCTACAACTATTTCTTTAGGTACTTTTCAAAATTCAGGAAAATTGAGGAAGCAATGAATCTTTATACAAAGATGATTGAGTCTGGTCACACTCCTGATCGGCTAACTTATCATCTTTTGTTGAAGATGTTGTGTGAGGAGGAGCGGTTAGACTTGGCAATTCAAGTCAGCAAAGAAATGAGATCCAGGGGATACGATAAGGACTTGGCTACTAGCACCATGCTGATTCATTTGTTTTGCAAAATGCATAGGTTTGACGATGCTTTTGGAGAGTTTGAGGACATGATACGAAGGGGTATGGCTCCACAATACCTTACTTTCCAAAGAATAAATGATGAGTTAAAGAAGAGGGGAATGACAGAGATGGCTAGTAAACTATGTGATATGATGAGTTGTATCCGTTCTTCAAAAAATTTGCCCAATACCTATGTTAGAGATAAGGATACATCACAAGCAAGGAGGACATCTATAATGCGGAAAGCTGAAGTGATGTCTGACATGCTGAAGACATGCAATGATCCCAGAGAACTTGTTAAGCATAGAACTTTATCTGAAAATGCCCTATCAAGTGCAGGCCAGTTGATTGAGATTCTCAAGAAAAGAGCTACAGAGACAAGTATGAATAGTTAAGGCCTACGAGCTAGGGAAAAGACAACAATGGATAAGGCTTCAAGAAATTTTGATGCAGTTGGTTCAATGTCTTCCTTTATCTGCTAAGCGAAGTTTATGGGAGATTGATTGTGGATAATTTTTGTGGAGATGGTGTGTGATATACTGATATTAGAGTTTCTTTTAACATTGAGTATAAGGTCACCGCCAGTTTGATGAAAGTGAAAAACCATTTATATACTGCACATATTGGGATGTGCAGTTCAAAATGATAGAAAATTATTGATATGCAAGCTGGAGGATCCCAAGGAATGCGTTGGACTTTTGCTATTTGTTTGAAATTGATTTGGAGGGGACTTTTGAGGCTGAAATTACCTAGCCCGTTTCTTCTTCTGTCTTCACTATTTCATTGTCAAAGATGGAATCCTAAATCTTTATTTTATGATTTGGAATTTGCAACACAATGGACAGGCTGAATAATGACTTGAGAACTGCCTGTGGAATGCGGGTAAGATATAAATATGTTTGATTATTGTAAATTGTGGAATCATTTTATTTACATATTTGGGTTTTTTTTTTTTCTTTCCCTTCCCCCATTTTAACAAAATGAGACTAGATGTGCTTTTTCAATAGTTATATGTTCATTTAAGCTTTGCATACATAATTAATCATCAAAGCTTTCACTGAACCAAATAAGGTGACACATTTTTGTTAAGTTCAGTTCTCCAGATTTCTTTCCCAAACATATGCATTTCTTTTTTTATGTAACTGGTATACGTATTAGATGCTAGCATTATTTGCTCTCTTTTGCTTTGTAAAACTTTGGCCCCATTGCATGCTTAAAGTAGTTTGTCTCTTTTAATTTTGGCCTATATAAACAAAACAGTTGCCTACATTACACCCTTGACTTGATGGGCCCTATTATCTTGTATATATGAATTATCCTTGCACCATAGACCCTTTAAGGAGGAATTGTTTCTATGATCATATTCATATGGTTTGTTCATTTCTTTCTTTAACTGTGGCCCAACAAAAATCGAATCTCACCGACTTAAACAATTTCTTTGGCAGGATTATTTAGTCTCAGGTGATTATACCAAATACTGCAGTAAAGCTGCTAGAAATTAGTCACTGGGACCCTGTTTTACTTTGCATCTGCATTGCGTGCCTATGACAGATTGTGAATTTTCTGTATCATGTGTTTTTATGTCGTGCAATGTGCAACTGCAGAAAAGAGGACCTCTTTAGGCATCTAGTAATAAGACAAGGCTAGGACCTTGGCAATTCAGTAACTACCTATGCTTGGTATGATATCCACTGATGGTCATGTTTCTAATCTGGTGACCTCTTGTCAAAATTTTGTAAGTTAGCAATTATTTGCCAATCACACTTTAATTAGTTGCTTTAAAATGCCAGCCTTAAAAAAGGGGGTTATGGCAAAAGATTGTGTTTTCCTGCTCCCCACTGGTGCCATTGAGTGTTAAATCGTATTTAGTGCAAGGCGTGTGTATCTTTACTATTTGGGGATTTACTATTTAATAGAAACGTTTTATGGAGATTTAATGTTTTATGTAGTCATTAAGTGAGCTTCGTGTATATACTTCTGAACTCGGTTTATCACATGGTTTGAACTGGTTTCCTTGCATCTTGTCTTGATTACATTTTTGTTCTTTTGCGTTTGCTATAACTCTAATTCTCATTTCATCACTTTGAATCAGTTGTCACTCAATCATTAACCTCGTGTTGCTGCCTTCACTATTGTGAGGGTGAAATTTGGAGTATGTGATACGTGGTGCATGTGGGGTCGGAGAAGGAATCTGATCCATCGAAAGACTTTAACAAAACATATGGTCCTTGCAGGAATATTTGAGGGGTGCAAGAAACACCAAGCTGCCTACACATAGGGTAAACTTGTTCCTTCAATTCAAGATGTGATGGCTTATTATTCAGTGGGGTTTGATTGCCATATGAATTACATCACTGATTCTTTTTCATCATATTAATACATTTTCAACGTTGCCTGCTATGAGCAGCTCTGGACTAATGATATCTTTCCCTAATAGTTGTGGGCGAATGCTGGACTTTAATGAATTATTAGTCTGAAACTTCGTTATCACGGTTTGGATTTTATAGTCTAGCTATAAGCAACTGAGATATTCATCTTACTATATTATTACATGAAGTGATCAGATTGTTTGGCCTTCAAATTCTCAAGGTAACTCAAACTTGGGTTTAACAGTTGTTATTCGGAAAAAGCTAAAAAGCCAGAACGCTGCCTAAGGGCTAGTTTGGTATTGTGGTTGCGGTTTCAGTTTAAAAAAAGTGTTTATGAAAAATGCTTTCTAAAATTGTTGTGGAAAAATGCAGTTGAAATTTTTAAGTACTACTCATTTAGCATTGTTGTGAAAAATTACTGTACAGTATTGGGAATGTCTAAAAAAAAAAAACATGTTTGAAAATAAAAGGATAACTTTTAGGGGGCGTTTGGTTGGGGGTAATATATCATAACCCCTATAATGTGGTTTTAGAAATGTAAGATTCATGTGTTTGGTTTAAGGGAATTACATAACTTAGGTAATCTTACATTCTCGTCACGTCAGCATTTTGGTAAGATTACCAGGAATCTTATAACCTTTAAATTCTTAGGTAATGTGAGATTACCAGGTTATGTTAAAATATTTTTCTACTTTGCCCTTCATATTTTACCCATTTGACTCTAATAACCTTAAGTAATTTGTAAATTATAACAATTTTTTTGAAGCATAATTTTTTTTTGGTAAGAAACATATATAATTAAACTTAGTTTATATGATTATTAAACTACTAATTGTATGTTGGTTCAATTAAACTATTTTACCCTTTTGGACCCTAATAACCTTACGTAATTGATAAATTATAATTTTTTAAGCATAATTTATTTTGATTAAGAAACATAATTAAACTTCGCTTATATAATTATTAAATTATTAATTATATGTTAGTTGAATTAAACTAAAAGTATAATTAAACTTAACTTATATAATCATTAAATGAATTATATAATATTTTATTAAGTTTATTACTTAAATAATTTTTATATTAGTCATGTTTAATTATCAAACTTAACAAAATTACAACAATTGTACAAAACATTAAACAAATAAAAAATAAGCCTAAGTGTTATATTGAGGGTATTATGGTAAACTATCCATTTTAACATAAAATATACCCCCAACCAAACAGGTTAATCTTATATTCCGAAAATCTTAATCAAACAAAAATTGTACACATTCCGGGAATATGCATTAGGTTATGTTATAACCTGATAATCACATAACTTAATAATCTAAAATACCTTAAATCAAACGCCCCTTTAATGATAAATAATAACTCATGGATAATTTATGTAATTTTATCTCAAAAGTATTTTTTTCTAAATACAAAAGCATTAAAATTCCAGCTTATCAACTTGGCTGACATTTAGTTATCGAAAGGAACTTTTGATACAAATCAAAATTGGTTTGACATTGCATGAGAGGTTAAAAAAGGAGTTTTTTTTAACCTCCAGACGTAATCCCAATTTAACTCTAAGTTTTAAGTTATGAAACACCTAGATCATCATCAAATATATGAGAAACAACACCCTCAGGAGGACATGGCTAAACATGCGGGTCCAACGTTAGATCGTTCAAGATAAGTAGCTAACCAATCAATAGTTGCATTGGTTTTCATGAAGTACGCGAGTTATGAAGCATTCTTCCTTGAAGAAAAGGGAACTGGGTCAAGATACTATTCTTGATTTCCCATTCAAACTTCTTCAATGAACAAAAATGCTGCTCTAAGAACCACAAAGATCCATAATGGCTTCAAATTAAGACAATGACAAATCCAACATGACATTAATCATGTCTCTCCTCCTTTCACCTTCATTTTACAGGCAAAAGTATGCAATCAACATGCTTAGCTCAGATGATATGAGTGATAATGAGTAAAAGATATAAAGTTCAGGTCATGCAATGATAATTTTTCTTCATAGTTCATACTTAAAGAAATGGGCCCAAAACAAATGAATAAAGTAGTGGGAAGGTGGATTTCTCCCTTGGATAGCAAAAGATGGGGTGCCTCATCTTGAATTCCCTCATTTAGTAATAGTACACTAAAATGTTTAAAAATCCCATTATTATTATCATCTTAATCTTGTCCTTGTGATACTGTGGGCACCCACCTGTTATCCACCAGTTCTTGGTAATGTCTAAAAGGCAAATCTATATGGGCATGCTTGATTTTCCAACTTGACAAATTAGCCCTCATGATTATTATTATTAATGCAAAGTGAAAAGTTTCCAATGACGAAGTTTTTAGGTTGGTGTAGTGGTGTAGAGATGATTGCACCCTTGTGTGATTTGAGTTCGAACTCCATATATAAACAAAGATGAAAGGTGGAAAAAGGCTCTACTCTACTCCTCTCTCTCTCTCTCTCCCCCCTCGTTTTCTTTTTAGCTTTTATGGGTTTCAAGTACTATTGAATTAGCTTGTCTTTAAAAGAGAATTTTAACGGTAAACTTTGAGATCTCAACTTGAAAATTTTGAATTTGATGGGAGGCATGAATGAGAGATATCTCTTATTAAA
Source organism: Microcos paniculata (assembly GCA_030664755.1). Lineage (NCBI taxonomy): Eukaryota > Viridiplantae > Streptophyta > Magnoliopsida > Malvales > Malvaceae > Microcos > Microcos paniculata. The sequence goes on along the minus strand of CP131459.1, from coordinate 33,474,201 downwards.
CCAACTAAAATCTCATGCATAACAAAATAAAATTGTATGTCAGCGGGTTTGCGCAAGTGCTAAATGCTTACACTTGTGGTGAAAAACACGTGAATTCGAGTTTACACATTCCTTCATTAGTCAATAATTTATAAGTCCGATAAACTTTAAAAGAATAAGTCCGTAAATTTATCCCTCAAACTTTAAGACGAGACCATCTCTACTTATAAACTTTTCTTTTCACCAAAAAACCATGCACATAATTAGGTTTTGTTTCTTTTCTTTTTTGCCAATATGCCTGTAAGTAGCAAAAAAAAAAAAAATCGAAGGTGGACACTTGGGTTCAAGTGGTAGATCATTTTGAGCTTGCTAAAGCACTGGACAATCGGCAAGAGCAAAAGAAAAGAAGGTACTTTTATTACTATGATTTTAGTAACTGTGACATTTCAGCAGCTTTGGTCCATGTGGCAAGCTGATGTTTCAAACGTGGAAAACTGAAAGTAACACTGCTGAGACTCAAATGGTGAAACAGATGGATAGAAACACAGAGCTGTCGTTTTCGGTTTTCCTGGTCTGATATCTTGAAGAAGAAATTTCAGGAAAGCATATTAGGCTTCACAACAACTTAATCACATGCCCAAAAGTGTACTTGTGTAATGAGAAAAAAAAAAAAGCTTTCTTGTTTTAGAGATGGCAATTAACTGTCTCTTAATAGAATTTTTGTTCTTCAATCACAACAAAGATTAAAAGAAAACCCATAATGCTGGCAATTAGAAGTCACTTTGTATGTATATAAACTTGTAATAATAATCTTAGTAGATTTTAGATGACCAATTTCTTCCATTAGTAATATTTTTTTATCATTCGACGCTTACACGAATGAAACGAAATTAATTGATCATATGATTCTAACTCGTTAATTAAAATTCAATACAAATAAGGATATAAATATAAGATCATCATTAAAGACTTCAATAATTAAGGATCGAACTATTATGATCTTTTAGGATTCATTTCAATAACTTTTCCAAAATACCATTGAACATTCACGATTGCCCTCTTAAACCACTATATGTACTGAATAAGCCTAATTAGTATCGATTTGGATTGCATGATAAGAGAAAGATACAAAACTTTTTGCGGAAAGAGGACAACTACAAGTCTACAACCCAAATTAATATGCTCGAAATCTTTTTTAACAGAAAAAAAAAAAGAGAGAGACAAATATGTGATTTTTTAAGAGATACTACTAGATTAATGGGTAAAGAAGAAAGTAAAAGAAGTGCTTTACACGAGGGCGGAAGTGGAGGGTGGAAAAGGACGGCGAGGGGGGAATAGCAAATGGGAAGAGGCAATGGTGGTGGAGGTGCGTGGTGGGAGCAGTCAACAAATGTACTTGAAAGAGAATCAATTCCCCAATATTCATTCTTCCCTCAGTCCCTCTCCCAGCCAGTCTCCCTCCTCCCTCTTCTCTCTTCCCCGATTGGCTGTACCTTATTGCCCACAAAATCCTCCTTTGCACGTGTTTTCCTCTTTAACCCTTCATTGCATTTCCTTTTCTACCTCTTTTTTTTTTTTTCTCCACAGGTACCTCTACTTACAGAGTACTGATAGTCTGATACTGACTATACCTAGCTAGCAGTGTGTTTTTGTGGTTTAATTTGCATTCCAATCCCTTAATTTCTTTGCATTTATGGTAAACTCTTATAGGATTTGATCTAGTTTTCCTTGGGGAGCAAGTTTGATTTCAACCGTGGATGCCAAATTGACAGTATATGTTTAGAGGTCATGGTCTGTTAGTAAAATACTGGATTATTAGTTTCATTGATCGTGATTTGGTTTCTTTCTAAGGTTTCAGATATATGAAAAAAAAAGGACAATGGGGCATGGTTGGTAGTTCGAATTTTGAACATCTTTCTCAAATCAAGTGTATTATCTTTGAAAATATATATTAGATATAAATTCGATGTTCGATAGCCACATTAAAATATAATTAATTTCGAGTTGAGTCATGTTGAACTCCATACAATCATTAAGTATTCTCATTATTAATCCATCTCTGACTTTTTGTTATGAACATTTAGTAGAATTTGGAGGATTAAGTTTAATTTTCAATATCCCTAAGAATTGGTAGAGCTAAAATCTTCACTTAAAGCTTTAAATATATTCAACTTTGAGAAAGAGGGTAAAATGTTTAAAGATTATTGCTTGTTGTGTAACCCAAGATTACTGCTCTTTTTATGTAATAAAAATTTTAATCAAATTTCAAAGAGATTGCTTTGAAGTTGGAAAAAATTTTTTTTGGGGAGAGCTTTGAAGTTGGATTTGAAACTATGAGAAGAAACAAAGTATTTCAATGAAGAAAAAGAATAAAGAGGCCACAAGCAACTAGCAATGATTAGGGTTTGTAGGTAAAGTAGAGAAAAATAAGGTTTCCAATTATTTCTTTTTTTTTTTTTTAATCTCAGGTCTTACATACCTTAATAATATATATGTATTGTGTGAAATAAGGATATGTAATTATTAAGTTATCATCATACTGGATTTTTTTAAAGGTAAATCTTGACAAGTATACACTTGCTAAGGTTATATTCATAAAAAGATTTTTAAAATTACTAATATATACTATACGTTTAAATTTGGTAAATAAAAAAAGTTTGGTAAAAAATAGTAATATTAAGTTAAAATATTTATTTTTAAATGAAAATTTAATTGATCTATTGAATATACAACAACCATTAAAAATTTTATTGTAAATTTCATACAAACATACCGACCACCGGAGCTGAACATTCGAATAACTTGTTTGTATTTTTTCAAATAAATTTTCCTCACAACATAACTTTCAAGAAAATAAATGATATAGACATTCCCTACTAGTACCTTTTTCTTCATTAAGCATGCATAAGTTGCTTCAATTATGGCATTTCCTAAGAGCAAAGACAAAAGATCCTTATAAATAAATAAGTACCACTTAATATCCATAAAGAACCATTTGAAAACATTAAACACATGTTGACAAATAACTATCATTGTGATTGACTAGTTGGCAATGAGCTTCTTCGTTCATTCCAAAAAAAAAAAGGAAATTAATTTCCTTGCTAAATTATGAACTCTCTCAGAAACTACTGCTTAATTCTTCTTGGTCTTTATAATGCAACGAGAAAGTTTTTGAACATAATTAATTTTAAAAGTAAAAATTATAAAAAGATGTTAAAAGGAGTTACAAATTGCAATGAGGACCCTAGAAGATGTTAAAATGTTTCTTTAGACCTTTACCACCTTTCAATAAAAAGCAAAATCTTTGTTGGGGGCCTAATTGCACAATTCACAAGAAGTAGATCCCAGTCCCAAGTTCCCAACCAAGATATATAAAATAAAGTTACGAAAATCCCCTCATATAATTATTTCACTTCACTTCACTCTCTTTCTTTCTCTCTCTTTCTCTCTCTGTTATATTCTGTAACCCAAAAAAAAAAAAAGCCCATTAATAAATAAAAACAAAAATATTTATGCTGCAGAACAAAACAACCCAACATTCAGACACCCAAAAACAGTGAGAAAGGAGAAAAAAAAATCCCATTAAGAAAATAAAAGAGAACCTTTTGCTTTTTAATGCTCTCTTTCTCTCTCTTGTGCCCTTAAAAGGACTATGATTCTGAGATTCTTACCCTCTCTTCTCTTACTCTTTTATCTTTTTGAAAAATCGTGCTTTCTTTTCTCAGTTTTTCTCCTTTCTCTTTTCAAACAAAAGAGCTGAGAGAAGAGAGAGAGGTGAGAAGCTAAGCTATGGTGGTGCAGCAACAGCAGAAGAATGATGATGATTTGCAGATTACGGTGATGATGGTGATGAAGAAATGGCCGTGCTGAGAATGGCTCAACAAAGCAAAACTACCAACACCAACAATGCCAACGCTAACAACACTTCAGCTCATTTGCAACAACAGCAACAAGTAAAGCGGACAATGTTTCATGATTTTCTTGGCATGAAAGCTACAGATTCCCCTGTCGTTTTAGCCCCTAAGGCCACTGATGCAAGGTTTTCAGAGGCTTCCCCTTCCGCTTCAGCCTCTCTTGGTGCTTCTTCTGGTGGCGGCGGCGGCGGCCGTGGACCCATCTCTTCTACATCTGATCTGGGTTCCGGTTAGTTTCTCTCTTATTCCCTTAAAGCTTCCTTTTTTTGTTGTCTGTTTCGTTTCTGTAAGGCTGTAATGTAAATGGGGGGTTGTTTTTTTTTTTTTGAAACTTGGGTTTGTCGTATTTTTGTTTTATTTTTATTTTTTTCTTCTTTTCCCTTGTTGGCTTTCATGGGTGCTTTTCTTGTGATGAACTCAGATATAATATCTATTTAGGGAATGGCGGGATGTGGAAGGTATTTTGCCTTATAGTTTAATGAGTAGTTTTGATTTTGGATTTTGGGCTCTGCTTGACGCTTAAAAAGGTTGTTTAGCTGTTGAAGCAGCAACTTTTCACTCATATGGTTGGGGTTGGTGTCTTAATGATGGATTAGTTTCTCTGAGGTCACCCGTGGGGTTGGTAACTCCTTTCCTAGGTCATCACTTCTCTCTACATGATTCATTTTGATGGATTATTGTTTCCTTGTTTTACTTTGGGCTAGATAGCTATGTAGATTGAGGGGCTATGGTTTCTCTTTTTCAGTGGAGAATTTTTAAGTAAACTGATTTATGTCTGGTCTTTAAAGATAGGTTTAGCCTTTGTAGTGTATGATGACTTTCTCTACGAAATGCTGCTGCGCGATGTCTTTGTTCTTTACCTAATGTTGTCATCTATTGTGGGTAAAAGGCCAATGCGTCTATGCCACGAGTTTTCTGTTTCCTCTGAAACATCTGGTCAAAAAACTGGAATATTTAATGAGCATTACATGTTGCCAGTAAGCTGTTGTATATTTGCTCGTAATGATATGTTTTTTGAGTCAATGTTAATATTCCTAATCTTCTAGCCTGTTTCTTGTTAAGGGGCAAGGTGTTTGAATTTTGAAAGTATTTATGTTTTCTGAATTGTGGTTCTACCTCTCAAAATTAAAGTTTCATTTATTTTCTCATCAAATAGTAGAAAGACAGGTTGGGAATCATCTTGAGGGCATTCCATATTATGGCCCAAGGAGTGAAATATCTGGACCAGAGATAAGCAACAGAATGGTAGGAAGTAAGAGAAGTAATTCAGATTCAGCCTTTATGGGTCATGAATCTCTTGAAAGCTTGCATTTAATGAAGGTATTTATTATGATCTTATCATGTTTTGCCTTTCTCTTCTCTAAGTGAAAGAGGCTTTATGTGTTTTTAAACATTTATATTCACTAAATAAGTAAATATGTTTCTGTATACTTATATTCAGATGCTTCGAAATGGGCCTGGGGGGGAGCGACCTAGAAGGTCCAACGAGGATGAAGTGTTCCTTGGTATGCAGTCAATTAGGCCTTCTTCTGCATCTCTCATATTACAGCCTCCCCCTGCTAGCAGACTTGAAGGCAATGCCTCGAAATGGGAGCGGTCTATACCCATGGTAGGCTCCACGGTTCAGTATGCTTCACGTGGTGGTCACTTTGGGCCTATTGTGCATCAAACCTCTTCAAACAGGTTCAAAGATACAAATGTTGGTCCTTCTGTTATCTCTCAGTCAGCTGCTGACGAAGGATCAAGAACTGGAATTAAAGGCCCTGGAATTTTGAGTTCTATTAATGCTAGTGGCATTCCTACTGAAAAAAACTCATCTGGAGTAATGCCAAGTGGGAGCAGGCCAAAGTCAGGGGCTCACATTTCAGATCCCGAGTCTTCAGTTCCTCGAAGGTGAATTTAATATATTATTTTCTTTCCTTGTTTATGGTTCTTTTGCTATGGGAAAATGAAAATACATATAATAAGTGCTGTATTTTCTTTTGTGGTGACAGTCGACAAGGATTAACATCAACCAGCAGACAAATGACTATATTTTATGCTGGTCAGGCTCATGTCTTTGATGATGTGCATCCAAACAAGGTTGGTTTTCTTGTTGTTTGTCAATGGACCTCAAGTTTTTTTTAATTTCAATTATTTCTGTAAAGCTTGCGGTGCATGCTGAACAAGGAACTCTATCTGATTCAAGTATTTTTATCTAATTGAATGTTTAGGTCCAGATCACCTAGGCTAAGTTGATATTGCGGTTACATCATATAATCCATAGAATTGCAGAAACAACTAGGTATAAGTTTCTCTGTTGCTTGTTGAGTCAGTGTCCCACACTGGACCATGGAGCTTAAAATCATATACTTACAACTAGAGGTTAGACCTGCATCCTTAACTTTTAACTGTCTATTCTTAGGGATTTTCACCAAGCTTTGATACATCATTGTGTTTTCAGTAATGTCAGATGAGTTTGCCTGTGGATTCTTCTGATACTCCTAATAGTGTGGAGAAAAGGGAGATTGAACCTGTTGCTATTGCAAGCAACTGTTTAGGGTGTCAGAACCTGACCGACTTGTTCAAATGAGAGAATGTTCTTTTTTCACTAATATAAGAGGAATAAGGAAAAATACAATTTTGAAATTCAGAAGGCTGACATTTATATTTAGGAGGTCTTTTACTTAAACACCATATCCAAAAGTGAAGTAAAGCTCCTGTCAATGAACCTGAAGTTTTGCGGTCCATTCCTCTAATGAATGGTACTACCAATGTTCCTTGGTTGAGTCATGTATGTTTACCATTAAAGCAAGCCATGGAGGATTGCTGCCTAAAATATAGTGTACTTTTGGTAGAAATTTAGAAAATAGAACCTTATTATTTGCCCTCAATATTTGGGGATTTTCTATGTATCTGGAGCGTAATGGGTGTGGGTAGGGTACTATTGAGCTCACATACATAGTTCTGTTGAGGACCTGTCAGTTACCTTTGATCATTGAGAAATTAATATTTTGATTTTAGAACTGGAGTTTGTTGTAGACTTTGGAGTTATAATGTAACTGAGATTTTCCAAAGTTTCTTCTGAAGAATGGAAAAGCCACTTCTGCATGTTCAATCATGTTTTCTCCCCCTATTTGCCTAAATTTGTGCCAAATTTAGTGATGTTAACAAAATTCAATTTAGTTTTGCTGTCATAACCTTTCATTTTTGTTGTAGTTGGACTATGATTATCTCTGTTCCCTGGTTCTTCTTCTTCCCCCTTTCTGCCCAATTGCTTGTGGTCGCAACTTGCCTTGTGAGTTATTGAAAATCTACATGTAATTCGGTAAGTAAAGTTGCAAATTTTGTGAAGCAGTTAAGGCCTAATTATAGGTGTTTGCCTCTAAATGTAATGTCAATATTGAGAGTGAGCTGCTTGGTACCAAAGAGAGCCCTGTTAACTCTGGTTCTAGTGACAGCAAAGTTTTTGGTGTACAGGGCCCTCTTGTATTTAAGCTCCATTAGAATTTAGTCTGGTGGTCTGCGGCCTGGTTGGTCTACTTAACATGTATGAATGCCAAGGCACTATAAGGAAATTTTTGTTGCGAATCGCTGAATTTTATCTTGTAAAAGTCTACCATTTGCTTCACAGTAATGGGAGCTCGAATCTCACTGTTTGCTGCATGGTCATTTCAGGCAGATATCATAATGGCATTGGCTGGATCAAATGGAGGATCTTGGTCGACAACCATCTCTCCTAAATCTGCTGTTAGGCCAATTAGTGAAAATTATGCACCCAGTGGGGAACCTGAAGCAGCCGGTAGCATGGCGTTCTCACGAGAATTTCGAGGGAGGATAGCTGTTGCTGGTAATACTAGTCAAGGAACTGGTTCTGGTGAACGAATCTCAATACAAACAGGTAACCCTTCTACTTCCTCCAATCAATGTATGTAGTTAATTGGTTTCCATTTTAGTTGCATCAGTATAGTTTAGTGGTTTCCTTAACTTGAACAAACACAATTGTCTTTCAACTCCAAATGAGCTCTGTGCTGAGGATTCTAATATGCTTTCCCATTGATAAGAAATGCTCTAGTGTAGTATTCTTATGGTGCTTATTGCTTTCTAAAATGTAGGCGCTCCTCAAGGCACCGTTATTGCGAAAGATGCTAGAAATGCAGTTCAAGCAGCAGAACCTAGCACCGAAGGTAAAAGAGAGGTATAAAGTTTTAAGGGAGTTCGGAATTAGCTTCAATTTTATTGAGCAAGCTTATTAGGAAGAATGAGCAGTTTCTTGTCTAATGGCATCAATGCTTCAACTTCATTTTTTCGGATTTTCTTGCATTATTATCCTTTTTTATAAGTAAAGAGAAGGGTGGGTGGTTTGGGGAGGGAGTACTGTCCTGTTTATAGCGGAGACAAGACAATTGGATTATCAATTAACTATCAGGTGCAGATCTTTTTAAGCTTCTCATGTTAATTTGTGTTTATTAATCTTTAATCTAATTCAGAATGCTAATGGGTGATTTAACTCTCTACAATCTCTCTCAACTCACTCTTAATCTGTTAATTCTCAACTACAAGATTTTCTTCTTTTGTCTGCCTTACAATTGACATCAGTGTTGTCTTTTGTTTTCATCCTCAATCTCAAGTATTCTGAGAAGTTTTAAACAATGCTCGGGCCCAAATGACCTATTAATCTATTGTGAAATGGGCTAGCCTCGAGTTGGCCATTTTATTTTTACTTGCTGGTTGCAAGTCTTAGCTGAATGTCCCAACTTTACAAAATTGGCATACCCTATTTATCTTAACATTTATGTCACCTCATGTTTTCGTGGTAATTTTTGTGAAAGTGGATTGCAGATTATAATTCTCACGTTTTTAGAGGAAGTAATTTAATTAAATTAAATACCACACAGCTAATTGTGGATTTTTCTTCCAAAAAAAGGAAAAAAAGAAAGCTAATTGTGGTTTTTGTGTATTCTAATCTTCTATGTACCTTGGAACATACGTTTCCTGTTATATAAAAATAGTATCTTTTCAAGCACAAAAAAGAAAAAAAAAATTAAGTTATTGATTAAATTAAACCAAGTTCATAGGATCATAAATGATCTCAACTTCAGTTTGCACAATGCATTACACAAGCTCCAAAATATTGGGCTTTGATTGCAAATGATTAACTGGGCCTTGAACCGATTCCATCTGAGGTCCAATCAAAGGTTGATCTACGCCTAGCCCTATCCATTTTGTCAAAGATTATTATTATTTAAAGGTCCCCTCTTCTTTCTTTTTCTTTTTCTTCTTTTTTTTGGCGTTTAGTTGATTCTCTTAGAAGAGTTGGTTTTTAATTTGGCTAAAAACTGTTATGTTTGGTATGAAAAAATATTTTTTGTTTTCATTTTCTAAAAAATACAAAGAAACTACCATCTAAAATATATGTTATGAGAGGAAATGCATGTGTTTTAGAAAATGAAAATGAAAATTGATCTAGAAATGAGATTAAAAAAATTTATTCTTAATTTTAGTTCCATTGTCATTTTTATTTTCTAAAATATGCATATATTGCTATAAACTACAGATATTCTATATGGTGATTTCTTTGTATTTTTTAGAAAATGAAAACAGAAAATATTTTCATGTACCAAACATAGCCGATTCTATTTTGAAGATTGATTGTGATGACATATTGATATAAGGTGGGTAGTCCCATTGAAAATCTCCATTTGATGAAATTTAATTCCATTTTTTTTATATAGGAAGTAGGAAAATGAGTCTACTTGGAGAATGGAAAGTTTCAAACCCAAAACCTCGTATATTAATTCCTCAATCTCTAGTCAACTCAGTTGGAAGAAGAATTCAAATTTAATGTACCAAACATAGCCGATTCTATTTTGAAGATTGATTGTGATGACATATTGATATTAGGTGGGTAGTCCCATTGAAAATCTCCATTTGATGAAATTTGATTCCATTTTTTTTATACAGGAAGTAGGAAAATGAGTCTACTTGGAGAATGAAAAGTTTCAAACCCAAAACCTCGTATATTAATTCCTCAATCTCTAGTCAACTCAGTTAGAAGAAGAATTCAAATTTAATTCCAAATTAAATGTCCATTTTACTATTTTATTAGGATATCTTAAAATAATTGTCACTTTCCAACCTTACCCTATTTTATTAGGATATCTTAAAAATAATTTTCACTTTTCCAACCTTACCCTTGATTTTAACATCAATTTTTGGTTCCTTTAAAAAAAAAAAAATCAAGTTTAGTGGACCCTCTACTTTATATCACTTGAAACGAATAATTATAAAGCAACCATAATACCAATTTCCCCAAAACTTTCTATTTTATAAAGCCGACATTCATTTCATAAGAATTAAGAGGGAAAAGTTTAATTAAGTTGTCCCCGTTGAATATGTTGGTATAATTTAGGTTGAGGGGTGCCATGTATAATATTATCACATACGGATCCCTTGATAATTAAAATCAAGAGTTTAAACATTCTATCAACAAATTACAAAAATATTCGCCTAGAGAAGTGGAATTTAATTAATATTGGATATGTAAATAAAATTTGGTGACATATTGTTGCGAATGCAATTACTTCTAAATCTATATGGAGCAAGTTAGATGCATTTCATGTGAGTACACTATGATATTTTGATATGTATCCCAGATATGAAAAAGCACATGTGATAAATGATACAATAGGTAATTTGCTTACTCATATTTGGATACATATCAAAATATGATAAATTATTACTTATAATACGGGAGCATTTAACTCAAATGATTGATGCATGTTTTCCTTGAGACGTGAGGTTTTAGGTTCGAATTTCAAAAAGGAAACTACTCAAATTATTGGTGAATATTTTTTCTGAGATGAGATTTCAGGTTCAAGTCTCACATATAATCCAATATATTGGTTTATTAGAAAATGTGATAATTTAAATATATGTTTGGATTCCAAAATGAAAGGGAAAGTAAGGGAAGAGAAAGGAGGGGAATCGAAGGGAAGGGAAAGGAATGGTCTAACCCATGTTTGAATAATTAAATTTAATGAGGGAAAATGAAGAAAGGGTTGTTTGATGACTTTTGTTTAACTAAACAGTGGAAAGGAAAGAAAATGATAATATTTTAATATTATTTTACAATTATAATTTTTTGTTAGATGCTACTTATTGAAAAATAAGGATATTTATGATATTTTCTAAATTATAAAAATTTTTAGAGTTCCTATCCCTCCTCTGACAACCCAAATCAAAGTTTTTGAAAAGTTGAAATTAAAAGTTTTTGGAGGGTCATGAGAACCCTTCATTCATTTCTCTTGAGAAAATTAATAAAATTTTATCCAAATAGGGAGAGGATCTCTCTGACCCTCTTTAACCCTTGCTTTCCCTTCCTTTTCCTCCCCTCCTCTTAATCCAAACATTATGCCTTATAGTGTAAGAGAGAACTAAATTATTTCCCTTTAACCAAAAAAAAAAAAACTAAATTATTTCCAAATCTATAATTGGTTCAATTTGACTCCAAAACTTAGCAGCCGTAATTTTATATACTCTAGCTTTTGATTGTCAATGAATCTTCTTATTAGTTCCTACGCACCTTTTGTATCCTCTCCCTCCACTTGTGCTTTGAAAACAGAACAAAGAAAGATGAGATTTCAATGTGTACTTAAATTTCCATCGTTGGTAACCAAAATCAAAATTTGTATTTCCACAAGCAAATAGGAGAGAAGGTCTATTTCCGTAACCAAGTGAAATTTTAATTTTGCCTCCTTCAAGTTAGTTTCTTTCAAACTTTAGCTCTATTTTCTAAGCTTCCACGGCACTATCAACCCCCTACACCCACCTAATTCCAAACTTAGAAATTGGTTAATCTTGAAATTCCGATCGGAATTGGTCAAGTCCTGAATTCTCTACTTTTCAAAATTATCAAGTTCAGGTTTGGGTTTTTGTCTTTTCTTCATCATTTGTTTCCTGACTTTCAATGTTTTTTGTTTCTTCTTTTCCATGAAATCACTAGTCAGATGCAGAATTCCCAGTTCCAGTGCAATCATTTTTATATCTTGACATGCATTCTCAGATTATAAAAAAGAGAGAGAGAGAGAAAATGGAGATGCGAAGATTTTGCATGCTTTATGTTTTGTTTTTTGGAGTTTAGTGTGAGAGTGAGGCTGCAAGCAAGCAAAGGTCAAATTCCCACACTGTGAAATACTTTTTGTTGTTCAAAATGAAGAAGTAAGCCAAATGGGCTGCCCTTATTTGTTCTGAGAAAAGCTTCCTCTTTCCTTCGCAAATCGCAATTTAGTTATTTTGTCCATGTGAGTGGCCATGTTTTGGGGTCGGTGGATAGAGTGCAGCTATTGGATTGAGGTCAGTGAGACTGTTGCCAATGTCACCCCCGGAGCCCTGGAATTGGATATCCTGCCAATTTGTCCATCTTTCTAATTCTTTTGGTTTTATTATTCCATTCCGAAATGTCATGCTTCAAAAGACAGCCTAAAGGATGATGATTGATCAGCTTGGGATATTATGCAATAATGTGATCGTTTGTCCCACTTCAATCCTCCATGTGCCAATTGGATGTCTACATTAATTAGTTCCTTGTGTTTCTTCTTTCTTCTTTTTATTTTTATTTTTTTACTTAAATTTATTGAAGTTTAAAATTTGATCACTGAAATTAAGAGTTCGTCACTACTTTATCAATGGACCACGCACTCGGCTATTGGTATCCTTTGGTTTTCCTCAAAACGATATGTATATTGTAGATTTGAATCAATTGTCTCATTCAACGCAAGCATGTGCTTCTTGTACAAATGTGTTTTCTTAGTCTATGAAAATGATTTCACACACAAAGAAGAAGAAGAAACCAATAGATCTCATTTTCAAACATTATTATAGTATTAGCTCAAAGCAATTGTTGGGAATTAAGATATATAGCTATTGGTCAGAGTCAGACACGAGTCTCATGCTTAGACACCAAAAAGGTTTAGAAGTGTTTGACACGATTACTTTCAAACTTCTTAATTTGCATGTCCCTGAACATGGGTAATTAATTTCTATCACGTTTTTACATAAGAATTATAGTAAATCAGTTTACAATTTACATAAAACTATTTAGCAATTTAACATTTATATCATTATATTAATCATCATTTTTGACCCCTAGCTACTTTGACAACCACTTGGATTCGAATTAATTCTGTCGAACTTTAAATTAATAAAGAAAATATAAAACTCTTAATATATAAAATTATTTATTCATTTTGGTACATACAAATTAAGTTTTATCATACGAAGCGGTACAAGACGGATGGGAATTTCGAACCTTGAAAATAAATTGAAACCCTTTTAGAGTAAAGACAAGTTATGAATTTCCTTAAAAAAGAAAAAGAAAAAAGAAGACAAGCTATGAATTGAAACCGTTAATTTTGAGAGTTTTGATATGATAGTAATTAATTACTCCTGATTAATTAAGAAGCTAGAATGTGGAGCTTATCAAAAATTGGGTGGCTTGACCTTCTCCAGGACAAATTAAAAGAAACAAAGGGAAATACAAAATAACTACTATGGCTAAATTATTTGGGTTTGTGACATTTTTTTAAACATAAGATATAAAGCAGTCATTTTCCAAATTACCAAACTTTCCCACTTGTGGACAACGCGTGAGTCTTATTACCCTCCTTATCATGGAACATGAAAACTGTTTTCAGTCTCTGAGATGCCCCCAACTTTCTGTATATTGTTTTGTTCCTTCTTTTGTCCTTTTCAAACCAAATTTCACGTCCAGACAACATTCTGTCCAAAACAGCCACCCTCACACCCACCTGTACATATTATGATCATATCCTAATTCCAATTTATTTTTTTTTTAATTTTGATTATATTATTTAATTAATACATAGTACATCTTTATGTATATATATTTGTAATATTGCTCTATTAATGAATGAACCAACAAAGAAACCCTAGACTTGGTATATCAATTTTTCTTTGTTTCTTTTTGAACTTATCATCATGACCAGCACTTTTCTCTCTGAAGCCTATAGAGAAAACCCTCTCCACCACAGCCACATCATTCCTCTGGACTTCCGGTCCATCCCCACGGTGCCGGACTCGCACGTGTGGCCTAAATCAGATGTATATTCCTCCGATGACCGGTTTTCGATCCCTATCGTTGACCTTAAAGATCCTGCTGCTGTAAAACTTATAGGCCACGCATGTGAGACATGGGGTGCGTTCCAAGTTATTAACCATGGCATTCCTTTGAATCTTCTTGACAACGTGGAGTCAGAGGCACGGCGGCTGTTCTCACTCCCTTATGAGCAGAAGATGAAGACGTTACGCGGGCCGACAGATGCCGCCGGGTATGGCGTTGCTCGGATAACTCCTTTTTTCCCAAAGTATATGTGGCATGAAGGGTTTACCATCGTGGGTTCACCGGTTGATCATGCTAGGGCACTTTGGCCTAATGACAATGCACGTTTTTGGTAAGTCCATGCACTTTTCATGCATGCACGTCGACACAAATTTGATAATATATACGGAAATTTGCTGCTTGCTGTATATCCTGATGCATTGAACCTTCATTTGATTCCTTTTCATTCGTTTGGAGACCACAATTAACAAGACTCGAGATGGATTGGTTTCTTTACCGAATGATTTATCTTTGTCCAAGAGAAACCTTTAATGAAGTGGGGACGCTCTTGTTAGGTCTCCGTATTTTAGCTGTTTCGAGGAACTTTAGGCAAAGCTAGAAACGACAAGCTTAAGTTTTGTTTCAAAATTATATCTGTAAATCTCTTTTCTATCCATACGAAATGATGTTATGTTGATCGAGTCTGGGGTCTTAGTTTTGATATTATTATTATTACAACTGAGAAAAGGCGACAAGTTAAGCATGACACACATGATAGTATCATCCAGGACAAAAGACCTGTATATGCTGGATTTTGTACTTTCAAATTAGTGCTCACCAGTCTTTATTTTCAAATTTATATATTCAATAATCACAAGTTAGCTCATTAGTAATATATATGTGAATTATAATTAGCAGAGAGGATCCATGTATCTAGCTAGATTGAGCCTACAAATTAAAGCAATTAAATTAAATGAAATTCCGAGTACATATGTTTCCGGTTGAAAGCGTTAATTAAAGGTAAAGTTTCCCCAACAATTACGCTTTCAAGGGATCGAATTTAATTGTGTCCTCACCCTTACTTATGTACATATATATGTTTATATATGTTCTCGGCCTTTTCAACCGAGATGGTTAGAGCTTTATGCAGAGGCTTAGAGATCAAAAACTCTTGCTCCGGTCCTATAATATTCTTTCCTCACTTTCTATGTGCTAAAGAGAAAAAAAGTACTATATCTAGGCAAATAGTATATGTATTGGACTACTAGCAATAGCTATAGGCTGTACCAAGATTTTCATTTAATACTATATATTAGTACTCGGATGGATTTATTGAAGATATATCACTTTCGTCATAATCAATAAAACTTGATCTTATAGTCGTGGTAGTGTCTTTTTTCCAAAAGGTTAAAAAACTTGGAAGTCTCTTAATTTTTCCATGAAATATATTCAATTATATATCTATACGTATAAGAAAACAATTACCCTAATTAAGCTCGTATATTTTTACATCAATATTTTTGACCCCTAATATATTTTTCGTTACGTATAATTTCTAGCAATGTGATTGAAAGCTATCAGAAGGAAATGAAAGTCCTAGCAGAGCAACTCATACATATGATCCTCAAGTCATTGGACATTTCGGAACAAGACATAAACTGGGATGTGGGTTCATCCTACGCCGCTCTCCAACTCAACTCATACCCTTCGTGTCCGGACCCGAACCGAGCCATGGGTCTAGCCCCCCACACCGACACATCCCTCCTAACCATCGTGCATCAAGGCGCAATAAGCGGTCTCCAAATGCTGAAAAAGGGAGTCGGTTGGGTCTCGGTGCAACCCCTCACCGGTGCCCTGGTGGTAAACGTTGGCGACTACTTGCATATTTTTTCCAATGGCCTATTCCCTAGCGCGCTTCACCGGGCTGTCGTGAACGCACACGGATGTCATAGGATTTCGGTGGCTTACTTCCATGGAACACCGACGGACTGTAATGTGTCTCCATTGCCAAAGCTGTTAAAAATTTCAGGCCAAACCCCTAGATACCGGTCTGTTACAGTGAAAGAATATTTTGGTATTAAGTCTAAGAATTTTGAGGACGCACTTTCTTTGATAAAAATAAACTAATTAAGATTTTGTTTGATTTGTTAACATTAGTGGAAGAAACTATATAGGTTTTGGATTTTATGGTTTTAGCCTGGCATATGTTGCCAGTTGAGGACTAGTTTGTAATTATCAATAAATCATTTTCCTACTTTAAATTTTGGCATTTTGTTGTGTGTCTGTTGTGATAAACATATTTCTCTGTATATATTATTATTATATGTATACTTCTTATCAACAGAGTATTCTCTTTGTTCCATAATAACAGTCATTTTAATGTTTTTCATAAAAATTAAGAAAAAACCTTCTAACTTCTAAATAAAATATTATGAAAATACAGTTTTACATTTTTATTGGGATGATTTTTTCTTTCTTTAGTAATTAATGCATTGTTTCGAAAGAGAAGAACAAACTTGAAAAACAAGTAATTAATACTTTATAGAATTTTTAAAATGACAAATAATTTAAAGCAAAATTTTTTTCCTAAAACGACTGTTATTATAGATCAGAGGAAGTATTAATTTTGAAGATTTTCATATGCAGTGTACCAATTTTTTAATTTATCATCATTAATGGTGAAACTAAAGAAAGAATCTAGGCCGCTTCCCCATACTTAAAATTTTCAATTATTACAAGTTCATTTTATTGCGTTTGGAAAAAATTGTTTTTCACCTCAAATGTAATATAAAATGATTTTTGGTTTGTGTTCAAATTAAAGTAAATTTTGATAGTAGAAATCCACCAACTCCAAAAGTTAATATTTATTTTATTGTGTTTCAAAAGTACTTTTGAGTTTAAACTACATTTTTTCATATTAATGCCAAAGGCTTAAAAATCTTAACTTAGCCGTACTTTTTCACAGTAATTTTACAAGCAATTTTCAAATGTATTTTTTTCTAAATTGAGCTTTTTTCCAACTGTAACTATAATGTCAAATTGGCCTTTAATGTTTTTGTTTTGAATTATTATCTTATACATTGTCAATGTAAACTTTTAAGACAAAAATATCCTATCACAAATATTAATTAATTAATTAGACATAATGGAATAATTCCGGTTTTTGGGATTATTTTTTTTGTTAATACTAATCACTCTGTTACGTACGCTGCATGTGATATAACGCATTATAAATAATAATAAAAAATAAAAAAGATAAACTATATCAAAGTGAATGATAATTAGAATATAAAGTGAACTTTAAATTAAACTACATGAAATTGGATGATAATTAAATTATTTTCTTCAATATAATATATTAATAAGTTAATTATGTCAAAAAATAAGTTAATTATGATAAAAATAAAATTATTAATTACTATCATCATTTAATAAATATATAAAAAATATTTAGTAAAAGATAAATAAATGAAGAGTTTTAATTTGATTCAATAATATCAATGGTATTTTTGAAATAAAAAAAGATATTTTAAGACGTTCAAAGTTTTATAATATTTGTACTTTTATATATTATAGATTATAGATGTTTAAGGAAGCCATCCACTTTGCAAACTTCTTTGCTAAGATGGAAGTTTTTTAGGATTCTGACTATGTGGTTTAGTTGTAATTTTACATTTTCTCTTTTTAATTATAATTTTATTTATATTTAATTTCACAAAAAATTCCTCGCTGCAAGTAGTCTGCAGCTAAATAAGTTAAATATCTTCAATGGTTTGACTTTTTTTTGCTTGACTTTTAATTTTATTTTCTTTTACTTTTTTGTTTTGAAATAGAGACGACAATAGATAGTTTGTAATATGGTACGCTGAATCACCTGACCTGATTAATTAGGATAAGGGTACCCTGTAATAAGATTAGGGTAATAGTTTTAGTACCTGTGACGGATTCGAGTAGTGGTCTTTGGGTACCCACAACGTGAATCCGATTATAAAATTAACTTTTTAAATATTTTTTTGTTTTTATTATACTCTTACTAAAAATATTAATAAATAATGTAATACTTGTCTAATACTAATTAAAATTTATCAATTGTTAAAAATATGATTTTTTTAAAACTTTGATTTATTTTATTACAAGTTAATTTTAATTTATTGCTTTAATTTTATCTGATTTATTATATTTATTCGGATATTTATCGGGTTCGGGTAGTTAGCGGATACTTTTTATTTTATTTGAATAGGGGACGGATAGTAACTTTAAAAAATAATTGGATAATTATTGGATTGGGTATCATGAAAACCAATTAGGTTCGGATTCAGGTAACTCAAAATTAACGGATACCCTACCCGTTCTCATTTCTATTTTGAAAGAATGCAATATGGTTTAACTTATAATTTATAGGAATAATGAAAAATGAACTGTTTAAATGGAGGCTTAACATTAATATCGAAGAAAAATATATAGAAAAGGTCAAACAAAGTGAACAATTTAAACAACTACTGATCAAAGGTTGTTGGTATTCATAACTACAACCACCAAAAGCCAATTCCCATGCAATTCATGCGCCTTTATATATTGCTTGCAATTTCTGGTCACGAAATGTCTACATTATGAATTCGGGCCGGTGTTATACATGCTTGTGTTAATTAATCTCTCAATCCATTTGCAATTTTCTTAAACACAAAAAATAAAATACTTAAACCATATCCATTATTTCAAAGTCAACTATTTTTATAATTGAAGTGCATTGACGTGTGTGTGTATATATATATTTTCTTAATTTATGGAGTAATTTAAAAGTCTTTTCTATTAAAAAAATAACTTTATTCATATTTCTACGGAAATATTCAGACAATTTGACTTTTTTTAGTGATATAAAAATTTATATATATATATATATATTTAAGAAAATGAATCTGTTCCCATCTTGAACCGAATAGTGAGAATGGACAATGCTTTAATTAAATTTTAAATGCCATTTGTAACTAAATTGAAGAGAAAAAATGGCTATATTATATGAGAAAATTAAACATTTTCTGTTTTTCATTTACCATGTAAGATATGTGTTGTAAGAAAAAATATATAAATGTTTTTCATAGTGAAAATGAACAGGATCTAGAAATAAGATTAAAAAAATATTGTTCTCAATGTTAAGTTTATTTTCATTTTCATTTTCTAAAATATACATATATTTTTATAAACTACAAATATCCTATATGGTGATTTCTTTATATTTTTTAAAGAATAAAAACATAAAATATTTTCATGCACCAAACATATCACATTTCTCACTTTGAATATGCCAACAGAGCTTATGTTAAAACTATGAATATGTGATTAGTGTCATATAAGCTGTTTGCATACTTTAATTAGAAAAATTGGGTTGCCATCAAATCAAAAGCATAGTCTAAAAGTTACTATGTCCAAAGTCCAAACAAAAATAAAGAGAGAGTTTCTTTTAGTTGGAATCGATTCGAATAAGATTAATCATAGATAACAAAATAGATACGATATCTATGGTTATATATAAAAAAAATCCAAATAAAAAGCTTTTTCCACATAAAGACAAAAGAATCTTGAGAAATCGGGCCTTGTCTGCAACCATGCATGATGATGAGCAATTATTGTTTTTCTTTTTACTCTGTACATCATACTACTATAATCCTTCGTTAACTTTATAAATCTTCTTTCGTCCGATTCGAATATAATAGTAGCAAGAAAATTTTTTAAAAGCAAACTTTTAACAGTAAAAGAGGTTGTCATATTTAATTATTCCATAAACTATAATTTGTCTGTGTTTAAAAAGTTCTATCAGATCTTATGAACTACGTGTTTTTCATTTAAATTCTGCTTAAAAATTTTAGTCTATATAATACTACTCTTTCCGTTCCCAAAAATAATAGACCTATATATTTTGATTTTGTACAGAGTTTAATAAATGATCTTAAAGTGAATTTTAACTATTTTTCAAATGCGACATTATTTTCGGACAAGTGAAAGTACTGAAATGGGCCTATTATTTTAGGGGGGCAAGGGTAAATTCTTGGAAAATTAGGCTACATAATTAAAATAGTTACTATAATTTTCGAAATAAAAAGAATGTGAATCATGTCATATATAAAGTTAATTTTGTCCAAGGTTTAGGTACAAAAATCATTTGCCATGTCATGAAAAATATAAAGGATCCCAAGAAAAAGCTTTCTTCGTGAAATTTCTTCATCTATTTATTTGCCTTGGAGTTACAATGGCGAAAGTTTTGACAAATTTTTCTTTATTTTTTGGTGAACAAAGTTTTGACAATTTTCTTGTTATAGAATGGTTGATGGCTAATTATTCCTAAATCTGAATATACAAAAAAATTCCCTACGGATCAAGTGATCAATGGACATAATATTATTTCTTGTTTACTAGTTTGGTCAAGAAAGAAAACAATTAATTCTGATTCTGAAATCAACCTCATGAAAAGATCGATTACACGAATTTAGATTCTTTTCGTTTTCAATCCTAATAATTTTTTCTCGCGGTCACTATAATCAATAAAACTTTTGTTCATTTTTATAGGAACGTTGACTTCTTTACCGATTCCTTAGTCAAATTTGGTGTTTTTAGATCATCGAACTTGATTGCTTAGTCGTAATGTTTCTCTCCTTTAATAATTCTTTTAGCTTTCGGAAAAAAAAATCAGTAAAACACCAAATTTGACTCATGTTTTGTTCATGAACTCAGTATTTGAGTCAATATTGAATGGTAATAGTACGTGTTTTCTCAGCTCTTCGAGCGGGTTCCAATCCTTTTTCACTAAAGATAAAAAAAAATATAAAAAAAAAATATTGTTCATTAGAAAAACAAAGAATAGGCCAATAGACCAGGATTCCAAATGGAATTTGGAAGGGAAGAAGCCAAAAGAACCAAGATATCTAACCAAAATTATTCTTCCTAATGTCCTTGTGCAGATTTTTATAATCATTGGTTTCTAGGTTCAACTTACACTATCTAAATTACTACTAGTTTGCGTCGAAAAGTCGGCCGTGATTTTTTGGTAAAGAAACCTTCTGTGAACCTTTATCACAAAGTGGTCTTAAACCAATTTAAGATGAAAATTTTGATTCAACAACATTGCTTGGATTTTTTTATTCTCGAAACGTGACTCGAAAAACTTCCAGAGAATAAGACAGTGACATTCATAAACAAGTTCAAATCAGAGCTTCCTAAATTTGTTTTTAATATTATGACGATGAGAATGACGATGATGCAGTAATAAGCTAATGACTTATTCAGCAATAATCAAAAGTTGGGACACAACTTGCCAGACGAGGACAAAAAACACATGAGATGAATGTTATGGTTGTCATTCTGACTCTTATATTAACATTATGTGACTTAAAAAAAAAAAAAAAACGTATCCTGTATTAACAGTTTCACAGATATAGATGTGTCATCCTATAAAAGATTTGTAATAATTCTAGACAGCAACATCAGCAAACTATTTTATAATTATGAAAATAAGCATATCTCAGTCACTGTGTCAATTCATGTCTACTATGTTTCTGTAGAATTTGGTCACGCCAATGTGGATCATCGGCTGCATATGAAAGTGAGAGAAAAACTATACCGGTGGTAGGCTTGAAAATTTGCTTCAACCAAGGAAGATGAGTTGATCACGGCCAACAATTTCCAAAGTTAATCACTTAATCCGTCCTGTTTAGACATGTAGCCGGTATGGTGTTGCAAATTTGACAGCACAGATGATGCTTAGTGTTTATACGTGTCAACCTGAAGTTAGGCAGAAGTCTGGCTTCGAAGTCTGTCATTCCTAGCACATTCCTCCTGAAAATTGAAAGCTCTAATTAAATTTCCAAGGTTAAGCAGCAAAGGAGGACCATTAGAGTTTTATAGAAGTTAGAACACTCAACAAAGAATACTAGCAACACATGCTGCTCCTCAGCTCATCATCACTTCCCCAACTACCATATCTGGCATATTAATGAAATTCATAATGACCCATGACTGACTATTGCATCAGGGAAATCCAATATTCCCCCAAGCCACTACACACATAGTTGAAATTGGCACCTACCATTGCGCTGTTTGTGAAAAGAAACTCTTCTGTTTAAATGGTTCATTTTGCTTAAATCTCATAAATGTTTCAAAGAAAGCACAACCCTATTGACTAGATCAGATCCTTCTCTTTTGCCAAATGGTGTACAAGGCTACTAGAGGATATCGGAGCCTATCAGATTCTGTTGAATTTAAATCATGAATTAGGCATAAAATTAATTATGAACAAGTTATCCCCTCAATATGAACTTTTGAAACAATGTAGCTGAGGCTGACATCTAGTAGCACGCAGCCTAGGTTTAAGTCCATGTTGCTCAAGCAGACACAGGCGTCAGGTTTAAAATTATCAAAATCCCAATTTCATTGCTTATCCTACTAGATAGCTTGTTTCGGCTTTTTCATTTTTAACAAATTGCTCATCCATATTCTGGCGTCATTTCTGTTCAAAACTACTCCAGAAACAATTTCAACACATATTCTCCAGAATGAGCAAAACTAAAAGGGTTCTCATAACCATTAAAACTGCAATACCACAACATCATGTTTACTGACAACATTGCTTACCTGGAAGGTTTTTAAGAGAGAATAGCAGCGTCTTTGCTCTGCTGCTGCAGCAATATACTTTTCTTTGAGAGCATCATAAACCTTCTGCTCCTCTTGATACCCAAGTTGCACCTTTTCTAGCTTCTGAAAAGTAGATGCTTCATCAGTACACCTCCAAGTAGTTTAAAACATCCTTAACTAGTTTCTGTAGGTCATAGAACTGTTTACTTAATTCCTTGGTTCAGTTGAGTTAATCAAGCAGGACTTCCTTGTTTGATATGATTTATTGAGCAATTATATATTACTAGGAATTGAATAATTACCATATAGTTTCACAATAAACTTTCAATATACCTAGTGTATCACAAACATAAAGGTTAATCATAACTAAATAGTGATCATCATCAAACTATTGCTCTGAGTTTCCATATTGAATCGTACAAAATGACCCGTTTTTACAAATGCAAAAGATGCATGCATGGTCTGTCTCTGTTAATTAAAAAGACAACATACAAAAAGACCAAAACTATTGAGAAATTAAGAAAAGAATCACACTTGTAAGGCATGGCTTTTATGTACTTTTTCGCTTTCAAGGCATGCACAAGAGTCTGCATAGGTGCTAGAGGCATGTGCAAGGCAATTTTCTTAGATAAGACTGTGCCTTGAGAATACAGGTGGATATTAAAGTACGGATTAACCTTTTCTCAAACATTTTTAACAGCTTAATATATAAAGTAAAATCTAGATAGGATGCCAAAAGTATTATAAACAATTTGCAATTTCTAAAGCATTCAAGTGAGTTTGAAATCATAGGCCTCAGTAATTTATGTTGATTCCAGTGAAGTGATTGGTTTTCCTAAAATTGAGGTGGTCTTGGCCATAAAGTGACCTTTAGTTGCAAGAGATATGGTTTGGGGATTTTGTGTGAGTGGGTACATATTTGGATTTTCCTAAAAGATCTCCCGCCAAGTTCTTGGTGATGGAAGAATCATTGAGTGCTTGGTTGAAGGGAAAAGTGGAGGAAAAGGAAGGAACATTAAGGGTTTTAATTCTCCTGCATTCTCTCTAAACTTCATTTTTTTCCCTGCCCCCTCTTAGATTTCCAAAAAGAAAAGCTTATCTCTACCTTGGTCTTCATCATATGTTAATTAAGAGATGATCAGCCAGACAGAGGATGCTATATGATGTATTTTACCATGTATTGAAAGCACTACGTGTCACTACCATTTCAATTCCAATGGCATCCATGGCTCATTGTTAGCCAGTTTACTTGACTGGATTAAATTTGAAAGTACATGGGCCTGACTAAACCATATCAAAGTAAATTTTGAAGTGAACATTTGCAATACTACAAGGACTACCTGAGTAGTTCAACCAATCAAAGAATTATTCAACTCAAACGAGAATGGCAAATATATCCTTGCTATTCTCCAACTAGCTAGTAAGGTAGGTGATAACTACCTGTTGGCTGCCCTTTATGATTCCCTCCATGGACTCAAGTAATTTCATGCGACCGGCAGTGCTAGTAATGGCATCCTGAAACTGTATGGAATTAAATATAAAACAAGTGAGCAAAGGTGAGAAAATATATAGTGATAGATACAATATATTACACAATGCTTCAGTTCAAAGGTATTGACTATCAGACTACGGTGGCATATTTCAGAAATTCCAGGCCAAATTCTCATTGATCGAGGAAAATCCCTAAAGAATGCTACTCTAACTAATTCAACCACAAGAAAAGGCCAAGTTGACATAAGAGGCAAGGACAACTTAATAACCAGAGTGTACTAGGGCTGTCAAGGAGTCACATTTAAGCGTACACCAAATATCCTAATAACATTTGAACTGAGTTATGAACCATCAACATAATTAATAACAGACCTTACAGACATGATTAATAACAGACCTTACAGATGCTTTCTTTTGCAAATGAAATTTAGTAATTTACCATTAAGCTTTACAGAAAAAAGAATACTAGTGCCATTATATAATGGTGACATCAATTTTCCTTTTAGTTATTTCATATTATGCCTATATCTGTTGAAGGTAATGGCATTCATGTTGCTTATAATGCTGTTCACATTGTAGGAATTTCTTGAAGTTTTATATCCAATCCTGGAAAATGAAAGCATCCTAAATCCTAACCATAGGAAGTGAAGCTGCTAATATCTTCCTCATGGTAGGTGGCAACAGGAAAGTACGCGGAAAAACTGCATTCAGAAGAAGATTCTCCAGCTAATTAGAGAAGCAGATAACTATAAATAACATTAACGTAACTTTATTTCCAAGCAAAGCATTGTGAAGGAACTAAAAGCAACTGATCATGACTCAAAAAAAAAAAAAAATCATGGATTGTAGAGTTCCAAGGAAAAAGCAAACAGTCAGTAATGAACAAATGCAAGAAATCTCACTCATTTAAGTTCATACCTGTGAACTTATGGAATTTAGCAAAGAAGTTTCCTTGAGCATCAACTCTTTAATCTCCAGAAGAGCATTATAGGTAGCATAGAGTTTCCGAGTTTGTAGATGTTTTTCCTTTATAGATAGCAAAGAGTGATATAAAATTTTGGCACCAATACAGCTAATAACATAAGAATGCACAAATAGGTCAAGCTAAGGGTTGAAGAGGAGGCAGGTCAAAATCACAAACCTGAATATGAGCATTCAGCTCTGAAAACCGACGTTCATACCTGCAAAGGATGGCTGAATCAACATTAAGTATTAAACTTGTTACTTAGAAACAAGAAGGTAAAATTCTGAATTGTCATCTTGTTTCTATTATCAATTTTCTCAAAGGAATGAGACATTAATAAGAAGTCATCTAAAGAAATAGACCTGGATTGATTGTGTGGATAATCATTAGAAGTGGCATAGGGCCGAGTGACAGAATTTATACTATAAGAAATGGAAAGAAAAGTTGCATGTAGCTAGTTAGTTTCTGAAAATTAACCATAGCCTTCTGACCTATTCACATTGAATGCTCCAACGTGTAACAAGTTCACATTGAATGCTCCAACGTGTAACAAGTTATAAAACATCAAATTATGTAGAATTAAATGCAACAATTCATGAGTAATTACCATACTTCATCGAATTCAAACAACCTAAGAAATATGAAGATTTTAAGGCTGAAAACTTGTCAAGCAATACAAAGATAATGGTGCTCGTACTGGATGAGTTCTGACTGGGAAGGCACATCATCCAGCTGACGCTTTACTGATACTATTGCCCTCAGTCTAGCCGCAAGTTCCTATGACCCAAATAGACCAGTATTTTAATAACTTTATATATACTTAATGAGCTATAATCTTTGAAAATTTAGGTATTTTACCTTCTTTTCTGAATTAAGTTTCTCCAATGATTCATTTATAGAGTCATCTAACCCACAATTTATCATCTCGCTGTCAGACGCAGTTGCCAATTTTTCCTCCAAATCACTAATCTCAGATTCCAAGGAAGAACGTTTTGCATCAAAATCAGCCCGAATTTCGGATTCTTGTCTTTCCAGTGCCTGAAAAGAGAAAAAGGTTTCATAATAATAACTGCCAATTGTCAACCAGCAAAAGCAAATGCAAAAACTACATCGACTATGGAAATTCATATTTTTTTTAATAAAAAAATTGCATAATTGTAATAATATTAGAAATGATGTAAATATAAATAAGAGGAAAAAGTTTAAACCTTCAATTTCTTCAAAAGAGGGATCAGTTTCTGTACTTTGGGATCAGCACCTTCCTTTCTTATTCTCTCCTGTAAATTTCGTAATTCATCGAGAAGGCTAACCTTTCTTTGATTCTGCATTATCAAAAAGTTCAAAAGAGGGGATATAAATCAATTCATCCGCAAAAAGTAATGCGAAAAAGAAAAAAAAAGTTAAGAACTTTGGATAATTGAGTAACCTGTTGATCTGAATTTGATATCAGTGCCTCAATCGAAGCTCTTGCACTGTTCAGTTCATGCTCGTTGCCGCCTTCTTGCATTGTTCAGGATCGGCTATGGTGATGATGACTGTTTGACTCCGACTGAGACAGACTCAGAGTCATGCGTAGCTTGACTCGGCAGTCCGAGCGAGTTTCCCTGTTGGTTTTCTTTGTCCTTTGGAAATGGAAGTTAGGAATTTGATCCGTTAGACCGTTATTTCGCGAGAGTAGATTGTGTTAGTGGGCTCAAATTTAGAGATTTGGGCTTTATGGGCCCAATTCATGAAGTTCTTGCCCAACTAACTATAGGCAGTTTAGTCTTTTTACTTTTTGGCAGATAGGCAGTTTAGGCCAATAAATAAAAAATCAGACCGGAGCTTGACCCGTTTGGTTAGTCAGTTCATGATTCAACCTATTCAACTGATTGAACCGATCAGGTCAAAAGGAGTGGGACTTTTAATTTTTTTAATTTTTAAAAAAATTCTAAAAATCTGAAAAAAAATTAGAAAAAATTCAAAAAAATAAAAAAGTTACTACATCAAAATGCAATTAGCTTACATTACAAATTAAATTCTTATTATCTTATGGGAGTACAGTACTTTGATAATACAAGAAATTGAAATTTTGATAAGTCTCTAACACTTAACAGTAAACAATGAACACAACATAAAGTCCAAACTTCAAAGTTCAAATTCGAATCAGCCGAATGAGATAATCCAACTTCTTGTGAAGACTAACTGGAAGGCAATGTAGCCACTCATTTATTCCTCCTCTCGGCCTTGTAATTTGCTGCTTATCAGTATCAGATAACAAGAAAACCACAAAACCAAATAACAGAAAATAATGAATAATCCATTTAGGTGTCAAAGTTTGGGATGGAAGTGATTAAGCAATTAAGGTCAATCATAAATGGATTATAGGGTTTAGATAACAAATACCTATTGGCTATTTTTTATTTAAGGAAAAGTAGGCAAAGCTTTCATTACGAGATAGAAATATCGATCAGGGTTACAAATACAGCCTAGTAAATGGTGATACCAGACTAAATGATCGCCAACTGGCACTCATGTCTAGATATTATGTGCAAGCTTATTTACCTCTCTCCTTAAATGAAAAAAAGGACATTGATCAAAACAACTAGCTAAGAGAAGGATCTCATCCATTGAGTGACTACCCTCCCATAGTGATAAATCGCCTTTCTGAATCTCTGAGAGTACATTTGCAGCATCACTCTCTACTTCAAATGAAGTAAGGCCTTTTTCCCAAGCAATTTCAAGTCCAAATAAGATAGCCATAGCTTCTGCCTGTATAGCAGAAAAAACATCCCCCACCCAAGCCACCCCACAACGGACAACATCTCCCATGGCGTTGCGAAAAATGGCCCCTAGGGATGCCTACTATAATGCTTCACTAAAAGATGCATCCACGTTTAGCTTTAAACAGCCAGCATGAGGCGGAACCCATCGAGTTAAAACTACCTTCCCCGTGGAACTTGTCTTTCACTATGTAAATACCTATTGGCACTTTTAAGGATAGTTGACTTGTTACTTAAAAATTATCTTATTCACTAATAGTGGAGTTTTTAGACTCTACAAGTAGGATTAGAGGGTTGACATGTGTCCCTCTATATTTTTATATATTAATTAATTAGTTAATTAGGTAATAAAACATGTGTCAATCATTCAATACCGCTTGTGGAGTCTAAATTTTACATTGATAGTGTGTTAAGAGTATAAAATAATAGTCCACACACACACACACACACACACATATATATATATATATATATATCTATATCTTACATAATTAGGTGTAAAATCTGGCTTTAGAGAACTCCAAAGAGTAATTTTGATTTTTTTAATTTTTTTGAATTATATAATTCTAAAAAATATTTTAGCTAGATAAGTACCTAAAGGATAACAAACAAAAAGATTATGATAATATCTTAAAAGATTTTTATTTTTCCAAAAAGATTTTAATGAAGGACAATAAATTTTAAGTGTTTTGTTAAGAATAAATTTATAAGTGTTTCAATTAGGTATAATAATATTTAGGTATTTTAATCTAAACTTATTTCAAAATTTCCAGTGATAGGTAAATTAATGGTAATTTGTTTTTTTTCCTCTCAATGTCATACTTTACTCTTATATGATCCAATTCAATTCTTTTGTAAATTTATGAATTTTATAGTTAAATTGAAAGGAAGCGAATGTTTAAACCTAGTATATATATATATATATATATATATAATATTATGTGTACATTTGATTCATCGGATAGGATGAAATAAGATAAGAAAAAAATTTGTGTAATTTGTATTATTTATACTAGGTTTAAGTCCTCAAGCCACGTCAGAATTGTTACAATTTAACTGTAAAATTTCAAACAAATCAATAAAAGAAGTGATGAAATGATTACTATCTTTATAATCCCTATAAAAAATTAGATTATATAAGAATAAAACATGACATTGAGAGGAAAAAAATAAATTGGCATTAAAATCTTTTAGAATAAACAAAAGTCTTTTAAAATATTATCATAATTTTTTTGTTTGTTATCCATTTGAATATTTATCTAAAGATATTAGTTGTAGAAAAAATTTTTAAAATCATTTAATTCAATAAAACATTTAAAAAATTGTCATTTGAAAATCTTTGGGACAAGATTTTGTAACTACTTTAAATATATGTAAGAGGTAAGATATATAGGAATAAATTGTCTTATCCAATTGGTATAGTTATAGAGGGTGACGTAATTATCTAAAATTGAGAGATTGACTTATCTTACATCAATATGATTATTAATCCCTCTCCACTATGTAAACAATAAAAATCGTATTATAAAATATATACATGATATTTTTTCTCCTTATTTCTTGCTATCTCTTCCTATTAACGAATTTAAGAAATGTCGCAAAATATTATCACAAAATTTAACAAATACAATAATTATTATAATTAATAAGATCAACATCAAATCATCAAAAGAGCTTGAGCTAATAAAGCATGTTTAAACGTCGAAGCAGCCAGAAATCAATCACTTCCAATCCTCCCGGTAGATTAGACCATATACAATGATGAGTTGTACTTTGACAAGTTACACCACATAGAATGCAATGATTAGTTGATTGAGGATATATGATCTGACCCTTTAAAACACCTAGACCCAAAACCCTGCTTTGCTTTGGAAATCAGTGAACTAATTCCTAGAAAAGACTAGGCGAAAAGAAAAAAATGGGGAGGAAACAGTCAGATCATGTGGCTAAGACTATCCACTTCCTCTACCATGCATGTATCTTTCATGTTTGATGAAATTACTACGTGAGTCCGTTAGCTTGCCTAATAGTTATGTGCGAAAAGTATGGCTTTCTAACAATTAAAGTGCAGAAACTGTGCACAAAAAGGTGGTCAAACCATCAAAAGTTCAGGCCAAAATACATTATTAAGATGATGGGGTTATATGAACGACATTTCCGTTGACTCTTTTTGCAAAAGCCAAATGAAATTTTCGTCTTTGCAACCTCACCATTTAATGAAGAAAGAAAAACTTATCTAAAACCCCTCCAGATGAAAAATTCAAACCTCAAACAGTGGAAACCGACCATTCCTTATCTATAAATAAAACATTTTAAACACGTCTAACCTAACCTCCTTTCATGTTTATTGTTTTTATTCTTTTGAAAAAGATTATTATTTTATATATGCTGACGTAACTTTTAAAATTCAATAAGCAAATTTATATGTTTGTCACAAGTTTAGGAATTATTCTCAATTTATTAAAATATATATATGTTTCTAAACTTTTACTTCATTACCTTATTACTACTTGTTAGATGAATGCGTTCTACCCATCTTAAACTCGAATAATGAGATTCTACAACTCTTTTTATTTCCTCAATATTCAAGTAGAAGCCATATGAGCCAATAAACTTAGTTTAACAAAACATTTTAAAAAAATTATTAATCTCTAATCTTAAAATTGATCTGTAGAGCTTAGAATTTTCATTGTCGGTGTATAAAATGCTACTTTGCCAAAAAAAAAAAAACTGCTAAATTGTCACACTCCTCATATGGAACTGCCCCCTTTATTCTGTTCAATGAAAATGACTCTTTTATTAGTTATTGAAGAACAGTAATAGAGCACACTTTTTTTTCTTAAGTTCATTTTCCTAGAAATTGGATGAGGTTGTTTTCAAAGATGTGAGATGTTTATGTGAATGTGCATTGATCCTTCAAAAGCGGTGGGGTTATATTCTAATAATGAATCAGTCTCCCTTATCACAAGACAAAAGATCCTCTGTCTCAAAGCTTTTTTGCTGCCAAACTCTCGATAACATAAAGTAAAGACTCTCATGTCCCAACCTAAGCTAGCTAAGTATATGTTGATTTGATGAATGGGAGACATAAAGTAATTCTAGCTAGGATGAGGAACCAAAACAAGAAACTTGTGAAATGTAATGAGTTGTATGAATCATCAAATCATTGAGTAAACAAATTCTTGGGTACTTGAAAAGATTGTTAGCATGGTTTAATAATTAGACGCGGAAACTAAAAGTCCAACACTCTACCAACATATACCCGCTTTAATAGAAACATTAGCCCGTTTTAATATTGATATGATCATCACTATAGAAGTTAGAAGTCATGTGGTTAATCAATATCATTATCAAGAAGAATTTCTCCCTTTAAATCACTCTCTTTTTTGTTTTCAGCAAAAAGCATATATGAAGACGAAACCCTAAACATGTTTATATTAAGTAAAAAACAGCATTAATTAATTAACAGGGCTATAGCTGATGATTACAGCTAGCATTTACAATATCCTAGTATCCCAAAGGATGGAAACCATTATAAGATGATCATATCATCAGACGCCAGCATAAATCTCTAAAGCATCATCGCTTATATTGGAAACAAAGTAGGAGAAATAGTCGGCAAATTTGAAAGGTCGGTAAAGGAGGGGATGTTCCTTGTCAACAAGTTCACGCGGCACCTCAATCATTGCTCCTTCCTTTGGCATCGAGAACAGTCCGAATGAGTATCTCTCTTTGTCTCCCTTCATCACCACCCTATGTTTCACTGCAACAAGTCTCCCATTGCTCCATGCCTATATATATTTACCCGGCCGTCATGTCAACGTTAACGAAGACGATGTTTAATTTATCTTTGATTTGGGGAAACTGTTTAAATCTCATAAAAGGACTTAAGTATTAAGAACTTACCTTAATTGCATCACCAACAATGACTACAAAAGCATCTCCGGGAACCACCACCTTTTCCCAGTGGCCTTGTTTGGTCATAACCTCAAGACCTTGGACATCATTTTGGCATAGAACAGTGAGAGCATCCTTGTCTGTGTGAGCCACAAGACCCAGATTTTCGTCTTCCCTTGGGGGAACTCTGTACTTCATCACACGGAAAATGCTAGTGCTGTCCCTTACAAGCTCATCATAGTGCTTTTCTTCCATCCCAAAGCTCTCAAAAAGCATTTCCAGGATTGTATGATTCAGCTCTAACATCTTTGAGCTCATCGAATAGAGTATCTCACTATCATAAACAACAACAAAAAGAAAAAATTAACCTACGTACCTAGCTAAAGAAACATAGAAAACAATTTAATTACGAGTTGATATTATTGAAAGAGGTGAAATTGGAATTTTTGTGGCCTCAAGATATATGAAAGAATTAATTAGTCTGACCATGATATTATGAGAGGAATTTTTTGATTGGTGATTTGAGTGTTTTCAGTTGACTGGTATGTCAGCAGATCACAGCTATAGCTCTTGAGTAATTGACAGACTTAAATGAAACTGGCAGCAGACACCCCCAGTTCACAAACAGACTCCATGAGTTTTATTTCTGTGAGTGATTATTTTTCCTTTTTTCCCTGGCAAAAGCATGTGCAGTTTGTAATATAACAATCATTTTAAAGCTGGCAACACTACACTGTAATAAATACAAATCTATTTCGAGGGATAAGCCCCTATTAAATATCGAATTGTCAGCTAGTGAAGGCGTTTGGTGGCAGCCATTATCATGTCAAAAATATACCTAGCTTTCTCTCAGTCATATATAAAAGAGCTACAAAAAAGGACTGTTTTTGGGGTTTAAATAGACTTGTGTGAATTAATAGACAAAGGGGAATTATATATACTTCTCCTAGTTAATTTTTCTATTGATTGTGACAATGGGTTTTTTTTGGTTTTTGAAAATAAATCTTTATAATGAAAAATCAAATATTTTGAAATTTTAATAGCCATACGTTTCTGGGTTTTTTAGGATCTGTTGGTACAGCAGGGAAAAAGAACACTGTTGAAGTTTTGGGGGAAAAAAATAATGGCATAATATGACGAAGAAGTAGCTCATAAATTAAAAATGTTACCTGTAAAGGAAACAAGAAAAGTAATGAATCCATGAGAAACATGTGAAAACTGAAAACCTCAACATTCTTTCTTTTATCAGATCAGTTGCCTTCTGTATCAAGAAACTGACGAGTTTGATTTTTTTTTACAAATGTTCTAGTTGGTTTTAATTTGTTTCAAAATCTGCAAGTTCCTTATCTCTCTCTAGAACAGGAAAAGAAGATTATATTATAATAATTCAGCCTGAATTTCAGTTAGTTAGAAGTAGAGTTTTGATCATATGCATTTCATCTAATCTGATCTTTTCCATTATCCGAGAAGAATATTACTAAATAAATGCAACCAAACAAAAAAGCTTCAGAAGCCATGGATGATCATGCATGTAGCTCTTGTTTGCGGCTGCACGTTACCTGTTAAAGACCGGGAAAAAATGGAAAACAAAGAAAAAGAAGAAGAAGATGGAAGAAAGATTATATTTCCAGGCTTGTTTGTGAAGAAGAGTATCGTACCCGAAAGCTGGGTTTCCTTGAGGCCACATGAGTTGAGTGAATTCTTGAGCAGCTTCGAGCTTTGTAGGGTCGTCGATGCCGAAGCTCTCATGCAAAGGGATGACGGGGCACTTGCCCTGATAGCTGCAGTAAGGCTTAGCGCTCTGGTACTTGCTCTTGGTTTCTTCGGGAAGATCGAACAATGCTTTCAAGGCCACCAGCATATCTTCAGGTAGACTTGTTGGGATCTTATCGTACATTACCAGAAAACAGCCATGGCTCTCGCACGCCTCCCGAACTTTCCTGCACAACTCTTTCCAGCTCTCACTCCCACGCTCCCTTTCAAGATCCTTCCCTAAAAATTCAAGAACTGGGATTTTTGCCTCATCCATTATTTGTCTTCCCTCAATCTCAATATTTCCCTCTCTTTCTTGAAGTTATTGAAGCACTATATATGGAGAAAAAAGGGTTCCTAGTTTTTTTTTTTTTTTTGTGGCAACAAAAAACGGTTCCTAGTTTATAAGGGAGTTACTCTAGACTTGTCTAAAAATTGGTCTACTTTTTTAAGTGAGAGATATGGGGGCACCCTTAATTTCCACCTGTTTTATACTTGATCCGGTTTTTATTTTTATTTTTATTTTTTTCAATTTTCTTCCCTTCTCTATGACTATGAACATATTTCTGGACCCAAATTCTAAGGCCAACACAAAAGGAAATTTCAATTTCTAAATAATATTTAATGTAAATTATAATTATAATAAAAAGATCAGAACCTCTATGTATATATATATATATTATATTTAGGTAAAGTAGCTATTTTTACGTTCAAATTGATTGATGACATACACATTTCATCATGTGAACTTCACGTGATTGTAATATGTTGATCGATGACTTAATGGGACCTAAGAATAGTCTCCCGAATTTAAAAAAAATATCAACAAAGGACAATTTAATAGCTAGCAATATCTTTGATGATATGTATATATACCTTAATTATTTTTGCATTAATTCAAGGTTTCTTTGTAAATATATAGCTGTCACCGTCATCAAGTCCTTTGAAACGAAAATAGTATATATTGATGAAGCAGCCAAAAAATTAAAATCAAGGAAAGAGACGTCAATTCTTGCGTGGCATGCAATTGGCCGATATCTACAAGTCTACAAGTCTAACAAAGGCAAATACCCATTATGTCAGCACTGTAACAACCACTAGAAAAGAGATCAATAGAGTGCCCAAATCAATAATAAAATATATATAGTAATTGGTTGCCCGATAGAAAATTTAAAAAAATAGAAAGAAGGGTTTCTTTTCTGTTGTAACGCTAGCTAGGCATTTATGGATGCCTGGTAGAGTAGTTATAAACGCATTTACCAATTAATGCATTTTGCCATAGATATATAGAAGGCAAAACATATTCCTTTTAGAGGGCCCTGAACAGAAACGTACCAATAACAATTATGAGTTTGATTGTTTTCTTGGGGTCTGTTTGAAAGTGGTTCATCGGAAGACCATTAATTTTAGCCCCTCCGGCCCCCTTTTTATCTGTTAAGGACACATGATTTTCTAAGAGGCTAGCTTTTGGTTCCTCCCTCATCTCTTTCTCTCTCTAGTAAAGGCCAATATGGGGTCCCCATGGTCAATGATAATTACAAATCGATCGCCATTTCTAGTACTCTTATTCAAGTTGCAATAATTAAAAGAAATAAAACAGGGAACAGATGCAAAAATTTTGAGATATATATTAATGTAACCAGAATGATTTAATTTCATTATTACCCCATTGTTTGAAACAACTTGGACAACTTCTAGCTATATACAAGTCAACAACGGCCGAGAGATCAGCCAAAAAGGAGAGGGATCAGAGGCATTTTTGACTCTTGGGATTATCAACTCGCCAAGGAAATTAAGAAAGCTTGTTTTATTGTTTGCATGGCCATGAACAATGGAATTCTTCTTACATGCCCACAAACAATGGATCATGTTTCATGCACTCTCATGCCCTGAACTCAATGTCACTATTAGGTCTCACATTTTGGGTTCAAAACAACAAAAATGTAAACCCCACCTAGCTACTCTCACTGGACCACGCTTATCTACAGGAGTATTTTTTAATCAAGAAAAATAGGATTCCAATGTTCTATGTATTTTTGTCGCAATTTTCTGATAAAACGATTCTTTCTATCTTGGGAAATAACAAACAATTAATCAAACAAACCCATATATCAGCAAAGACAGCTAAATGGTTAAATTGAATATTTGTCATCAATTTTCTAATTACACCAGTTATGCATTAATTAATTACTTAAACTAAAGAATTGATGGGAGGAGTAAGTTGCTAAAACAGAAAAGTTGAAACAGTCACTGGCCATGAAACACTACTTGATTGAGGAATCTAAATCCTAGGTATGACCCAATTTTGTAAGCAAGGGAATCTCCATATTTATGGTACTCAACATGTTATAATGGGAAGAGTTTGGTTTCAGGGATAAGTTAGCTTTATTAGTCAGTTTTGAGGAAGGGATTATGAATAAGATAAAAAAGGCAGGTGGGATATATATTTGGATATCGATGTGTATTCAGCAACCTCACTTGCAAATGTAACCAAAAATTAAATTCAGATGGGACACACACCAAGAATGGTTCTGACTGAAATGGCAAGTCGGCAACAAGCTCACATGACACAATGTATGGCTCTATGAATCACCTCACCCTAGCTGGGGGGGGGGGGGGGGGGGGGGGGGGGGCATCATCCCTGGGGACATAATTAATATGGCTTGCAAGTCGGTCCAACCACCATGTGTTCATGATTTTGCTCTCTCTACATTTATGAATTTATATATATATATATATAGTAAAACAAAAACTTATTTAAAACTATATATAGTTCTTCACCATTCATGATCTTCCGCATTCCCATGAATGATTTTTCTTTTTCTTCCATTTTGATCAACCAAACTTTTAATAGAAGAGAACAGAATTAACAGGGAGATTGCTTGAAGGAGAAGAAAAGAATTTTGTTTTGATTGTCAAGATAGAAATTTCATAGCTAGAAGCTGATCTCTTTTGACACTTTGTTAATTACCATTAAACTTAGCAACCTTTAAATAGGGTGGTCCAAGAGAGAGCAAGAAGAAGGACGATTGACTGTGGCAGAGAGTATGTTGAAGCTGGTCCTCAAAGCATTAGTAGAAGTGAGAAAGCTTTATTCACTAAACCATCCTTGAAGCTGTCATAAGATATGTACACAAAAGGAATCCAATTACAAATATGTTTTGGGGTCACAGCTGGTTGATCTCATGTGGACCTAAAACAGGGTTCTTTTGCGCGAAGATCAACATCACAATTTGTTGGCATTTTCCTTTCATTGCTTTATTGGAGCATACAGTAGGTCATAAGTCACAAGTAAAAGTCAATGTTGGGGAAGGAAAAGGTGGCTTAAAATTAAGGGGTGGGGGCTTAATCATATTTTTAGGGCAAGGTCCCCCTAGTTTCCTTCCCTATTGTTTGTCTTATGGTGGCAAGACCATTGGCATTAACATATATGATCAGTCCTCGAATTGGGGCATGCATAGCCTTAAGCTATAGCTATCTAGCTAGCTAACTTCTTTCTCTTATCATGCTCCCCCCAAGAAAAAGAAAATTCAACATGTAATACAGTAATACACTCACAATCCTTATGGTCAATTATTATATTTAG
Source organism: Microcos paniculata (assembly GCA_030664755.1). Taxonomy (NCBI): domain Eukaryota; kingdom Viridiplantae; phylum Streptophyta; class Magnoliopsida; order Malvales; family Malvaceae; genus Microcos; species Microcos paniculata. The sequence goes on along the minus strand of CP131459.1, from coordinate 33,437,135 downwards.
AACATGACTATACACTTGTTTTTCCCTTTAACAGTATGCGGTCAAGCAAGTCCTTACTCTTTGGGCTTTGCTTAGACCAAATTTCGTGCCCCAGCAATCTTATACTTCATTCGGTAGGAAGGACGGAAATAGATAAGGAAGAGTTGTGATTTATATCACACATGTTACCAAGTAAAACATGTATGTCTAACTACTCCATCCACATGTTAAGAAGTTGATCAACTCGAAAACAAGATTATTAATGTTAACCAGTGTTGGATTAGTAGTACCATACTTACTTTTTTTTTTTGGATAATCTACTTGGGATAATTAACACTACTAAACAAGCTAGTAATGTGATGATTAATATTTAATATTAGTACCAAATTTCTTATTACAATATTATAGGATATATATAATTCGATCGAGAAGTACTGATTAATTTCGTTGATCCATAAAACAAAAACAATTCACATGTTCTACGCACACAGAAGGATATCGATTTAATAATTTCAAGATCTCTGACTCTAACATAGCGATCGCAGACTATGAAGGCAGTGATTAAGATCAGATACAGCTATGAGTCTGCATGCACTCTTATCACGATGTAAATCGTTGAAAAAAAGAAAAAAAAAAAAGAAAGCCAATTCAAAATGTTGCATGTATCATACAGATATACTGTCCGTAGTCAAAGACTCGAGTGCTCTTTTATATATAAGATTGTTCAAAGAGTTAAGCTTGAGTACTTCATCGCCAACTATATATATATATACACACAAAAACAGACAGCTGTATCAGATTTGAAGTTCGCCTCTGAATCAGAACATTGAATATTTATAGAATTTGTTGAAACTTACTTTACGACGTGAATGCACCTACCTCTCATCGTCCACAACCACAGCAACCTCTTTCGGCGCCTTTAAAATTCAATGGTTTATAATTATGAGCCATGCGATCCCATGGCAACTGGAAAGCCAAAAGCTCCGAAGGAATAAAATGGGTCGTTTGTCTCCACTTTTCATACCAATTTTTTCTATGCTTTCGACGGCGTGCGATGATTTTGCCATTTCTCCATGCATGCCGCCACTGCATTCTTAGTCAAATATGTTTATCTTCTTAATTAAATTCAACATCGATGGCTTCTATAAGTCACTACTAGAAAAAGGGTCTATAGAAACGGAAATAGGGACGGAAAAACATGAGAAATCCGTCCCTAAAAAGGTTTCCAACGGATTTAGGGATGGAAAAAAATCCGTCCTTATACTGGCGTCCCTAAAATATAGGGATAGAAAATTAAATCCGTTCCTAAATCCGATGGAAGTCATGAGACAAGATCATGACATTTGAAACGGATTTTGTAATGGCGATACAAATATTGCGGCGGAATTAGGGATGGATTTTCCAACGGTAGAATTCCGTAGCAAAGTGTAATCGCTGACTGGTTTTAGAGAATGCTTTTGGGAGGGATTTAGGAATGGATTTTCTCTGTAAAGACGGATTTAGGGATGGATAGTTATTTTTTTGGAACGAATTTAGGGACGGAAAAAGGTGAACAATTAATTTTTTAAAAATAATATTTTATGTATTTAATGATGGCTTATTATTAATTTTTTATGAAACAGTAGTTATAATAAATATTATTATTATTATTATTATTACTATTACTACTATATAAAATAATAGTAAAATAGACCAAAATGAATATTAAATTTAATTTTATATATTTATTGTAAATGTTGTATACATAAAATGTACACAAATAAATCTAAAAATCACCTAAATGGGAAGCAATCTCATCGAAGTCATCGTGCTCGCCATCGTCCTCACCCTCGGCCTCACGCTAATGGGCCGCATGATGGATGTCCTCGGCCAGATGCTATCACTGCGAGATGTACTCTCCGGTCCTAGCCTGAGCATAAGGAGGTGGCTCGTCTGTTGAATGAGGAGCTCACGGAGGCGGAGGAAAACGACCTAACATCTGCTGCATCTGCTGTAATCGCTCCTCCCACACTCTATCTCTCTCTGCCAACATCTGAGCTGACTACTGTGCAGCCTCCTCTCCACATCGAAGCGCAAGTCGGTCATCTATTGTCGCAATGAAAAATTCTCTTACGATTGAGATGGGATGGAAGAAGGGCCGACCTGAAACTGAGGGTTGTGAACTAGGTCGCCGTACCCTAACATCCGACCGCGCTCGCCACCCACTAGAAAAGAATGTATGTGGGTTGACCTCCGACTCATCCTGAAAGACTGTATGCGGGTTGACCTCCGACTCATCGGCAGCTCGTGCACGTGCCTCCACAATCGCTCTGTCATAATCCTCCTAAAAAAAGAATACAAAATGAATTAATTGGTTAATGAAGTATAATATTAATTGAATATATTTATTGTAAATTGAATAATTATATAACAATAAACTAAATGAACAGTACAATTTTATAAGTAATTACTTAAGATGATTATATATAATGAGTTATAATTACTTAAAATTTAACTTCAATAATTATAAATTTAAATACATAAACTTACAGCAATGGTCTTGGCATGACCCTCGGGATAATCACCCGCCTTGGATTTGTACAGCTTGTCGAATAATGTGGCAGGACCGGGATCACCACCCGCCTCCTTAACCTACTAAAGCGAAAAATTTTATAAATAAGTATAAGAAAAATATTTATCAAATAAAAAACTTAAGCAAAATAAAAGAGGGATTTAATTATTACCAAATCGGATCAATGGAATGCAGTGCCCCAACTGCAACCTTGAAATACAATCACCTGATTAGTGCTGCGATTTTTCTTGTTTTGATCGCTGAGACGCTTGAAAGTAGGGTCGGCATCCTACATAGCACAGAGGCTGTCCCAGACCTCGTCTGAAAGCCAAGTACGTGCCCTACGTGAGCTCCGAGCCTTGCTAAAATCATGCCTGAGGTATTTGCCGGCTGTGGCATTAAAGAAGGCTCGTGCCGCCTTACGCTCCTCGACCAAGAACAAATAACGCCTCTGTAATGAAAAAGGAAATAATGAAAGTGAGCAAATAATAATGTCATAATTCAATTAAACAAATTAAGCAATGGTAATAATAATTATTAAATCATAAACAAATAAACTAATAATAATAATGTAATAATTCAAATAAATGAAATAGTCAAATAATAATAATGTAATAATTAAATTATATGAATAAACAAATAATTAATGTAAGTTATGACTTACTAGCCATAAATCTTACATACGGTTCGGCGTCTCGTGCGGAACCTTCATTCAGGACAACCATGGCTTGATCCAATGTCCGTAGATGATATGCTTGATTTCTTTCTTCACCTTTTTATTTGTCTTCTCATCCCTCTAAAATTTCATCATCAAAAGTAGTTAGTAAGGAAAACAAGTAAATATAATTAAGAATCATTAAAAGGTTAAAAACAAGTTAAGATTTTACTTGTAAATGGTGGCCAAGGTAATCGGTGTCGGCGGGTTTAACTCAGATGGGCCGGACACATCAGGTGGGGCAGGCTGAGAGGGTTGGGAGGGATGGGCGGACTGTGAGGCATGTGTAGGCTGGAAAGACAGCTGGGCGGTGCGGGAAAAGAAGGCGCGTTGGGAAGCATGCGTCTGATCCGGAGGCACAAGACGGTACGTAAATCCTTCGACTGTCACATACTCCTCCTGAACTGGCGGTGGAAATGGAGATGCACTAGAACTCTGTGATGGAGGAGCATGGCTAGATGTAGGAATGGAGGAGTGTAGACGAAAATCCGGAACCAACGTAAGTGATGGGAATGAGATCGAACCGCTGGTCCAGACGTCGACTATGTACGGAATATTATAACAAAATTGTTAGTTTAATTAATTATATAATAACATTCAATGAAGTAATCATTTTTGGTTAATAAATATTTAAAAATTTTCTTATTAAATATAAACATCTGTGTATGCTGCGAAGCCGGAACAGGTGGGGAAGGGAATGTCACCTGACTGGAAAGACAGGTTGAGAGGGCTGGGAGGGATGGGCGGACTGTGAGGCATGTGTAGGCTGGAAAGACAGCTGGGCGGTGCGGGAAAAGAAGGCTGGTTGGGAAGCATGCGTCTGATCCGGAGGCACAAGACGGTACGTAAATCCTTCGACTGTCACATACTCCTCCTGAACTGGCGGTGGAAATGGAGATGCACTAGAACTCTGTGATGGAGGAGCATGGCTAGATGTAGGAATGGAGGAGTGTAGACGAAAATCCGGAACCAACGTAAGTGATGGGAATGAGATCGAACCGCTGGTCCAGACGTCGACTATGTACGGAATATTATAACAAAATTGTTAGTTTAATTAATTATATAATAACATTCAATGAAGTAATCATTTTTGGTTAATAAATATTTAAAAATTTTCTTATTAAATATAAACATCTGTGTATGCTGCGAAACCGGAACAGGTGGGGAAGGGAATGTCACCTGAGGTAGAACGGGAGATGGAGGTGGTGGTAATCGAGGAGCAGGAGGACCGACCGAAGGAGATCCTGATCCTGAATGACGTAACTGAGTGACGGAGCCCCCTCGATGGCCTGTCGACCTTGGCCTCGACCTCTACCTCGTCCTCGTCCGAAACTCGATGTATGATCATCGTGCTGTGAACCCTACAAAATTTAATTAAAAAATGATTATTGAATAGTATATTTAATAAAAGATAATTATAAAATAGTTAATTCATTGATTTAATTAATTAATATTATGATTTAAATATAATTAAACTAATTAAACTAATTAGTATTAAAACTTATTAAACTTATGGTACAGTAATTAACAAACTTATTAGATTCTAATTAACAAACTTTTATACTAATCAAACTTATTAAGGTAATTAATAAACATATTAGATTTTACTATTTAATTTTTTAACTTATTAAACTAATTACTAATGAGTATATATTTAAATTAATTAAACTGATTAGTATTTAAACTTATTAAACTTATTAAACTAATTAACAAACTTATTAGATTGTAACACATTAGTAATTAGTTTAAACTTATTAAACTAATTACTAAACTAATTTAACTAATTAGTATTTAGGTTTATTAAACTAATTAGTTTTATTAAGGTAATTACTAATGATTACTAATTAAACTAATTAACTGGTGCAAAATAATTAATTTTTTTCAACTTAGTAAACTAATTACTAATGAGTTAATATTTAAACTAATTAAACTAATAATTAGAATTTAAACTTATTAAAGTAATTAACAAACTTATTAGATGTTAATATTTAATATTTAAACTTCTTAAACTAATTAAACTAATTAAACTTATTAAGGTAATTAACAAACTTATTAGATTTTAATATTTAATTTTTTAACTTAATTAGTTAACTAATTACTAATGAATATATATTTAAACTAATTAAACTAATTAGTATTTGAACTTATTACGCTTATTAAACTAATTACCAAACTTATTAGATTGTAACATAGTAATTAGTTTAAACTTATTAAATTAATTTAACTAATTAGTATTTAGGTTTATTAAACTTATTAAACTAATTAGTTTTATTAAGGTAATTACTAATACTTACTAATTAAAATAATTAAACTTATTAAACTAATTAAATTTTTTTAACTTATTAAACTAATTAGTAATGATTTAATATTTAAACTAACTAAACTTATTAAACTAATTAAAATAATTAAGCTTATTAAACTAATTAAATTCTTTTAACTTATTAAACTATTTAAACTTATCAAACTAATTAACAAACATACATGTAAATTTATTAAATTGAAACACACAAAACTAAATTCATCAAAATTATAAACATTGTTTTATACCGTCATTGGCCGAAATTTGATCGGAAACAGAGGGGGAGAACACCGACGATCGGAGGGCACGAAACCGCTACTGGTGACATCTAGAAAGGCGGTCGGAAAGCAGTGATGGCTGTCCAAGGCGTTGTGCATGGCGTGGGTCGGGGGAGGGGGGGAGGAGGAGAAGAGAAAAAGAAAAAAATGGGGGGAAAGGGGCTGAGCCCGATTATATTTAATGATTTGGGCGGATTTTGCAACAGAAATTAGGGAGGGCATTAGCAACGGTTATCCTAACTTCCGTCCCTAAAGCATATAAACTAACCAAATCCGTCCCTAAGTAACAGCTGTCCACCAAAATAGAGTTCGAAAAGTCGTGAAATATAGGGACGGATTTATTAATTTAATAATACAATCCGTTCCTAATAAACATCTCGAAAATATAAATTAACTATTCCGTCCCTAAATCCGTCCCTAAAAAACAGTTGGCCAGCAGAAGTTGTTCGAAAAGTCTTTAGCTTAGGGACGGATTTTGGCACGGATTATATTAAATTTTAATAAAATCCGTCCCTAATTCCGTTGGTATATAGCAGATGTAAAACACAAATTATTCGAAAAGTCGTGGCGTATAGGGATGGCGTTAGAGACGGATACTTTTAAAATTTAAATATTTCGTCCCTAAATACATCCCAAAAATGTTGGCGGGAAAAAACGGCACAAACTTTTTTCTTTTAGGGACGGATTTCGGGACAGATATCTAGTTTTCCGTCCCTAACTCCATCCCTAAATTAAATTCCCATAATGTTAAAATTAAAAAAAAAACGTTGTTCTTTTTGTAATATAGGCACGGAAAAAGGAACGGATTCCTGGTTTAAGGATGGATTTTGTAGCGGATTTTTTTGTACCTAATGGTAAAAATCGGTATTTGTTGCCGGTTTTGATTTTAATTAAGAATGTGAATTAGTACTTTCAATTATATATGCATTTTGGTCAAACTAACATCTTAACAAGATGTAATCTTTTAATCACATCAGTTTTCTATGAATTCTAGAAACGTATTTGTCAAATACTATAGTTATGTTACTAACACATCGAGTACTCTTTGTGCGAAATAAATTTAAAGCCGGTAGAGACGTCTGGTAAGTTATCCAACTTTTGGATACTCTCATCTTCATAAGTATGACAACTTATAGTTGTTTAATGATAAATTGAAAGTCGAATGAGCCGGTTTAAGCCTTTTATCAATAGCATACAAGATAGGTGATTTGCAACGGTTTTAGCGACAGAAGTTGAGTTAGAAAAGGTATTAGGGACGGATATTAGGGTTAGGGACCAGATATCATTATATCGTAGGGTTTGAGGCACAAAAAAGTCTTTAAACCCTAAGATCAAGTTAGGAACGGATTTACAGACCGCTTCAGGGTTTAGGGTTTCGATTTAGGGTTTAAACCCTTCGTTTTCCATCCTAATTCCATCCCTATACGTGAATGAACAAACTTACACCGAATATACTACTACTACACCATGCTTTGTTATAGCAATGGATTTAGGGATGGTTTTACCCTAAACCGTTGCAAATTCCATACCTAACTTATATAGACTTAGTTTAGGGACGGATTTAGAGAGGGATTGTGACTTTTCCCTATTTACATTCTCTGGGAAAAAGGTAAACTTTGCAAAATCCAGATTCTATGTCTCACCGAATATTTCTTAGGATGTTGTTAACGACATTCATTCAAAGATTAGAATTGCACAATGTGAAGACCTGGGAATGTATTTGGGCGTTCATTGCATTTAATCGTGTCACCAGTCGAACATTTGATCATGTAAAGAATAGGATTAAGAAGAAGTTGGCATCTTGGAAATCATCTCATTTATCATTGGCAGGGAAACCTACACTGGTACAATCTGTTACTAGCACTATTGCTACTTATATTATGAAAACAGCCAAGCTTCCAATGGCTGTTGCAAAAGAGATTGATATTATTAGTAGGAATTTTTTATGGGGATCCACCGAAAAGAATAGGAAAGTGCATTTGGTTAAATGGGACTCTATATGTAGACCAAAGCATGAAGGCGGCCTGGGTATTCGTAAAACAGCTTCAATGAACTTGCCTTTATTGGCAAAACTGGGATGGAAGTTGGAGTCAGGTGATACAACTCTTTGGGGTAGAGCTTTGGGTTCCAAATATTTGAAGGGTGGCTCATTTTTATCATCTATGTAGACACTTGTTTTAAATTTTAATTAGTTAATTAGCTAATTAATTGGTTAATTAGCTAATTAATTGGTTAATTAGTCAATTAATTAATTGATTATTTCTACTGCAAAAAAAAAATTAATTAATTGATCATTTCCAAATTTTATTTTACTTATCCTTTTTAAGTTTAGTTTATTTTTGTTTATTACTATTACTTTATTTTACATAATCTAATTTTAATTTTGTCTCATTACCTTGCAGGTAATTTTGAACTAAAACCAGGAAGCCAAAGCCAAGCTGACTCAACTTCTATGCAAGTCAGAAGCCATGCAAAAGGCAACCAAGGCCATATCTATATGCATATATATTTATAGGTACATATATATATATATATATATATTTACGTATATATATATTTTTTGTGTATATATATATATATTTTTATATGTGTGTGTATATATATTTACATATTTATATATATATATATATGTATGTATGTATGTATATACACCAAAGGCCATGAACATCATTACCACTTCCTCATCAACCACCCAACTTTGTTTTGCTACCTTCTACAACACGCGGCAATGTGAGTGTAAGTCACTGTGTGAAATAGCTTTTACAGTTGAAGGATTTGATTTTAATGGTGGGGTTGGTCTTGTCCCTCAAAGTTGCAAAGCCAACAATTGTTGACTTCATGAACCACGGTTTTTGTTTGTTGTTCTTTGATTCTATTCGAATCAAATTTTACTGAGGAGCCAACAATTGTTGACTTAATCAGCCACAAATTTGGTTTATTGTTCTTTCTTTCTATTCAATCATTTTGTCATTTTGTTTTTATTTCTTTTGAATTCTTCATTGCTTTCCATCGTGTTTTCCATTTTGGTGTGTAGCCAACAATTGTTGACTTAATCAGCCACAAATTTGGTTTATTGTTCTTTCTTTCTATTCAATCATTTTGTCATTTTGTTTTTATTTCTTTTGAATTCTTCATTGCTTTCCATCGTGTTTTCCATTTTGGTGTGAAGCCAACAATTGTTGACTTAATCGTTCAATGTATTATTCAATAAAACTTAGCATCCATTGTTCCCTTATGTGATTGATGATTCTTCCCCCAAATTCAATAATGTCACTATCAGAGGAAGCATCAATAGTAAACTTAAGAGTCATGGCCAGTACATGCAAGAAAATTCAACAATGTCATTATCATTGCTTTATTGATCAATTTTCACTTTCTTCCCAATTCTATTTTTTAAGATATCGAGGCCAAAATTTCAGCAGTGGGGCCGTGGCAGGTGGAAAGGATAAATCTTAGAAAAAAAAAGTCTTTAAAGTTTCTTTCTTTTTCTTCTATTTCATTTTTCATGGTTGTTATAGTCTAACGTTTTCTTCTTTTCTTTCCATTGTTTTTTCCCCCTTCCATTCTTCCATTAAAGATTTTTTCAAGGAATTCTCTTTTAGAAAGAAAAAGTGAATAAAAAGGAAAACCAAGGATGACACGCCCGGACCTTGTCCACACGTGTCAAGTTGTATAATTATGTATTGTTGTCTTGACAATTTATCAAATTTGGTTCCCATGGATGTTTTAAACTTTGTTTAGCTCAATTTCAAGCTTAAAAATCCTTAAATTGAAGTCCAGGGATGTGGGCCCCACTTGAAATCGAGACCCGAGGCAATTGGTTGTGAGTTGACCGGAGTCAACTATGAAATGGGTGACTCTGGCGCCGGAGTTGGTCGGGTCCGGCGCCGGACCCGTTGTTGTTAAATGGGGTCTCGGCCACCCGAGACCCCCATTCTCACATTTCCTCTCCTTCTTCAATTTTCCTGAGCTTTCTTCTTGAATTCTCTCTGAACCAAGCTTTCAATCCCTCTTCAAACACTTCATCAATCATCAATATCAACTTCTTTTGCATCCTTGAAGATCAAAACACCAAGATTTCTAAGGAAATCATCAAATCTAGAAAACTGGAAATTTGGTGACAGTTTGTTCATCAGCCGATATCTTTTGATTCAACGGTGCGTTTTGGCTGAGAATTTGGTATGTTGTTCTAGACTCATCAAGCTTTAATTTGATAGTTTACACGCTTGATTTCATGGTCTGTGCTAAGAGAATTTGATGATCGAAGTTGAGATTTCTGTTTTGTCCGAGTAAAGTCAACTCTTAATGTTTTGATCCAAAATTCGAGCATTATTTGTTGTTGATTCCATTCTTGAAGCTGTGAATTCATAGATCATGTGTTTAACTTTCTGTGTTTCAATTTTGGTGCTGATTGGTGTTGAATCGAACTCAAACCGAGCATAATTTGATGAAAGGCCGAAACTGGCCATTTTCTGGGCTAGGTCCGGCGTTGGACTTGGCAGGTCCCGCGCCGGAGACGGCCAAAATCCAGGATTTCTCCCGAATTTGGCTCACTCCCGCCCGAGAGTGAGCAAACTGTCGGCAAGGGGTACTGTAGCACCAGGGGTATTTTGGTAATTTTGCAACCCTAGACCCCATTTGACCCCAATTGACTCCAATTAACTCCAATTGACTTCTGGACTTGTCAATTTTAGTCCGAGACCTTTAATTGGTGTTGTTTTATGAATTAATCATTGGTTGAATATTTTATTAATCAAATTAGATTTTAATTTGATTATTTAGGTACGTGATCGTACGAGTTTTGGACCGGTTGCAATTTGAGCTAAGGCATTCGTGGGTAATCGGGGAGTATACAACTCTCCTCACTTGTGAGTGGCTTGGATTATATTGGTTGACCATTGAGGGTTAACCGTTTACAAATTTATTTATAAATGCTTTATTAAATTGTTTATTTATGTTTTGGGATATGAATTGTCCACCCTCACACACTGAGTTTATAAATGATTTAAAGGGTGGGAATTTCAATAAATCATATACATATTGATATTATTATTGTTTATTGTATGGGGAATGGTACCCCGAGAGATGAGAGTTTGAGCGATTTTTCCTCGGAGCTCCAATATGCGGGAGCGTGGATCGAGGGAGAGGCATGCTTATGAGGTTCCCGTGGACCGCCTTTTTAAAGGGGCACGGTGAATATATATGAGGTTCTCGTGGACCGCTTTCTTTTTGAAAGGGCACGGAGAATATTCTGGCCTGGAGTAGAGAGGCGCGGAGGAAAGCTCGCCAGGTCAGAGATAGCTGTGTTCCACCACAGCGAGGCAAACGTCAAGGGAATGGGCCAAAGAGTAAAGTAAAAATGTTTTAAAAGTATAAAGTAACCCTTGACGGTCTAGTGGATACCCAGTGCACGGGTATACCTTATTGGGACGATTTCAGATGCCAGCCCATTTGAATATATGTATTGTTATTGATTTGATATTTGATTTGGTTGGGATTTCATATATTTCAATAAATGATTTATTAAATTAATATTTGGATTATTTCATATCCCCAGCCTGAGGTGATCGGTCTTTATAACCGAGTCTCTCACTGGGTACATGATTATGTACTCACCCCATTCACTTTTGTTCTCAGATCATCAGACTTTGGACGGTGGACGTCCTGGTGGCCAGTGATCCCAGTTTGTCTCTGTGGACACGATTATGTAGGTGCCACCTCATTTCACTTTGTGTATCTTGGCTCGGATTATTATTACATCTTACATATATATATTTGTGTATTTATAAATAATACTTTTCGCTGCATTGGAATTCCGGAAGATGTGATATTTTATTTTTAAAATATTTTGAACTATGTTATCTATGATATTTCATATGTTTTCATATATTGCTCGAGTATCCTTTATTTTTAAGCCTTGTGCCATCTTGGTTGCCCGCCTGACGAGGCACGCATCTCGAGGTGGTACGGCGGTTGTCGCGTGGCCGAGCCTGCGGGTCGGGGCGTGACAAAGGAGGAATAAAAGAAAGAAACCAAAGCCACAAAGAAGGACAAAGGTTACGACATTAAAAAAAGAGAGGTTGGGCCATGCATCTCTTCTGATATGACAAGAGCATCAACTTTCTAGCTGATATGACAAGAGCATCAACTTTCTAGCTTTAAACCTGTCACATTTCTTGGTTTTTGTATTAATACTCTGTGCCAAGTGTGTGAGATTTTCAAAAAGGCTAAAAAGTGGGACATTCTAGGGGGGATGCAGCCAATGTCTCAAGAGATGGCCAGTAATTCCATTGCTACAACTGACTAGGAGAAGAAAAGAAAAGAAAACAACAACAACAAAACACGTGGGGGCCATTTGAACGATTCACATGGAGCAATAGCTTCCAGCATGCAACTCCCCCACGTGATTCTCCTGCCAGCTGGATGCCCCTGCAAAGACACAAAGATTGAAATCAGCAAGCCAATAGCCAATGAGGGCAGGAGAGGAAAGGGCAAAGAAGGAATATCAAGGCTAAATATATGGGCCTTCAGATGAAGCCAAGGAAGAGGATAAGAGAGGATAAGAGCCATTGGATTAAAAAGAGAAGAGAGGCATAAAAAGGCTAACTTTCAGCACATTTGAAAGGGGGGCGGCTCTTCATTTTAAAAAAAAAAAAGCAAGGTTTTCAAAATAGCAAAAAACAAAAGAAAAAAAAAACATAGCTTCTTTAAAAAAAAAAAGAGAGCATTTCCTCGATATAGAAAGGCTGGCCGGAGGAAGAGAAAGGCGTGAGTTTGTTCTTCAAACATAAGCTATTCTTCCCTCTAAAACAAAACAGCCATTATTTTGGATGGCTCTTTTGTTTCCGTTTTGGAGAAAAGAAACAACTTTGAAAAACTTCTTTCTTTTCTTTCTTTCTTTCTGAAGTTCTTTTTGGTAAGCAAAACTCCCATCCTCAAAGGGTAAAAATTCTTTTTTTCATTGTAAAGCCATCATCGTCAGCTCTTATGATTATGTTTTTGCCTTTCCCTTTGGTCTGATTATGTATAAAAAAGGAACCATTTTTGCTATTTTTAGATTGTTCTTTGTGATTTATGAAACTTGATATGAAGTTTTCTTAACTCAAGTTTTCGTTTTGAATAATGGAAATCCTATTTCTTCTTGCTGCCATAAACGTGAGTATATGTATTGAACTATGTTTGCCTGTTTAAGTTTGTCAAGTTCTTGCTGATCGGCTATAGTTAGTCTGTTTTACAACCCTCTCAATGTTCCTTATAGTTCTCTGTGTTTAATATGTATGTTTTATGATATCGGCTTTATTTGAATTTGATTTTGATCATAAAGTCCGTATCTTTAGACATGTTTAGGCTTAAAAATTTAATTTTGACTGTAAAGTCTGTATCTTCAAGACCTGTTTAGGTTTAAAAATTTAGTTTTGACTGTAAAGTTTGCATCTTTAAGACCTGTTTAGGCTTAAAAATTTAGTTTTGACTGTAAAGTTCTCTTCTTTAGAACCTGTTTAGGTTAAAAATTTAGTTTTGACTGTAAAGTTTGCATCTTTAAAACCTGTTTAGGTTAAAAATTTAGTTTTGATTGTAAAGTTTGCATCTTTAAAACCTGTTTGGGTTAAAAATTTAATTTTGACTATAAAGATTGCATCTTTAAACCTGTTTAGGTTAAAAAATTTAGTTTTGACTGTAAAGTTTGCATCTTTAGAACTTGTTTAGGTTAAAAATTTAATTTTGACTGTAAAGGTTGCATCTCTAAACCTGTTTAGGTTAAAAATTTAATTTTGACTGCAAAATTTGCATCTCTAAACCTGTTTAGGTTAAAAATTTAAATAAAAATTAACCTTAGTCATAAAAAATTTTTATTATTGTATTTTTAAGTTTGAATAGATGCATATTTAGTCTAATATTTAATTATGATCTTGTTAAATTACTTTCTTGCCCTTAAATCCATGTTTGTCTTAATTAAAATTTAATCATGTGTGTAAAATTACCTTTTTGCCGTTGCACGTATGTTTGTTAAATCATGAATTGAATTTTGTATAAAATCGTATTCTTTGACCTAATATGTGTGTTTGTTTAAATTAAGTTTACTTTGTATTATGTAATTAATTGTGTATATATGTACTAACCCATGTTTCTTTGTCCCATTCCTGCATAATTAAATTTAGAACATTGATTTTTAAAAATTCATATGCATGGGGTGACCGGAGGGTACCTCGGGAGTCCGAGGTTTCTGAAGGTTTTCCCCGATGGAAAGTTTTCTCGGTGTCTAATCGGGAGTCCGATCGGGCCCAGGAGAATTTTTCATCCCTATAAATTAAAAAATATGTTTTTCATGTAATTTTCATAAAAAGCATGCATCATGTTTATGATTTTCTTTAATTTCTTAAAATTTGCAAATGAACTCCAAAAATTTTCTTTTTACAAAAAGGAATGTTAATTCCAAAATCTTTTATTTTTATCTATTTTATTTTTACTTTTATGTTTTATTTTCATTTCATTTTAAGAAAATCTCTTGTTTAAGAGGTCCAATTAAATTAAAAGGAATGTTCATTCCGACATTAATTTCAAAACATGTTTTAGAAGTTTCTTTTTGAGAGATCTTAATTTCCCAACTATAGTTAAGGCCTCTTAAATTAATCCAAATTTTGTTAAAAAACCACTTTCAAAATTTCTTTTCTTATTTTTATTTATTCTTTTTCAATGGAAGGGATTATTTATTTTCTTTTTCCTTTTCTTTAGTTTTTTTCAAAATACCTTTTTGGGAGGATTTTAGTATGTTTAATTAATTAAGACCTTTCAAGTAAACTTCATTTTTATTAAAAGGCATTTTTAGCTTCAATAAAAAGAAAGTTTGTTTTTTAAATCTTTAAAATTCTTTTTCAAATTTAGCTTTATTGGATAAAAAAGACATTCATTTTTTTTTAAAAAAAGGGTTTTTTTTTTAAAGGTCTTAATTTATTAATCTACTAAGGTTTTCCTACTAAACTAAATTTTTGTCAAATTATTCCCTTCAACAAATTAAAAGGAATATTTATTCCGACATTGTTTTAAAATTAAATCTTTCTAAGAGATTTTAATTTAAGTAATCATAATTAAAGTCTCTTAATGTAAACTTTAAAGCATGAATTTGAGGATGTTTATCCCAACTTTTTTTACAAAATATTTTCTAGAAGGTTTCAATTAATATTCTAATAATTGAGACTTTCTAAAATTAAAATTAAACCTTTGTTTTTCATAAAAATGATGTTTATCCTCATTTTTAAATTTGACATTGATTTTTGAAGAATATTTATTCCTATTTAGAAATTGAATCTCCATTCTAAGTAGGAAATTTCTTCAAATTCAAAATTGGGTTATGGATTTTCACATTAAAAGGAATGTTCATTCCAACATTAAGTTTTTTAAATTTTGGATTTAACTTTTCTAATGGGATTTTTATCCCACATTAAAAGGAATATTTATTCCAACATTTAAAATTATGTTTTTCTTAAGATGATTTTAAACACATTTTATTATCGTTTTTCAAGTAAAATATTTTTAAGACTTTTGTGGTACCGATTTTCGGGCGTCTTGGAGGTACTAATCCTTCCCCAAGCGTAACCAACTCTCGAACCTAAAATCTTTTTCGTAGACCAGTTTCTTTCCTTAACTTGATGTAATCTTTCTAGATTTACGTTGGGTTAAACCAATAGGTGACTAACCACACCTAATCAAATAAAAGGTTAGTGGCGACTCCATTGTTTTTCGATTGTTTAGTCCCGAACATTTTTCACGCCATATCATTTATCGTCGGAGCGGTAAAATGTCTCGATAATCTACAAGGTCAGCAATCGCCTCCTTTACAAGGAGAAGTATTCTTACCAGTAAGCAACTTGTTGAGATGTTCAAAGTTGGTAGGTAATGGGAGGAAGACGTCCTTTTAGTTTGATAAATGGCTAACAAACAGGCATTTAGTGGATGCAATAAATATATGCCGCTGTCAAAAGATATGCTGTCACGCCCCGACAAGCCCGGGGTTGGCCACGTGGCAACCGCCGCACTGCCTCGTAGTACGTGCAGACCGGTCACGCACCAGAAGCACCGCAAGGCATAGAAATGGATATTATCGCTGCAAAACAACTAAAACTTTAATTAAAAATCTTTTATAAAATAATAAACTTTAAATTAGTACCAGTGGATTAATTTAAAAGAATACCTATGCAGCGGAAAACTACTAAGCCTAAGCCACCGACATCTTCTAGTGAGCCTCCAATCTATTGGCTGACCTCGTACGCGGATCTGCATCCATCCACATAGGATACAGGTGAGTGACAGAGATTCAATGAGTCTCCATCAGGGTTAGGGAAAACAGGGGTAATCCAAAATATAATAAAATAAAACGATTAAAGTAAATAAAATAAATTTTATTTTCAAAACCTCTTTTGAAATTCTCCCAAGGAGAAATAAATTCTAAAACCTTTAAAATTATTAAATACTCATGGGCTGGCACCTAATACACTGAAGGCACGACTGGCCGGTCGTATGCCTTACTGCACCGAGGGCTATTTCTTTTCTCTTCATATTCATTTTCTCTTTATCTCATATACTAGCCCGTTCCCTCGGTGGTGCCTCACTGTGGTGAAACACAGTGAACTGGAGCTCTGGCGAGTTTCCCTACGCGCCTCTCCCAACCAGACTCGACTCACCGTGCCCCTCGATAGGCGGTCCATGGGTGAGTATCATGCATGCTCTCAAACTCGGTCCACGCTCCCGCAATTGGAGCCCCGAGGAATCCCACTCAATCACTCCTCTTACCGGGGCATCGTACCCCAATAATCATAATAATAATTATAATAATATTTCTTTATAAATATTAAAACATGTAAACACACAAAAGCTTTTGTGCTTTTAAAATCATCCCACCCCTTAAGTGGGCGTATCACAAAATAAAAAGTGTGTGTCATGGATTACCCTTATCCCAAAACAGTTGTAAACCTTTTTAAAAACAATTTATGTTTTTAAAACATTTTGCCCTAGTGGCTAAGCACTGAAAACTAACCCCCTCACAGTATTGGGAGAATCGTATACTCCCAAGCGCTCCATGTAGCTCAACCTCCGGAGCATCGCCCCATTCGATTCACCCGGAGCCCTAGCACACGGAAATACGATAGCATTCATAATTAAATTTATGAATGCACCTATGAGGCTCTAACATGACCTAAGACTGGGCTTGAATATGATTCGGGGCTTAGAAAAGTGTCTAGGAGGTTCCGGGGTAAAAATTGGACACTTTGTGAAAAATTACGAAAATACCCCTAGGGTCCATGGACCGCTCGGGCTGGGCCCGACACTTAGAAAAGTGTCCAGAAGGTTTCGGAGCTAAAATCGGACTCTCGACGAAAAATTACCAAAATGCCCCTGGGTGCCCGTGGACCCCACACTGGGACTAGTCTGGGCCCCACATGGGTTGTGCCAAGTTCTACTCGAAATCAGGCTCAAAAAGCCCACCTATGAGATATTTATACATTATAATGATATAATATATAAATATCTCAGATATAATAATATTATATCTAAATATCTAAAATATATTAATATAATATATAAATATCTTTTAATATAATAATAATATATTAAAAATATCTAAACAGGGACTTGATCGATCAGTTCTTCGGTCGGTCTCTCCCCCAGTTTTCGCACTCGTTTCTCCTCCTTTCCACGTACAAACTTAGAGAGGCGATCCTCATGCCATCTACGATGGATATGCCGAGGTAGAAACGAGAAACACCGGTCTAATTTTCCCGTAGACCGATATTTAGCCCAAATTGACTAAATCTCTGATTTACTCACACCCAGTACATAAAAATGCGTAGAAACGGAATGGGACGTAGAATAAGGTGAATACTATAACACACTGAAAACTCACCTTATTCCACCGGCCCGAAATCCACTTATTTGAGTTTAAAGCTTTAATCTGGTCAAAAGCTGAAAACTTGGATCTAGGCTAAACCAATGCATGGATGTGCGTGCAAATTTAACATAACGTAGATCGAGGTGAGAAGAACAACATACTGGAAACTCACCTTGATCTGATAGCCGGGCATGTCCCGATTTACCAATTGTCCAAAATGCCTCTGGTCGGCTCCAAAGAGAAAAGAAGAAAAATGAAAGAAAAAGAAAAGAAAGAAAGAAAAAAAATGAAGAAAGGTTCGGCACCCCCCTCCCCTATTTATAGGGGAGCCCGACACCGGGTCCACTCGGGCCCCGGGTCAAATTTTTTTCCCTTTTTCAACTTTCTTTCATTTTCACCCGTTGGCTAAATCCTTTGCTTTCTTATGCCAACGGGGTCCATAATAAATTTCTATGGACTTATTTGGAGGTCTTTTTGGCATTTACTAATTTCCATGCACGGTTAATTACTTTATCTTCAAACTCCGTCTTATCCTAATTTAAACTTCTCTTCTTAATTAGACACATCCGGACCGACATATTGTTTAACTAAAACGCCATCTTACACTATTCCGTGTGTACAAAAAAGTCGTGCTAGGTCCGGGTGTGTCATATGCGTGATGCAACAGTTCATGATTTCTTTGGACAGCAAAGGAGTTTTTTTGGTTTTATTGGAGCTTTACCTGGTGAGGTTCACCATCAACTTGCTCTTGTCATGCCTACTGATACTCACGAGGATAAAACTATTTGGGCAGCATCACCAAAAGGTGAATTTTCGGTGAAATCTACTTATCAATTAATGGTGGATCATAGTTCATCTCCTGTCAATTGGAATCTTGTTTGGAAACAACACCTGCCACCTCAGATTAAATTTTTCCTATGGCTTTTGTTTCATAACCATGTGTTGACCCGTGAAGCATGTTGATTGGTGATTTTCGCAAGAATACGAAATCAAGTAATATAGCTTAGAGTATTCCAAGGTCGAACCCACGAGGACTTGTTAACTACTAAATCCTAATTCTAGTAGAGTTTAATAAAAAAAAAACTAATTTTAATAAAAGTTAAGAATAAAAGCAAGAAATTATAATCTAATCTAATTAACAAAAGAACAATAACAAATAATTAAAAAGAAAATCAATATTGAAAGCGTTAGGGTTTAGGTTTCTCTTCTAGGTATTTAATTCAATTATGCATGAATTTAGTTAACAAGGCTAAAATAACAATCACTAATCTACTTAGGAGCTCTCTCAGATCATCCTAAGCTTTCCTAACTAAGTGATTACCAGCTCTCAGTACATAAACTAATTAGCTAAGAACATTAACATCCTAGGATTAATAATTAAATCAGGTTATCCCAAAGTTAATTTAATTATGGTTATCACAATAAATTGAATTACTCTCGTATCCAACTAGATTGTGTCTATTTTCCTAGAGCACGAATTATACTTCACCTCTCAGTCCTTCATACAATTCCAAAAACCTATTATATGGTGTTCAGGAGTATAACGGAATTAAGTACAAAGAAAATAGATTTAACCCCAAGAAAACCAATTCATACAATAATTAAATTAAAATCCCTAGAAGCTCTATCCAAATCCCCAACAAGAGATATAACTATTAAAAGAAAATATAATAAAGAAAATAAATAAATGCATTAGAGAAAATATAATAAAGTCTACGATACAAAATCCAAAACCTAAGACTCCCTTAAAGAACCCTAACGTGTCTATTTATACTAGTAGTATTTAGGTTACATAAGACTACTTGAAGGTTAAGTAGAACTAATCCTAATTAAACTTGGACTCTTTGGCCACATCATATAAGCCCAGCACCTTCTTGAAGTTCATTCGGCATGAGAGCTACGTCTTCCGTGCGGTAACTTTGCCTCGCGCGGGAGTCATTCTTCTTCTTTGTTTCTTTTGGCCTTCATGAGCCGACATTTATTTTTGCTTTCCATTGGTCTTCACGTGGTGTCCTTTCTCACCAACACAAGTCCACGTAGCAAAACACATGGTTGAAATAAATTTCTTGATGCTCCACCTCATGTTTTGACTTTCTCATGTTTTATCTCAAGTCCATAATTCCTCTTGGCTTCCAACGTACAAGCCTTCAATTTTAGAGTTCCATGATTCCATGAAGTTCTAAAATTAAGCCATATTAGCTTCAAACATCACCTACAAGTCAATAAATTCAATATGAGAGAATATCAAGAATTTCATATAAATTTAGACCACAAAAGTGCTAAAATATAAACCAAATCAACCATTAAATATACACTAAATATGGTCTTATCACATGTTTGTCTAGACAGATCTCTTCTACCTCGTTTGCCATAGATGTGATGTCAACGTTGAATCTACATTACATATGCTATGGGACTGCGCCCCTTCTCAGTATATTTGGTCTTCATGGTTGCAAGGTCGATGACTGGAGCAGTTCAATGCTTTAAATTTGATGGACTGGTTACGGTATAATCTCTCACTTTCTAACTTTTTTGTTGATGATAATTGCCCTTGGTCTGAGTTGTTATGTTTTATATGTTGGTATATATGGAAATGGCGAGACTCTCACCTCTTTGGATAAAATTTTGAGTGGCCAACTCAGCCATCATATATTATGGATTGCTACAAGGATTTTAAGCGATATAGCTGTATCCTGCAGACGTATATTATAAAGTCTGTAACACTCATTGCATGGAGATGCCCTCCAACTGGAATTGTTAAAGTTAATGTTGATGCGTCTCCAAGGAGCAATCTTAGGGACTTGGCCTTAGGTGGTTTATGTCAGGATGCCGATGGGAGTTGGTTATTTGGTTTTATCAAGACACTAGGCCAGAGGCATATAACAAAAGCAGAGGCTTTCACTATCTATCATGGGTTGCACATAGACTGGGAGAGGGGTTATAGTAGAGTAATAATGGAATCCGATTCACTGCTTGCTGTTAACAAAGTTAATGATCCGTTATGCTCAACAGATCTACTTTTTCAAGTTCTTTATGCTTGTAAAGCCTTACTGCAGAAACCATGGAATTGCACTGTGGTTCTTACGTATTGAGAGGCGACCATTTGTGCTGACTATCTTGCTACTTGGGCCTTTCAGGGTGGTTTTTGTATAACATACCTTGATAATCCACCTGGTCCTTTATGCCGACTGCTTCAAGAAGACCTTATTGGTGTTGCATGACCTAGGGCCGTTTCTTGTTAGTTAAACGTTGTTTCTAACCACTCTTATGTACCAAAAACAATTAAAATTTAATATTGAGTTGTTATAAACAACTAGGACAAGCATGGTGACATAATAATTAATTTACTACTCTAGATAATATAGCGCATCAATTTGAAAATAAAATCAAAATTGTGACACTATGATGTTGATCAGTCATTGATTCCTTTAAGTTGTCCTTTTCATTAGTTTGATTGATAGCAAAAATGACAATAATAGATATTGGATATATGTTGATCGTATTCGTAACATACCATGAGAATATCTCCAACAATAAAGATGAAGGAACCGAGATATGGAAACACTTTCACCCATTGTCCATCTTTGGTCTCGATTTCAAGTCCCTGATCCTGACAAAGAAGTGTACCTAAAAATTTATCGGTACAAGGAAACAGTGCATTGGTATACTCTCCGTTCAGTGGCACTACATATTTCATCACTCGCAGCAGCATGTAATTTTTGATGAAGGACTCCGGTTTGTCTCCCAAACCATAACTATCCATAATCATCATGCCAATCATTTAGCTCCTCCAATTGCTTCATCGTAGTGTTAATACTTGGGCTAGTAAAAAGAGGAGAGAAAATTAGACTGGACGATTCGAAACTATTGAATTCATAAATTGTATCTATCAATTGAATCGATTTTAAATTGAATGTTGGATCGAGACATTTTTATTACCAAAAGTGACCGTGGCCATCATCAGGCCACATAAGTTGAGCAAAGCTTTTAATAGAGTCACAATTGGAGGCATCTTCAAGTCCAAGGCTTTCATACAAAGAAGAGAAGAGGCCTGGCTTGTAGTAGCCATGGTAGGGCTTTCGGTTAATGTACTTCTTTTTCTCTGAAGGAAGATTAGAAGTGGCAGATGGGTGGGTTGGTTCAATCGAGTTAGGTCATTTTATGGGTCGATAGAAATTCGGGTCATTTTCGGGTTCGGGTTGGGTCCGGATCACCTATATGTCGGGTCATTCAGGTTTGGGTCTTATCAGGTTCGAGCAATTCGGGTCTCGGGTCATTTCATTTCGGGTTTGAGTTTGACGTTTGAGTTTTCAGATTTAAGTTATTTCAAATTCAACTTAGATTATTTGATTTTTTTTTATGTTTTATCCTTCTATCATAAAATAACAGATAACTTATACTATTCCCTCCGTCCCATAACTTTTGTTCCCTTTTACTTTTCACAAATTTTAAGAAAAGTTGTTGAATTATGTTGAATTACTTTGTTATCCTTAACGTGTGTAAGTGTTTTTGAGGTTTTGTGTAATGATGTGATAGTAATAAAAGAAAAGGAAAGGTAAAATTGAGAATGAAAGTTTAGTGGTTGTTTATTTATGGTAAGGGACAAATAAATTGGGACACCCAAAAAAAAAGATGGACAAAAAAAAGAGACTGAGGGAGTATTTGTTAACAATTGAGTCTATTTTATTGAAAATTTTAAATAATTTCCACAAAATTATTTTAAAATAATTTAATAAAATTTTTAAATATTCACAAATTCTCTTTCAGAAAAAACTAATAGTCAATAGGATTTTAAAATTTGAAAATTTACTTAACTATGACTTAAGGTGAATAATTTTAGATATCTATTACCTAATGGAATAATACTTAATCCAAAAAAGATAACATTAATTACTAGTAATTTAGTATATTATTAAATAAAAATAATTTAGAGCTCTTTATTAGTTAAAAAAATCAATTATAAAATGTAGTTCGAAATCATTATTAAGTATTAACCTTTTTTTATTTTTTTCTTAAGTAATATTTTCCTACTTATACTGTTATATATAGATAATTAGACATAGTGCTATATCGGCTTTTGAATTGATAAATAATAAAACTTAGTTAAAATTTAAAATAATAAAAGATTGATGGTAAAGTAAAGTAAAGTATTAAAGTATAAAGTTAAAATATCACCGCAAAAAAAAAAGGTGGTAAAGTTTAAAATTAAAACTAAAATAGTAAAACTAAATTAATTAATTAAATCAATAGGTTAAACTTAACCTTTTTAAAATTTTACATAATATTAATAGTAATAAAATTAGTTAAATTATAAATATTTAATATTAATTAAAATATTAAATGATATCTGATTTTTCTTTATATTAACTATAAAATATTAAAGTTTTGACAAAAATATAAAATATTAATATGGATATTTAAATAATTACATAAAAATTTATTCTAATTCTACTTATAACAATAAAAATAAATTTTTTTATTGTTCTTAATTATAACTAATAGTAAAGTTTTGGTAAAAAATAATAATGATAAAATTTTGATGTATGATACATTGATACTTGACTTAATATATTTGATAAAAAATTTAAAAATAATTTGAAAATATTAAAGTTTATTAACTAGTAATTTAGATTTTAGACTATTATATTTTTTATTTGTAATTAAATTATTATTTTGAAAATATTAAATTACAATTTCTTTTAACTTCGGTTCATTTCAGGTTAATTTCTTGGGTTGATCGGGGTCGGGTCACTTAGGATTCGGGTCACTTTAGGTTCAGGTCATTTTGGATTTAGGTAATTTCGGGTTCGAGTAATATCGGGTTATTGGTCACTTTGGATTCGGATTGTTTCGGGTTCGGGTTGGGTCGGGTTCAGTTCCTTTGACTTTTTAGTCAAATCAGGTTGGGTCGGATTCGGTTTCGGACGGGTTGGGTCGGGTACCTGTTCTCGAGTCATGTTTTGCCAGCTCCAAGGCCTTACTTGGTAGAAGAGAAAAGTGGAGAGATGAAAAAATAAGGTGGGAAAAGTGGAGAGAAAATAAAATTTGAAGTTATTGGTAGGAGAGAAATTTAAAAGGAAAGAAAATTGGAGAGATTGATGTTTTCTTTCATGCCTCATTATCAAAATCTCTTCAAATTTAGAAAGAAAAATGAAGAAAAAACAAGTTGAATCTAATTAATTAAGGTAAAAGTACTTATATATTCTTCATTATCAAAGACATTCTAACATATAATACTAGTACTCACTCGTATACTAAATAAGGGGTATAATGGTAAAAGCATATTAAATTGATTTTCTTTCTTCTCATTTTTCTCTTCTGCCAATCAATGAAAGGAAAGAAAATTAATTTTTCCACTCAGTTTTCCATCTTTCCTACCAAACATACTAGAGGAAAATTAATTTTATTTTCCATCTTCTTACTTTTCTCCTCCTCCTATTTTCTTTCTTTTCAATTTTCATCTTTCCTACCAAATAAAGCCTTAGGAAGATCGAAAAGTTGCCTTATAAAAGAAAAGGTCTCCTCTCGGAGATGGCTTGACATATCATCGTGCACCACTTCGAAACAACCAAAAATCTCACAAGCCTCTCGTACCCTCTTACACAAACTTTGCCATCTATCAGTTCCTCGCCCCAAATGATCTTTAAAGCCTGTTGCCAACTCGATGATTGTAATTTGAAGCTGAGAATCGGAACCCATCTTCTACCACTGTTAGTGATACAATTCAATGGTAAATTTTTGTTTGGTGATTTGTTTCACTTTCAGGAAGGGCTTTCTATATAATAGGATTTTCTTAAGCCCGACAAGGAGATACGACTAAAGTATCACTTGTCCCCTTCGGTAAAGCATCTAAAGCAGAATCTGTTAGGGTTGGTGACTCAAATCCCTAGAAGATTTGATTGAGATATTTGTTAGGGATATTGCTTAATGGATAAGTAGACTTGTGGGCTAAGAAATCTAATGGGAATATGATTTCTTGTTAACCAAGTATGGATGAATATAAATAGTGAGGGTCTCATTAAGATTTGGTATGAGAGAAAGATGTAAGTAGAATTATAGGGTTTTGGAGTAAGGCACCCCATTAGACAAAAGGATGGTCCTATGAATGTGTATGATTGTATATGATTGTTAGATTGTTAGAAACCGAGTGAGTGTGCTCATAATTGTTTGTTTGGGTTTGGATTGATTTGATTGATTAGATTGGGTTGGTAGTATGAGTGATTGAGTGTGGATTGATTGATGTTTGATTGTAACTCCTATAACTAGTGGATCTTTTCTCTCATCCGTGGATGTAGGCAAGTTGAGTGCCGAACCATGTAATTTCTTATGTCTTCTTTGGATGTTTTATTATTTGATTATGCTTCCGCTTGCGTGATTGGTTGGATGGCTAATTGATTGGGGTTTGGGACCTAACAGAATCGTTTATGACTGTCCTAAATCTAAAATCATACATAATATATATATATATATATATGTATATGTATCAACGTGTACCTAGAGGTGATCATGAGCCGGGCTTTGAATTGAGAAAAACATAGATTTGGTTTGTCCAAGCCCAACCCGACCCGAAATTCGGGCCTTACCTTTTGTTCGAGGCCTGTACATATTTGAATATGGTTGTCCAAGGCCCGCATAAAAGCCAGTCCAAATTTTTTTTACCTCAAATAAAAAATAAAAAAATAATAATTATAACATTATTTTAGAAAAAAAATCAAGGATTATTATTGAATAATATTTAGAATTATTTAAGATTATATTTTTCTTTAAAAATATTTCTAATATGTAACATTTAAAATACTAATCTCATATACATATATCATATTTTGGAAACTAAAAATATCACAATTATATTATATATAAATACGGGCCGGGCTCGGACTTCAAAGTCTAAGATCAATGCCTGGCCTGTTTTCTAAACGGGCCTCATTCTTTGTCCAAGGCCCGATATTCGGGTCTAATATTTTTGTCAAAATCCTCCCAAATTTCGGGCAGACCTTCTGGTTTAGACGGATAATCCGACCCTTGAGCAGGTCTACGTGTACCTAATCATGCAACTTTTTAATAATCACTAATTAGTTTCTCTATATAAGAGTTGATTTGACATTACCTTTGAAGATTGAAAAAAAACTGTTTTTCAACTCAAAAGCAATTCTAAACAAGTTTTAATTTGTATTAAAAGTTATTTTTTGCAATAGAAGCATATCCAACTTAAAAAGTCATATTTTAAATGTTTTTACGTTTTAAAAGTGTTTTTGGATATAAAATAATTAAAAAAATTTTGAGTAATTTTTTATTTTCTTTTCAAATTTTATTCTTTTTATATATTTTATTTTTCTACCACACTTGTTCACTGCAACACCTAACACTTATCAAATTTTCCTACAACAATTTTCTCGAAAGTAACTTTTTCAAACTGCAACCACAATGCATACTAAATTAGGCCTAAGTATATACAACAGAAAAAAGACGTTCAAAGAGGGAGAGGAATAAATAGGGAGTTGAATTTCGAACTTCTATAGCGCTTCTCTCACTTCAATAGTTTTATTTGGATAACAACAATATTTTGCAGCACTTAGCTCTCTAAATCCTAAGAGAAAAAGACGTCCAAGTGGGATCAAAGCAACTAGCAGACTAATCAGCAAATAAATGCAAATTGGTGCAAATTGATCTGACATCACCACAGAAAACTTAATTATCAGCCAATTCCCCTTCTTCCATCTTGCCTTCTGTTTCCATCACTTAATTAATTTCACAGCTGATGAGCTGCATATATGAAGAGCTTCTTTGCCGGGTGTATAGCCAATGACTCCTCCGAAACAGTATAATTGGCGAAGTCCATGTAATTGAAATCCTTGAAAAGTCGAGGATGATCTTCATCCACCATCTCGTTTGGTGCCTTGACGATCGTTCCCTCCAATGGCACTGCAAATGCTCCCAAAGAATACCTATCTTTCTTTCCACTCAACTTCACCGTATGGTTGGCCGCATGCATTCTTCCATTGCTCCAAGCCTGCAAATAATTCGACATGATTAGTGGCAGGGCAGCTTGCTTAGGTAATTTTATTTCTTGAATCAATCTATATAACTATGATAATATTGCTTATCATTCAAGGCAAAATGTCATAAATTTGTAAATAGTATATCATTCAAGGGAAATAGTACTATAAAATATAATACCACTAAAAGAAATAAATAATAGGCCTTTTCAAAGTTACTCGGGACACCAAGTTGGGCGGCTGCCCACCTTAATGCCAGTGTATAATATAATATAAATAAAAGTAGCCTAGTGAAGGCCAGCTTGACAAGTATACGACGTTGACGTCATACATACCGTGAGAAGGTCTCCAACGATGAAGACGAAGGAAGAGGGAGAAAGAAACAACTTGACCCATTGTCCATCTTTGGTTTCAATTTCAAGCCCTGAAACTTGGTTCTCGCAAAGGATTGCGCTGGAAAATTTATCGGTATGAGCCGTGGAAACTTCTGTTGACTCCCCGGATGGAGGGGCCGAGTATTTCATCACTCTCAGCAGTTGGTAATGTGTCATTAGCGACTCTGGTTTCTCTCCCAAACCGTAACTATCCAAGATCATCAAAGAGATCATGTGGCTCAGCTCTTCCAACTGCTTCATCATACCGTTTATAGTTTTGCTGGTTAAAAATTTTGAAGGAAACAACAAATTCGTCAACAAGGTAATTTACGAAGATCAACAAATTAAACATAATGAAGAGTTAATTTTGGCTACCAGAAGTGACCATGGCCAGTAGGAGGCCATATAAGTTCCGCGAAGCTTTTGACGGAGTTGCAATTGGAGGCATCATCGAGACCAAAGGTTTCACAGAAAGGAAGAAACTCGCCTCCTGGTTCAAAATAGCCATGATAAGGCTTTGAAGAATTATACTTCCTCTTTGTCTCCACCGGAAGATTACAAAGTTCCCTTATCAAGGAAAAGGTCTCCTGTCGCAGATGGCTTGATATCTTCTCATATACAACTTCGAAACAACCAAAACACTCGCAAGCCTCCCGAACCCTCTTGCACAAACTTTGCCATTCATCACTTCCCCGCGGCCCCATATCTTTTGTAAACTCGATGATTGGAATCTGAACCTGAGATTCTGAATCAGAATCCATTTCTGTAGTGCTTCTCTGCTTTGCTAGTGATATGGTTTACAGACTTTTGGTGCTAGATTTTGTTTGGTCGCTTCCACCTTCACTTTCTAATTAAGGCCTTCTTCTGTATTCCTAGGAGTGGAAGAGCAAAGGAGGTAATAAGGGCTTATAGGAAAATGCAAGAGGAGGGATTTGAGCCGGATGAGTGAACTCCTCCTTGGGTTCTTTTTTGAGGAGCTAAGGTTTGCCTTGTAACGGCGGAGAAAGAGAGTTAAAAAAGGTTTACAGATGTCAAGGGACATTTGACATGAATTTATTGGGTATTGACGTCAAAAGGATATAAGAAACAGCACTAAGCTGTGTACTAACCGTAAAACTATCATAGCATTTGTGCAACCATTAAATCAATTAGCTACGTCTAAAATTCCCACAAATTCTCGCATATATAGCATGTGCAAGCCATTAAAGCCATTAAGAAGTTATAACAGGTGTAAAATTCTCTCCAAAGGTTCAGAAAATCTCACTTTATTTACAGTTATGTATATCCTCGAAGAGCATCCTCTTGTGACTTCCGAGTTGAAATTTATGTTGAGAATTCATTTGAGTACAAACTTGTTGAAGTTGGGTAGTCAAAAGGATTCTGCACCCCCGATTTTCACTAGCGAATGGAATTTCTATTGTTTGCAATCTAATTTCTTTCCAAACGTCATCAACGATTATGAGATCTTTTTCTCGCCTTTCAATCGCAACCATAACTCTTTCGCTCTTCATTCTTAACCAAAGACTTCTGCAATTCTATTTCTCGCCTTTCGATTGCCGCCATAACTCTTCATCTCTTCATTATAACCCAAGACCTCTGCAATTCTATCTTCAGTTGCAACAGTCACAACTTTAGTTCTTCAGCTTCGTTGGCCAAAGTTGTTTTCCCCACCTCTCCATGCAAGCCAATCATGCTCACATCTTCTTTATAAGCCTGCATAACATCTTTTATAAGCCATCATAATCCCATTGAAAGCTAATTTTAAAGATTTGAAAGACATGAAATCTTTCAATAGGTGGAAATCTATTCCTTCGAGAGGAGCACGATAGCCCACTCGTATTTATTGTGATTAGATAACTATAAAAGAAAACAGATGACATACTTCCTTTTTTGTTGTTGTAGATGTTGATTTTTATCGACATTATAAATTTCATATAACTAATGGTGTTGATCCAAGATGTGTGGTAGGATCTCGGGTCAACCTCATCATGGGATGTGCTTGAGGGTTTGGTTTCGAGGCTTAGATTAAGAGGTAGTTGGGAATCCCTCCTAACCTTTCCCTGAAGAGAGAATGATATCACCTTCCTTACAACCCCTCCTAACTATATTAATTTAAATAAATAATGGATCCTTATTTGTAGCACCTATACATCCATCATCCCACATTTTAGTAACTTCCAAATGGTGGTTACTTCTCTTGCCTATAAATAATTCTCTTCTCACAATGAGAAGGATTGATAAAATTCTAGCTAAAGAACCTACACATTTGACATTCCAAAAGCCCTGAAATTTAAATACATTACAAACTTCAAATCTCCAGCCTTCAAAGGCTGAAATCAGCACCTGTCACCGCACACTCATCTCTCAGGGTCTGCTCTGGTCTTCCTCTCCGTTGCCTCTTGCACCTCCTCACGGTACCTGTGACATTTCCTCACCTCTCAATCAAGAACCTGTTCTACAATTGCTTTCATTTGTTTTTACTTTGCAGTGTATGACAATGGATCATGATGATTATACCATTGAAATCTAATTTTGAAGATTTGAAAGGCATTCAAAAGGAAGAACTCCATTCCTTCGAGACCGAGCACGATAGCCCACTCATAATTATTGTGATTAGAAAATTATAAGAAAACAAGTTGCAGCTGATGACCATACCCCCTTTTTTTATTGCTTTTATTTGTTTTTACTTTACAATGTAGGACAATGACTCATGATGGTTATACCGACAGCTGGTGAATCAAGTGAAAAGTACTCAATGTCCATTACCGACCGAAGTTCGAGTCTCACAAACGAAAAAAAAAGACTCGTAAACCTCCCCGTATATGTGATTCGACACAGCTTATAACAAAAAAAAATTAAAAAAAAGGTCATAATTATTATAGGAATAGGAATGAATTCAATCCTGTTATCGGTATAAGATTTAACATAGTTTAAGTGCATAGCCAAGTGACAACATTCAACATATGCATTCTGCCAAAGAACTCGCAAATTGGCAGTCATATGACAAAAATGCTTTCAAAAGAGCATTCTCCCGAGTTCTCTAGTAGCCTTTAGCTTCGACTCATCCAGTTCAATAAAAGTGGACATCTTTTTTCTAATCCATAAATTGCCCTCTCCAATTGAAAAGCCAAAAGGAAAGCACAGGATCCAATCCAAACACCGACAAACCATTAGAAAAATGTCAATGAACTTGTGCAGGAATGTCCAAGTTTCTGATACAAGGTTACATAGCATGCATACAACAACAGACGAGGTTAGTTACTAGGGTTATGGGGAGCTGAGATTGGGACAAACCACAAAATGGACACATTTAGATACCAGAACAGCCACAACCTAACAATTGTTGCTCAATAAAGAAAGAAAAAAGAAACCTAATGTATATTTCATCAGCTGTTTACTTTCAGAATTTTGCTAGGAAACCTAATCACTTCCACAATTTGACAAACTTGTCATGGCTAGCAGAAGAAATCAACCCTGTAACAGGTGAAACAGCCAATGCAGCTATTAGTCCTTCATGAGCTGACAAAGTCATTGTCTTGTTTTCCGACACATTCCACAGCTCCAATGACTGCAGCAAAAAAGTCAAAACACTGAATAAGTAGTTCAACCCAACATGTATGGTGTGCGACTCAAGGCAAAGAATTTCAGAATCACCCTCCTCTCCTACAACCATAAAATGTAAAGGAAGAAAATCTTCTTTTTCCTCTACTCTATTTATCCATATTTGTTTCTTTCTCTTCACCTTTTCTTTACCAAAAGGGATTAGATAATGCATGTGCCTATGTCCGAGTTATAAGCATATAAAGGAAAGCAGTGATAGAGCCAAATGACAAAGCCATAAAAACAATTTTAACAGATAAATTTAGAACCCCTTAAGAATAAAAAAATTAATTTGGAGGAAAAAAGGGAAATAGGAAGGTAGATTTTTCGTATTCCAAACGTTTCAACAAAGCTTCTCTAATCAATAGAGTTTTTCATTTTTTTTTTTGGCAAACATTAATCAATAGAGTTTGAAACTTGCAAAATAGATTCCATAAAATAATTCATGCAGATTGCAGACATGCATTATGAACTGTTAATGCAGGACTAAGTCATGTATATTTAATTGAAACAGGCTATGAGAAGACATCATAAAAATGACCAAACTAAAAATTGATATCGTCAAGTGTAGTAACAGAAACTAACAAATGCTTGCTAAACAACAAAAAGAAAAAGTTACTTGCCTGGTAACAGCCAATGACGAGTAATGATGGATATGAAGGATGGAAAACACAAGAGTGAAACTTGTTGCCATTACAGCTCAATTCATGAACACAGTCCCCTTCACTTCCTGATCCAACTGTCCAAACTCTGACAGAGTCCTCACTAACAGATGCTAGTAGCTCACCAGATGGGTCCCAGCATACAGAATGGATCGGTTTAGTATGTCCCTGCAATAAAATCCAAAGTTGAAGGGAAGTCGGTGAAAAATGCAGAAAATGGGATCTACGAACCATGTACAGATAAGAGTTCCATAAGAAAACCACCAGCAACATGGCAACAGAAAAATTTCTCATATCATATGATTTCAGACAGTGATAACAGTTATCACCACCATTGGATCTTTTATCAGCCTAATAGTCAGTTACTCACCAAACAACAAGCCACAGTTCAGCTAGGCTTTACATCAGTAGCACATGTATAATCTTGATTACTAATCAGAAGTTCTGAAGGAACAGCAATCTAGTAGTAACTTGTAACACAAAGCAAGGAAATTTAGTACTTTCGAAGACATTTGAAAGCAGCTTGAAACATGACCAGACAAAATATGGATTCCGAATACTGAATCTGTCCACTTAAAGCTTCAAAGGAAAGGGGAACCTTAATTATAGGTTATAATTGGCTAGTCAAATATTTTGCTGTCAAAATCAAGAATTTTATGATCTGAGGCAAAGCTTTCAGGTGGAAATAGCATGAGAAAATCTTGACAACAAAGAGAATATTTTGTATAGGGACAGTAGATAACCAGCATTGCTTTAACCCAAACCATCTAAAATTCATACCCATAAATTCAGCCATAGTAGGGGACCCATTGCGCCAGGAGACAGTGAAAGATCCCAGTTCTCAAAAATCCAGTAGAAAATAATTGGAATTTACTGTTTTAAATTACTTAAATTATTTCTAGAAACTTATTCAAGGCACCCCACCTAAAATTTAAATAAATACATTCAGAAAATTTTTCACCTGCCCTACCACATTACTTCATTAAAAATGAAAACAGCATCTCTTATTCAAACCCTGAAGCATTTGCTTCCATATAATTTATGCACGTACATTTTTCCCCAACAGATGCAATTTTTGATGATAACTTGCTTTCCCTCTTGTTATTGTTTCTTCCTTTTTTATTCCAAGCTAATTTTGACAGGGTTTCTTTATTCTTTTCAATTCGCATTATCTAGTTTACCTGTAATGAGTGCCGACAAATTTGAGTCTCTGCGTCCAATATAGATACGACATTCTCCGCAGCCGCGGCAAGATACTTTCCAAGGCGAGGTTGAAATCTCAACTGAGCCGTACCACCCTGATCCACATAAAGGAAACACTCTTAACAGATGCCCATTTACCTTTAAAATAGGGGCCTGAATCCCATTTATTCTAATCAGAAGAAAATCTCATGCAAGATGATACCTTAAACACTCTTGCACAGCTCCCATTGTTGATACTCCAATACCTTATTTCACCATCACCATCACAAGAGCAGATAAGGTCTTCCTTACTTGGGTGGAAGTCAAGTGACATAACAGTAGATGAATGTCCCATGAAGGTACGAAGTGAATAACCGGGCTGTAAAAAATGTCAATGAAATACATGATAATTATTACATCCACTAAAAGTTCAAAGAAAAAAATTTAAAAAAAAAAAAAGGTAAGACAAACCAGCCCACCTACAGATGGAGATTCTCATAAAGAACAGATCCATTAAATGCCATAGAAAGACTTTGAAGCAAAGCATGAAAACCAACAATACAGCCGCTAAAACAGTACCCTTTCAATCAAGAACTGTGATTGGAACATTGGTATATATGAAAATACTAGTATGGAACATCACATATCAGCACATGATAAAGATCAGCACAATGTCCAACAGTATTTTGAACAATTTCTTAGCCATATGGAAAGTCCCTACAAGCACATCATTTACTCCTTTTTATTAATATGAAAACATCTTTTTGGAAGTTAATTTTGGAATTTCCAAGCACCATATGTTTCCAATGTTCCTACAACTGACAAATTATTAACAATACCAGTATCAAAGGTAGATCCAAACATCGATTGCAACCAGAAGCATATCAAGTAGCAACATTGAGAGTACGAAGTATGAACTACTTTTCCAGTAAGCACTTATAATGATAACGAATAGAGAATACTGAATAGTTCATCAAATCTCGAAGAAAGAACATTTAGAATGACAGTAGCATGCGAATGCACAATGTGTTTAAAAGAAATTTTTAATTGGTTAAAATATAGGTGAATAATGCACGAGTACAAGAAGACATGAGAAGCCCAAAACAATCGTAATGAGTTAAGGAAAACGTCCACTAACACTGTCAGCATCCCAAACTCTGACAGTTTTGTCAAATGAAGATGTTGCAAGACGTGACATGCTTGGACTGAAACGAACATCAGTAATCAAAGCTGAATGTTCTTCAAGCGTAGACTTGGGCTTTAACGTATCAGTGAACCATAATACAGCCTGCATTGTAAGAAAAGAAATGCAAATAGTTTCACTTATTATCATGTCAAGAAACCAAGAACCAATTGTACACTAACATCTCTAGAGTACAAAAAATTCCGTCTCTCCTCTGGGAACTTACCTTTTTATCATGGCCACCACTTGCGAGGAACTTCCCATCTGATGAGAAATGACAGCAAGTAACTTTGCTTGAGCTTGCTCGAACAGAATTTACTTCCATAAAGGTAAAACCTGAAGTCAGATTAAAATTTGACACATTGTAAAACTGGACATTGGAGTAACACCAAGGGCCCATGCAAATTGCAATAAAATAACATAAGATATATCCCTCAATGCGAACAGATGCAGAAACTCATACTAGAATTTTTTTTTTTTTTTCGTAAACCTGCAACTAGAATTTTGATGGATAAACCGATACAGGAAGACATGAAATTATTAGAAATAACCATGATTTAAAAGAACAATTCAGTGAGAATACTGACATGCAAAGTTTGGTGAGATTTATATTATTTTCTGGTACATAGATAGGAAGTAGGTAAATGGGCCTACCCAGGGTAAGTTGGGGGTTTCAAACTCAAAACCTCCTGCATGAATTCCAACCTCTTAACAGTTTCACCAGGAGAGGGAATTCAATAAGATTTATATATGCTTAAATGTACTTCGTGCATTTCAACAGCAATATATCAATTACCTTAATCTTTAAAAACAATTTGCTAATCATCTTTCTATATCCAAGAATAAAACTGGACATTGGAAAAGTCAAAAGAACAAAACCAAAATGTTCAATACATTTTAACAAATTAGAACAAGAATAAAAGGTATATTTTTACCTTTACTGACATCCATACATCGCCCACCAGGATCTCTAGGATCCGTATCGTCATGGGATAAAAAAGACTCAACATTATCATCAAGAGATCCATCCTCCACAAATCGATCCATATCAGCCTGCAATTCAAGATCTTTATCATCCCACTGCCAAAATGGAATGCCAATGAGAATTCATGCAAGGAATTTTCAATTCCTTCACCAACACGGCAAAAGGCTAAAGGACTCACCAACTGATTTGATGGAGATGTAAGTGTGCCGGCACCATCAGTGCCAAACATCATCAAAGGCTTGGAAGAACTGCCACTATGCGGCAGAGCAGGCATTGAAATCACATCTCCGGGGGTGTGCGTTGATGGTGTGGATGGCGCTGAACTTGGGGAGGGTCCAGCTGTATTTGCTGTTCCCGAGCTATTGGCAGGACCTGATGAAGACACTGGCTGTTTTCTCTTTCTCCCATTCTGGTTTTTTGAAACCTTAAAATTAATTAAGGAAATTATGTTAGGAACCTGCTCAGATATTTACTTAAACTAAGAATGAGAAGTCAATAACAAATTTATATTGCTGTTTTCCCCCGTGTACCAGTATATCAAATGCAATACACATTTTGACATGGAAAAGGGAAAAGGTTTTAAAGCTCTATATGAATACACTATTGGTTATCCTTGAAATGTTTTCTACTGCTAAGTAAAGAAAAGGAATTATAAGAGGATGGTTCTTGAAGCTACTTCATTACAATCTAAGGGAAGAGCAACAGAGACACCAAAGAATTTATGGTTCAGACCAATTTCTTTAAATAAAAATGGTACTACTATTATAAGGGGGAGTTGGGAGGAGAAGATTTTATGAGAAATTTAAAATGAGGAAGTCTATTAGCTAGAAACATCATCCACAAGGACAGTACAAATTGCCATGCCAATATTTATCATACACCGCAAGTAACACTGCCAAGCGGTTGCCACATCAAGGCAGATAAAACCCTCAGTCGGGAATCCTTTTGGCAGGAAGAATTAGAGGTAACCAGTAAAGGACAGACCTGATCATTTCCTCGAAATGAGTTTGACATGCTGCCATCCACTGTGACACTTCCACCTCCACAAACTTTATCTTGTTGATGTAGACTTGGATTAGAACTCTGCGCTTGCTGATTTGGTAGTACATGCTGCGGAAGCTGCTGCTGTTGTGAGTTACTGTTTTGTTGCTGTTGCAGTTGCTGTTGCTGTTGCTGCTGTTGCTGCTGGTGCAACTGAGCCAGTTTTAACTACAAGGCAAGTACAATATCAAAGAAATGGAAAGATCATAAAACTTGTGCAACAATGAAACACACAGCAAAAAGAAGGGGAAATTTAAAATTTTGATTTAAGATAAGAGATAAAATCACACTAAGAGTAACACCTTCATCAGCATATCTGTATCTCCCCCCCGAGAAATGAGAGGATTGCCTGCTTGCAACGCTGAAGCATTTGGAACCACATCACCAACAGTACTTGAAAGGCCATCTTTACCGAGGCCCATGGTTCTACTATTATTCAACAGCATTCTCAATCTTCTATTATCATCACTGCCAGATGGTGATGTCAGACTCTGCTGAGCAAGCAGGAGTTGTTGCTGGTGCTGTGGCAACATCTGAAGTTGATGAAAGGGTTGAGGTGCCTGTATAAAAGGCTTTTGCGGCTGGAGGATCCCAGAGCGTATTGGGTCCAGTCCCTAAAATGGATCAATGGATTCCATTGAGAAGAAAAATTAGATGAAAAATAAAATCTACGGTTTAATAATACATATGAAGAATAATTACAAAAGTTATTAGAATCAAAATATATTCCTTTACAAAAAATGTATGCAAAGTAGGTACTAAAATAACTACAATGTCCTATCACTCTAGGGTAAAGCAGATCTTTATAAAACTCACCGTTAATGGCCATCCTTTCAAAGGCAAATTATTACCACCTTGATTTGACCCTGAAACAAGTATAATATCACATTATTTAGTTTCGAAATTACTTTGCTAAATTAGAAGCAAACCAAAAGGACAGGCAAACTGTAGTTTGAGTTAAATGCTACCACTAGTGTCCTACTTTTGAAGACAAGATCCAATTTGAACAGAATATCCTGAGAAAAGGGAGACAAACCTACCCGGAATTCCTATTAATGATCCATCTGGAGCTGCACCTCTGGGATTCAATACCGGATTTATTTCAGTCTTTATGTCCTGCTTCAATGTAAAATTTTAGATCATGATACTAAGAGAAGCACCATGCAGATAGCTCAATTTAGGGTGACCCTACCTGTGTTGTTCCTGGCAATTGCTGACTACGAGCTTGAACTTGTGGAGACATACCACCAGCTGTACCATGCAATACTTGCCTGGAATCATGTAATGTCGAATAAGTTTATCGCCGGAAACAACTAAGTGCAGATGCTCAAGCAAACCCTAATGTCTAACTGGCTATTTTAGACTAAAATCGAGTTGAAAGAAAACCAAATTGTTTCAGTGGCAGACAGTCATGTTAAAGCATGATGACCACAAGATTAAAGGCAGTTAACCCTTAAATTTCTATTGAATATGCAGCCTTTCAGCAATGTCTTAACATTCAAAGAATTTGTTTAGCTTATTCTTTACAAAACAATTTGCAGCCAAAGACTCTTCTTTACATAATGAAAGAAATGTGAAATAAATCACCCTGAAGGTTGGCCGGTTGCTGCAGCCGGCTTCAATATTGAGGCATGATTCGGATCCAAGAGCTGCCCAACATTCTCGCCATACCTTTGCTGTAAGGAGTTGCTTAGATGGTTAACTTCTAAAACAAGAACACATTTCTAAGAAATCAGTAACAATCCACCTACCTTAACATCCTCCAAAGAATCCCTTTGAAGTGGCAACTTTAACCTTTCCTCGTACATCTTTGTCGCCATGGCATTAGCAGTTCCAGCTGGCTGACGCATGAGAGAGTCAGTTCCAACAATTCCATTTGTATTGCCATTTAGGAGGTGAGCCCCATCCCTTCGCTGCTGGGGCTGTTGGGGCTGTTGGGCCGGCTGTGCCTGTTGGGGCTGCTGTTGCTGCTGCTGCTGCTGTTGCTGTTGCTGTTGTTGCTGTTGCTGCTGCTGTTGTTGCTGTGCATGCCTCTGTAATAAAAGCTGTTGCATCTGCAATTGTTGTTGTTGTTGCTGCTGCTGCTGTTGTTGTTGATGTTGAGGCTGTTGCGGTTGCTGCTGCTGCTGCTGCTGTTGCTGTTGCTGTTGCTGCTGCTCCCGTGCTTTAATCAACTGTGTCTGCAATATCATAGCACCATAAGTACCCCATATTATAAGATAAATCATTGGGAAGGCTTATCATGAATTTCATAATATATTCTATAAGTATGGTAAAAAATGAAAAGGCTGGATATATGATAAATAATCACGATTCTAACAAAAAATAACAGGGAACACTTCTCCTGCCATCAATTGCATTCCTTTCACAAATGAAAGACCTTTAGGTGGCCAGTTATGTAACAAAACAACAAAAAGGCTCTCTCAGTGCATCTCGTTAGTAGTTCATTATGCAATAAGCCTTCAGGAAAGGAATAAAACTTGATAATAATATATATTCAATATTATATTAGCAAGTACAGTGATGAGTAAGAATATCAGCAACTACAGGAAAGGAATCTAGAAGAGAAATTTGCAACATCTAACTAATAAACCCTGACTAATGTCTACGAGTTGTCATTTGTCAACGAACCAATAGCGATAATAATATATATTCAATATTACATTAGGACGTACAGCAATGAGTAAGGTAAGACTCCAGAGCACACTGATATGGTCACAAGACTTGTTCAATGTAGCTCCCTTCAAACGAAATTGCTGGATATTACTGACACAAGACGTAGAAGGCGTAAGACAAGAAGGTCTTAATTTTGGTTTTTCTTGTTCCCTTCAGTAATATTAGTGTACATACACATGTTTGAGAAAGAAAGTTCATTTAGTCATACGATAACTCCAGGCAGGTGACAGTTTAATAGTTTCAAGTACTGTTCTGCCACTTAAAGTTCAGCACAAGGAAAGAGCTGGTTTCGTCATAGGCAAGGGGCCATATCATATCTCCTAAGCGTTCAATACCATGTACATTAAATGCTGTGTGAAATCAGCAGCATAACACAAGTGCTGAGAGAGGCTTTAATCTCAAATCTATCCTTTCCCATCTAACCCCTCTCCCAACAAACAATGCAAAAACACAATGCTGATGCTAGGTTATATATACCAAGTACAAACCCAAAACACATTGGCAGTTTAGAATTGAAAGGAACGAAATAAAACCAAAACCAACCTCGATATAAGATGCAGCAACCTCTGAGTGCTTCTCATTAGTCCTGGCAATGAATATGTCCCAGAAAACAGACCACCATTCAAAGAGAAAACCTCCAGGTGCATCAATAGCTGGATATCCAGGATAAAAGTCAAAATCATTGAAGATATAAAATCTTCTTAACCAAAGAGGGTGCTTTGGGTGAGAAGACGAGAATCTAAAGAACAAGAAAAGGCCTTCTTCAGCCTCAACATAATTCCTGAACCAACATAGAAACTTACCTACAGGATCTGATGATACTTTTCCTTCAGCTTGAAAAGCCTGAGCTGAAGCCTTTAAATCCCTTTTTACTAAATAATCGTGGATATACACATCTAACCTGTTATTGAGAAGATACCAGGCCAAATGGTGTCACTAACGGAAGTAAGAAATAAAAACTTTAAAAGCATAAAGGCAAGGCAGCAGTCTCCGCCAAGAAGGAAACAAATCGTAAGTAAAAAAAGATTAAACTTTATATAATTAAAATTTTACGAAGAACAGCTTTATAGAAATTTGGAATTTAACATGATATTGCCCAAAAAAAAAAAAGTCACTCAGAAACAAAAGACCACCAAGGGGAAAACTAAATTTTGATGCAACAGTCTCCTCAAAACAGAGCACTGAGATTCAACAAACAAAAACCCTAAACCAAATTTACTAATTTAAAAACATAAACAGCAAAAATAATGCAAAAGAGCAGAACAGTAACTAGAAGTTCCAGAACAGACAAAACCCTAAACGAGACCAGCTTCAAAGAACTAAACCTGGAATCTAAAAGAGTTCAAAAGAAACAAGCAAGAAACAACAAAAGTTTACATACCGAGAACACAAAATCAAGCAAAAAAATAATAATAAAGGAACCAACTTTAAACCCGCATTAGAAACTAAAGAAAAATAATTGAAACCCCAAAAAGCAAACTTTAACAAGAAGAGGTAACCAAAAAGAAGTTACATTTTATCAGCTTCCCAGTTGGTTTGAGACATCTTGTTGAATCCAACAACTGCCCAGGAACACTTGCGAACAGCTCCAGATTCCTAGGTACTTGTCTGAACAGCTTCTCTTCAAGTTTTAATGGCTACCCAGAAAATTAAAATACTAGCTCATTATTACACTCTGAACCAAAAAAAAAAATTAATTAAAAAGGAAAAAAGAACAATCTTTAGAACTAAAAATAGAAAAGCTATTACAGTATTAGAAAGAGAAGAATCTATGTAGAAGAATATAGAAGACAGAGGCAGAACCTCTCCAATTTTAGCAAAATGAAATTTTTAAAAATATATTTTTTGCTTATAAAGATTAATTTTTTTACAAGAAAGGGAAAGATGGATAGAGATACCTGCAATCACAAAAACGTTTATTCGTTGAGAGCTAAGAGCTCGCTCTTTTCTTTTCTTTTTCCCTTTAATTTTTGAAGCGAATTTATTTTCCTTTTTAGTATTTTTTTCTGTAGCTTTGGGTGGATTTGGGTTGCTGTTGCAGATATCATAATGGCTTTGTTAGCTGAATTTACTAACAAGGCCCTTTCAACTTGTCAAATTTTCGAAACGAGGGTGATTTCTTACGACACTTTAACTTGGAATGACATTCATAGCCTTAAAATTTGCTTTGAATTTCACTAGGTTTCTGACAGAAGGGCTATGTGATAACTGAGGTTAATGTGGACTGATATGTAAATTCAATGGAAATTATAATTCTGTGGCCTTTTCCACTGTGGGGGCTTCTATTATTATATATATCTATGAATAAACCCCAAATTTGTTTCCTCTTCACACTTTCCATCCAGTTTTGTTTTGTTTTACTTCCACTTTGGACTTTGCCCGTGTTTTAAGCCCAACCCTGTTTTGGTGGGTAGCCTAACTTTGATTAAGAAATTGGCTTATTGATTTTTCATTCTTATGTACAAATTTCTCTCGGCATTTGGAATTTAGAGTTTGAGATGCAAGAGCATTATTCCAAACTTTTCTAAAAAGTATTAGAAAAGCTCAAATATGTAACTTCAATATTCTTCTAGGATAAATTTATAATTTACAATTTTTTTTCTCTTTTGAAATTCCTAAACTCTTCACACCTTTTCTCAACTCACCTTGTCATTTTTTTTGGTTCAATATTAATCCTTTCACTTACCTACTCGATAAGTTTGTTCCGTCTCTAATCAAAGTAACAGGACCTTTAACAATTTCTAAATGACGTCTTATAAATTAAATAAATCCATTTGATTATTTAAAATTTAAGTTGAACAGTAACTAATAACGCGTCGTGTCGCCTTGGATTTTAATAGCTAGTGTTTTAAGGAAACTCCTTAAAAGGATCACATTAGATTAGACATTAAGGAAATCTTTTTTAATATTAGAAAAATGTTACTTGACTCACCATATTTGTTTTTCTTTCGGCACCGTACACTATTTAAGAATGCTGTGAAGCAGCCAACCAAACATACAGTTTTATGTCAAAAGAATGCTGGTAAGAAATCTGTTTGTCGTTTGTATTAGTTATTTCATAATATAGCAGTATATATATGTAATCTGGTCGTTTGCCTCATGAGGTGAAATAAGTGTTTCATTTATGTTCCATGCCATATGTGACACCAAGTTTAGTTATAAGTTTAAAAATAATTAATTTACAGAAAAAGTTTTTAGTCGTAGGGCTTTTGTGGTTACAATTGCTCACATCAAGAGAGATAAAAACGATGCATCAAAAAATATACTAACTCTTATTATTATAATATGATATGAGATTATGGAATTTTCTAATTCATTTGATATTTATAGTAGAGTTCTCTCTCTAACTGAACTGATTAGAGGTTGAGTAATTTATGTAAGAGGCGTCGGGTTTAAAGCCTTTCATTCTTCAAGTAATTTTTTTTTTGTATAATAACAGGCATCTTTTTTTTTGTATAACTACATGTATATGTATCCGTTTAACGATTTATAATTAATCATATTCAAGCGGTATCAAATTCTAAATGGGAGAAAGTTCTTCTAAATCTATTTTGTCCATTTAATCCAACAAGTGTTGATTCCAAGTAAATCCCTTTTCCTACTTACTGTGCATCAAAAAATATTTGTTGTATATACCGTCAATCTAGTGATTTCAAGAGGACATCGTTTGACCCGTTTTGCAACAAAAAAAAAAGAGGACATCGTTTGAACTTGAAATTTCATCCTAAAGACTTCCTTTGGCATATCTTTTGCTATTTGAATTTTACTTTTTTGCTAAGAAATTGAATGGGGAAAAGAAAAAAAAAACCCAAAGAAGAAAAATAACGGAAACAAAAGACATAGCAAAAGTGGAAAACGCCAACCACAGAAAGCATGCTGAAACCAAATAATCCGGTGGATGTGAATGAAATGAGCAGTAGGAAATTGTTTGAAATGAGCAGTAGAAAATTGTTTAAAATAAGCAAAACAAGTTTGCATTGCGGGAACATAAGCACTCTGTCGGTTTCATATGTTGTTATGTAATTTGTGTTTCACTTGAAGAAAACATAAATTGCCCAAATCTTGTTATTTGGGTAGGTAAAATATTATGTTTTTAAAATCAGAAAAAAATCTTATACCAAACTTCTCGACTTTTTGGCTAAAATCAGAAAGAATCTTAAATATAATCTAAACAAGTTTATGAAATCCTTTTAAAGTGAGTCAACTCAGTTTCAGACATGGCTTACTTGACAAATCTGATCCGAACTTGACCAACTGAACACGTTTGGTCAACTTCCGGAAGCTTCCCTCCTTGCACTAAAAAATGAAAAATCGATTTTGGACCAATGAGAGCACCATGCTTACTTTAGGCTAGAGAATAATTTGTCATGGTGGATGGTGGATTTAACATTGAGCTCACTCTGGTCTGAGTTGGGTTCGAAAATAAACGTACCTGTTGGCCCAAATATTTGGTTTTGGGTTTAAAGTTGGCCCAATTAGTTCAAGAGGCTTCCAGGGATTGGATCACTTGTGAGGAAAAGTTCCAGCCCTTTTTTGGGCTTTCATATTTCAAATGCCCATGTATGTATCAGACCTCAGCTCTCCTACAGGCAATGAAGAAAGAAAGTGCATAGGTTTTGATGGTTGGTTTTCGTCTTGTATCTGAACAATGAGACTCTATAACGTCTTTTTCTCGATATTAAGCTGTCAATTCGAAACGCGAAATACAACTGTAAACAAAACATGTACCACGAGTGTTTTTTTTCAAGAAACTGTCAAATTGTGCAAATATAGTGTGAATAGATAAGAAGGGGAAGAGAAAAAAAAGCTTGCAGCAGAAATATTAATGGAATTGAAACATTAAGGTAGGAAGAAGTCAAGAATTGTGTAAGAGCATTGTGAGGTCTCTCTCTTCCTATAGCATTTCTTCTCTGTTCTCTTATGTCAGCTAAGCTCAAGCTGCTGCAAAAGCAACATGCCACTGAGATCAAGTGGGCCCTAAGATCGAAGATTCATATAATAATAATAATATATTTCAGACTTCAGAGGAAGGAAAGCAGAGAGAAAATTCTCCTTCCCCAGTCCCCACTAAGGGGAACCCGGCCCCCTTAATTTTTTTCCCTTCAATTTTAGTATCATCATCTCATCTCTCATCACGATCCAAGGACAGACCAAGAAAACTACCAAATCCAAGGATTTTCTCAACAGTAAATGAATTTTGTTTCTTGTCCTTGAATGAATGAATGAAATCGAAACATATGAAAAAGAAAATTTTTATTTTATTAAATGTTGTTTTGTTTTGAAAGATTTGCATGGGTAGAGGAAGAGGAAGAGGAGGAGAAGGAGAAGGAAGGGGCATGTCATTGGCAATTTGGCATGCATGCACAACCATCAGTCTTTGATCAGTACATTTGCATGCCATGTCATGCCAACCTATACTTTCATAGATACGCCCTCCTTCCTGCGCCTGCATCGAACAGTGAGTTCCCCTCGGCCCCATCCTCCACCGTCAGTGCGTGCAATCCACGCTCCCCCGCCCCCACCAAAACCCCACACCCCAACCCATCCTCCTCTCCCTTCTAGATATCTTCCAAACCCATGTTTGGGAGTACACTTTCCATCACGGCAAGAATTTGTCTTTTGTTTAATTGAAGGTAGTCTCGAATTTTTCATTCAGAATCAATCCCTTCTAAGACGAGTTGACTTATTATAAAAATAAAATTTTTTTAATAATAATTTTCTTCATTTATAAGATTTAAATTCAAGATTTTATTTTAAAAAAATATTAAATCATTTAAATCAATAAATTGTTGATGGTCATGGTAAGAATTGAAAGGACTCAATCATACAATACAATAAATCAATGTAGAATTCTTTTACTAATTAATTATGTGCGGTGCAAAAAATACCTTTTTTTGGAAGAATTATCAAAGAGATGTTGAAACTGTTCTACAATTATCATAAGTGGACAACCAATCACAACTTCTTTTCACTGACTAGGGAAGGATCCAGCAGATGATTGCTAAAACTGCTATTGTGGATCGTGCAGCTAAGGCTGCTTTTGCTTTATCGCAATCAATCGTGAAGTTACAGACAGCAAAGGAGCCGTAGGATGGAGGCGAGTGGCTTGAACACAAAGAGTGAGAGAGTGAGAGAGTGAGAGAGTGAG
Organism: Microcos paniculata; assembly: GCA_030664755.1. Lineage (NCBI taxonomy): Eukaryota > Viridiplantae > Streptophyta > Magnoliopsida > Malvales > Malvaceae > Microcos > Microcos paniculata. The sequence goes on along the minus strand of CP131459.1, from coordinate 33,392,582 downwards.
AGAGGGTGACATCAGGTGGGAGGAAGCATGCAAAAGAGAGATTGAAATGAATCCATCTACCGAAAACTATCTGAGAGAGAGAGACAGAGACAGAGAGGGAGAGAGAAGGGTTTTGTAGTAATTGTAAGATCATAAAACCATGCAATCTGCCTGCTGACTGCAAAATGGTCAGTGAGAAAAGAGGTGACGTAAGTTGTCTGATGAGTACCGTAACGCGTGCATTGGAAGCGTGTGATATGGATTTTCGAATTCAATGCTCCAAATGCCCACCTTTCAGTTTTAACTCACCCCTTGGACTTTTCCTCTCTACCTCAAATGCTTCAATTTCTGAATTTATTTCTGCTTTGCACTCTCTACTCTCTTTCTCTCTTTATATATATATATATATATATATATATAGATATACATACATCAAATTCAAATATAATAAGAAAATGGTCATATATATGGGTGGCGGCAGGGAGGAAAAGGGTTGGCTTTGTATCGCATCAGCAATCAGCAAAGGGGATGGAGATGTGGAGGCAATTGGGAAGAGAGACAGAGCTGTCAATCCGTTTCTGAAAGCTTCGTACAATATCGTCAATGGAAGAGAGGGTGGAAGGCGTCAGAGCCCCATCATTGTCTCAATTATCAGCGTGAAATGAGAAAGAGATAGATAAACACAGAGAGCTAGCGTATGCGTAGTACGATATATATATATATATATATATTATTCATAGAATTGAATTTCCAAAGAAGAAGAGAAACTTTGGATGCAAAACAAAACAAAATTTTATACTGTACTGCACTTGGCCGTATGGCTGTTGTCATGCTCAGGTGTGCCACAGTATACACATATAGTAGAACTTTTGAAACCCCAAGGGTCGAGCCAAAGTTGGACGCATTACCCTCATCATTGCAGCCAATATAAATTGTCTGTGTCTTATACATTAAAAAAAAAAGCACAGTATGTGTCTCATCCAGTTAATTTTACTTATCTTGTATTTGATTTAAATAAAATAAATTAAAAATGATTAATAATGATTTTTTTGTTTAAACTAAAATCTACCACAAATAATGTTATAAATATAAAATTCTATCTTGTAAATTAAAAACACTTTAATTTGAGGTTAAACTTTTATTGTAAAAGGCTCTTTTTTTCCACTTTAAAATAATTTCAAAAACATTTAAAAAAACGCTTTAAACAAATTAAAAAATAAATTATATTAGTATATTTTAAAAATAAAACACGTGATGTATTGTGATGTTTGAAACACATATTTCTAGCTAACCTCCACTTAATTCACTTTATATACATATATATATATATTCGAAATTTTTTGTCCTAGTGAATAAGCGTAGGAAGGCCTTTGGTTCAGTTTCAGTTCTGAATCAGTAGTTCTAGTTTTAGGTTTGGAGGAATTAGAATCGTAATCGTAAGGTGATAGTTCGATTACAATTTCAATTTCAAAACGGTTTCGATCCCGATTACGATTCTAAAACGGTTCTGTTATGGTTTTTATTTTTTATTTTTTGAGAGAATTAAATTTATTAAAGAAATAAAAAAGATTAATTATTTTTTACTCCAAATAAAATAAAATAATTATTTTTACAAGAAGTAATAAAAATAAACTAAATATATATGTAATTTTTTTCTTTTAATTGTTACAATTGTTTTATTTCATTCAAAAATAAATATTATAAAGATAACAGAGGATAAAAAACTACATATTAATTATATTATACACAATATATACATATAAATTTATAATTTATTATATATAACTAATTTAAAAAAGATATTTAAAAAAAAAGAAAAGGAACCGAAACCAACGATTTTGATTACGGTTCATTGACCACAGTTACCGTTTTATTCTACAGTTCAAATTGAACCATGATCAGGTATAAATAAACATTGAATCCTTAATTGATTTATGAGATATCAAGGGAAATTACAATTTTGTTGAATTAGACGAGCTCACTTTATTTGAAGGTAAATGTTCAATCCTTAATCGAGATTGAGGTCAAGATAAATGAATCGACGGTCTAAGTACAATGTGGACACCTAGGGTGAATTGATACGATAGCATCAAGATCATTCAATGGGTGAACTGCTGTGAGGTGAGAAACCAAAATATTTTGTAAATTTATGAATGAAAAATAATAAAGCGTCCCATTTCCTACAGTAATTAACGATTCTTATTATGACGACTCTTTGATGAGCAAATGATGAAAGAAACTTTACCGAGGGATCCGTATGCTATTTTGCTCAGTAGAAATACCCCTTTTTAGCGAAAGACTGGAAGAGCAATTCAGTACTCGTTTTACTGTACAAAGCTCTCTCAAACTACTATATATATATATATATACAGAGGAGGGATCATTTGACACCGGGTGTAAGATTAAGAGTTTTACACTCTTTCGTAACTTAATGTACGATTAATATTTAATTAATCCGACCGTCGAATTTCATGCTCTATTCACATACATCGTGCATGCAAAATTTCGAGTTAATTTAAAATGTCTAACATATGTTTTGAAGCGATAGAATTTCTCACCGTTAAATATATATTAAAATATCTAAAAATGTTAGAGTCTAGATCGATATCATAAAAGTATCGGATTGATTTGAAATTTTACGTGCATGATAGATTCGAATATATCTTTAAATCCAACGGTCGGATCGTTAAAATATTAATTGTGCGACGAGTTATAAAAAGGGTGTAAAACTAAAAGTTTTACACCGTGTAAGTAGATCCCTCCTCATATATATATATATATATATATATCTGTAAACAATTTAACATGAACCAACGGCTAGACGTCAGCAATATGGATTGATTATTGTACTTTAAGAAACGTTAGGTATGTATAGCTTTCTTCATTTTTTTTCTCTTAATACCTAATTTAGTCTCTGAACTATACAGAAAAGATAGATTGATCTCTAAATTTTTATTTGAGATACATTAGTCCTTCAAGTTTTTATTTTGGGATAGATTGATCCCTAAATGGTCAAAAATTTGACGGAATTCACAGATTGATCCCTAAGTTTTCTTTAGTTTTTTTCATCAGGATTTATTTGTCTCAAAATAAAAGTTCAAGTATTAATATGTCCCTTTTGGTATAGTTCATGGACCAATTTAGATATTAAACCTTTTTTTTCACTTACATTATATTTGGTAGGCAGGAAATAGAAAAGAAATAAATTGTTTGGAAAGAAACTGAGTGAGAAAATATAATTTTTTGTATTTGGTATGATATAAATGCATCTAAAGAAAGAAATAAGATTGAAATATGATGGACCATTTCCTTAAAAACCCCATTTCCTTCTAAATTGAACAGAAATAGAGGGAAAAGAAAATGGTTGTTAACTCTAACACATAGAAAAAACTATTAGAACCCTTAAAATTTGTTTCTAATTACAAAATTTAGCATTACTAATGAAAGATATTGGAAGTAAATTTTTAATTAAAAAAATAAATAAGAGTAAACTGTCATATTAATTAAAATAAATTTTCTTTATTTCCTACTATTTCTTACTTATACCAAACAATAAAAATAATCAATTCTTTTATATCCTTCTTATTTTTTCCTTACTATCAAACATGAGGAATGAAATATAAGTTTACCATTTTTTTGCCTTGTTATTTCCTTCCTTCTTACCAAACATAAGCTTAAACTTTGTTTTATCTTTTTTTTTTCGAGGTATCATATATACTTATATAGGAGAAAGAAGAAATGCTATACCGTATATATATACAATATTATAATGTGATGATACAGAAAAGAAAGTACTTCAGACTTACTGAATTTACCATTCAACCTCATTCTAATGTTGGAAAATGATGTTAAAGATCCGGTTAACCTAATCATTTAAGCAATGTTTGATTTCTTTTGAATTAGAATAGAAAATTGGATGATCATGGAATACTTTGTTATTGAGATAGGTGAAGTAAGGGATTTAAAAGAAAAGTGGAAGTTTCTTAAAATAAAAAAAAGAGAAAGAAAAGAGAAGTGTAAGTATACAATTAGAGTTGTTGAAGTCTTGATGCAAGGCCCCAACAGTCCAGAACCTGAGTTGGCCTCTTCAGCTAAGAATCTGCGAGAACAAAGGGAAGGGTTGGCGTTGTGCCGACTGATCCCTCTCCGATGCTTAAGTCAGCCCGAATTATAGTACAAGGGAGAGTAGAAGAATTATGAAGAGGTCTTACCTCATCAGCGTTGAATTTCTCCTTCTATAAGCGGGTAGTTTGATGGGCTTTGCTTGGCAAGCCTCCAGCCAAGTTTGGATCAGCCTTATGGCCATAGCATTTTCGGCTTTAGTTTATGGGTCTAAATTTTTATAGTGGGCACTGTTGGGTTTATGCTCAACAAGAGTAAAAGGGTGTTTTTGTCATTTCACAAAAAAAAGGAAAAGGTCCCTTTTGTCATTAATTTCTTTCGAAATGAAAACTCCTGTATTTTATTTTATTTTTATTTCCTAATTAACATGGTAGAGGTTTCTTTCACATTAAGTACAAATTACGCCAGAATTTGACATAGATAAATCAATTTTAATGAAAATTTTTGAGAATCCATTCCCAAAATGTGATAGAAAACTAGTAATTAAAAACACACCAATAAAGAGGAAGTAGAAAGTCTTATAATTATTAGTACATTATCATCATCATTATTATTATCTCTTCTTTTCTCGACTTTGAGATCGTAAGAATTTGACTCCCGAGCTACTAGAACTAAAAGTCCCACCCTCTACCATCTACGAACACATAAAACAATTTGAAAGTGTTAGTAACATATCTAACACGTAGAAGAGGATGAGACAACAATTCTTGTTTCTTTTGGTAAGCTACCTTCTCGTTGCAGTATTACATGCAATCATTATCATGATAAAAAAAGACCTTGAAAGAGAGTGAAAGAAGGACTGGTGTTTTGAATGAGAAAAATGCGTGCATTAATGGTGCGTACCTAAAGCAAGAGCAAGGAGGAGGAAGAAGAGTATAACAAGCTTAGCCATTTTAAAATTAACACTTCAAGGTTAATTATTATGTGATTTAATTTCCTCTAGGTAGCGATGGATATATACATACATATACATATATATATATATATATATATATATAATATAAAGAAGGTTAATTATACAGATAATTAATTAAGTGTTGATTCTTTAAATAGAAACCATAAACTACATTAGTTTGATTAATCTATAATTTTACTAATGGCTTAATATATAAAATAGCCCTTGAACTTGTATAAAATTGTCCTTTTGTCTATTCAACTTTTATTTTAAAATTTTTGGCCATCGAACTTTTATTTTGTACATAATGTAGCCCTTAATGCTGACGTGACCTAATCATATACTGACACATGAAATTTTCTCATTGAGCCACGTCAGCACCAAGGGCTATATTGTGCAAAAAATAAAAGTTTGAGCGCTAAAAATTTCAAAATAAAAGTTGAAAGGCCAAAACGATAATTTTATATAAGTTCGAGGACTATTTTATGTATTAAGCCTTTTACTAATTAATTTAAGAAGAAAATTAAAAGACGGAGGAATGGTTATGAAGAAAATTTAAGATTTTATGAAGAGATTAGTGTGGGACGAATGACTTACTTTGGAAATTAAAATCATGTGATGTGGCAATAGATATAGTTTGAGGGTCTAAATATATAGATGGCTAACGCCGTCTTAGTTAATTTATGACTTAATGCATAAACTGTCCCTTTAAACTTTCTAACTTTCAACACTTTATTCCTTAAAGTTTTATTTTAGATATTTTCTCCTTAAATTCTTATTTTTGGACACCCGTCATCCCCACCATAACAGTATAGATGTGGCATGGTCCATGTCGAATGGTAATGCCATGTGACAAGTGCTGTATCATGCCAAGTGGCACTACCATCCTACATAGCGGACTGTACCACGTGGTATTATCTTTCGACATGGATGGTGCCACGTTAGCACTGTCACAACTCCAATTGTCTTTGAGAGAGAGCAACGGTGTACAAAATAAAACTTTAGGGCGTAAAACGTTAAAAAAAAGGGAGACAATGTCAAAAGCTCTAAAGTTTAGGGGGTAAAGTGTGTATTAAGCCATTAATTTATAGAAAAATCTATCAATATGATAAATGAGACATAATTAAGTATAAAATTGACGGGACAAATAACATTTTTTGGGGAAAAAAAACCAAAGAAGATTTGAAATATATTGTATTACAATTATTTTAGGAAAAATGATATGAAATATGGAATTGTACCACAAATGAAGTACTAAATTGAATTGTACTTATCCCACGAAAGTGTACTTATTAGGATATGGTTTTGTCTTTAACTCTCTCCATCTGAAAGTTATTAATTTCAAACCAATAAAATTACAGATATTCCTGGTTAAATAAAATATTAAATTTTATCCCAACCAGAACTATCTATATATTCTATACATGTAAACCAAATCAATAAAAAGCTTTATGCATGCTTTTGCAGTTGAAAACATTTGAAAAGGTTATACTTTGATGGTATCTTTGAGAGGGAAGAAAAAAGAGAGGGAGAGCCTACAATCTCAAACAACCAATTTCAATAATCAATAATCAATAACTAGTAGTAATAATGAAGGGCACTATCCTGTATCTAAGCCCTAATGTTGTTAGACGCTTAAAGCCATAGCAAGAAAGTCGGTCCATCTTTTTATATATCTAATATCTAATAAATTAAAGACGACATTTTTAGGTTCTAGAATAGCTTTAGAGAGGACTTTTGGGGCCTTTTACTTTCTTCGCATGCTTTTGGCCCCCGGACGTGCATGTTTTTAATACAACTTTAATACAAAATACACACGAAAACGGCCTTAATTGATTGTTTCGTTGGAAGGACATCATTCGTGGACATGTTATTAACATCAATAGTATTATTATTATTATTATTACTACAAAAAGAATAAATATATAATAAAATGAATTAAGGTGTTTTAGTTGTTTCCTTGCTTAGAAATTATATATAGAATTACAAAAATACCATGAAGAATTAATAAGTATTGGTTGAGATAGTAACGGCCTCCATCACAATAGGAGAAAGGATACAATAAGTTCAATCCCCCTAGGAAAGTGCATTTTTTAAAAGAGTTTTATCTTTAATGTTCTATCTCGGGATTATTTTTTAGTCAATAAAACCTAGGTAGACCCTTAATTTAAAAAAAAAATTCTCATGAAGACTAGCACATGTCAAGTAATTATATATTCAACGTTCAAAGTCAAAATTAATGAACTATGAGAAAATTACTTTCTTTATTCTTTTTTTTTTTCAAAAAATTTTAAGAGCAAATAAATTATCTCATTTTCAAGATCATGACAAGCCGTTAATCTTTTTGAGAGTTTACAGACTCCAATTTTATAGAGTTTTTTAAACTTACAAATCACACATATCGAAAGAGATTTGTGAGAGCTCGAATCCAAATACCTTACTCTATTGATTCAAGCTCTTACCATTTTGGTCAACCACATTAATTACTTTCTTTATTCTTTTATTTGTCGTACTTAAAAGTTTTAGGAGTTTACTGAAATTAAAAGTCTAATGCTTTATTAACCACGGGTCATCTATGAGCCGTACGTACATTGCTTTAAATTTCTATACACAAAAAAGGAAAAGACTAACATTTTTTCAAATTTCCTTCTAAACATTAAGTAACATTTTTTCAAATTTCTTTTTTTTTGGATAAAATGTTATCTTTTATTCCATCCAAAAAAAAGTTAAAACTGCTACTGTTTGCAAGCTATACAGTATAGTGTATGGTATGTACAAATACAAAGAATTAAAGAAATACTTAGTTATAGCTATCTAACAAAAATGCTATCACATATACCCCAGTTGCTGCATAGAGTTTTGTTGACAGGATCATCTGAGACATGCTTCAATGTGTGGACCCTACCTTGAATCACCTTAGCAATGTTCATGAGCAGATGTGAAACCTGCATTTCTGGTTTTCCATGTAATCTGCAATTTCTCTCCTTCCAGGTATGATAGATGCAAGCACTCCCTCCAAGCCTACAGATAAGGCTAAGAAGGGGTTTGCCTTCTAAGTTTGAAATACTCCAAAGAAGCTTACTACTCCAGTCAGCAGAAATTCTTTACATAAACTAGGATCTTTGTTCTTTGCATGACTTCCACCTACTTTTACAAATTCCTCAGTTCTTTACATAAACTAGGATCTTTGTTCTTTGCATGACTTCCATCTACTTTTACAAATTTCTCCTAAGGCAATCGGCCCCTTAGATGCACAGTTTGATGAGCCTCTCCAATAAAACAATCACAAAACTTTTTCACTTTAAAAATTTATACCAATACCTGATAATTAGGCCGGTTTCGGGATTGCCCAGTGGAACGACATGTCAATACTTCAAAAAAAAAAAAGTTCAGAGTTCGAATCTTGAATCTAATAGTGAGAATATTTATGTTCCAATCTTGAAACAATTAGTGAGATTTATGTGACTGAGAAATAGTTTTCCAAAAAATGAAAAAACAAGAGAGGAAAAAATAAAAGAAAGTAATAAGGTACATTCTATTTATGAAATTATTTTGTACAAAGTGAACAAACATACATCATCATATAACTCAAAAGAGGCAAAGGATGGATGCAAAACCCCTCTATACAAAATTGGTGCATTTACAATATTCTAGAAGAGGGGCTTAAACCCCCCCCACCACCCAAAAAAAGTCAGAAAATTAAATTCCCCTTCTAATTAAACATTTTTTTTTGGGGGGTTGAGAAACGATCACGTTTCCTTGAGCAAGATGACATGAGAATTGCAACTGTTGTTGTTACAGTCTTTCAGTGTCCTCCATTGTTCAGCAATGTCCATAGCAATCTTAACGGCGTCAGAAGCCGTTCCTAGGAGCCCCCTTCCTGTAAAGCCAACAGTGTACAATCCCTTCTCTCCTTTCCATCCGTTGGGGAACGGCGTTTTGGGCATTCCATCTTTGGTGAAAAAAGCACATCCCTGTATTTTCCATTAAGGGCAAAAAAAGTTACTACAAATAAATAAAAAAAATAAAAAAAATTTCTGATCAAAATTCGTACCAAAGGGTTGATGATGAAAAAGCTGAGGAAAAAAAATCATAACAACCAGAACCCATTTTTCTAAATTCTCTTCTAGAAAAAGGCAATTGAGGGAATTTTCTAGGTATTCTTTTGGGGTTTAGGCAAATGAATCCTCAAAAAACCCAATATTTCTTGATAGTTACACATCATGAACCCCACAGAGAATGCAAATTTTTTTCAAAAAAAAAAAAACATGCTGAAACCCTAATAAATGATGAGAAATGAAAAACGGTGGCATGATCCCCAAAACTGAGGCTAACTGATTTTGTGCTTTTCTGCATGGAGAAAAGAGGAGATTTGTAGACTTCAGAGTCTAGGCCTCAATGCATGAGTCCAAGGCAGAAAGTGATGTGTGATTCACAATAAGATAGAACTAAAAACTAAACAAAATGTAACAGCTCATTGTTTACCTTGAGCCAAGTAGGCACATTGCTTTTGTACCCAGTTGCCAAGATTATTGAATCAATCTCCTTTTCTTGTCCATCCATCAACTTAGCTCCATTCCTCGTTATCTCTTTCACACCTTCCATCACCTGAAAAAAACATCTAACAACATTAACTAAAGTGCCCTAAAGAACCAAGAAAACTATGTTCGTAGTAAAGCAAGAAAAATGTGATTCAACATTGGAGTAGGAGACGGAGTCTATTTTGGTTAGTTGGTTTCTCATTTACCTTAATTTTACCAGATTTTATCTGTGATAGTGCACCAACATCGAGTACCGGAGTCTTTCCGGTGACATTCTTGAGCTCAATTGGACCGGTTTTAGGCCGCCGGAGACCTATTTGATCTGTCTTGCCCAAGGTGAAGTTGGCTACCAGCAAAAGGAATTTATCAACTAGCCTTAAAGGGAACCATTTGAGAAGTGCCATGGCTATACCAAATGTTGAGAACCCAAACATCTCCCTAGGCAATACATGCACCTGTAGAAATCAATCAAATAATAATACAAATAGTTAATATCAGCAACAACAAGAACAGTACAAATTAAGATATCTTCAACAATGATTTTTATTAGTTAAGATGCACTTACTGTGTTTCTAACAACCATATGAGGGATTGCATTGTGTCGACAAAGGTCCAAGCTAACTTCCATGCCAGAATTGCCACATCCAACAACCAAAACCTTTTGGTTTCTAAACTCAGAACCAGACTTATACAAACTTGTATGAACGACAGGGCCATTAAACTTGTCAATCCCAGAGATGTCTGGTATTACTGGCTCAGCATTCTCCCCGCTCGCAACAATAAGCCACCTCGAAATGTACTCGCAGTCTTGAGTTGTAACCCTCCAAAACCCCAAGGCATGATCGAACTGAGCCATTTGCACGGCTTGGTTGAACCTCGGTTGGATTTTGAAATGCGAAGCATAGGTCTCCATGTAAGAGATAAACTGGCGCTTGGTTGGGTACTTTGGGAAGTTCTCGGGGAAACCGAGGAGCGGTAATTCGCAAAATTGTTTGGGAAGATGGAGTTTGAGACGATCGTAGGTTCGATGTTGCCAAAGAGCAGCTATGCAGTCGCTTTTCTCAAGAATAAGAGAAGGGACGCCTTGCTGAGTAAGGCAAGCCGAAGTTGCTAGACCAGATGGTCCTGCACCTACAATGATAGGCCAATGAACCCAAACACACTTCGATTGATACTGATGATGATGCTGTTGTTGTTCTTGATCCTTACAAGAACCCATGTAGGACAATCCCAAGAATGATAGTGGGAAAAGAAGAGAGAAGAAAGGAAAGTGAAAGAAAAGCTTAAAAAGAAAAAGAAAAAGAAAAAGAAAGCCTCTGTAGTTTCTTTATAGTTCCCCTGTTCTTTTCACTCTGTAAAAGCTCTGTTTTCTTTCCCCTGTTTTTCTCAAACTTCTTTCCTTTTCTTTTCTTTTTTTTTAACCTTTTTGCTCCTTGTCTTGACGAAAATCTTATGTGGATGAGGTGGGATTTTAAAGACTGAGGAAGAGCATTCGGAGAGAGAGAAAGCGGAAAAAGCAGGAGTCAATGGAAAGAGAAAAACAAGACGTGGGGTGATATAACTGAGAGACAGAGAGCGAAAAAAATTACGAATGAAAAGAAAGAGAGGTTTTTATGAGAAGTGAGAGATGGGAAGTTTAAAAGAAACTGTAATTAATTCCACCAGTAAAAGAGGAGAGAGAGAGGGAAGCAGGTGTTAATGGAGGCGTGAAGGTTAAGGAAAAGGATTTGTTCTGTTTCTCAAGGTTCTTTCTTCTCAGCTTCTCTCTGCAGAGCTCTTTTGGTTCTCTGCTTCTCTTTGCAAATTGCAAGTAGGCAAATGAGCAAAGAGGAGATATAAATACATTTATGTGTCACTTTTTAAGTTTATTTTTTGAAGTTGGAACTATTTCAGGTTTCATCCCACTCGCCCTTCCAAAGTTTGCCATTACTCGGTCCTCTCCCGGGCGGGTTTTCATATAAATAAATAAATAAATATATATATATATATATTATATTTTTATCTCTAATTAAATCTTTTTTTTATCCCTCTAATGTGACATATGTTAACTTATTTGTTATACTATATAATAATTTCATATGAATGGAGTTCATATGATGTGTAAATACCCTTTTTATCTTCTCAATTCGAAATTATTAGTTTTGGGTGTGGATAAATTCATAGTTTTCTTAAAAAAAAACTTATTTTTTTAATACTTTTACATTTATTTAAAATAATTAAATGTGGGAGTTTAATTTTTTTTAATTCAATATCTTAAAAATTGTGTTGATATTGATTCTTTCTATTTTGACCTTGCAATTTTCTTTTATTTTCTCACATATATAAGTTTATTACTGTATTAATTTTTAAAAATTTCTTTAATTATTATTTGTGCAGTTATAAGAAGATGGAAATCACCTGCCCCATTTGAGTGCCCCATACATCAAAACATGCCATGTGTCCCTTTCATTTAACTATATTTATTCCTTGTTTGGTTTTGGAGTTTTTTTAAACAAAAAATATTAAAACTATTTTAGGGAGAAAAAAAAAACCTCTATAACAAAAGCTTAGCCCCAAATTAAAATTTTTCAATTTTAAGGGTAAGTTTTTACGCTTATGATATTATTGGGGTAGGGTTTTAGTTTAAATCAAGAAAAAAATAATGAATTTTTCTTTTTTTTTTTGTTAAAACCAAACAAGGAATAAGAGAAGTTAAAAGAATGAGGCACATGGCAGATTGTGGTAATTGGGGCACAAAGTGAGGCACCGAAATGGGGCAGGGGATTTTTATTCGTTATAAGAACATCATATTAATATTTTTTATTTCTTTCCCAACATATAAATCGAGTCAAATTTTATATATACGCGCAGCGTTAGTGCGGAGGTAAATTGCTAGTATATATTAATTTAAACCCCTTATGAAATTACATGTATAACCCTATTTCAATTCATGTAGTTTTAAATTTAATATCTCTTTAAATCTTTTGATGTTGAATTAAATGCCAATATGTAAAATTTCGTAAATAACCCTATAGTTATTCTCTTATTTTGGAGATAATTGTACTTATTTGTCTTTTTAAATAATGATTTTAAAAAATTACCAAAATATTTATTTAAAAAAATTAAGACCTGACACAAAAAAATTAAGGACCTCAAAATTAAAAAAAATTACATATTATTTCGAAAAAAAAAAACCCCTATAGAGAATAAAAAATAATAAACAACAAATCCTTCATAAATTTTTTTTATAAAAAAGAAAAACATAAAAAAAACTTCCTCCTTTATCTTATTTGTCTTTCCAAATAATTATTTTAAAAATTAACAAAATATTTATTGAATAAATTAAGACTTGACCAAAGAAAAAAAATTAAGGACCTTAAATTTAAAAAAGTACACATTATTTGGGGGAAAAAATTCCTATAGATAATGAAAAAATAAATAACAAATCCTTTATATTTTATTATTTTTTGTAAAAAAAGAAAAAAGGAAAAAAGCCTGTCCTCCTCTATTTATTTTGTTATCTTTACCTCTTTAACTATATATCAAAATCAACTTATCTTTTTTTTAAAAAAAATATTTTTTTATTTTTCTACGCTATCCACACCTTCAAATATAAAATATTAATACCAAAGATTTCATTTTAGTATTTAAAAAAAAACACACACACACACAAAACTTGCAATTCAATTGAATAATATATTTTCATATCTTATAAAAAAATTAAGTAATATATTTATACTTTGAATTGATAATTAATTATATAAAGTAAAAATCAATGGTTAATAAGATTTTATGAAATACACTGATTATTAAAATTTTTATCAAATTTGATTAATAATTTTTTACTTGAAGAATATTGTACTGTTTGTCATTCTCATTTTGATCATCCTTTTTTTTCAAACTTTTTTATAAAACAAAAGTTAAATGTTTAAAATCTTAAAAATTCTAAAAAAATTTAATATTAAAATCCCCTCCTCTTTTAAAAATTAATATTAGTTAATATTTATATTTAAATTTTCTAAAAATTAATTATAAAAAATTTTAGAATATCATTTAACATTTCTGATTGATCTTCCCCATTCTTAAATTTAAAATAATATTTAAAATTTAAAATTTAAAAGTATTAATATTGAAAATTTTTAGAAACCCGAGACGAAGCCCTGGTTTAGCTTCTAGAATTAATAAATTTAGGGATAATAAATATTAAAAAATATACATGAAATTTATCCATTTAAGTATATACTAACAAAGATTTTGACTCGGCCATGGGAGAAATAAATGATTGGATTTTTCCTTTTTCTTTCTCAATTAATGAACCCCTCAATACATCTTTTTTGTTCTTTTAGCAAATGTTAAGCACAAGATAAAAATTTCAATTGATACGAATTCGTTGAAATTTTTATTTAGGTATATTTTTGTTATATCAAATAAAGGAAAGTTGTATTTTTTCACCAATTCTCTTCCCACATTCTTTCTTTCCTCCATATTTTCTTCATATCAAACACAATGTTTATTCTAATTTAAAAAAAAAGGAAAATAAAATTCAGAATCAAACCATTCTTCTCTCTTGACAATGATAGCAAAGGATCAGAATGAATAATAGGAAAACTAAAAAGACCGAACAGAAAAGGGGAGAGATGGCTTTCATTCTTTGCTTAGATTAATATTAACTTTAAAACTTGAATATTAGCGAGTTTTTTCATTTATTAAGGTACTTCTAAATCTTAAATCTCAAAATGAGGTAATTTTAATCTTATTTCCCTGTGATATTTTCCTTCCACATGAACATAAATCTGCCACATCATCTCCCTTTATTTCTCGTTCATCTTTGTTTAGCACCACAGAGCTACTCATCAAACTTCCTTAACCAGACTGAGATGCTCTTTAAAGTCGCTCCATTCCAAATAAGCTGTAGATTGAGCACCACACTCACATCCCTCTAAGAAAGTTTTCATGTAAATGAAAATACCCAATTGAACTAAAGTTCATTAAAAAAAGAAAAAAAACTTACTTGAAATCGAGGCTGAACCTTGTACTTGTTTCGAGACTAATGATTTTTAGAAGAACCAAAACGTGAAAGAAAATAATTCATTGCGAGAATATCCTCGTATACCACACGTAGAAAAGAAATGACAGGAAAAGAAATTCTCTTTGTCTTATTAATATATTGCTAGTATTTTTAGAAATTTATTTTCCAATAATTGATTGATCTTTCTCCAAGGTAAAAGATTTTTCTTTTGCCTTCTATTCTTAATTTTTTTTCTTTTGGATGGTCCATTAAAGGAAATTTAACTCCTTGAGAGAAAAAAAAAAAACACAATAAAACGTCATCGTAAAACAGAAAATATGAGTGGAAGACTCCATAAAAACTTTTTTTGGCATTTTGTTTTTAATAAAAAAGAAAACTTGAAAAAGAATGAAGTAACCAAGTGATTCTTAAAGAACACTGAAACCATGATGCACATGGAGTAGTTTCCTTGCTTTTGCATGTAGCTAGTTTTTTATGACTATGATATTCCGCTTTTAAAAATTTTAATTGCTAAAGTATTTAAGAACGACGCATAAATTTTTAATTAAGATTTTGATGCCTAAGTTTCATGAAAGATCCAAGAATCCATGAAATCAAACGATGGTTGTTGGCGTTGGTGTTGGTGAAGGAGACTAATGGAGGAGGAAACAAAGATTAATGGAGAATAAAAGGAATGATGTGGCAGGTTTATGCTTACTCCGAAGGGAAATATCCTATTATGGAAAATAAGATTAAAACTGTCTCATTTTTAAGAATTAAGATTCAAAAGTGTCTTGAAGAGGGAAACAAACTTGAATATTAGCACAATTTTAATTCTTACATAGTTTTACATATTTTCAATTGATTGAAAATGCTCCGTAAGCCATAAAATTCACTTAAAATGATTCATATAAATGAATAAAATTTTACTAATCAAACTTGTCCATTGGAATTAAGTTTGCACAAGTGACAAGACTTCCTAATTCGGTAATTCCTACTATGCTATGTAAGGGATAAGAGTGTTTCTCCACGCGCATATTTGAAGCGTCGGGTGGGGCTGTTCAAGTAACTCGAAAAAATTGATAATCGAACCGAATCGGTAATTAGATTAGGATTTTGGAATGTTCATATAAAAACCGAATGAACCGAATGGAACCCGAATAAACCGAATAAGCTAAAATTTTAAAAAATACTTGTTTTTATTAGTCTAAAATTAAAAGACCCAAATTTTTTATAATCTTATTTGAGCTTTTATAAAAGAAAAAAGTTCAAAATTTAATGGATTTCAACTACCCGAAAACCCGCAAAAAACCTGAATCAAACCGAACCGAAACGTTATGATATTAAAACCTTAATATCGAAATTGAACCGAACCGTTTACACCCTTAGCGTCGGGTAAAAGGACTGAGTTGGTTGGCAAAACTGGGTTTAAGCAGACCCAAAAAGAAACAAGTTTTAAGAATAGCTGCCACGTGGAGGTTTGCCAAGCAATTCTATTAGTTGTTGTATTATATATATATATATACTGAAGCACTAGCGGTTAACCAAGCTCGATGATAGCCGTCCGATCATTGACTTTTTATCCTTTTTCCACGTGGCATGTTTTCCATGCTTGACTTAGATTTTTGACCAACCGGCTAAACATTGAATTAGAATACAATCATTTTTGCATCAGGTTATTACTGTTTTAAGTGAGTACTTAGATTTTTAATATATAAAAATAAATATAAAGTATTGCATTAAACACACAAATAATATCATAAATAATAATTGGATTTTCTTATCAGGTGTCCGATAAGAAACAATTAATACTTAAAATAATAGTGTAATAATGACAATAATGATTAGTTGTATAATAAATTAAAAAGTACTAATTGTTAAGTATTAATTTGTTTTGACAGAAACATCCTTATATATATATTTAATAAAAATACTTTTATAAAGGTGAAAATTTTTATAAAAATTAAATATATAATTAAAGTGATGTAATTATAATATATATTTAAACTAAAATCTTACAAACAATAGATATTTTAAATATTAAGACTTACCCCATAAATTAACTTTTTTAATTTGTGGCTAAACATTGACAAATTAGTGGATGCCTTTTTTTTTGTAAAACCCTACAATAACATATTTTAAATTTTAGAACTTACCCTTAAAATTAAATTAAAACATTATTTGGGGCTAAATTTTTTTTAGTTTGAGGCTAAACTTTAACAAATTAGTGGAAGCCTTTTTTTTCCAAAACCCTTAAAATTAAAATTTTATTTTAAATTTTAGAACTTACCCTTAAAATTAAACTAAAAGATTATTTGGGGTTAAACATTTTTTTAATTTGGGGCTAAATATTTGTTTAATTTGAGACTAAGTTTTGTGAAAGGGAATTCTAGTCATAATAAAAAGTTAAGATCATCCCATTATTACACTTTTATCTTTTCAAAAAAAGATACTACATCATTATTATAGTTTTACATTTTTCAAAGGAAAAACACTTTAAAATTGTTTGCTTAACCCGTTAGCATTTTTCGTAATAATTTAATTAACTTTAAGGAGTACTTCGTGTTGATCTAAAAACACCTGTTAACAAAAATTTCTGGAAATCATGTAACATAATTAAAATGTGTGGACTACTACTTTTGTACAAAATTAAATGCAAAACTTAAGTTTATTATGAGGAGAGTGTGTTTCCTTCAAATAAGGAAGCGATATCCCATGGCAAAAACAATGCAAAACATACAAGAACAATAGAAAGTTATTAAACATAGAGAAGTCATATTCACATGACGATCTTTATGATTGCATCTTATAACGTTATGAATTACGATTATTTTAACTCCCTAATTGCTATATATTCTAGAAAGTTGATAAGTGTCTTTTTATTAGTAAATGGGTTTTCTTATAGGCACCGGTTTAGAGTCATTTAATAGTCTGAAAAGTTAAGTAATTAATAATTGATATTTTTATCATTTATTAGAAAGTGACCAATAATTAAGCATGGTTATTAAATCTTGTTGACACAAATACTCTTAGTTATATATAACTCTTCAATTAAGATATAAAAATATTCTCAAATATTTTTTTTAATTTTACAAATAAAATATTATATCTACAATCATAATATTAAAACTAAAATCCTACCACAATATATCATCAATTTTAAAACTTACCCTATAAATTAATTTTTTTTATAAATTTGAGGCTAAACTTTGTGTTATGTGTGATGGGTTGAATAGTATTTTTTAAATAAAATATAATAAGAAAAAATAACAAATATTTTTATTATATTCATATGACATAATGAAAAAAAAAAACACAATTTCCAGCTTTGTTTTTGGACTTGTTTTGAAAGAAACAAAGAGAAAAAATTGAGAGTAATCTTGTCTTTAACTCATATATATTAATGATTTGGTTTAATTTTTAAAACACAAAAAACCATAAGTATTTAATGCTAGTTATTGATGCTTATAGGGCACCCAAAACGCTTATTAAATAATAGGACATTTATCAGTTATACACTAACGCTGAATGATATAATAATCCGTATGGTATTCAATTTTTCATTTTTTATTTTTTAACAATGTTATGCTTCATGGTTCCCATATTTTCAATATTTTTGACAAACTAACATTAACATGTCTTTCCTTCAAAAAAAAAACATTAACATGTCTTTAATTTTCAATACAAACTTTGCTAATATATGGTAGATATTGTTAAAATGGGTGTTAAGCATCAAACCTAAAATCAATTGACAATAGGTGGAAAGGCTGTTAAAATGGGTGGTGGAGAGGTCTTGTTGAAATGGGTGTTAAGCATCTAATCTAAAATCAATTGGTAATAAGTAGAGATGCCCAACTTAAATATAATGGTCTCAGCCTCTCAGGGCAGTCAAACACACAACTGATGTGAGATTTTTCTACTTTAACACTCTCTCTCACGCATAACTTGAAAGAAATTATGAAAACAGACGAGCCTACAAGTGGATAATCGGAATGGATCAATAGAAACGTGCATGAAATCTGATACTATATTAAGCATCCAACCTAAAATTAATTAATAATAGAAAAAAATATTCAATTTAAATATAAAAATCTTAGGTTAGTCAAACACAAATAATATACGATTTTTTCCACTTTAACAATGGGGATTTTTCTACTGCACTAATCTCTCTCCGCCTATAACAGTAGATAACACGTGCTACTATAATTTGCTTCCAATATAATTAAACAATCCATTATTTCTTCTACCCCTATCAAATCTTTTCACTTCAGATAAAGAAAGAGATAAGGAGGAGAGACCAAGGAGGGTTGGAGAGGTAGTTGTAAATGTGCGGCGTCAACTCACCTCTCGAGAAAATTGAATTATTTACCACACATGAAAATTGAAAACCTAATTAGCAAAATCAAGGTGTCAACGTTTCCATCTTCTTATCTTTTTCATTTCGATTAATATATATATAAAAATATATAAATATCGACCGACCTGAAGACGAAGCAGAGTGGGTTCGTGGCTGTTAGGCTGATGACGTGCGCATGGCTATTTGGCTGTGGCTGTTTGATCAATTCAACAACCTCTATCGGTCTATACTAATTACTGCAATAATGGCGGGTTTGAATCATTAATGAATTTTATTAATGTTTTGCAGTATTATAGATAACGTTTATCCGAGTCTTTTTCACTCTTCTTATCTCGTTCTAAAATCTGCAAACCTTAAATCTTAAATTGAACAATTGGTCTAATCAAAAGGATAGTTTCCTTTCTGATAAATTTGACAACTAGGTACACATAATTACTCAAATCTGAACGAGGAAACAGCTTTATATATTTCCCTTTTCGGTGTTTGAAAATGTTAGCGATTTAATGCAAGTGTGGCGTAAGAAGAAGTCTAATATTCGAAATCTTTCCAAGAATTCGAAATCCTTCCAAGAAAATGCAGAGCATGAAGTTGTCGAAAGGCAAAGAGACACCAAAAGGCAGGGAGACAAGAGTCAAGAGTTGAAGGAGAAATGAAGATGTGAACAAACGTCAATGAATCACAAATGTTTTCGGATAAGGAAATAATTATAATATCTCAAAGGGCCATTAAATTGACCAGAACCCCAATTAATAAAGAGAGGAGAAAATATAGGGTAATAATAGTAATCTATATATAGTACACTCTTCAAGGAATATATACTAATTCTTTGGAGCCCACATTGCTGCTTCCATAACTATATATGATCTTTCCATGTTCTTTCTGTTTTGCTTGCATTTATAATTTTTTTATTTCCACCCCTAGTATTAATGAAGAATGAAGAGGAGAAAGAAAAAGAAAGAAAGAAAGAAAGAAAGTTTGGGTACTTAATTATGATAATTATATATGAAAAGCAAAATTTGTTAGACTTCTTTCTATATATATATATATATATATATATGCAATCCTCTATTGGAATTGAAAATTAATGATATGATATGATATATATATATATATAGTTTGTCATTATAATTAAGTTAGATTTTCCGTGGTCTTAAGTAGTGGAAAATTTTAAAATTTTTAAGGAATTGGATAGTAACCCTTTTTTATATAGGCATCAAACAACGTTTTACTTTTAGTGTTTGTTGAGGTCTTGATGCAAGGCCCCAGTGGAATAGGCTAGTAACCTGAGTTGGTCTTTTTAGCTAGGAATCTGCAAGAACAAAGGGGAGGACTGGCGTTTCACCGGTTGATCCCTCTCCGATGCTTAAGTCAATCTGAGTTGTGGTAGAAGGGAGAATGGAAGAATTATGGGAATGTCCTACCTCATCAACGTTGAATTTCACCTTACACTATGAATATTGCCCGCGTTTGCGTTGTGGGTTTTCATTAATTTAATTAATATATTTATCTTATATGCAAATGAAATAAGAATATATAGCTATTTAGGGCACCATGCATCCACAAAAATATTTTTAAAAAATAAATTATTGCGATTAATTTTGAGAACAATTACATTTAAAAAGGAAGCAAAATTAACAATAATTACTATTATTCTAAGCAATCGTGTATCTAATTATAAAGGTCCCTAATTGATGTCCTTTCCAGTAACAGATGCTTACAAACTTCTAGTTTCAAACTTCCACCAAATACTTAGGTAGACAACGTGTTCTAAAACAAATACTTATGGACATAGTTTAGATTTTCAAATAGATCTTCATTCAACTTTGCCTCATTTGATGCTTGGCTTTCTCCTATGTCCATTGGTAGGTTTACTTTTATTCCCTGTCTTTGTAGTTGTAATAAAAACCTTACTGTCAGTGGATATAAGATTTGAAACTAAAGTGCTGTTTGATAAACTGAAAAAATTAAATGCTGAAAAATAAGTGTTGAAAATTTAAGTACTGAATTTAATAAAGACTGAATTTGTGTATAAAAATTGTTTGATAATTAAATGTTGAATATAAATAAATTGTTTGATATCCATAAATGTTGAAAATTTTTTGAAATCATTAATAGCTAAAATAATGGTGATTTAGTATAAAAGGAAAGTTTTTTAAACTTAAAGTATTTAATTTTTTCACCATTCAATGATAAGTAGGTCTCAACCTATTTTTTAAATTCAACACTTTTTTGTTGAAAAAATTCATTTAAGTTGTGGCCTACAAAATTTATCAAACATGTTAAAAATTTTCATTTTCAATTGTTTGAAAATTTTCAACAGTTTATCAAATAGCCCCTAAGTGAGAATAGGAAGTTTGTATATAGTATTTTAAATACATATTTGAAATATATAACTTGCCTCAATATTAATGGGTAAATTATCTATCTATTTAGCATAAGAGGAAGGTGTAATGCTACTGGAAGCCCTAATCAACCTCCAAGTATCTATGTCAAAAGAACTATTTAAAAGTTATGGAGATTAATATCAAATTTCAAGTTACTATAATCACACCAAATAATACCATATATATTAGCATTATTGAATCATAAATAAGATATTGGCATTTGAATGATCCATATCTTATAAATGGCAGAAAATGAAAGAGATGGACAAATAGTTACTTTATTGTATATTCTCAGGCAGCAGTTGGAAACCATGATTCTTTGCATCACTTTGGCAATGTGCAAAGCATGAACCCATGCATGTGCCCCTACTTTTCAAATCTTTGAGGAAAAGAATTCAATGCCTTGAGCATGTCACACCTAAAGCTTAACCCAAAAAAGCTATAATTATTAAGGAATCTGTCAGCTGGTATATTAACCAACTAATTAAACTTCCTATAACTAACTGAATTCCAACATATTTCATTTTAGAGTAGGAAACTATAATCCCCAAAAATAGTCCCCCAATCCCTCCCATCTCCCAAAACGAGTTCACTAAATGCAAAGGCCACATATTCATTCTTATCATTTCATGTCCAGTATATGCGCAAAAGAGGCATAAAAAAATTATCGTACAATCTGACTTATGCAAACAATGGAAAAACCAGTTCTTACTACATCATTGTTTGAACTTCAGTTGGTCTAATTCATATCCATGACATGCATAAAGGCAACGGTCATTTTTTCCTAAGTCAAGAATCGTGTCACTTATGGCCTTTCATGAGGAATACTAATGGAAAACATTCAATACACTTTCATAAGTTTTTAAGTTCACAAACTATTGCCTATTTCACTTCCACAAACTTTAGAGAACTAATCTCTACCCTATCTCATCCCCTCCCATGACAAATGACCAAGTCCTTTGTTACATTGTACCATGTATCAGTTTCATGTGGTGTTCTTTATCGAATACTTGAGATTTCAACTATTTTCAATTTCAATATCAATACCTTACAGCATATCAAATGGGATTCCAGACATCAATTGTCAGTTTCACTTGCACCAAATATGCAAAGAAATTATGTATATTTAACACCAAATTATCTCATGCATCTCTAAGGCAAAAAAACAGGACAAAAGCAAAACAAAACAAATTGACAAAAATATTCAAAAAAAAAAAGCTGTATAAGTAAATACAACGAAGGGAAATATCATAGGATTTTTTTCTCTCATATAAAATAAATAGCAACTGATAGTAAGCTACTGTCCTAACAATTTGAGAGTTTACCATCAGATTGGGAAGAAGTCCACTGTGCAAATGCTTGCACAATGACAGCACCCTGTTTCGCGAGAGAAGGCATTTGTAAATTCATTCTCCCACCATTATGGAACGGAATCCCTAGATAAAATAAAAGGGGTTTATTTTAGATTTATACTGGAATAACGTATAAAAATTATTGTATTAAATAATTTATTCAGGCCTACTCAAATCGTCTTAGTGCAATTGATCTTGAAAAGGGCTGCTCAAAGTCAATACTCAACGATTCCTTTCCGAGAACTCTCCATCGCTAATAGGACCAAAATGAATAAAAAACAATATGGAAAATGAAAAGAAGGTAGCAAACTTAAAAGAAGGCAGCGGAAGAGAAAAAGAAAAAATAGAACTTACAAAATTGGCGAGTGCAATAACCTTGAAAAAAGAAGAATGACGCCTAATTTCTTATGTTTCTTCACTGGAATCTAATTCCAACTCCTAGGCTTGGTCATACAATTTTTTGTTGCCTCACCTCCTCCCGGATGACTCAATACACGTTGTGTTGGCGATGGAGAGTTGTCAGACGGGACCAATAACACGTTGAGAGATCATTAAATCGCTGCGGGTTAGGAGCAATATGGGAAGCGGTAGAAGGGAGATGCTTCTGATTTTGGGATTTAGGATGAGAAATAAAAAATTGCTCAAAGGAATGACGGATGGAGGGGAAGGAAGAGTCAAGAGAGAGAGAGAGAGAAACAGCACCCCGGGGGGAAGGGGGGTTAGAGCCGTTTTTTTTCGTTTTAATGGGGTGGGTTGGCTTGGTATAATTAATTAGTATGTCTTAAAGTCTAATTTACAAAAAAAAAGTTAAAATAAAAAACAATGATGTGGATAGCTTTAAAAGAACTATTTTGGGATAGAAATAATATTATGTATAGATAGATAAGGTTGCAGTCTGATGGGCTTTGTTTGGCAGGCCTCCAATCGAGTTTGGATCAACCTTATGACCTCAGTGTTTTAGACTTTGGTTTATGGGTCTAAATTCCATAGTAAGCAGTGTTACGTTTATGCTCAATAGTGTTCGATTGTAAATTGAAGGTAAATAAATCATATACATATATATATATATATATATTTATATAAAGTTGATACTTGAGACCGTACCTGAAAAATAATTGAACCCTGGTCACCGAATAACTAAGAATTCAACAATTAGTGGAATAAATAAAACATATATTGTATTTTTTAAAATCACGATATCTCCCAGTGTTATTGGTTCAAAATTACTAATTCTTTTCAATATATATATAACTTTAATAATCGAAACCATATGAATTTCTCTCAAAATGGATCTTTAATAATCGAAACCATATGAATTTCTCTCAAAATGGATCTAGCAGTAATATTCTAAGAATTGTGGATATGTTATTAATATATATATACATATATATATATATATATATTTATAGGGGGATATAATAAACAAATGTAAAATATATTCTTTAATTCTTAAAAATGGCATTCATATATGTTATGTCTTTGAATAATGTTATGTCTCTACACACACACACACACATATATATATATATATAATAGTATATGATATTACATTATATAAAAATTAGAAAACAAATATAAAATGATGCATGCAGCTGGTGCATCAGTTGCCATAATTGCTACTCATTTTCTCGCATGGAAACTCAGGTTCCATGCTATATACATGCTGTCTTTCCAGCTTAAAACGTGTTTTGACCAATAAAATAAATAAAAAAATACTCTCCGCTTTTGGCCCAAAAGACATTCATTAAAACAGATTATTTATTCAAAACCCTTTTAGTTATCAGTATTTTCCTCCAAAAATGGGTACTGTTGAAGAAGATTAGTCATGTGAGTCAACCCAGATGACACATTGCCACAAATTAACTATGATTGATCGGTGCATGAGGATTCATCGACCAACAACTATATAGAATGGCGTAATTACCTTAATCAGGGTTAATCGACCAACCCCTTTGGATTAATTTATTGATTAATGGGAGTTGGAGTCGCATGCTTGAAAATTGATACCTAAAGATCAAAATATATATTGGACCAACCTAAAGCATAGCCCCATCCATTTCATTGCCGCCCCAATCCCTAGCTACTTTTCTAACCTCTCTTAATTAGCTTTATATATTTCTTCCTAGCCTTTCAATATATATAAAATTTGTATTGTTTTTCAAGCATCGAATCTTCTCCTTAGATAAAGAAAATTAAATTAACGTTATCATTCATACATTGATTCAATTGCTATATTATATTAAAAAGAAGTGTACTTTTGTTAGAGTTTTCTCAATGACTACAAATTTTCTTAATATTACCTGGGATTGCAATGATGTTCGCCAGATGTTGGGTAGTTAATTAGTCGCATTAACCCCAAACTAATAGAAATTTAAGCACAGATATGATCATATCCAATAGTTGGACCTATATTAATAAAGTGATTTAGGTTCATGTGATGGTACTTGAAACAGCAAATAAATGAATAGTTTATGTTTGATCTTGATGATTAATCATGATATAGTAATAAAACCTTCCAAGACTTCAAAAGGTAACACCGGGGATTTACCGACAAGTTAAAAGGTTGAATTAATAATTAATTAAAGGATTATGCTCATGATTCCGAATCCGAAGAGGGATGATTAATAGTTGATCCTAATGCACATTATAAGGTCAAAATTGCATGCACCTTATTTTGATTATTCCAATCAATAATATTATATATGTTTATTCACCTTTTTTCGCCATTGTTTTTCAATTATAAAACATACCAAATGCTTGAGAAGATGCACTAATAAATCATCATTTAAAATTTTGCTAACGAGTGCCATTAAGATATTCTTTATATTGACGAACTCAAGAAAGTTTGGTGAGAAAGAGACTTGACGGCAATTAAATGAAGGGTGAAATTTTAAGGTCCAAAGTTGCATGCTTTGATGGAGTTTGATCCAAGTGCATATACCTATGAATAATGATAGTTTGATTTGTGCTGTGCCAAACAGTACTTTGGTTAATTATAAGCCGAGGGCTGCAGTGCTTGGACAATAGCAGGCCTAGGGGACCATGCTATATTATATAAGGACTTATTATTAGGGTGATCTCTTTGGATTAATAACTTAATATAGATGGAATCATTAGGTTTTTCAATTTATACAAAGTTCAACCCCCTTTCCTCTTTCTTGCATGCACAAGATAGAAACTTCAACCTTTTTTTATTTGATTAAAAAACAGATTCTGCAATGTATTTGCCAACCTTATAGTTTTTAAAAAACAAAAACTCTGATATGTAACATTAATATTCATTTTTGTATTAAACGTAATTGTGAATCATGTACTTGATCGTTCAAAATTTACTTACCCCTCGATGCTATTCAAGGAGTTAGATGCCGAATACAAAATGGGAAAGAAAGCTGCTCAATACGCCCACTAGGGTTTCTGCAGTTTGGTAAGTTTGGTAAAGGGAGTAGTACTAGTACCTTATCGATCTAGTTCGATCTATGTACAAAACATTTTGAGAAGTTGAGGTCTTGACGCAAGGTCCCTATGGAATAGGCTAGTAATCTAAGTTGGCCTCTTCAGCTAGAAATATGCAAGAACAAAAGGGAGGACTGTCGTTTTGTTGATTGATCCATCTCCGATGCTTAAATCAGTCCGAGTTATGATAGAAGAGAGAATGAAAGAATTATGAGAAGATCCTACCTCATCAGCTTTGAATTATACCTTATATAAGGTGCAATCTGATGAGCTTTACTTAGTAGACATCCAATTGAGTTTTGGTCGATCTTATGACCTTACTGTTTTAGGCTTTGGTTTATGGACCTAAGTTCCATGATGAGCACTGTTGGGTTTATGCTCAACACGAGAGTAAAATCCTGAATGACAATATGTACCATGCTAACATGCCAGAATGTGCCCTCACAATCACGAGTCAATTATATATAACCATAAATGTCAAAGTTGCGGGTGAATTGTACTGTATGAAAAACTTAATTTAATTTAAAAATGTTGCGAAAATAGTAAGAAAATTTTTTCTGAAAAGAAAAGTCGCGTGTTTAAACCCCGAAGAAACTCTGTACAAATTGAAATGAACAACACTAATGAATTGTTTTATAAATGTGAACAATGTTTGGAAGATGATAAGGGCAAGACCAGAGAAAAGTTTTGTCATTTGACACTAACATATCCTAAGCAAAAATAGTAGGGAAGGGTCCCCGCCCTGCCTGCACACGTGCTCTTCTATACATATATGTGTGTAATATATGCAAGTTGGCGC
Organism: Microcos paniculata; assembly: GCA_030664755.1. Classification (NCBI taxonomy): domain Eukaryota; kingdom Viridiplantae; phylum Streptophyta; class Magnoliopsida; order Malvales; family Malvaceae; genus Microcos; species Microcos paniculata. The sequence goes on along the minus strand of CP131459.1, from coordinate 33,365,713 downwards.
AGAGGGCCGATCATGGCTACAGGAATCTTGATTGCATCTATCTGCGTCCAAGTAAGAATTTTGGCAGAGGCAATGGTCTCTCAGGACTTAATGCCGATTTGCCCCATGACATCTATATATTCTCTTCTTTCATCTTCGGGTTTGCAGTTGGGACCCCTACCCCCATTAATATGTTTATTTACTAGTACTATTATTTATGTGAATGCACATACAGTAGAGTCAGTAAAGAAAGTCAAGAAAGGAAGGGGCTTAGGGGCTCGAGCCCTCTCTCTTCCCCTCTGTGTGACAATTCGGAAGCCGACTGTTTTCTTGAGAGGAAATCTTGGTCTGTTTATGGGATTACTTATGGATGTGAATATTTTGGCTTTTTAAAAAAAAAAAATTTGAAACTTGGAAAAAAGTACTCCTTAATTTATTTCTATCCAATTCATTTAAAAATCGATTTCCTATCTAAAAAAAAAAGTCGATTTCCTTAAAAAATCAGTCATCTTATTAATTAATTTGGATTTATTACTAAAATAAAAAGGAAAAAATTCAAAAAAATATAGTCTATTAAAAATATTTATCTGTTGATAGTATGGTAAAAATTAATTATTAGTAAGTCAATTATATTTTGTAAAATTTATAATAAGGATGTTGTATTTACTTTGTTAACCAATTAAAAAGAAAGAGAAATAAAACTCTAATATAGTTGTGTTTTTTTCTCCAATTCAACTATTGAAAACCCACAAGCTCTTATGAATAGAAAAAGAAAATCACAATCTTGGAAAAGTTTTGTCGATATTCAAGGACCGATACAAATGGATGTTGTGGATTGGTTACTTTGCCTCTTGTTCTTCTTAGTAATAAGTCAAGCCTTCCATTCAATCACAAGAAGTAGAAGGAGAAGTAACAAGCAACTTGCAGATTTTCGCTAATCAAAAACTTGATGCTAATCAATACCTCGCCGCATAGGAAAGTGGAAGAACTTGTTGCTGATGTTCATCATAGTTGCCGGGTTGGTGAAGCAATACACCTTGGCAAGCAACTTTGAAAACTGCGCTTAATTTTATATCTAATACTATTTTCTCATTCGATTTAGTTAACTCTTCTGATATTACTTAGGAATTCAGAAAAATTGTACAGCAGCTCACGAAAGAGTTAGGAAAACATAAATTTACTGATTATTTCCCTAGCATCCTTGAAAATCTTGATTTGCAGGGTATAAGGCGTAGGACAACAATTGGAAATTAAAAATTTTTCGAGATTGTGATTTTTATTTTTTTATCATAAAAGATTATGGGTTTTCAATAGATGAATGGGGGGAAAAAAACAGTTATATTAGGGCTTTCTTTCTCTTTCTTTCTAAAGGAATTAAAAAAATAAATGCAATCTCCTTATTACATATTTTACAAAATGTAATTGACTTTTATTTTTTATCATTGTACCAACGGATAAATATTTTTAATAGGCCATCCTTTTTTGAAATCTTTCCAAATAAAAAAGTAATTAGTTTTATAGTATCTAAATGTTTCAAAATAAAAATCTAGAACAAATAGGATGAAATGAAACTGATAAATCCATATACCTTTTTTTTGTTGAACCAAGGATATTCTCAGGTTTTTTGCCCAAAACTAATCATTTTCGAGTCAAGTTGATCCATTATGGGAATAAAGCTCTCTCAAGGTTTTCTCCATCCATAAAACTTCAACTCAAAACCTTACTTAAGAGGAATCAATATACTTTTCTTTAGTACATAGAAAGTAGGTAAATGGGTCTACTTGGAGAAAGAAAGGTTTCGAATCATATACCTCTCACATACATTGGTCAACCTTAACTAGCTCGATTGGAAGGGGAATTATAAACCCAAATACTTATTAATTTTAATACAAGATTTATTTTACTCAAACTCTATCAGTTAATAACCCGATTAACTTAAGGACCGATAGACGAACCTAGCCTTTTCTTTTTTGAGAAAATCCAGCTATTAACTAATCCCAACTTTCATCGAAAAAAGAGAGAGAGAGAGAGAGATAGTAGTACTACTATAATCAACTGCAGTAGTACTACTATAATCAACAGGTAGAGATTTACTATTGTTCCCTCTATTATGATATGATAATATTTAAAAGTATCAATAGATGTTGATTAAGGTGGAAGTATAAGTATTTTGAATCTCGGCAATGGTGAAAGTTCAAATTAAAAAAACATAATTTTGATCTTTCATAAATTTATTTTGTTGAAAGAATTTTATCTTTTACACTCTTAACTTGAGATCCGAGATTCCAAAGTACTTAGTTTTGTGACAAAAAGACTTAAGAGTACTCTTAATTAAATTTAAAAAGTACTATCAAAATTGTTTAGCATAACTTAATAGTGCAACATGGAAATGTCCACTCAACCAAATGCCACATTGTCAACAAATTCTACCAAATATGTTTTTTTTTCCTATTAATATGATTTAAACTCGATTTCTTATTTAAAAAATATTAAACTCTTATCACTTAATTTAAACAGTGTTGGTGGTCTTATTGATATTCTCATATCGAGCCAAGTTAACATCTATCTCTCTTCATTTAAATACTACCAACTTTTGATAAGATTTGACACTACCATATTGTTTTAAAGCATAAAAAAGTAATAAATGATAAATAAATATCAATTTTCCTTGAATTTTTTTTGCCCGAGAATTTCCCTTAAATTTAATACTGCCATACCACCTTAACAGATTATTATATATAAAAACTACCTAAATAGGAAGAAACATGTACGGATTCCGCATGGCGCACAGCACACTCAAACCATACGTCATGGGAGGTTCCGTCCCCGGAGTCCGGACGGCGATGATGATGTCACATGACACAACTCCACGTCACCCTGCCAGTCACGTGGCACGGGCTTTAAATTCTCCTAGTCCAATGAAACTCCGACGTGTAATGAACGCGCGTCCTCACCCTTTCTGACCATTTGAAATGACCAAAACGACCCTGACACTCCCTTGACTGATGGCACGTTGCCTCTCCGGGAAACACGTTGAAATGACCGTCACGAGGATTAGTGCACTTTGATATGACGGTCGAGGGCATTTTCGTCATGAGCAAGATACGACACTTGTCGCCAACCCATTGTCCACCTCATCGAGTCATCCATCAGCTTTTCCCCGTTATGGAAAGATTTGGCTGCAAGTTTAAAGCATCGGATTTGGGGGATTTGATCTGAGGAGAGCCGTTGGATTGGGCCTCAAAAGGCCGGATCACACGGACTCCCAAGTTTAATCCGACGGCTAGGGTTGGAAGCTAGAGTCCAGGAGAAGAAAGTACCATTGAGTATTGACTTCATTTTTTTTTTAATTTTCTTCTTTTCAGTGCGTTTGATAAATTAATAAAAATAGTTTGTACTTTTGGATTTGCATTCTTCTCCCTATTTTGTTGTGTGAGATTCAAAATGATGACATCACTAGAATTTTGACCTGCCTAGCATCTTATTCATTCATTATTATTATATTATTATATCACTTCATCGTTTTCGGGATGGTTTGATTAAATTAAATGCACGATAATTCTTCCACATTTACTTTTTTTTTTGGTTGCCAATATTATGTTCAATATCTCTCTCTTGGTTGGGAATGAAGAGTTTGGTGTGGGCCTATGGAGATCAGTGGGGGCTTGGAAAGACTAAACAGAAAGATAGTTAGCGGTATATATACACAGACATATATACTAAAGAGCCCAATAAGCTTGATGAGTTGCGAACTTGCAATGCCGATCTCTGAGGAAGCCCAAAGCCTTGTGGAACCATCATCAATTAAGTGCCATTTGGTAGAGCAATGCAGTGCATTTGATATATAGTCCACGCTGTTAATATTTAATCTTCATCGTATAATAATTATTCTTATCACTATTATTTTAATCTCCACCCATTATTAATTATTTTTACCGTCAACGTTACAATCTCATCGCTGTAACAAACCAAACAGGCAACTTGTTGGAGCTAAAAGGGAAACAGAAAGGTTTTCATTAAGAACTCAACCATGGAAGTTTTGACATATTGCTGGGACTGAGATGTTCCTGATCAAGATTGATGCATGTTTCCATAAATATGCATCTCTGCTCGATGGCAATAGAGGCTTGATTTGTTATTTTAGGCAGTTTTTCCTGTAAGGAATCAAATCTTCCCAAGATCCCAACCCAGAGTAAACATATTGGCTGTTGAAAAGAAAAGAGACCAAATGCATCGGGTGTTATTCCAAAATTCTTGCAGGCGATGATGACCGGCGTGATTACGATGTGCGATCCTTGAAGAAGGAGGCCCCATGGCCTCAGAAGAATACATTTTGGTGTGGGGAATACTCATCACCATGGAAGTTGTTGTTGTTGTTGTTGTGATATTAAAGCTAGGTTTTTCTAGCTAGGTTATATCTTTTGATCATGATATGATAACACACAGAGAGATCGATTCCACTCCTCCATCATTTGCTTATGTTTGGGTTACAACAAGAACCTCACTTTTGAGTTACATAAAAGTATAGGTATTTTATTTTTCATATTTCATGGAAGTTTTGAACCTTCAAAGCATCCGACGGGGACTTCAAGATTTCTTTATCAATCAATCAATATTTAGTCCCTACACGTTTACTATATCCTTATATGAAGATCGATATTGACAGCAGCAGCTTAATTTGTGTCCTTCCACCAAAACCCTACACTAAAAAGAAGTAAGAACCTCCCCCAAGACGACTCTACGGAATGAAAACAAGCCCAGAATTAAACCAGGCAAAGAAGTTATCATTAGGATCAAGATTTTTCTAAACATGAAATCGATGGTACTGGTATAGGATCTAGTTTGAAAAAGAGTCAAACTTAATTATGAATGAGCATATTGGCATTGCAGAAGATATATATATCTACTCATTCTGAGGCACATAATGTGAGTGTGTATAACGATCGGTTCCTCCCTATCTAGGAAAGAGTCAAGAAACCGAGGGGACTGGGGAGGGACCGGAAAATGAAGGAAGCTAGCTGAAGACAACGCGTGGAAAGATTAAAGATTCTATGTCAGGGTGAGACCAAACCGTATCTTTTGTGTAGGGGGATAATGGGGAAACTCGTGCGAAATTCAAAAGATCAATACTATTGGTTTCTCAAAGAGCATTCGCAGAAAAGACTGACGATAGAGGAAAGGAGATAGGGAAAACCTAGCTACAAGCTTTAGTGCTTTACCTGCATATATATAGCTAGGAGAGAAGACGACCCTACAACTGGCTACTTGCTTGGGGCGTGGAAGTGAAACAGAGAAGAAATATGTACCTTTTCATTCATGCAGGGAAGCCTATCAAAGCAAATGTTGAAACTTGAAAGAAACATTCAGCAGCCAGCAGCACTAATGCTGCACTAGCTGGCAACTTGAAGAACGGCTTAATAAAAAAGATGGCCTCAAATTTATACAAAATTATCATTTAGGTTCTTGAATTTTTATTTTAAAATTTTTGATCCTCTAATTTTTATTTTTAGAATAATATAGCTTTTGAAATTGACGTGAATTGACATGATAAACATAGTAATTAATACGTGAAATTTTTATATATATATATCATTTTTATATTATGTCACATCAATATTAAGGGTAATATTATTTTAAAAATTAAATTTTAAGGATCAAAAATTTTAAAATAAAAATTTAGGAGCTTAAATAATAATTTCGTATAAATTCAAAAATCAATTTATGTATTAAGCCAAGAACTTTCAAATTGAGAATTTCGTCTCCGCGGTGTCAATTGTCATCATGATCCTCATCTTCCTTTTCTTAAATCTTAACTATAATAATTATAGTAGGGTCTGTCAAAATACATATCTTTAATTTGTCAGTAGATTCTCCCGACTTCTTCTAGTGGGATATTGGCGCCTCTTTAATTCACTTTTCTTGTGGCTAATAAAAGTAAAGGGGAAATTGGCATTGGGGACAAATGTCACTTTCCTATTGGTTGTCCCTATTATTTTGTTTACTTTGTTTTCTTTTATAATTTTTAACTTTTATAATTCTTTTTATTTTTTTATTTTTTTATTTTTTTATTTTCTTCTTTGTTTTTTTATTTTTAGTTTAGTTTATTTTTAATTTATTCTTTAAGTAATATTTTTCCTTTTAAATGGGCCTAGAAAAATAGGTTGATTTGTTTTTTTTAAAATTTATTTATTGTTAAAAAATGTACTACTATTTGATATATATTTTTTTGTTGATTAATTAATATTTTCAACTTATATATATATATATAATATTTGATATAATATACTTTATTTATTCATTGATTAACTTTATTTTATTTTAATTTTAATTTTTAATATATAATTGAGTCATAAACTTTTTATCATTTGATTTTAGAAACAATTATAATTACTCTCTTGAAATATTTTAAAAATTTATAAATTAAGAATGTGTTTGGTACATATGATAGGATGAAATAATATAAAAAACTAATAAAGTTTTAAATATAACTTCAAATTTTATTAAATTTTAATTCAAAAATTAAAAAAATTAAGCCTAGGGCAAAGCCCGGACAACTATAATAAAGGAAAAAGTAAACCTTTGTAAGTATAAAATAAGGCTACATATTCCAACTTAGGATGAAAAGGAAATTCAGCTGGGTTAACATAAAAATTACTCCGTGATTCTTGGCTTAACCCATTTGAAAATTCGAACATATAGGACATAAAAGAATGCACCAATCCGGATTATCATTGTCAAGTATCCAACTTAAAACCAATTAATAATAAATGAAGAGATCTAGCTTAAATAGAAGGACCTTAGGCAAGTCTGACACAATCAAAGTGAGAAAGGATTTTCCCACACTAACACTTCCCCTCATGTGTAGCCCATGACAAATAACCGAAAAAAACCAATTGACAATAGGTGGAGAGGCTCAACTTGAATATAAGGGCTTTAGGTAACTAAGATACAATCGAAGATCTAACTTAAATAGAAGGACCTTAGGCAAGTCTGACACAATCAAAGTGAGAAAGGATTTTCCCACACTAACACTTCCCCTCATGTGTAGCCCATGACAAATAACCGAATAAAACAAATTGGCAATAGGTGGAGAGGCTCAATTTGAATATAAAGGCTCTAGGTAACTAAGATACAATCGAAGTGGGAAAGGATTTTCCTACTCTAACACTCCCCCTCACATGTAGCCTATGACAAACAACCGAAACAGATGGGTCAATACGTGGACAACGTGAACAAGGGCAATGGAAATAGGCTTGAGCTCTAATAACATGTTAATCATCCAACCTAAATCCAATTAATAATAAGTAGAGATATCCAACTTGAATGTAAGTATCCTAGACAAGTCACATACAACTGATGTGAAATTTTCCCACACTAACAATCATAATGCATATAAATTATTAAGTACTTAGGTCCAAAGAAATTGATCATAATTCATAAGTTGTGTTTGGCTTTTTATTTTTGCATTCGAAGTTTGGTGTATATAGAGTACTATTTCTCATGCAAAAAATTATAGGGTCATATCTTAGTAATGTATTTTCACTCATCCAAAGAAGCTTCATTTGCCATCAATCGTGTGATATGTTAAAATTAATCTTGACAACTCTAATTTTTTTTTGTTTTTTAAAAAAAGCAAAAGAAATTTCATATTTCATGGGCTTCGAAATATACCTTGGCCCTCTTGCAGCCCAACTTAGGAAATTAAAGCCTAAAAACCCATTTGGGCTTTTAACTTTCTGATGATCGGACCCATTGACCTTGGTCTTCCAATGGTATCTATTAGTCTGAAAAACCTAAAAAACAATGACAAAACTTTAGCCTGTCTTTAAGCCCACAATGAAGCCCACAATGCTAAATATCCTGCAATTATGGGTCCAAGAGGTCAACTTTAGATGGTCCTCCACGGCTCCTCCATAGATATTCAATTCAATTTGTACTGCATGTGTTGTACTAACCAAACTCAAATAACACCAATCTAGTACTACAAGCTTGGAAACTCATTCCCCATAATCCCAAATCCCAAATCAAGAGACAATAGAAAATAAGTAATTCATGAAATTCGGGAACTAATGATTTTTATACTATTCTTTAAATTTGGACTATATACAATCTATAGGTATTGATTCGATCTTACAATACCGTAATTTGATTCTTTGAATTACATAGTGAAGCAATTGGCTCTTATTTTTCTAATTACTGTCACTTTGGTTGCTGGGGCAGTCTTGGAAAGACCGATAGCTTCCCATCTTCTCTGAGCCGATGGCCGTGGCAGATTCTCCGGGACGATCGTCTCAAGCGAATTTGCGGTCCATGGAGGACACATTCTTTTATCGCTCCATCTTGTAGGTCCTGAGTTTGATTCGGTGACAACTAAATTTTCTTCAGCAATGACGGCTTCGGTGTTAGTTATGTTACCTGCTTGTAGTCCAATTACCATACAGGCTACTCCTAGTACACATTGTTTTCTCCATTTATCATCTCTTGGCCTAAGAGAATAGAAAAAAAAATTGTCAAAATCTTGTCCAGGAGTACAAATATTATTAACAAGGTAAATGAAAAATGAGTTACCATGCAACTTGGGACGGCTTCTTGTTAGAAGGAGAGACGTCTAAGCCTGGAGTTGGAATGGGAGGCGAAACGTTGAGACAGCATCTCGTTGAAATGGCCATATTTTGGCTCCGAGGTCGCTCTTTCTTTTCTAGCCTAAATATGGCAAAAAGAGAGGGAGTTTAAGATTTATAAATAGAGGAGCTGTAGCTTGTAACTTGTAGCAAAGGGTCGAGTGGGGCCAAGGGGCCGGGGGGTTTGAGTTTTGGGGCGTGGTTGGTCGGACCAAGCCACCAAGGGAGCTGACAACGACCCAAAGCAGGCCTTCTGTAATTAAACCACGTGGAGTTGGATCCTTCAAATAAAAGCCAACTTTCTTTGCTTGCCGCCTCTTACCATTCTTTACCTTGTGGGTGTTGGCAACCGTTTCCAAGGTGAAGACAGATTATTAGTCATTGCTCATCGGATCACTTTCGACGTGTAATAGTAGCCGAATTTGTTTAAAGACGCTTGAGATTTGACTTCTTTTGCTTTCTAAGGCCCTTTTATTTTCGTTTGCTTGAGGGTTGAGATTTCGGAGATTTGACTTTTATTTGCTTGGAAGTAAGGTATATACCATATAGTAGTAGTATTAATCAGTTACGAAAGCTGATAAATCAATGTGATTGGGGTTGCAACGAAAGCCCACACAGCCGACCATTGTGGTATAATCCTTTGTACTTGAATAATTCTCGTTTTAAAAAAGTTTTTTCTTGTTTTATAAAATCAATGAAGTATTTATTTATTTTTACTAATTTTATCCTTTTCTCTCTTTGTTATTTTCAAATTATTTTAATGAGTTTTTAAGTAATTTATAATTTCAAGAAAAGAATAATTTAGTTATATAACTAATTTTTTATCTAAATTTTAGGATATTTACTATTAATTTTTTTAATTTTTGTGTAATAACCTTAAATAACAATTATTTAGAAACGAACATAATAAGAATGTTAGTTAAGATTTGTGATATTTCATTTCCATATATATAAAATTTAGCCAAGTGATTTGTACCTGGAACTTCTTGTGGGTCGGGTCTCCCATTTAGTAGACTTGACCACGATTTGATTCAAACGGTGAAATTAGATTTAAGGTTTATTTCTTGTATAAATGGAATTGGAACTAATGGTTCAAGTTCATTTACACCGCTAAAGGTCTATAACTAGTAACTAGTACTATTATAGTTATTATGTCTTTATTTTTGGTGAAACTACTCAATTAATTTTTTAATTATAGGTTTTATTTATTCTAGTCCATATACTTCAATTTTATTTAATTTGGTCCATATATTCTTTTAAAAATGATAAATTAAAGATAATCAACATAGTGCTTAGATGGTAATATATGAAGACATAGCCAATGAAAAGTTGACATAGGGCATTCATATTTGTAGTACGGGTATGGATTTCTTATTTTTTTTGTGCAGTACGTGTTCTCATATATTGCATTATTTCTTCTAAAAAAACTTAAATTAATATTTTTTATAAAATAATTCAAATTTTAAATCATCGTAGATGCCACTGTCAACTTCTTATTAGAATACGTTATTGTATATTGCTATCTCAATATCATGTTATCTAATTTAACAGAATAGATGGATACGTACAGTTAGTAATTTTTCTTAATTTATTACTTTTTATAAAAATACAGGGACAAAATTAAACAAAATTGAAGTACATGAACTAACATGAATAAAATCTTATAGTACATGAACAAATTGAATAGTTTCACCCTTTAATTTTTGGCCGAGTATATTTTTCTATTGGCCCAATTAATCATATATGTCTAGTAATATTAAAACAATTCCAAGTTATTAACCAAAATAAAATTGCAATGCCCTATTACTTGTATAATTTATTGCGTAAATTCATTCTGTCTAGAATCCGAGTAATGGGATTTCATAACGTTTTTAATAATTTTTAAATGCCATTTGAATTAAACTTGATTAAATGGAACAAATTTGAATTTAAATGTTTATTATCACCAGTGTAATGAGCTCTTCACAGGCTCTAATATTGTGAAACTTTAGAATACTCTTATATATATATATATATATATATATATATATGATATGGTAGTCACTAAAACCTCTTTATTTTTCATTCTATCTAGTTGCAAAGCAACAAAACTAATATCTACCAAAGAAAAAAAAAGCAACAAAACTAATTAGTACATGGAAAGAATTGGTGGAATGAGAGAAGAGCAACAATAATTTTGGAAACGTGAAGACTTGTGAACTACCAACATAAATAACGATTTGGAATTATGGTCATCTCATTTCTCTCTCGTCACATTGGTTTCTTATTTTCTTTCATCATTTTCGTTTACTACTCCTCGTTGGTCTTCGCCATCGAGGAGAATATTTACAGTTTTTTCTTTTATTTTTTGAATAAGTTTCTTAGATCTTTTGATCTTGTTGGTGTATCTTTTACTTGTTAGAAAATTATAAGAGAAAGAAACAACATAATAGGAAAAATAGAAGATTTAAGGCCTTGAGGCGCATAGCTTTCTTAAAGGCAATTATACCAATAGGATGCAATAAAGTCTAATTAAGATAACTTTCCAATATTAAATAGTGAAATTAGTAGATTGAACTTATTTATGTAAATGGTGAATAGACATAATTTGTATAAATATCTAAAATAAATATTCTCTTTATAAAGATATAGATATCTAAATTAAATGTCTTTTTGTAAAGATATTTATTCATCTTAAATATCTAATAGACATGTCATTTGGTAATTACAAAAATTAATTACAAAAATAAAAATTAATTCTAATTCATCAACAGCTCAGGTGCTTAAGTACCCATCTTCCTTCTTTGACTATTTAAAATTCTTTGATTTTCTATGGTGAATTTGGGCTTAGTTCTAGTGCATCTTTGGTTGTCCAATTATACAGGTTTGTTTTTTCTTTTCTTTTTTTAAGAAACTATACAAGATTATTGACTTGTTCTTTTTATATGACACTAACAACACATTCCTTATCAATTTGGGATACTGTGCATTCAACATTATTAACTTATCCAACAATACTCCGAGATCTTTAGATCTATGGTAAAAGTTAGTTTTAGTTTGAGTTTGTTATTGAGTTTATTTTAATTTTATGGTAGATTAGATTATCAGTCTTATGATGGGTGAAGAAAATTTGTTAATACTTTAACCTAAGGAGGCATTTGGTATGATGCAAAATAAACACTTTGCATGTAAAGTGTTTGTTTGGTATAATTTTTTAATGTAAACTATAAGGCAATTTTTTTTAGTAATTTTGTAGTGTACCATGTAAAATACTTTACATGGTGGGAGGGTGGCAAAAATACTTTGCACAATGGGTGCAAAATCTATCTAAATATAAAATTACAAAAAAACCCATGATTAAATCATTTACTTTTTAAATAGCAAACTAGCTAAATGATAATTTAATCATTTATTTTTTAAATTGCATGTAAAGTTGTTTTTTAAGCCAAACACTGCAAATACTTTGCATGCAATTTGAAAAATGGATTACATACTTAACCAAATAATATAATATGATTTTACATGTAAAGTGATTGCATCCCTACAGTTTGCATGTGATCACTTTACATGTAAAGTTTTAATATGCAAACTATCAAACGCCTCCTAAGTGTCAAGAAAAATATTTACCTTTTGATTCATGGGCTGGTCAAGGAGTTTTACGAATCAATCATTTTTTCATAGTTGAAGAAAGCCTTTTGTTTGGAGAAATAAGCAGAAGTGAAATTGAGATTGTGATAGGCATGGTAGAAATTCATGAAGAATATTCGGGACTAAAAATTCTCGATGTTCTTATTACAACATAAGATCTAGATTTTTTGAAATACAAAATAAGTGCCAAAGTTTTGTTCGAATAAAATCTACAAATTAAGGAAGACTTTCTAATATTTATTATAATTACAATTCGTTTTTTTATAGTTTCATTTGAATGAGGGAAGTTTTTTATTTCTCCAAAAAAAAATGGAATTATGAACTTTCCCACATGATTTTTGTATTCCAAGATTTTTCAGCATTTTATCTAATGATCGTTGAGTAGTTACCAACCACTAGATAAAACGTTGATGATGCATCCCTATTCATTGATCTTCTTTTACGAACAAGTCAAACATGGTCGCGTGGACATTTTACTTTATTGCTCTTATTAACCAAATCGCGCGGCACGTAACGTTTGATTTTTTTTTATGCAATGGGATGTTTGATGCTGATGTCAATTAAAATTGATTAAGTTGTAAGGTTTTGAATTTTTATTTGAAAGGTTTGAGATTCGAGTCATGTTAATGATCTTTATTAGTGGGTGATCTGTAAATATCACTTTCAACTCTCTCTCTGAAGCTTGTGACATGTTCTGATCCTGGACTGAGATAACCTTTTCTCACCTAATTTTTTTTTTTTAAAATGAGACGTTTGATATTTTATTTAATTAATCATTGTATTTAATAATTTACTTGAATTTTTTTATATGAGAGATTTCAAATCAATTCAATAATTTATACATGTGTACGAATTCCAAAACGTGATCACATGGGAACTCTTATTTTATTTTTATTTTTGTTGAAATCCACCTCATGGGGTGGGAACTCCGAACTTACTAGCTAGGTTGGATTTATCATTTATTGTTATCAATTAGTATAAAAACTCAAGTCTAAGAAAGTTGATGATGCATTTATTCATCACACAAGTACGTATACTATGTATTAGCATATTACTAGATTATTTAATAGAACTTAAATCAATTTTTATCTCTTTGAGATTTGACACATTTTAATTTTGAATTTCTCGAAGTTTTAAATATCTAGTGATTTTATATAAAAAAATAAAAAATATTCATTAGAAACTTATATAGTTTGATTTTTAATATTTTATTTGTGGATTGTGATTGCTTATTTATGAATTATATGTTTCAACAGAAAAAAAAGACTCCACCAAAAGAAAAAGGAAAAAAAGATAAAACCTCAAGTTTTTACTAACCGTTGCCTATGATTATGAACCCTTTTAAGAATGATAAACTTGCTAACTAAAACGCATAACACCTTAACAAGTGTCTAGAGTCATCTGATTAACATTTTATTTTATTTTAAAGTTATGTTATTTGACTAATTACTTTTATCTTAAATTTATCCTATTTAATGTGATACAATTATAATTATTAAAATCATATTAAGATATAAATACTATAAATTTAGGACTTACTTTTGAATTTATAGTTAAATTTTATGTCACGTCAAATGAGATGAAATGACAGGAAAAAATTGTAGGTAAAATAGTATTTTTTTATACTTTATATACTATGCTCACTAACCTTAATTAATATTTCCTTTATCACTTTTTATGTTCTTACTTTAAGGTTTTACACAAAAATTAAAATTGATATTAAAAACTCTTAAAATTTAGATAAAATATTATAAAATAATAGTTTGAACTTTTATTAGGAGATGAAAATCGTCTATCCTATTTTAATACCCCATACACTAGAATATATCATGTGATGTCATATGTCTCATTCAATTAACACTACTTATTCCTTGTTTTATTTTAGGTTTTTTTTTTAACAAAATTTTTTTACAGAGGGTACCATATAGCAATAAATTCTTTGCCATTAATATAATTCAAGAAAAAAAATTATACTAGCTTTGAAAATTCCAATTTTCAAAAAGTTGTATATGGTAGCTGCTAATGCCGCAATGCCAACCATTTTAGTAGTTGTAGCAATAATCAATTCATTCACATTTATTATTAAAAATCTATAAAGTTTTATGGTGATTATTAAATGACGGTATAACAAAAAAATATCTTGTACTCCTATATCTCAAACCGACACCGTTTAGGAGGTCCCACTGCCTAGGCCTTTAAAACGGACCAGTCACAAACTCGGCCCTGTGCTCGAAATAAAACCCGTACTCTTTTCCCTCGTATGAATCGCCCAAAATCTCTCGCTCTCTCCTTTTTCGTTTTTTTCCTGCACAGCAAGAAAATATATATTCACAGTGAAAAGAGCTATAATTTCGTTTCTTTTCATATTTATTTATTTCTAAACCCTAATTTCCTTTCTTGGTCCCTTTCTAAACCCTAATTCTGGAACCCAAAATCTCGAGAAAATCGGGTTATCTGATATAAATACAATAGTTTTTCTCTAATTGGGAGGTGGATTGAATTCTTAAACTCATTGACAGGACTCGCCCAGCTGTTGCTGCGTTTGCTTTTGGTTGTTTTGGAATTTTGAGCTGAGTTGACTAGTGAGTTGACTCGATATAGAAAGCTTTAAAATTATTTATTGAATAGTTGTTTGGGGTTGAATTTGGAGAATGTGATGATGGAGGGGAATAACGGAATTGGTTGCTTAGACAATGCAAGCACGAGCGACGGTAAGCCGCCGAACCCTCGTACGCCGGCGTATGGGCAGCAATGCCCGACAAGTGATGGTGTTTTGAAGCCCTGTAAGAAGTCCCTGATTCGACACCCGTCTCTTGTGAGTTCCCTCTTCACAATTTTCTTCATTTTTTAAACAGTTTTTCGGATTTTTTTTATTAACAGCTCAGTCGGTTCTTTTTTTCTTTTGATTTGTTTTTAAGTGTAGTAACTGATGGAAATTATGAAATTTTAAATACAGCTTATTTAGTATGGGAAATCGTGGCTTGTAGGCAAGAAGAATGAACTGTTTATTTAATAATAATAAATAAGTGACATTAATAGGGTTCTATTTTAATGGTTAATCTAATAAAAAACCAAACTATGTAATTTGCTATGTGGTTTTTGATAATAGCTGATAAATCTGATTTCTTTGTGTGGTTTATTTTGGGGTTATTATAGTTTGGAAAAAGAGCTGTTAAAGAAATTGGCTAGTATATTTTGGTTTTGGTAGGTAGTTGGGAGTAGTTGTGCAGTTTGTGTAAAGTTTTCTCGTGGTATTGAACAGTGTAGTTTCTTATTTACCATTCCCAACATAGCTTATGCAAATGGAAAAGTGGAAAATAAAATTAATTTGTAGGGGGTTCATGTCGAGGGAGATGTAGTCATGTAGACGGTTATAGATGGTGCTCTTCTTAATGATATTGTAGTTAAAGTTCTGCAAGCTGTAATGAAGTTTATGTTATTTACTGATGATTGTCCTGGGGAGACCAATTGATGGAAATTCTACTTGTGAAAATGTGAGCTTGCATCCTGGGCACATAATTTGGCTGTAAACTGTTTTTTGGCTTGCTTGGAGTTTTGAATTTTGTGATCATATATTCAAGTTCCAAAGTTTACCTCTTGGATGAAGATAAAAGAAAATAAAATAAAGCGGGCTCTGTGGGTAGCTAAAAGGATAGATGGCTTGAGGATGTGTGGAAAGATATTTTAGCCTAATTTTGGTATAGAATGCACTGAAGCAAATTGATTGGAGAAATTGAATAGAGATAAGCTGTGTCCAGCGAAAATTATCCCATGATTGGCTACTGGCTGGTTTCTTTGAGTAAATGTAATTCTTATTTCTAGTCGCTTATTTGTATGATTGAATACTTAATGTTGTGCAGGTTGGATTTGTTTAAGTTTCTTTGCACAGGTATGACCCATGGTATTAAGGTGTTCTTTTATTTGGTTTTATAATATAGTCTCGGAACTATTTATCTTTGACTTATTTTGAAGCTAATTTCAGAGATATGGTGCCATATTTTGACCAGTAATTCTATTGTCTATTTAGCCTGCAATGCTGTGATGTTTTGTTTCATGTTAAGTTGTTTTCTTTACCTTGTTGCTGAATGTGATATACAGCCTTTGCCCTCCTCTCTCCTTTCTGTGCTGCTTTTAAATCCTGAAAATTTGCCATGATTTTAGCAGGATGCTATTGTTTAGATGGCTATGTGGACCTTGTTCTTGTCAATTTTGAAATTCTCTGTCCTTCTCCATGCTTAGTCAGTGTGCCTTCTTTCTTAATGATATTATCTTGAAGGAATTCTGTTTGCTGCAATTTTTTGTTAGATTCTAGAAGTTTGTTTCCAATGGACGAATGTTTGCACATGTTAACTCTCATGGACATGCATTTTTTCTTTTTGTTTCTGATTCTAATTTTTGCAGGTCAAGTCAAAGGCATTGGATATTGCTGCTGAAAATGGGCATGCTGTAGAGAATCATGGTGCTGAGTTCATCCCTATTATCCGTTCTGGAGCATGGGCTGACATAGGGTTTCGAACAAGCATGGAAGATGTATATTTGTGTGTTGATGATTTTGTGACTAATTACGGGCTCAAAAATTTCACTGACGGGCCTAGTGCCTTTTATGGGGTATGTGCATTCCCTTACAATTTTGTTCTTCTGGAGTGCTTGTGTTTTTTTAGCTAATCATGGCACATGAGTGTTTTGTATTTGACACATCTTTAATTTTGCTCCGGATACATTTTTCTTGTCAAGAGTTCTAACTCTGATATTCTTTTAGTTAGGTTTAGTAAAGTGTAAAATTGAGTCCTTTCATGCTGGCTCTTTAGTTTATTCACAAAGCATTGAAAGCAATTTTTCTGTTAGTTTCTATCTTCCTTTACATGATCTTACCCTGCTATGGCAAGACAAGTATCCCAGAAATACTTTTGATGGGCTGTTGAATAGTGTCAAGTTGTCTACAGTATCTTATGCTGGGTTGGAACGATAAGTTCCTTTGCATCTGTTTGTGCATTGATGGCGGTTTGTCATTAGCATTTCCTACTCTTTCATGGCCAGGTGTTTGACGGACATGGTGGGAAGCATGCTGCTGACTTTGCTTGCTATCATTTGCCAAGGCTCATTGTTGAGGATGAAGATTTTCCCGGAGAGATTGAGAGGGTTATTGCTTCAGCATTTCTCCAAACTGATACTGCTTTTGCAGAAGCTTGTGCATTGGATTCAGCCCTTGCTTCTGGTACCACTGCATTGGCAGCTCTTGTTCTTGGGAGGTTAGTCATCATCTACTTGACATTGATATTGCTTTCGTTTGAAATATCTCCTATTTAACTTGATTTGTAATGCAATAGCATTCCTTCATCCTGCATTGAAAGCATTAAGTAACAATAACCCATCTAGAGGCACTGCGAACGAAATTATATGGTTTGCCGATGTGTCTTTACTGATAAAATCATGGATGGCTCTCCAATCATATTGATTGCTTGTTTATTACAGGAAATTACTTTTCTTGAGCAGACTGTTGTCACAGCAAGCAAGTCTTTTTTTTTTTTTTTTGTGGTTAAATAATTCCCCCATCCCACTCTCTTCTTCTCACCAGTCACTCTTCCTTTTTCTTCTGTAAGAATGACGTCTTTTTATTTATACAGTAAACTAATTCAATGTTCAAACAAAGTCAACAGGCATGGTTTCACTTGACCTTTGCACTTCCTACTCCAAATAATTATTTGTATTTTTCTCAAACTATTACTATATGTATTTGCTTCCTATTCTATTCTAGAAACAACATTTAGATACCTACAAGCCTACAAGAAGAACTAATACTAGGGCCTTGGTTCTGTGATTAGCATTCAAACTTGTTCACAAAGCTTATTGGATGTGTGATTGTGAATAAAGCTGCTCAAATTAATAATCATATGAAAAGAAAATGCAGTTTAAATTCTATGATAGGGCATTATGTGTAAATCTAAGTAGATTATGAGAAAGAAATGGATATGAAATTCGTTAAATTTGGTATAATTCTTCTTTATTTTGGAACCCACCCCCCCCACCCTTATTTTGTCCGAGGATGTTCCTTTTTATATTTTAAAATTTATATCCATGTTAACCAATATGTTTCTGGACTTCATGCTTTAAATTATGATAGGATCTCACAACTTGTTTCTGATGGCAGAATGTTGGTTGTGGCAAATGCTGGGGATTGTCGAGCAGTTTTGTGTCGTCGCGGCAAAGCAGTTGAAATGTCAAGAGATCACAAGCCTATTTGCAATAGGGAGAAAAAGCGCATTGAGGCATCTGGAGGTAATGTATATGATGGTTACCTCAATGGGCAACTTAATGTGGCTCGTGCTTTAGGAGATTGGCACATGGAAGGAATGAAAGGTGCAGATGGTGGACCCCTGAGTGCAGAGCCTGAGCTTATGACTGCAAATCTAACTGAGGAGGACGAATTCCTTATTATAGGATGTGACGGGCTTTGGGATGTATTTCGGAGCCAAAATGCTGTTGATTTTGCAAGGCGGAGGCTTCAGGAGCACAACGATCCAGCCATGTGTAGTAAGGATCTGGTCAATGAAGCTTTGAAGAGGAAAAGTGGTGATAATTTAGCTGTTGTTGTTGTTTGCTTTCAATCCCATGCGCCCCCTAACTTGGTTGCCCCTCGTGCAAGAGTGCAGAGGAGCTTTTCTGCCGAGGGTTTGAGGGAACTGCAAAGCTTCTTGGATAGTTTGGGAAACTGAGATGGTGACGAATGCTTACTCTTTTTCTCTATTTTTCCCCCATCCAACGGTGTTTTAGTTATATTGTAGTTTTAGGTATTGAGAAAATGAGTTTCAATTGTAACATACGCGGCAAGTCGATCCACATTATTTGTTATTTCTTAAGTAGGAGCCTAATTTATCTTATTTTGGCCTTTGTTAGGCACTCAAACAAAAATTTTCATTCTATGTTACTGGTTAGATTGATTTGACATTTGCGTGTCCTTGTATGTACTTGCGGAAATGGAACTACGTTGGTCCATTTGTCCCGTCAGTTTGTAGCACTTGGTTGTCAAAGTTGTTTATCTGTCTTTTCCTATTATCCTGTGTGCTCCTTGGCAAGAACGGCAGCATTGTTATTAAGGGCAAATCTGACTTATTTGCAGTGACGCTATTACCTTCTTGGGGTGGAAGCGCAGGGCAGGTTGATAAGCAATTTAGCATGCAAGAAGGATATGGCTTAACTTAGAATTTTTCTGTCCTGTACTTGGGAGTTGTTCTTCGATGGATTTTGAAAAGCCAACAAAGGTGGCCAACTCGTGCAGAAATCCGTTATTCTAGCTTTACGTGTATGAAATAGCGCCAATTAGGGTCAGAAATCTAGTGAAAGAAAAGATCTGCAACTGCAACAGAAGACTTAAATTGTGGCTAACTTAAGTTGACAATTGCATTAGCTGACAAGATTGAGAAAGCTTTCCGATGATCGAAAATCATGCAGATTGGGACTTCTACAAAGAGAAAGGAAGTGGGGAAAGGCCAGGGGAACAATACTGCGAATACCATACAAAATAAGGACAACATTTGAGATAGCTTATAGGATTGATGATCCTTTTTCTTATTCTGTTTGTAGGAGCAGATGAGGTTTTATTTTGTGCCCGAGAGGTATTTCCAGGACGGCTCCTTTGTATCCTCATCCCTCTGTATTTGGCATGCTCATCTCCTTTGGAAATTAAAGGCCTTAATCGAGAAGGCGTATATGAATGCAAAGAGCACAGATATTCCAACGATAACAATTGCAACGACCCCCAGAAAATCACTTCTAAAGCCGAAGTAGCTACTTACAAAATGCTGAACTGTTTCACCTGATTTAAATGCAACCTCTACATCCCCAAACTGTGAAGCAGCCAAGCCGTAGAGGGTCCATGAAACGGGGCAAATCCAATAGAACCATCTCCACCATACAGGAATTCTCTGTGGTTGAAAACGATGATCTTTCATCGAATTAGGATACGTATGGTTGAGTGTTATACGCAAATGTATACCTTAGGGTCAATAAAGCTTACCGTTCGAGGAATGATGAATCCTGAGAAAATGTTCCATATTCGGTAGAAGAAGGTTACAATTAAGGCAGCGTTGTGTTGGTTGGGGGTAACCGCTACCGTCATCATCCCATAGAAAGTGTAGTATAAGAAAGTGAAGTACATAAAGAAAAGATACCAAAAGAATTTGCTCGCCGTCCATTCAAATCCAATCATGGCATACACTATAACTCCATATATTAGAGTTTGCATCAAAGTGTATGGCAGCTCAATCACAACCTGCAGAATAGAAACCTTTCAATTGGATTAAATTGATCATAATGGTTATAAATTGATCCACAAGATCTCCTCAACTCGCTTAAAGTTAAGCGTTGCGTCTTCTTTTATAAACCGAATTAAGTGTCCAAAAGCAAAGGCGAAGCAGTTTACCTGTCCGAAGGCATAGGGCAACGCTGAGTACATCCCAGCTGCTTTTTCTCTGTAAAAGACAGTTCTTTCAACAGCAACAACCGGTTGCACTGATACAGCATTTTGAAATCCCAAGAAAATTACGGCAGCATACATAGAACCCACTGCATTTAAAATATCTTGTTCTTTTGTTCTGTGATTCCAAATATTTCCATTTCAGTTAGTGGCTAAAAGCAACAGGTAAAAAAGGGTAATGATTCTACAATAATTTATACCTTTTGGAACCTAGATCCCAGAATATTGTTCCAAGTAGGAGGGCTATAACAGTTGTGAATATGAATCTCACTGCAGTGTATGGGGGGTTTCGCCAGTAAGACCAATGTTGCTTCCAAAGACAAGCCAAACATTGGATTAGGAAAGGCTGTGAATATCTAGTCCGGAAGTGTAAATCTTTGGAACCGGGAGCAGGAGCACTAAGCTCCTTGATTAATGCTTTGTTTCTCCTACATCAGTGATTTTACAGGGTTAGTAGTTACCACATAATAACAGTATTGATGACTATAGCTGACAAATTCTAGCCATCCCTTTAGGACAAGGATACTTTTCCTTTCAAACTCTAGACGTTCAATTCTTAGTTGTTAAGCTGTAAAAGTTCCCAGTAGAAAATTCAGTTACCATTGTTTAATCAACAAGCTTGTTTTGACTATAACTAGGTTCAATTAGTTCCAACCATCGCTTACTCCTTGAAATCTTGAGGTGATCAGTCATCTTACCTGTACAATTCTGAGCTCTTATATATATCGGTAAAGTTGACACCAAGGATTTCTTCTTGTACAGCCGAAGTAATCTCCAACATCCAGGTTGCAGGGTTGTAACAATCTTTTATCTTTGGAATGCCCTTAATACCCTTGGAGGAGCAAAACTTCTTTCAGCAATTTTAGAGCAGATATGCAAAAATTGCATTAACATGATGGTTCTAATAGACTAACCTCAAAATACTTTATCAGGTGACAAGAATGACGACCCAATGGACCCACATATATTTCTTCACCTCCCCTTTTCATCAGAAAGAGCTATATTTCGCCATTTATATGCTTGTATTAGCTCAAGGAAATAGAAAAGGACAATGGCTGCCTCAGTAAAATTCTCACCTCATCAAAAGCATCAAATATATCAATGCTTGGTTGGTGGATAGTGCATACAACAGTTCTTCCCGTGTCCACAGTGTTTCTCACAGTTCTCATTACAATTGCTGCTGCCCTGGCATCAAGGCCCGATGTTGGCTCATCCATGAATATGATCGATGGGTTGGAAACAAGCTCAACTGCAATAGTTAGCCTTTTGCGCTGCTCAGTGGAAAGACCACTGACTCCAGATAATCCTACCAGTGCTCCCCTTAAGGGAGTCAGCTCCACAAGCTCCATGACTTCTTCAACAAATATCTATGACCCATCAATTTAAGTAACACATAAGTTGATATCGTCTAAAAAGAATGAGCTAGGTATCTATAAACAACAGCATGCATTTTTTCACATTCCCTTTGATATGACAATGAGAATTAACAACTTACCTTCCTGGCCTCAGAATTAACCTCAAGGGGCAGTCTAAGCCATGCAGAAAATAGCAAGGACTCGTAGACTGTAATATAGGGAGAATGGATATCTGTTTGTTCACAGTACCCCGATATCCGAGCAAATGTTTCTTGCTTCTTTGGGTAGCCAGAAATTGTGATGGTTCCATCAATATAACCACCCGTTTTTCTTCCAGCCAATACGTCCATTAAAGTTGTCTTACCCGCACCACTAACTCCCATTAAAGCTGTTAGGACTCCTGGCCTAAAAGCACCACTCACTCCCTTCAAAAGATCCAGTCTATCCTCTGGAATTCCTTGTGCTTTCATTTCCTGCAAGTAAAAGTTTCACATGAAGATACACTTAACATAGATTTAGACATCCTGATTTGAAAGGATTTAAAAAAATAGCTATGCTAATTCCAAAAGACAACTTATGGATAGAACCTACTGATAGGTGACCTTTTCAATTTGTAGTGTAATAATACTGAATTGTGAATATGTAGAAATGAGTCAAATTTATAGAGAATGCATTAAAACTTTTAAGGTTGACATATGCTGTGCTACTTCCTAGGTTCCTACATATTTCTGCCTTACAGTTAGAGCTTAAAGATACCTGCGGCATGTCCACAGCGTATCTGATTTCATCAAAAGTAATAGAAAACGGTTCAAAAGGGAGAACTGTCCTCCTCATGCTTGGCCGAGTAGCTTTATCAAGAGGGCCCATTCTTGCAGAAGGTGGCCTAGATGATGTGCTTCTTGTGCTTTCTTCCCCTTTCTCTGCATGGTTTTTACACTTATCATGCTGTAGCTTGAATAACATAATGTAGCATGAGAAAATGATTCAACAAGTCTAACGACCTACCAGAAGATTGCTTTCCTCTTGATGATAATTCAACAGACTGCCCCTTGCTGTCAACCTCAGGCAATGTTTCTTGGGAAATTACTGCTTGAGGCTTACTGAAGGCTATAGCAAATTAACCTGACCTTTAGAACATAATCTTTGCATTTAAAATTCATAGTACTGGGAAGCAAAACTTACGATGTAGATACTTTAGAGCCAAACTAAAGAGGAAATTGAATAGGAAAGTGTATCCAATTAAAGCAACCACTCCAATCCAGTACCAATGTGCTTTTGGGAAAATCCCACGAGACTTTAAGACCAAAACTCCTAGCCTTTCCGTGGAATTAGGTGGAACCTACATTATCATATTTTTCAGATACATAACAAGTGCCCACATTAGATTTTGCTTCTTTTATCAAATTTCAAGGAAAATGGGCTTACATGCTTCCAACTCTTCCCAAGAAATTCATTCACAGCTATAGAGTTCTGTGCATACATCAGTGGTGAGACCCAATAGCCCCACAACCACCATTTTTTCACACCATCTGTTGCAAAAGAGTGTATTCTTTTCTGTCAAATCTCAATAGCATTCATCATGGTGAAGGAAAATAAATAAGAAATAATTATATGTATTGAACACATGTTTTGTGAAACCTCTTGACAAGATGAATCCTCCCATAGCAATAATTGCCAGCAACGCTAATGAACTGCAAGTATTTGCAACAATCATATTTCTTCCTAGTGCCGCCATTAATCGGAACATTCCTGATGCCATCTGGTTGAGACATAGGAGTAAAAGGTACTGTTTGAAAAACCTGCCAGTGAGAGCTTTATTTAGGCTAGAATTACACAACAGACAGTGCATATAATCACTGTTTCTTTCATTTCTCACCTCCCTATATTTGGATCATAGCCTATCACATAGTAAGTCATGATCACCCAAATTGTAACTTCTATCAAGGTGATTGGTATCTTCATAATCCATGCGGTTAGAGCATATGCCCATGATGGATAAAAGAAAAAGTCCCTTTGTTTGTAGAAGACGGGAAGTTTAATGATGGTCATTGATAGCTCGGAGACTCCATTGAGCATTATCACCATGAGAGTAAAGAATAACGCACCCATGAAAATCCCACCATCTGTTACTGAATTCCTGTGCATATCCACTTTTAGAAACAATGTCATTGTCACAAAAGCTGTGAAGACGAGCTGAAATACCCAAAATAGAAAGCTGGTCAGAAAAAAAAAAAAACAAATAAAATGAAGGGATAATAAAAGGGCAGTGAATCACAAACTCCAGGACATGATTCCAAAAATTAATAATTCAGTTTAATATACGGATTTTTCTATATTTACAATCCAACAATGTGTCTACCTTGTTCAAAATGCTTCTAAATAAATAGTACTCACCTGGATCACTTTGAAAGCATAGACAAAAAAGTTCCTTTTCATAAGCAGATAGTCTCTTGAGATGCAAGCTTTTAGCAGTTCCTTCTGGCTAACACCATACTTCTCCGTTGCCAGAGCAGCAGGGTGGCTTTGCAACTTGTCAAATGGAGCTGCAAGCTCTTCAGCTAGTTTTTGACCAATGTGAAATGACTGAAATGCTTCAGCAAATTGTTTGGCAGTAACAAAGGTATATGGTTCATCTTTATGCACCCAGTACTGCTCTTGATCTTTCCTTGATGTCATCTGTCACAACTCTATGATTACATATGTTTTTAAACATTACCTGAATATTTACTATCAATACTGAAAAATGAAATTGGGGTGAACAAAAGAATTTACTTCTTGTAGGAAATCAGCGACTCCTTTTCTCTCAGGACACCTGAAACCCATGTACTCAAAGAACTCGAGCACATTTTCACGAGGTCCTTGGTACACAATTTGTCCATCTGAGAGAAGAATTATATCATCAAACAGTTCATATGTTTCAGGGGCCGGTTGGAGAAGAGAGATAACAGCAGTTCCATTCAGGATGTGGATGGATTGCCTTAGTGCATTCACTATTTGGAATGTTGTGGAACTGTCCAAACCAGTAGATATCTCATCCATGAAAAGTGCCTTCGCTGGTCCAACCAGCATCTCCCCTGTATCATCCATATAAGAAAACAACTTAACCATCAGTTTAAACTGTTAGAGACAAACTCACTTTATACTTGTCAAAAAGTCATTAAATAAGGTTCACCTGTTGTGACTCGCTTCTTTTGTCCGCCAGAGATACCTCGTATCATATCATCTCCCACCATCGTATCAGCGCAAACATCAAGTCCCAATATCTGCAAAACTTTCAGAATAAGAAAACATATAGTTGCAAAGAATCTTAAAGAAAATCTTTGTCATCTTAGATGGACTTTAATTGTTTACCTTGAGTATATAATCTGTAACCACATTGGCCTTTTGACCCTCCATTGCTGCTGCCTGTAACAAAAACAATATCACTTTCGAACCACCAAACACTTTCGACAAGGAAGTGAAACCCTTCAAATCAGAAATTAATGTAAACAAATATTGACTCAAATGATTTGAATCACTTTCATTCTTAGTTGTTGTGTCACCTTCATATAGATGTCAATATCAGGGTCAGGTTTGATATTTGCTGCTTTCTCTCTTCGTGCTAACTCTACCAACACGTCTGCAAATTTGAACAATCTTTAACTATGTGCCTCCAGAATTCCTAAAACAAGCAAGTGTACGTCAAAATTCATTGTGTTTCAGCTTACTGTAACGTTGTCCAACTCCTTGACATCTTGCTGAAAAAGCCAAGGTTTCTCTTACTGTCAGTTCTCCTATGTGGAGATCATATTGACTAATATAAGCTGATGTCCTCTGCGGCACGAACTCTTCCATTCCATGTCCATTGTAAGTAACCCTTCCAGAAATCTAATGTTTTCACAGTCCTCATATCAGATTACAAAATCAACCTATCCCAATGAACATTTAGGTAGAAAATAAGCTTATTCCTTACTTTTAAACCTTTACTAAGCTTTCCAGCCAATGCTAACAGTAATGTGGTCTTGCCTGAGCTTGGGGGCCCCAACAGCAATGCCATTCTGTCCAAGGTTTGGTAAAAAAAGGGGCAATTTCAAGAGCTCATAAAGAAGTTATGTACTACTAGAATTAGTCTCCATACCTTTGTGGCTTGATCATTCCACTCACATCTTTAAGGATTGGCAAAGTTTGCTTCTTGTTTGGAAGAATATGAAGGTAATTCAAGAAACCCTTTATCAAGATAAGAAGGGTAAAAAAGAAAAACAGGTAGTTAGGTCAAATAGAAAATACCAATGCTGAGAGATTAAAGTTTGGATTTCAGAAATACCTCAGACATGTTAACAGAATAGTTGAACAAGGTTGGTAATGCTCTACTTCCCTCATAAGCTTCTGCTTCTACAATTAAATTCTCAAACCGGACTTCAATTGTAGGAAGGTTAATTCCAACTCTGCTTTTTTCAGTTCAAACAATAAACTCAAATTTAATAGTACTTGAGTTGAAAGAACAAACTTCAAGAAAAATGATGGCAGTTAAAATGAAACTTACTGGTCAATCCTTTCCCGGAGCCTCAACAAGAACTTCTCATGATCTTCCCCTTCAACTTTTACTAGTCTTTCCACCAAATTCCGTCTCTCCAGCAATCCAAGATTGTTGATGTCAACCTGCCTTAATTGCTGACCTTCCTCAGCAAGTATACCTGTCCTGATACGTGCAAACGTTGGCAGCTTCTCAATAGCAGCCCATTTCAAGGCTTCTTCATCGTCTTCTTCCTGGAAAGACTTGGAGAAAACTTCCATGGAGTTGCTCCTCCATAACTTAGAACTCCCTACACGTAAACTACTAGCTCTGTACGGTTCACCACTCTCCATGTTTCCGCCAAGCCAAGTAGTAGCAAAGACGAGACTTAAATCAAGAACAAATTAAGTTGCATGCTTGGTTCAGCATTTGAGAGCAGATTGAGCTGCTCAATCTAAAATGATACAATGAATGGAGGAATAAAGTGAGCAGAGGCTGGAACGAGACAGCAGACAGAAAGTAACAGTAACACAACATTTTTGACTTTGACGTTCCCTCCATTGCTTTGTTATCGAATCAAAATGGATAATTGATACTGCACTAATTTGAGATAGTACTATTTTTAAAGGTTTCGGGAAATTCGCATACGAACAGATATGACACGCACGGGTCCCATGGCTGCTGCTGGGCAGTTGGCTCTGGTGGCTCATTATTAATTATTATGATAATGATGGATCCTGATTTTTTGGCCTTCATTTAAAGTAGAAAAGTGATCCACAAACTGGTCTTAAATACAGAAAAGGAACAAAATAATGTAAGTGGGGGTGTCCAACTGTCCATAAGATAAGAAACATATATCTTAAATATATAGGAGTATATAAAAGTGTGGCTAAGATCATATATTTATATCTATTAAATATTTTTTTTAGTTTGACATATTTTAAAAATATCATTAAATTTAGACTCTATTTATTATATTGGGTTTTGGATAATCCATTATATAAATATAAAAATGTAGCTTGTATAAGAGATTTATACCTATTAAATATAATTTTTCTTTAATATATTTCAAAAATATTATTGGATTTGAACTCTACCTATTATATTGGACTTTGGGTAAGAGACTTATACCTATTCAATATCCTTTTTTCATTAACATATTTCAAATGTTATTAGATTTGGGCTCTATCTATTATATTGAACTTTTAAAAAATAAATAATTAAATATTAAGATGTTAAGGCTTTTCATTGATTTAAATTGAGTTTTGAACAATTTAAAAGTACAAAATGTCATAGGCCATTATAGTTTAATTTAACTATCATTATTATACACATTATTTTACAATGTTAGAAATAAAATAATTTAATTAAATATAATAATAAATAAATTAGATGAGATTTTTAAAAAATATATATTATTAATAACGTGTTTTATTATGTGGAACACACGTAACACATACATAATATATATAAAAATGTGAGTCGGATAAGAGGTTTGTTTCATCTTAAATATTCATTTTTCTTTAACATGTTTGAATAATACCATTAGATTTGGTTTGGGTTTTACTTTTTATATGAGACTTTTAAAAAATAAATAATTAAATATTAAGATTTTAAATAGCTTTTACTCATTAATGTCTAAGAATTAGGGCTGTAAATGAACGCTCGTGTTTGGCTAACGCTCGTGTTTGAGCTCGAAGACTCGCTCATGTTCATTTGTTAAGATTAACGAACGAGTCTAAACAAGATTTTAGTGTTCGTTTAATAAACGAACCGAACTTAAACAAGATATGTTCGTTTATTTATGTTCATGAATAAGTTCGTTAAGTATTCATTTATCTATTTACCTTAACATTCCTATTTTATTCTTATCTCTCTTCCTCTTTGACTCTCTCTCCTGTTTAAGACAATATTCATTTAAGAATGAGAATGTGATTTGAAAATGTAATTTTACAAAATTAATAATTAATGCTGATATATGGACAGACAGAAGGGGACAAACAAAACTTTTAGAAAGTAATAGGTAAATAAGAACAGAAAGAATACAATAATGGCAACAAATGATTGTTTGGCAAGTATCAATTTCTTTTGAAAAAAATATACTTATAATAATAAATATTTTAAATATTAAGATTTATCCTATAAATTAATATTTTTAAGTAATGGTTAAACTTTGATAAATTAGTGAAGTTTTTTTTTTAAATCCTACAAGAACAATATATTTTAAAATTTAAAATTTATCTTTAAAATTAAAAAAAATATTTGGGGCTAAATTTTTTTAATTTGAGACTAAACTTTCAATTATTATAATTTTTTCTAAAACTCTAAAATAATATTTTTAAATTTTAAAACTTACCCTTAAAATTAAAAAATATTTTAAGCCAATTTTTTTTTAATTTAGGACTACACTTTATTAAAAGGTATTTTAATCATAATAAAAAGTCAAAATCATATCATTATTACATTTTCCTCTTTCCAAGAAAAAGATACTTAAAGTTTTGTGCTTAAAGGTGCGCGACACAATTAGCATTTTTTGTAATATAATAAGAAATTCAGAGTAGAAGATCTTTC
This sequence comes from Microcos paniculata, assembly GCA_030664755.1. NCBI lineage: Eukaryota > Viridiplantae > Streptophyta > Magnoliopsida > Malvales > Malvaceae > Microcos > Microcos paniculata. The sequence goes on along the minus strand of CP131459.1, from coordinate 33,336,595 downwards.
GATCTCTCTGTAGGTCTTATCGAATGAACAAATAATAGTAATACGCTCATGCTCCATAAAGTCCAAACAATTTGATCAACCACATCCTGCGTATATTTGTTATACCGAATAGAATGAGAAAAAAAATTATATGTAATTTGTAATATGATTTTGTAATATTGACATAAGAAAATTACATATATTGACATATTTTTGTGTTGTGGTGAATAATATTTATAGGATAACTTAATCTTTTAGAAATAGAGATTATTAGGTCCCAAACCCCAAAACAATCAACCAAGAAAAATAATAAAAGTAAGAACACATAAAGAATTTTCTTGTGGAAAAATTCTATAACTCTCCACTAACAAAACAATCAAATTACAATCACTAATCTTATCAAACTCACTCATAATCAAATAATCTCACAATCTAAAATCCCTTTACACCCAAAGATTCTCTCATAAGGTGTGGTTAACTCTCCAACACAATCCCCCCCACACACAAGACCCTAAACATAAACATTATATTTATACTAGCATAAACTTGGTCTCCAAGCCAACTTGTCAACCAAGTAATCTTACCTAAACTTACTCACCAAGTAAATCAATAATTACCAAACTAATTGATTTAATTTGAGTTAAAATCCTAACAATATCCACCTTAGCTCAAATTCCATCCACAAATCTAGTTGCTCTACCTTTTTACCAAATCCATAAAGCTAACTTTCTTCTTTGATGATACATTCCCATTATTCTCAATTTCATGCGAACAAGTTAAGTCATCTCCTTTAATTGTACTTCCACCCAACTCATATGAATTCTTCAAATTTTTCGCTCCCTTCATTACAATCATTGATCCTTTTGTGATCTTTAATCCTCCACCTCGACAAGAATATTCATAACCCAAACTATCCATCTTTCCAAGCGAAATCAAGTTCCTTGTAAATTTTGGAACATACCTCACATTCCCGACTTTTTTGACACTTCCATCATGCAAACGAATCTTCACAGAACTAATTCCTTCAATTTTCTCTTCACTACCATTAGCCATATAAACAGGCTTATCACACTTTTCAAGCTTCGAAAACCATTTTTTCCTTGTGCAAACATGCTCGGAACAAGCAGAATCAAATACCCACATATCTCTAGTATCTTTCTTTTCTTCTTTCACCACCAAAACATCTTCATCACTATCAACAGTAGCAACATTGAAAGATTTTTCACCACCTTTATTCTTCTCATCATCTTTTTCTTTCGTCTTCATGAAATTCCCCAAATCTTCCATCAACTTCTTACAATAGGCCTTTATGTGCCCCATCTCATGACAATAATAGCATTCTTTATCACTCCAATCCGCTCTAAGTCTTGAACTAGATCTTCCTCTTCATCTTCCATCATTGGATCTACCTCGCCCTCTTCCATCATTCTTGTCTCTGACATTAGATCTTCCTCGCTCCACTGTCAAAGCAGAATTTCTATCATCATCAGTCTTTTCAACTTCTTTCAATCTATCGTGTTCTATGATAACTGCAGTAACTTCACTCACATTCAAAGAACATCTGCCACTCATCAAAAGTCTAGTCACCACAGAATATTTTTCATCTAGAGAACAAATCAACACAATTGCTTTGTCAGTTTCTTTCATAATTTCACCAATACTCGCCAACTGCGTCACTAATCTGTTAAACTGGTTCACATGCATCCTCAAACTTGTTCCAGTCTTCATCTTCAAGTCAAACAATTCTTTCTTCAAACACACTATATTTGTGATGGATTTCGACACATAAATTTATTCTAATTTATTCATCATCTCCTTTAGGAATTTCTCATTCAAAACATCATACTTAACTTCATTAGAAAGACTCAAAAGAATCGTACTCACCGCTCTTCGTTGAATATCTTTCCACTTATTATCAGTCATCCCAGCAGGTTTCTTGATTTCAAGAGCATCTCCCAATCCTTATTGTACTAAAAAATCAGTCATGTTACTCTGCCACATCTGAAAATTATTTGTGCCATTAAAACGCTCAATCTCAAACTTCAATCCGCTGATATCTATCATCTCCTAGCTTTGATATCAATTGTCAGGTCCTAAACCCCAAAACAATCAACTAAGAAAAATAATCAAAGCAAGAACACACAAAGAATTTTCTTATAAAAAAATTCCACAACTCTCCACTAACAAGACAATCAAATTACAATCACTAATCTTATCAAACTCACTCACAATCAGACAATCTTACAACCCAAAATCCCTTTACACCCAAGGGTTCTCTCACAAGGTGTGGCTAACTCTCCAACACAATCTCACACACACATCAAACCCTAAACATAAACATCATATTTATACTAGCCTAAACTTGGTCTTCAAGCCAACTTGTCAACCAAGTAATCTTACCTAAACTTAATCACCAAGCAAATCAATAATTACCAAACTAATTAATTTAATTTGAGTTAAAATCTTAACAGAGATGATTGTCTCATTTTATAAATAATCATCCCTACAATGGATCTACCTGCTTCGGCTTACCCATATGAATCCTCACCCTGCTTATGCTGTTCTTGTGAGTATATCTGGTTTAATTGGCTATGGCAACCCTCAACTGGCTAAATTCTTAGAATTGTCTGAGGACAAATCCTACTTATCTGTAGTTAAGCCAATTAGGTCGATAAGCATGCAAGAAGGGTATGGCCTAACTTGGTCGATGGATTGAAATGAAAAGCCAATCAGGGTGTCCAACTATGCATTACTTTTGGATCAGTGTAATCTGAAACATAGCATAATCTAAGTTTGCATTTCCCTTGTGTTATTGTAATTCTACAGAAATCCTTTGTTTCAAGCTTACATGTCGTAATGTGCCTATTATGTAAGAAATCTAGTGTAGATAAACTCTACAACAAAAGACAAAAATCTTTAGTGTGTGTTTGAATGGAGTTTTTTAAAGAGGGTTTTCTTTTCAATATAGGTTTTGAAAATTTTAAATGATGAAATCTTTGTTTGGGTAATTTAATGAGAATAAAAATCTTTTGCCCCATCTCAGTGCCCCACTCTGTACCCCATTCACTGCAGTCTATCACGTGTCTCATTCACTTAATTCCTCTTATCCCTTGTTTGGTTTAACAAAATAAACAAAGAAATAATATTTTTGTTCTTGATTTAAACTAAAACTCTACCCTAATAATATCATAAACATAGAAACTTACCATCAAAATTAAAAAATTTTAATTTGGGGTAAACTTTTGTTATAAAGGGTTTTTTTCTTCTCTAGAATAGTTTTAGAAATTTTTGTTTAAAAAAATCCCTAAAACCAAACAAGGAATAACTAGAGTTAAATTAATGTGACACGTGGCGCGTTCTAGTGAATGAGGCATAAAGTGAGACACTAAAATGAGACAGATGATTTCCATCTATTTAATGGATAGGTTTCCTTAAATCTATGACTTTTTAATATGAGTTTTAGGACACCTCAAATCCCTCTTTCAAAGTCCACTTAAATAGGTGTTTTTTTTTTTAAATTACTCTATCTAAACAATTAACTATCCACATTAATTTAATTTCCTTTTTTATTGTAACTTTTATATTTTTAATTTTAATGATAAAAAACTTCTAAAATATATATTTTTATTTTTTATGTTATTAGTGATATCTGAATATTTTTAAAAATTCAATGACACCCATATTTCATACTTTTTGTACATTAAATATTGGTTTTTTATTAATTAAGTTTTTAATTCCATTAACAATGGTAAATGCTAAAAATTTCATTCTAGAAACTCTTTATCCAAACAAATTAATTATAAATACTATCTTTTAAAATTGATGAACTTTTAGATGCCTTCTTTTTTAAAGTCTTAAAAATTTAGTTGAAGGTTGCATTTCCTTGGAAGACTGAGAAAGGCAGTGGCTAGAGGGGAAGGAGAACAAGACCGCCAAATACTGTATAAACAACGACAACATTTGACAGAAGTTTATAGGATTGATGGTCCTTTATTTCACTCTTTTTGTGGAAGCAAAAGTTGTTTTATTTTGGGCCTCAGAGGTATTGCAGGACTAGCTCCTTGGTATCCCCCTGCCTTTGGCAGACTCATCTCTTCTGGAAGTTGATGGCCTTAATTGAGAAGGCGTATATGAATGCAAAGAGCAGAGATATTCCAACAAGTACAATTGCAACGACCCCCACAAAATCACTTCTAAAGCCGAAGTAGCTCCTTACAAAATGTTGGACTGTTTCACCCGACTCAAATGCATCCTTTACATCCCCGAACTGTGAAGCAGCCAACCCGTAGAGGGTCCATGAAAGAGGGCAAGTCCAATAGAACCACCTCCACCATACAGGAATTCTCTGTTGTTGAAACAATGATCTATCATTGAATTTGGCTATCTATGGGTTACATTTAGTGTTACAAGGAAATGTATACCTTAGGGTCAATGGAGCTTACCGTTCGAGGAATGATGAATCCTGAAAAAATGTTCCATATTCGGTAGAAGAAGATTTCAATTAAGGCAGCAGTATGCTCGTTGGAAGTAACTGCTATGGTCATCATCCCATAGAAAGTGTTGTATAAGAAGGTGAAGTACATAAAGAAAAGATACCAAAAGAACTTGCTGGCTGTCCATTCAAACCCAATCATGGCATACACTATAACCCCATATATTAGAGTTTGAATCAAAATGTATGGGAGTTCAATGAAAGCCTGCAAATTAGAAACTATTGTTGAACCATTCGACAAGATCAAATTTCATAATCACATAATAATGGTTATCATTTGATCCACCAGTTCTCCAAAACACCCTTATTAAAGTTAAGCATTGCTTCTTCAATTATAAACCAAAAATAAATGTCCCAAAAGCAAAAGCAAAGCAGTTTACCTGTCCTAAGGCATATGGCAACGCTGAATACATCCCGGCCGCTTTTTCTCTGTAAAAGACAGTTCTTTCAACAGCAACAACCGGTTGCACTGCTCCAGCATTCTGAAGTCCTAAGAAAAGTACAGCAGTGTACATAGAACCCACTGCATTTAAAATATCCTGTTGCTTTGTTCTGTAAGTCCAAATATTTTTCATTTCAATTAGAGGTTGAAGCACAGATAATACAAGGCATTGTCGCACAATAATTTATACCTTTTGGAACCCAGATCCCAGAATATTGTTCCAAGCAGGAGGGCTATGACAGTTGTGAATATTAATCTTACTGCAGTATATGGTGGGTTTCGCCAGTAAGACCAATGCTGCTTCCAAAGACAAGCCAAACATTGGATTAAGAAAGGCTGTGAATATCTAGTCCGGAAGTGTAGATCTTTGGAACCGGGAGCAGGAGAACTAAGCTCCTTGATCAATGCTTTGTTTCTCCTACGCCAGTGATTTTACAGGGTTAGTAGCTACCACATAACAGAATTGATGATTATACTGACTAATTCTAGATGTCTTTTTAGGACAAGGATATTCTTCCTTTCAAACTTTAAGATATTCTACTCTTAAGCTGTAAAACTTCCCACTACAAAAAATTCAGACAGAATTCTTTAATCAGCAAGCCTTTTTTCCCCTATAACAAGCTTCAATTAGTTCCAGCCTCCATTTTACTCCTTGAAATGCTGAGGTGATCAGTGATCTTACCAATACAATTCTGAGTTCTTATATATATCAGTGAAGTTCACACCAATGATTTCTTCTTGTACAGCCGAAGTAATCTCCAACATCCAGGTTGCTGGGTTGTAACCATCCTTTATCTTGGGAATGCCCTTAATTTCCTAGGAGGTGCAAAACCATAAATTTCGGAACAGGTATGCAAAAATTGCATTCACATGATGTAGGTAATGGACTAACCTCAAAATACTTTATCAGGTGACAAGAATGATGACCCAATGGACCCACATATATTTCTTCACCCCCCCTTTTCATCAGAAAGAGCTATATTTTGCCATTGATAGGGAGGTATTAGTTCCAAGTAATATAAAAGATAAATGGCTGCCTCAATAAGATTCTCACCTCATCAAAAGCTTCAAATATATCAATGCTTGGCTGGTGGATGGTGCACACGACAGTTCTTCCTGTTTCCACAGTGTTCCTCACTGTTCTCATTACAATTGCAGCTGTCCTGGCATCAAGGCCGGATGTTGGCTCATCCATGAATATAATCGATGGGTTGGAAACAAGCTCAACTGCAATAGTTAGCCTTTTGCGCTGCTCAGTGGAAAGACCACTGACTCCAGATAATCCTACAAGTGCTTCCCTTAAGGAAGTCAGCTCCACAAGCTCCATGACTTCTTCAACAAACATCTAGGACCCATCAAGTTAAGTAACAAATAAGCTGATATTTTCTAAACACAATGTGCTAATGTCTGTAAAAAGAACACTATGCAACTTTTCCAGTTCTATTGATTTAAAAGCGAGAACTTACAACTTACCTTCCTGGCCTGAGAGTTGACCTCAAGGGGTAGTCTAAGCCAGGCAGAAAACAGCAAGGATTCATAGACTGTAACATAGGGAGAATGGATATCTGTTTGCTCACAGTATCCTGATATGCGAGCAAATGTTTCTTGCTTCTTTGGGTACCCAGAAATTGTGATGGTTCCAGAGATATAACCAGTTGTTTTTCTTCCAGCCAATACATCCATTAAAGTTGTTTTACCAGCACCACTAACACCCATCAAAGCTGTTAGGACCCCTGGCCTGAAAGCACCACTTACTCCCTTCAAAAGTTCCAGATGATCCTCTGGAATACCTTGTGCTTTCATTTCCTGCAAATATTTTTTAAAGTTCACGTGAAGATTCACTTAGCGTAGATTAAGACATGTAGATTGAAAGGATTTTGAAAGATAGCTAGTGGAGTCCATGCTAATTCCAAATAGATAGCTTATCAATGGAACCCATTGCCATGTAAAACCTTCAATATGGAGTAACAATATTGAATTATGAATATGTAGAATGACCCAAATGTACAGAGAATGCGTTAAGACTTTTGACAGCTGATATGTGCTGCACTACTTCCTATGTTCTCACTGCCTTCTGCTAAAAGCTTAAAGATACCTGCGGCATGTCCACAGCATATCTGATTTCATCAAAAGTAATAGAAAACGGTTCAAAAGGGAGAACTGTCCTCCTTTTACTTGGCTGCGTAGCTTCATCAGGGCTACCCATTCTTGCATAAGGTGGCTTAGATGATGTGCTTCTTGGGCTTTTTCCCTTCTTCTCTGCATTGTATTTACACTCGTCATGCTCTAGCTTGGATAATAAATAGCATGAAGAAAATGATTCAACAAGTCTTAACAACCTACCAGAAGATTTCTTTCCTCTTGATGATAATTCAACAGACTCCCCTTTGCTGTCAACTTCAGGCAAGGTCTCTTTAGATTTTATTGCTTGAGGCTTACTTAACGCTACAGAAAATTAAGCTGACTTTTAGAAATAATCTCTGCATTTGAAATTCATAACATTGTGAAGAGAAACTTACAATGAAGATACTTCAGAGCCAAACTAAAGAGGACATTAAATAGGAATGTATATCCTATTAAAGCACCCACTCCAATCCAGTACCAATGTGCCTCTGGGAAAATGCCACGAGATTTTAAGACCTGAACTCCTAGCCTTTCCGTGGCATTAGGGGGAATCTACATTACGATATTTTCAGAAAATTGTTAATTGGTGGAATCAAAACAATTCTCTGCTATTAGATTTTGCTTCTTTAATTAAATTTCAAGGAAGATGGGCTTACATGTCTCCAACTCTTCCCAAGAAATTCATTCACAGCTATAGAGTTCTGTGCATACATCAGTGGTGAGACCCAATAACCCCATAACCACCATTTCTTCACACCATCTGATGCAAAAGAGTGTATGCTCTACTGTCAAAACTCGAATTCATCATGGAGAAGGGAAACACAGTAAGAAATAATAAGATGCATCAAAATCATATTTTGTTCACCTCGTGACAATATGAATCCTCCCAAAGCTAGAATTGCCAGCAATGCTAATGAACCACAAGTAGTTGCAACAATCATATTTCTTCCTAGTGCTGCTATCAATCGGAACAATCCTGATGCCATCTGGTTGAGAAATAGGAGTAAAAGGTACTGTTTGAAAAACCTGCCAGTGAGAGCTTTATTTAGGCTAGAATTACACAACAGACAACACATATAATCATTGTTTCTTTCATTTCTCACCTCCCTATATCTGGATCGAAGCCTATGACATAATATGTCATGACCACCCAAAAGGTGACTTCTATCAAGGTGATTGGAATCTTAATAATCCATGTGGTTAGTGCATATGCCCATGTTGGATAAAACTGAGAGTCCCTTTGCTTGTAGAAGACAGGAAGTTTGATGATGGTCATTGATACCTCCGAGACTCCATTGAACATTATCACCATGAGAGTAAAGAATAATGCACCCATATACAGCCCACCATCTGTTACTGAATTCCGGTGCATATCCACTTTTAGAAACAATGTCATTGTTACAAAAGCAGTGAAGATGAGCTGAAATACACAAGAGAAAGTTGGGATAATAAAAGGACAATGAATCACAATCTCTAGGAAATGAGTTCAAAAACCCGATAATTTCAGTTTAATTTATGAAGTTTTCTATATTTACACTCCAATCATTTACCCTCTTCAAAACACTTGCCTTTAAATACTACTTACCTGGATCAGTTTGAAAGCATAGATAAAATAATTCCTTTTCATAAGCAGATATTCTCTTGATATGCAAGCTTTTAGTAGTTCCTTCTGGCTAACACCATACTTCTCTGTTGCCAGAGCAGCAAGGTTGCTTTGCGACTTTTCAAATGGAGTTGCAAGCTCTTCATCTAATTTTTGACCAATATGAAATGACTGGAATGCTTCAGCAAATTGTTTGGCAGTAACAAAGGTATATGGCTCATCTTTTTGCACCCAGTATTGCTCTTGATCTTTCCTTGATGTCACCTGTTGCATCTCTATATGAGTATCTTATTTAAACATTACATGAATATTTACTAGGAATACTGAAAGAAATTGTGGTGAATAAAAGAGTTTACTTCTTGTAGAAAATCAGCAACTCCCTTTCTCTCAGGACATCTAAAACCCATGCATTCAAAGAACTCAAGCACATTTTCACGAGGCCCTTGGTACACAATTTGTCCATCTGAGAGAAGAATTATATCATCAAACAGGTCATATGTTTCTGGGGCTGGTTGGAGAAGAGAGATAACAGCAGTTCCTTTCATGATATGGATGTATTGTCTTAGTGCATTCACTATTTGGAAAGTTGTTGAACTGTCCAAACCGGTAGATATCTCATCCATAAACAGTGCCTTTGCTGGTCCAACCAGCATCTCCCCTGTGTCATTTGGAGGACAAAACAACTTAACCACCAGTTTGACCTGCTGAAGACAAATTTACTCCATACGTGTCAAAATGTCATTGAATAAGGTTCATCTGTTGTGAGTCGCTTCTTTTGTCCACCAGAGATACCTCGCATCATTTCATCTCCCACCATGGTATCAGCACAAATATCAAGTCCCAATATCTACAAACTTTCAGAATAAGACAACATATAATAGAAGCAAAGAATTTTTATTTAAATAGAAACAATTAATAATTTATTGTGTTTTGCATTATTTGTTAGCTTAGATGGATTTTAAATTTAACCTTGAGTATGTAATCTGTAACTACATTGGTCTTTTGCCCCTCCATTGCCGCTGCCTGTTAATTTAACAAAAACAATATCACCTTCAAACCATAAAAAGACTTCTCACAAGGAAAAGAAACCCTTCAAATTAGAAATTAATGTAAACAAAATATTCACTCAGACGATTTGAATCACTTTCATTCTTAGTTGTTGTCTCACCTTCATATAGATGTCAATATCAGGGTCAGGTTTGATATTTGCTGCTTTCTCTCTTCGTGCTAACTCTACCAAGATGTCTGCAAATTTGGAACATCCTTAACTACGTGCCTCTGAAATTCCTAAAACAAGCATGTGCATGTTAAAATTCAGTGTTTTGGCTTACTGTAACGACGTCCAACTCCTTGACATCTTGCTGAAAAAGCCAACGTTTCTCTTACTGTCATTTCTCCTATGTGGAGGTCATACTGACTTATATAAGCCGATGTCCTCTGTGGTACAAACTCTTCCATTCCATGTCCATTGTAAGTAATCCTTCCCGAAACCTAATTTATTCACATGTCAGGAAATCAATCAATCCCAATGAACATCTAAGGTAGAAAATGAGCATGATCCTTACTTTTAGATCTTTACTAAGCTTTCCAGCCAGTGCTAGCAGTAATGTGGTCTTGCCTGAGCTTGGAGGCCCTAACAGCAATGCCATTCTGCCCAAAGTTTGGTACAAAAATGTGCAGTTTAATCGTTTAACACATTTCTAGAGTCCATAATTCATTTACTACTAGAATTAGTCTATATACCTTTGAGGCTTGATGATTCCACTCACGTCTTTAAGGATGGGCAAGGTTTTCTTCTTGTTTGGAAGAATGCGAAGGTAATTCAAGAAGTCCTTTTATCAAGATGAGAAGAGTAAAAAATAATTAATTAAATCAATAGGAAGGACCATTGTTGAGAGATTAAAACATAAGAAGCAATGTTTGGAATTGGAAAATACCTCAAACATGTTAACAGCATGGTTGAATAATGTTGGTAATGCCCTACTTCCCTCATACGCTTCTGCTGTTACATTTAATTTCTCAAACCGGACTTCAATTGTTGGAAGCTCAATTCCAACTCTGTAATTTTTTTTTTTTGCCAGTTTAATCAACAAAGAAACTCAAATTGAATACTTAAAAGCACAAACTTTATGAAAAATGATTGCAGTTAAATGAAACATACCGGTCAATCCGTTCCCGGAGCCTCAACAAGAACTTCTCATGATCTTCCCCTTCAGCTTTCACCAGTCTGTCCACCAAATTCCTTCTCTCCAGCAACCCAAGATTCTTGATGTCAACCTCCCTCAATTGCTGACCTTCTTCAGCGAGTATACCTGTCCTGATACGTACAAAAGTTGGCAACTTCTCAATAGCAGCCCATTTCAAAGCTTCTTCATCGTTTTCTTCCTGGAAAGACCTGGAAAGAACTTCCATGGAGTTGCTCCTCCATAACTTAGGACTCCCCCCTATATGTAATCTACTGGCTCTATGTGGTTCACCACTCTCCATTGTTTCAGCCAAGCTAAGCAGTAGCAGATAGAAGACTTGACCAAGAGCAAATTAGTTACATGCTTAGTTTAAGAATTGGAGAGATGATCTAAAAAGATACAATGATTGGACAAGTCAGTGGAAGAACAGTCAAACAGAAATTAAAGACGACAGTTTTTGACGTTCCCTCCATTGCTTTTCCTTTAAAAAAAGCTTCACTACGTTTTAATAAACTTTTCAAAGTTTGGGACTTTGCATATGACACGGGTCCCATGGGCTGTCTGATCTGAATCTGATGGATCCTCTTTATCTTTCCAAGTTCGAAATTACAAAGAAAACCATTGTAAGAAACGACTCAACCTCGTCAAATTCTGTAAGTCAAAACTCACAAACCAAATGAAAGTGCAGATGATGATTTGTGCATACCCCTTTTTTAAAGTAGAAAAGTGAAACAAAAGCTACTCCATTAAATATAAAATATGACCTCTACCTCTTGGCCTAGCGGTCAAAGAGGCTGAGGAAGTCACCGAGTCAGGGATTCGACCGCTGCCTCCCCTCCCTATAGACATTAGAAACAACCCCCTCCAGCCGGTTGTACCAAATACATAAATATATGTATATATATAGGGGTGCCCATAAGAAACAATTAATATTGAAAATGGTAATGTAATAATGACAAAAATGATTAGTTACATAATAAATTAAAAAGTAATTGTTAAAGTATTAATTTATTTTGATAAAAATACCTTTATATATCTATATTTATAATCTATAATATATATAAAAATACGAATAATTGATGTAAAATTTTTGAATCGTCTAAAATATTTTTTTTAAATATTTTAAAATTACCATTGATATTGTTTATTTAAACTGAAACTCTTTATTTATCTTTTATTAATTTTTTTATATATTTATTAAATTACATTAGTAATTAACTAATTTGATTTTTATCATAATTAAATTACTCCTATATTATATTAAAAAAAATAGTTTAATTATTATTTAATTTTATATAGTTTAATTTGAAGTTGACTATTCTATAATTTAATTATTATTCTCTTTAATGTAGTTTATTTTTTAAATTTATTATTATTTTTTAATTTTTTGTCATTACTAAAAAAGTATTGTATCATGTGTAATGCACGTGACAGTGAATGACTAATATTTAATAAAAATACTTTTATGAAGGTGAAAAATTTTATAAAAATTAAATATATAATTAAAGCGATGTAATTATATTATATATTTAAATTAAAATCTTACAAACAATAAATATTTTAAATATTAAGACTTACCCAAAAATTAACTTTTTTAATTTGTGACTAAATTTTCACAAATTACTGGATGTTTTTTTTTAAACTATAATAATATATTTTAAATTTTAGAACTTACCTTTAAAATTAAATTAAAAAATTATTTGGGGTTAAAATTTTTTTTAATTTGAGACTAAATTTTGACAAATTAATGGATGCTTTTTTTTTCTTAAAATCTTATAATAATATATTTTAAATTTTAGAACTTACCCTTAAAATTAAATTAAAAAATTATTTGGGACTAAACATTTTTTAAATTTGGGGCTAATTTTTTTTTAATTTGAGACTAAATTTTGTTAAAAGTTATTTTAATCATAACAAAAAGTTAAAATTATCCTATTATTACACTTTTATTTTTTTAAAAAAAAAGTACGATATTATTATTATACTTTTACCTTTTTTTTAAGAAAAGTACTTTAAAATTGTATGCTTAACTGGTGCCCTTTGGCAAGCATTTTCCATATATATATATATATATATATATATATATATATATGATGATTCATTAGAAATTAATGAATCCAGAATAGAAGATTTGTCAAAATCACTGTAGCCCTCACTTTTCGAATAAACAAGATAGATACACTGGACAGGCGGCTTCGTTCGACCACCGTGCAATAAAGGGCATTCAACAAATTTTCCCGGAGCGCATTTGGGACATTCATCAAATTTTCAAACACTTTGACGCCCGAATAAGGTTTTATTTAGACCTGGCAATTCGTGTTTTCGTGTCGTGTTCGTGTCGTGTCAACATACACCATTAACACCCATTTAGCCAAACACGAACACGACACGATTAACTAATCGTGTCCAGAGTATGAAACACGAACACGGAACTGTTTAATTATTGTATAACACGACACGACACGATTAACACGATTAACACGGCTAACACGTTATGACACGACACGATTACACGATTTAATATTATTTTTAAAATTAATTTAGAAATTAAATAATGTAATATTTCTATATTATCCCTAAACTAAATAAAAAATTACTTAAAATTTAATATATTTTAATAATATTAAAGGTTAAAAAGGTATTTTCATAATTAAACGTGTTAGACGTATTTTACGCGTGTTAATCGTGTTTGACACGCTTAAGACACGAAACACGTTAATCTTAATCGTGTCGACACGATTAAAACACGAAACACGTTAAGATCAAACACTAACACGGTTAACTTCGTGTCGTTCTCGTATCGTGTCATCGTGTCGTGTCCAAAATTACTAGGTCTAGGTCTAGTTTTACTCCAACCCCACTCATGGATCTTTCTAAACCCATACGTGATTTAATTCGTGCTATGTTCAAAATAGTCAGGTCTAAGGTAAATTACGATTTAAGGCTCATGTATCCTCACCCTACTTTTGCTGTTTGTAAATCTGTTCAGCAAATACCTTCAGGGATTTGAAATTTTAAATCTGTTCCAAGATGACGTTACAAGCAATTCATAATGAAAATCGAGCACGATTATGATCCTCAAACAGAGGATCATGGATTCATAGTCTAACATCGAAGTTTTACTTTCCCAAACCTTGTATGTGTTGCCAAAAGCTCAAGGCAAAGACAGACTCAAAACAAAACACGCACAGAGATCTTACAGCAGCAAGCCATCAACCCTGTGCATTTCAGAGCATGAAAAACAATCGAATGAAACAAACATTACGAGAGAGTTGTTGCTTTACAAGTTAGACAATGAGGTGCAATTCAAGTAAGATAGCATGTTGTAAGATGATACCACATTTTCAACATGATCATACCACAAATCCAAAACATTAAGCAGATTTATACAACCAAGCTAACACGCAGCAAAGCAGGGCAGTGAAAGACAATATATAGTTGAAGCATGAACTCTGATCATCAAAACCCTGTTGTTAGGTGCCTACACACAAAGCGACCAATTTATCCAATAACTACACCAATAAAAACGAAGACATCTATGAACTGATATTCTAAACAACAGTTTTGAGTACTCAAAATTTACAATCTGAGACAACTAAAAAAATCCCTCACTTGCCTTCTACCCCTCTCCTGCATCCAATACAAATTTTCAGCACATTGATGTAGGTTGGAAAAATACACAACAGAATAAATTTGAATTTTTTTTCCTTGCTTAACAAACAAATATGGTTGCAGTTCGAGAAATAATGTAATCTTGTAACAGGGCAAAATATAGCTTCCTCAAACTTACCAATTATTCAACTTAAAATACCAATGCCAGTCATAAAGAACAAAATATAAGAAACTAACCACTCTAACCCAGTCAGGCCAAAAAATAACCCACCCTAACCCAGAGCCCACTAAACTAAACCTAATACAAGTTCTTAATCCCATTTAACGAAACTATGAACCCAACAAAACTGTAAGAGAAAAATGCAAGACGGATAAGAAAACCAATCTACTATTTGGAAAAGTTTTCTCTAAATATGACATGATACCAATACCATATTACAAGGCAAATCTTGCAAAACATATTGTTTTGCAAAAGAATTAAATTTAAAGCATATAATTATAATATAGAATGCCACTAGTGAATATGACTACCATACAAGTGCCAAAGGGAGCGATTCAAAGAAGTATGAAGAAACTTATCCCTAGAATGGCGAATGGCGAAATAAAGAAAGAAAAGACCTTCTCATCTTAAGCTTTGATTAGTTATCTACATAGTGTGCACATTTCGAAACATAAAGACATGAACCTTAACATGAGTAAAACAAAGCAGAATGAATTTCAAACCAAGGAATCAAATAGAATAAATCCATCTAATCTGGGCAATACAACTAAGATCCAAATTTTCATAAAACATACTCTTCATAATAATAAATCCATAGGCTTATGTAAACAAAACAAAAA
Organism: Microcos paniculata; assembly: GCA_030664755.1. Classification (NCBI taxonomy): domain Eukaryota; kingdom Viridiplantae; phylum Streptophyta; class Magnoliopsida; order Malvales; family Malvaceae; genus Microcos; species Microcos paniculata. The sequence goes on along the minus strand of CP131459.1, from coordinate 33,321,317 downwards.
GCCGACATCATATCAAACACAAAAACTTTCTTAACTATGATACGATACAATGTAGTTTCGACAAGTAGCCATTGAGCCATTACACAAAATGCGAAACCAAGATCTGGGTGTTACTAAGAAAGCAACCAAATCAGACTGGGCTTAGGAGTTGATAAATTTGGGGCTTGGGCTCAGAGTTCATGCCGATGATGATCACCAGAGGAATGAAGCCATAGTGAGTTACCACTTTAGCCTTCTTCACCGCCCATGTGCTCCACTCCTTCAAGCACTGTACATTGGATTTCTCATCGGAGCCTTTAGATCCCTTCCCAGCTTTGCCTTTGCTCTTTAGTGGAACCCTAGTCGCCATTATAAAATGGTTGTTTATATTTCGTCAATTCTACTTTGTAAGAATGGACCTGTTACATTATGAGAAGAAACAACAAATCAGTTCAATAATTTAGAAATTTTGCTCTACATAAAATCTGCAAAAAGTCTAGAACTTTTGACAAACAAGAAAACCAATCATTCAATACTTCTCAATTCTACTCAGACTAGTTTTTAACCAATTGTTCAAAATTTCAGCACACATTTTATTAGTACCTAGGGACAAATCTATAAAAGCATCAACAAATTTAACAGATATTAATCGAAATCTAAAAAGAAAACACAAAAAGGTAAAATTTTGGGACATGCATGGTTTTTACTGTTTCTTCTCTCAGAAACAAAAAAAAAATGAAAATAAAACAAATGTTAGCAATTTTTATTACATAATATGAGGAGTTGAGATTGCTTAACAATATTCAGTTAGTATGAAAGACCAAACTAAACTTTGGCCATGTTACCAAGTTAAAAGACCAAAGCTTGGAACTATCCACTTTTATAAACCATCCTCTTTTGGGTTAATATTATCGTTTTCTTCATCGACAGAAGCAGGCAAGCTGCTACAAGAGAGACCAATCTGCCCGCAGCAGCACAGTTTCAAAACATAAACAACTAAAATTAATCAAACATGGCAGAATCTAGCCCCTAAACTTAATAAAGGCACAGTTTCAAAACATAAACAACTAAAATGAATCAAACATGACAGAATCTAGCCCCTAAACTTAATAAAAAGCACCCTGTTAATAATAATAAGAGAAATCTCATATACCCATATATCGAAAATCAAAGAATCTATAAGGGAAAATCAGAAAACAATTAAAAATTTAGAACATAAGTAAACCTAGTAATAATAGAAAGAAGTTTTGAGGAGAATAAACAAAGCTTGTTTCTTCAACTGTTTTTATGGTGCAAAGTAAAGAGATCAGCAAACCTAAAGTAATTTAAATTAGTCAGAAAAAGAAAAATGAACAATTTATTGAATATTGAAGCAAATAAATTACCTGAAATTTGATGAAAAGGAGAATGGGGTGAGTGAAGGGACACGACGGCGAGGAAGAGGAGATCGTTAGAGGCGGCTGCGATCAAAATAACTAAGGAGTAAGGACCGATTCCTTTTTAGACGAATGTAAACACTGGTAGCTTGCTCGTTTAAAACGACGCTGTTTCTGCTTTTATAGCTTTTTCCATTTTTTTAAGGTCTATTTATTTTTTAGGTCGGAAAAGAAAAAGAGAGAAGAAAAACAATCGTGTCTATTTGGAAATGTTTTAATCAGAAAATTAGACGTATTATTAATCAATTAAATTGTTTTTAAGAAAAATTTCTTATGCAACAATATTTTGTTAAATTTGAAACCTTAACCCAAAAAAAAAAGAAAGAGATAAACGGACATTTAAACATAGAAAAATACCAATCATATAATTTATTTATTTATTTACAGATTATATTAACTTGATGAAAGTTAATCATTGATCTCATTTTCCTTTAACTAACCAAAAAAAAAAAAAAAAAGAAGAGGACATTTGGTTTGAACCCATGTTTGCATAATCATCTTTTTTGGAAGTTAAATGCCTTGATTGAGAAGGCAAATATGAATCCGAAAAGCCCACACATTCCAACAATCACGATTGCAACAACCCACACAAAGTCCTCCCGGAAGCCGAAATAGCTTCGTAGAAAGTCTTTCACCCTTTCTCCTGACTCAAATTCATCTTCCATGTCCCCGAATTGTGTAGCAACCAATCCATACAAGGTCCATGCTGTGGGGCAAATCCAGTAATACCACCTCCACCATACGGGAATCCTCTGTCATTTCAAAGCCATCAAATTTATAGTCCATTAGGAGCCTGTCATCTAACAGGGTTCAAATCTCCACTTCCCGAAAGAAAAAAAAAATGGAAACTTACAGTTCGAGGAATGATGAATCCTGAGAAAACGTTCCATATCCGGAAGAAGAATGTCGAAACTATGGCAGCAATGTTGAAGTTGGGGGTAGCAGCCACGGTCATCATCCCATAGTAAGTGTAGTACAACAAGGTGAAGTACATGAAGAATATAAACCAAAAGAACTTGTGGGCAGTCCAGTCGAATCCTATCATGGCATACACAATTACTCCATATATGACAGATTGCAGCAAGGTGTATGGCAATTCGATCAGAAGCTGCAAAACAGTAAGATTGTTAAGTGGCCATAGGGCCTAAATTCCCATATTTTTCTAAGACAAAACCATTTTTGACCTTGTAACTGCATCTAGCCATCTACATGTAGATGACTTCAATTTTCTTTAGAACGTTTGGCTGGTTAAATTACCTGTCCGAATGCATATGGCAATGCTGAATACATTCCGGCTGCTCTTTCTCTGTAGAAGACTGTTCTTTCGACAGCCACAACCGGCTGGACTGATGCAACATTCTGAAATCCTAAGAACATTACAGTTGCATACATAGATCCCATTGAATTTAAGATATCCTGTCGCCTTGTTCTGCAATTCCAAATCATTTTCACCTTAAATTTGGACTTCAAATTTACTTACAGCCTTACAGGAATAAACGCTTTGCTGTGTGATCAAATGGCTGTCAATATGTATACAATGTGAAATTTGTTTACCTTTTGGAACCTAGATCCCAGAATATGGTTCCAAGAAGTAGAGCTATAAAAGTTGTGAATATGAATCTCACTGCCGTGTATGGTGGGTTTCGCCAGTAAGACCAATACTGCTTCCAGAGACAGGCCACACACTGGATAAAGAAAGGCTGCGAGTATCTAGTCTGGAAATGTAAATCTTGTGAACCTGGAGCAGGTGTGCTAAGCTCCTTGATTAATGCTTTATTTCTCCTGTGCCAAACCATGTTACAGAATTAATGTTTGCTAAATGACACAAAAAGTATGCATTCATCATCAAACTCCAGTATTCCTTCATTAAGTCTTTCTGTCAAATTCTTGTCATTTGAGAATTTAGAACTTGTTTTGCTTACAAGCACTTTTAGATTCTTTTAAACTTTGAACTTAAACCGGAAATGCAGATGCGTCTCTGAGGTGATCCTACCTATACAGTCCTGAGTTCTTGTATATATCAGTGAAGTTAACACCAAGGACTTCTTCTTGTGCTGCTGAAGTAATCTCCAACATCCAAGTTGCAGGATTGTAACCATCCTTTATCTTGGGAATGCCATTGATTTCCTTCGTTAAGAAAAACTTCTTTAAGCAATTTTGCAACAGATATGTCAAAATCTTAAATATAGCATGCATTTAGTAGACTAACCTCAAAATACTTTATCAAGTGGCTAGAATGGCGACCTAATGGACCAACATACAATTCTTGACCTCCCCTTTTCATCAGAAATAGCTGTATTTTGCCATCAATATGCATGCTTGTATTAGTTCAAGAAAAAAGAATAGGTAAAATGACTGCCTAACCTTAGAAAAGATTCAAACCTCATCAAAAGCATCAAAGATGTCAATGCTCGGCTGATGGATGGTGCACACAACAGTTCGCCCTGTATCCACAGTGTTCCTCACGGTTCTCATCACTATTGCTGCTGCTCTTGCATCAAGGCCAGATGTTGGTTCATCCATGAATATAATAGAAGGGTTGGCAACAAGCTCAACCGCAATAGTTAGCCTCTTGCGCTGCTCAGTTGAAAGGCCATTGACTCCGGGTAATCCTACTAGTGCTTTCCTCAAGGGGTTCAGCTCTACAAGCTCCATGACTTCCTCAATGAACATCTGAAATCCACCAATTGGAGCAACAAATAAACTGAAGTTCCTGAATTAAAAACCTTCAAATGTTTGTATCACAATCCTTGCCTCTCTATCCTCATAAAAGAGAAGAAAGTGAAAACGTACCGTCCTCGTCACACTATTAACCTCAGGGGGTAATCTTAGCCATGCAGAAAATAGCAAGGACTCGTAGACAGTAACATGAGGAGAATGGATATCTGTTTGCTCACAATACCCTGATATGTGAGCAAATGTTTCTTGCTTCTTTGGATACCCTGAAATTGTTATGTTTCCATCAATATAACCACCAGTTTTTCTGCCAGCCAACACGTCCATTAAAGTTGTCTTGCCAGCACCACTAACTCCCATCAGAGCTGTTAAAACTCCAGGCCTGAAAGTGCCACTCACTCCCTTCAAGAGTTCCAGCCGGTCCTCAGGAATACCTTGAGCTTTCATTTCCTGAAAAAATTGTAAAAATTTAATATCAAGACGCAATTATCCCAGATCTAGTTAAGATATAATACATTGTTGTTAAGAACCTAGATGTTAGAACCTTCCGAATCCTGTGTTTGGTAAAAGTTCTTTGAAACATTTTGTACTGTTCTTAAACTAGAAGTTCTTCGCTTTCAAATTATGGCGCCTCTTGAAAAAGCTTGAAGATACCTGTGGCATGTCTACTGCATATCTCATGTCATCAAAAGTGATAGCAAGCGGTTGAAATGGGAGAACCATTCCCTGCTTCTTGACTTGATTAGCTTCATTTATGCTGCCCGTTGTTGCAGACGCTGACCTAGATGATTGACTTTCTTTCCCTTTCTCTGCATTGATTTAATATGGTTATGCTCTTGAAGAACAAAAGGTAGCATCAGAAAATAGATCAACAAATTAGACACACCAGAAGTGCTTCCTCTTGATGATAGCTCAATGGGCTCTCTGTTAGTAATCTTCTGAGGTATGGGTTCTTTTGATATCACTGCTTGATGTTTCCCGAATGCTGCAGCAAGTCAATCAGATTATTGGAACACAGCCTTTACATTTTGAGTAACAACTAATACATGATGGGAGGAGAAAACTTACGATCAAGATACTTTAGAGCCAAAGCAAACAGAAAATTGAATAGGAAACAGTATCCGATCAAAGCACCCACTCCAATCCAATACCAATTTGCTTCTGGGAATATAGCTCTGGATTTTAAGACCAAAACTCCTAAATGTTCTGTCGAATTAGGTGGAATCTACAATGAAAATATTTTGTTAAACTCATTACTCGTTAGAAGATGTTGCATCCATTCTTATGTTTGATTTGCTTCTTTTGTCAAAAGTTTTAGAATGATCGACTTACGTGTCTCCAACTTTTTCCAAGAAATTCATTCACAGATATGGCATTCTGACTATACATCAGTGGTGAGATCCAATAGCCCCACAACCACCATTTCTTCACATTATCTGATGCAAAACAACATATTCTGTAACGTGAAAACTAGAATTCATAGCAGTGAGGGGGGGAAATGGCTTAATATCCATTTTGACACTGGAACTATTCAAAACGTAACAATTCGCCTTCCAATTTCTATTTTAAACAATATGTGCCTTTATACTTTGATTTTTTGAACAATGTAGCCCTTTTAATGCCTTGGCACTGATGTGGCATACCCATACACTAACGCGTAGACTTGCCATTTTACATCTATGCATTAAAAGGCTACACTGTCTAAAAAATTAAAGTAGGTGGGTGAAATTGTCTAAAATAGAAGTTAGAGGACCAAACTAATCATTTTTTTTTTGGATAATTCAAGGGTCGAAATGGATATTAAGCCAGGAAAAATTTCGGTCTGATTTAATCACCATGTGACAAGATAAATCCTCCCATAACCAGAACTGCAAGCAAAGCTAATGCACCACAAGTGTTAGCAACAATCATGTTTCTTCCTAATGCTGCCATTAATCGGAACAATCCTGATGCCATCTGGTTAAGACATAGGAGTACAAAATACTGCTTGAAAAACCTGTTAACAAGAGCATAAATAAGGTTACAACCTCAGACAGAAAAAGTACAAAACCTCACAATCATTCAGTTTAGCTTTCTCACCTCCCAGCATCTGGATCAAAGCCTATAACATAGTAAGTCATGATCACCCAAATTGTAACTTCTAAGACAGTAACTGGGATCCTTAGAATCCATGTGGGTAGAGCATAAGCCCATGAAGGATAAAAATGAAGGTCCCTTTGCTTGTAGAAGACAGGAAGCTTCAAGATTGTCATGGCAAGGTCTGAGAACGCGTTGAACATTATTACAATGAGACTAAAGAACAGAGCACCCATATAAATCCCTCCATCTGTCACTGTATCTCGGTGCATCTTTGTTCTTAGAAATACGGTCATCGTCACAAAAGCTGTAATCATGAGCTGAAAATTCACAAAAGAAGAAGAATTGAGTCAAGTACTCTAAAAACCTGAGTCTAGAAACAATCCAGGAATTTTAACTTCTTCAAAAACTACAAGATTTAATACTACTTACTTGGCTCATTTTGAAGACATAAACAAATAAGTTCCTTTTCATAAGCAGATATTCTCTTGACATGCAAGCATTTAGCAACTCCTTCTTATTGACACCATACTCTTTCGTTGTCAGAGCAGCAGGATGGCTTTTGGACTTGTCAAATGGGGTTGCTAAGTCCTGACACAGATCTCTACCGATGTGAAATGACTGAAACGCTTCAGCAAAATCTCTGGCAGTAACAAAATTATAAGGCTGCTCTTTATCTGCCCAGTACTGTTCTTGATCTTTTATTGATGTCACCTGTTACACCCCAAGGGGCAGAAAACAAAAACTTGTAACATATTCAAAAAAATATTCTGTTAATTATATAGGCCTGCTGGACAGAAGGTTAAGGTTAAGATTAACGTACTTCTTGTAAAAAGTCAGCAACTCCTTTTCTTTCAGGACACTTGAAACCCATGAATTCAAAGAACTCAAGCACATTTTCACGGGGTCCTTGATACACAATCTTTCCATCAGAGAGAAGAATTATATCATCAAAGAGGTCATATGTTTCTGGGGCTGGCTGGAGAAGAGATATAACGGCAGTGCCATTGAGGATGTGAATGGATTGTCTCAGTGAATTAACTATTTGGTATGTTGTTGAACTGTCCAAACCAGTAGATATCTCATCCATGAAAAGTGCCTTAGCCGGTCCAACAAGCATTTCCCCTGTAAAACCCGGATAGATCAATGATATGCCCAAACTTTGGATTAATTATTAGACAAAGAATGTCCAAACTATGAAAAAATTGTCATTCAATAAGATTTACCTGTTGTGACTCTCTTTTTTTGTCCCCCAGAGATTCCTCTCAGCATCTCATCTCCCACCATGGTATCAGCACAACCTTCCAGCCCCAGTATCTGCAAATTTTCAAAATCAGAAATAGATTTTTCGAAGATATTTTTGTTGGAAAGAGAAATTATATTGTAACTGTTTTGGATGGTTCTCAAGCTTTGATTTGGAAAAATGAAAAAATTACCTTGAGTACATAATCTGTAACTACATTTGCTTCTTGCCCTTCAAGTGCTGCTGCCTGCATATTTTACAGAAACAACGCTTTTCAAACAAAAAAAAAAAAAAAACTTCTATGGCAAGAACACCCTCAAAAAAGAAAAGTAAACAAAACAGACATAAACATAGAGCTATTTTCTCACCTTCATATAGATGTCAATATCAGGATCAGGCTTGATATTTGCTGCTTTCTCTCTTCGTGATAATTCTACCAGCATATCTGCCAATTTTAGACATATTCAGTTAAAACCCACCAAAATCCCTAAGACCAATTACATGTCAAAGTTCTCAGTGTTTCAACTGACCGTAACGAGGTCCAACCCCTTGACACCTTGCTGAAAAAGCCAATGTTTCTCTAACTGTCATTTCTCCTATGTGGAGATCATATTGACTTATATAAGCTGATGTCCTTTGAGGAACAAACTCTTTCATTCCATGTCCATTGTAAGTAAGCTCCCCAGAAACCTGATGAAGTTCTCACATGTACTCTTATCAGAATTGAGAGTGTCAAAGAGAAAACATGTACCAAAAAGGAAAAATAAAGAAAACAAATGCATTCGACTTCTTACTTTTAAGTCTTTGTTAAGTTTGCCTGCCAATGCCAGCAGCAATGTGGTCTTGCCAGAGCTTGGAGGCCCTAGGAGCAAAGTCATTCTGCAGAAGTTTAATCAACTTACGAGTAGTGTGCCAATATTTCAAAGCAATAAGAGAGAAATTTGCGCTGAAGAACTAGTCCTCTTACCTTTGAGGCTTGATGATTCCACTAATATCACTAAGGATGGGCAATGGTTTCTTTTTGCTCGGAAGAATATGAAGGTAATTCAAGAAACCCTTTAGCAAGACAGAGGCAGAGGTAAGAAAAAACAAAAAACAGGTGAGTTCTGGTGCATTTTGGAAGGTGAAAAGTTAAGACATAAGAAAATACATGTTAAAGAATGTCTCTGATCCAAAAGTACCTCAAACATATTAGCAGAGAAGTTGAACACGGTTGGCAATGCTCTATTTCCCTCATAAGCTTCCGCTTCAATATTTAAATGCTCGAACCGGACTTCAATGGTAGGAAGCTGAATTCCAACTCTGTTTCAAGATTAACAAAGAGAAAAAAAATAACTATTCTGAGCCTCAAAATTAAATAACTAAATAGGAAGTTAAAATGAGACTTAATAAATACCGCTCAATCCGTCCCCTTAGCTTCAACAAGAAACTCTCATTATCTTCCTCAGCAACTTTAAGCCTCTCTAACAGTTTCCTTCTCTCTAGCAATCCAAGTTTCTTAATGTTAATCTCTTTTAGCTGACTGCCTTCTTCAGCAAGTATGCCGGTCCTTATACGTGAAAATGTTGGCAGTTTCTCGATTGCAGCCCATGTCAAAGCTTCTTCATCATCTTCTTCACGAGAAGATTTGGAGAAAACTTCTACTGATGAGTTACTTCTCCAAAACGAAGAACTTCCTATACGAAGGCTACCGGCTCTATAGGCATCGGCACTCTCCATTTTGTGCTAAGTTATGCAAATAACGACTTTCTATAATGCTTTTCTTGCAAAGAAACCAAGTCCAGGATTATCTTGGCTTCGCATTTGGAGGAGATAGAATAGATTAACATCTATTTGGATGGGAATGGGTATTTATATCACAAATGTTCATGTACGGTAATCTTAAGTCAAAATACTCTGATGGCAGCAACTAAACACTATAATGGTCACAACATTAGTGGTTTCAAAAAGACAAAAAAACACTATGGTCACTAGTCAATTTCTATAATTATTAGGGCTTCTAATCTTTTTTAAAGAAAAACGGCGAGTATTTGGAGAATTTATGAGTGAAAACCTAACAACCATATACTTTCCATATTTATATGGAAAAGTAATCTCACAAACTCAATTTCATGGAAGTTATCATGAAAGTTGAAACCAAGATGTGGCATTAAATTTAGTAACTAAAATAAAAAATTTTAGCCCCAATTAAAAAAAACATAAATTTTCAAGGTAAGTTTGAAGGTTTGACATTTATTGTGATCGGCTTTAGTTTAAAATATGCAATTGTAGTTATACCACCTAATGGAGAAATTATTATATGAATCTGTCACATTACATCATCTATGAGACCAACCAATAAAATTTTGACAACTCAAAAATTTATCTACAATTACTAAAACCCTACTCCATTATATCCTTAATTTCAATCCTTACCCTATAAATCCCACTTTTTAAAGTTAGGAACTAAACTTGTTGGTAAATTATGAGAAATTATTACATAAGTCCGTCCTACCACGTCAGCCATGGATCAACTAGTAGAATTTTATCAACTTAAAAATTTATCTACAATTACTAAAATCCTACCCCATTAATGTTCTTAATTTAAAGACTTACCTGTAAATCTCACTTCTTAAAACTAAGGGCTAAACCTGTTGCTAAATTAAGGGCTAAATTTTAGTATTTATTTTGAGTTGGCAGAGGATTCTACTGGTTGATCTCATGAATGACATGATGAGATGGATGCGTATAATAATTTCTCGTAAATTAGGGACTAAGTTTTAACAATTATTTTAAATTGTCAAAATTCTATTGGTTGGTCATATGAATGACATGGTGGGACGTACCCATATAATAATTTCTTCACCTTATGGTTCCACAGTAACTCTTATGATAATTAAGGTTGTGAAAACATCACTCTATTTAATTATTTCACTTCATAATCCGAATAAGGAAAAGTTTATGGACTTTTCTATAGAATTTGAGATTTCCATTAAACTTTTGATTGATTTTAGAATTATTTTAATTTCAAATTTAAATTAAAAAATCTGTTGGTACTTATTAAGAATATTGAAACTGTGTAGGACTTTGGTTTGATTCCGAACCTTAGATTTTAGGTAGATTTTATGTACATTACTGTTCTTGTTGCCAAAGATTTTATATATATAGATTGGAATAGGGTTGTTTGAGTGTGCGATCATTGATGACATCATTCCCAATTTTTACTTAAAAAAGTTTACTTTTAGCCAATCAACTTTTTCTTAGTTTAATATAACAATAATATCACAATCAAAGTTTCAACAAAGGTATATTTATTTATTTATTCTCTTTCTTTCTCATCACATTAAGTGAATGTAACCCCAAAACCCAAAATTTCGTGAAGTAAAATAAACTAATGTAATGGCATGTCATAATGAGAAACATATTACAATATTTTATTTCGTTATTGGTGTGATATATATACAATCAGAAGTAGCTAAGTGTCAAAAAAAATATTCATTTCTTTTCTTAAACATAATTATTGATACAATGCATGACAATGAAATAATTGCTAATATCACTAATATGGCTGCTAGAGTTTAGAAGTGGTAGATGGGTGGATTGGGTTGGGTTCGGATTGGATCACTTCAGGTTGAGTTATAGATAATTTCGGTTTCATTGATTTTTTTTGTCAAATCACATTAGGTCGGTTCGATTTCGGACAAATTGAGTCGGATACTTATTCTTGGGTCAAGTTTTGTCAGCTCTAATGGCTGCTATAGGTTTTTTCCCCCTTTAAGCGAAAGCCATTTTCTTCTTTTCTTTTCTTTTTCTTTTTTTTTAAATAAACCACTCTATCTGAAAACTACATTAAATACGATTAATTCAGGTTGAGTCGAATTGCTCTAAACGAGGGAAGTTCTCTCAAAATTATTTTATCCATTTATAAGATTCGAATCCGAAATCTTATTTTTGAGCAAAGAAAATGCCTTGATTGTATGTTATTAAATGTTCTATATTTTAATTCTTTGTTGTGGCATAAAAAGAATAATATAGTATATGTTTAAGTTTATGATGGGATGGTGTTGGGGGAGGGGGGGGGGTATTGTTTGTGTTTATTTATTTTGCCATAATTAAATTAATAACACTAATTCAAAAGCAATTTGGATTGAGATATTTTTTTGGCAATTGGGGAATATTGTTGTTGAAAATTCATATAAATATTCCCTTCTCATATATTTACTTCAAGCGGACTCATGAAAGTATTGGTTAGCAGACGATGATTTTCCATGATCAGATTAAAATACAAACCTTTTCATAAGAATGTATGAATTAATCTTTAGTTTTAGGCCCCTTTTGGTAACACCCGTTATACAATCTTATAAAATAACCTTAAGTGTAAGCTACGTAAATTAGAGAAAGTTATGGTGGGTAATAGTAAGGTAAAAAGTGTGATCGACAATCTCACCATCAACATAAAAAACTGTGAAATTACTAAAGAGAGCCTTATTAAAGGTAAATCCCAAACCTTCTATTTTGGTTTCATTTTAATGCTTAACCTCTTTTGAAGTAAAGAGGTAAATGATTTAATTAAGAAATGTCAGGATTACACAAACTGGAAGGCAAATGTCCCATCCATTCAGTACGTTCTCCTACCACACAGTCTAATCTAGATAAAGCATGAGCCAAGCGATTAGCTTCCCTCTTTAAAAAAGATAAAGAACACAAATTAAATAAAACAATAGCATTACTGATCTCATCTAACAGGTGGCCTCCTTCCTAGAGAGATGGATCATCTCGCTGAAACTCTTTTACTAACAGCAGAGAATCAGTTTCAACTTGAAGCTCGATACAGTCCTTCTCCCGAGCAGTCTCAAGTCCAAATATAACAGCTAAAGCCTCAGCATGCATTACAGTAGGAACGTTAGGCACCCAAGAGACACCAGAGAAAATACTTTCCCCCAACACATTCCTCATAAATATGCCTAGTGAAGCTTGTTTTGTGTTACCATCATAAGCTGGATCCGTATTAAGTTTCAATCTGCCTGCAGTTGGATGTTGCATTTAATAAGAGAAGAAAATCCCTGGGCCATCTGCAGTTCACCATACAAGCAACTCATCCCCTCCTCAAACTCATGCAAAAACAAATTGGCCTTTAACACCAATTGAGTCGAGACACAGCAAACCCCTTCAGGCAGGCACTGGTTGCGATTATTCCATAGGCTCCATAAAATAATCAAAACTAATTCTAAACACTTAAGCTGTTTCGTTTTTAGGAAGAAATTTAGCCGAGTCAGACCATTCTGCTAGAAACCCACGAACCCATCCTGTAGCCTCCAACGCCATCCCAAACGTCTAGCGCCATTTTGCACTCAAAGAAAACATGGTAAATTGTCTCCCCCATTTCACCACATACACAGAAACAATCATTTATCTCCACATGGCGAAAACGTAGCAAGCTCATAACTGGTAATATACCATGCAATAATCGCCAATCAAAATATTTAACTTTTGGTGCCACTCCAACTGTCCAAAGTAGTTTCCAAACCGGATTCCTTAGCTGAGGATTCTCCTCCACGAAACCCAAGATCACTCGAGCAATAGGCAGACTTTACATAAAATTGTTAGAAACTGGGAATTGGAAAGGCTTCAAGGCGTGTATCTAATAGTTACTATCCTTAAGATTTTATTTGCAGCCAGCAATATAAATTTTAAAGATACAATGAAACCAATGGAGACTGCAATTAATTCAATTGAAATCTTCCCACTGACACTGATCAAGTGATTGCAAAAAGGGATATTTCTATAAAGGTTTTCTGCAGCAATGATTTATAGAAATGTTCCAACAAAAATTATCCCAGCCCTGATGCCTTCCAACAAAGAAGATCTTCCCTCTGCTGGTTCCTAAGAGGTATGGTCAGTATTTCCTCAGCATCCATTTGGCTGAAAGCTACCCGAACTAAATCCTCCTTCCACTTCCCTTCATGATGGTCAATCAACTCAGCCACTGTACTAGAATTTAGATAACCTTCATGGAGAGAAAGAGGATGATAAGGCACTAGAATTTAGATAACCTTCATGGAGAGAAAGAGGATGATAAGGTGCCTGCTTAAGCCAGAGATGTCGCATTATATCCACACTCAATCCATTGTAAGAGCCCTCAACCAAAACTTCCCTTCCCAGCAAATGACTACGCCATACATAAGAAGGATTAGGGCCCATCTTTGCATCGATAAATTCTGAGTGGGGAAAGTATCTGGCTTTGAAAACCTGATAGCGGAGGGAAATTATTTGTTCCATTAGTCTCAAACATTTTAAAATAGTTCCATTTTGGTCCTTTCGTGAAATTATTTTTTGGAAGTTCATGTTGTTTGATTATATAGCCTGTAATATATGTATACAACTTCACCTTCCACATGGATAATTTTCTCAATTGTAATGGGATAAGGTAATAAGAAGACCAAAACGGGGCTATTTTGAAAAGTTAAGGATTCAATTGGAACAATTCGGATTATCTTAACATTCCACAGAAAACTTCTTGAAGTTGAGCATGAATTCTCAAACGTTTGAAGAAACTTATTATTTTTGCTCAAGGGTACAACAAGTTGCTTTGTTTCAAATCTATATGGCTACATATTCTCATCTCTGTTGGAAATTAAACGTCTTAATTGAGTAGGCGAAAATGAAGCCGAACAGGATGCAGATTCCAACAACTATTATTGCAACCACTCCCACAAAGTCATCTCTGAAATCGAAATAGCTTCTTACGAAATGTTCCACTGTTTCACCTGACTCGAATCTATGCTTAACGTCCCCAAACTGTGAAGCAACCAATCCGTACAAGGTCCAAGCAATGGGGCAAAACCAGTAGTTCCATCTCCACCAGATTGGAATTCTCTGTCATTACAACATTCTCAATAATACAAAGTCTCCTTCTTTCGTAGTCAGAAATTTGAATAAGGTTGTGAATAGAGAGCTTACCGGTCGGGGAATGAGGAATCCTGCAAAAATGTTCCATATGGAGAAGAAGAATGATGAAACTATGCCAGCAATATTGTGATTGGGAGTCACAGCCACTGTCATCATCCCATAGAAGGTGAGGTACAAGAAAGTGAAGTACATAAAGAAGAGATACCAAAAGAACTTGCTTGCTGTCCATTCGAATCCCATCATGGAATACACTATGACTCCATATATGATGCTCTGAATCAAGACATGAGGCAGCTCAATCGCAACCTGCAAGATGAATTATGGGAATGGTAAGGCACCAACCCTGCCGGTTTTCCTACGGGATTACCAAGTTCTTCTAGAGAACTCCTGAGAATGTATCCTTTCCTAACTCCTGGACCCTTTACATTTTCATAATTTCATCTACATAAATGATTATGCTAAGTAAGCTAAAATTTTCAGAAACCAAAGGTAAATTCATGGACCTGTCCAAAGGCGTATGGCAAAGCTGAGTACATTCCAGCAGCTCTTTCTCTGTAGAAAACAGTTCTTTCAACAGCTACAACAGGCTGTACTGATGTACAGTTCTGAAATCCTAAGAACAATACAGCAGTGTACATAGAACCCAATGCATTTAAAATATCCTGTTCCCTTTTCCTGCAATTTCCAAAATTTCAATTGTGTTATAGATTAAAAAAGAACCTATCTAGTTAGGGCTGCAAAATGTTGTGTGTTATAGAATTGTGTACTTTCTGGATCCTAGATCCCAGAATATCGTCCCGAACATTACAGCGATAACAGTTGTGAATATCAATCTCACAGCAGTGTATGGTGGATTTCGCCAGTAAGACCAGTGCTGCTTCCATAGGCATGCCATACATTGGGTGAGGAAAGACTGAGAATATCTAGTCTGGAAGGACAAATCTTTGGAACCAGGAGCAGGAATGCTAAGTTCCTCGATCAATGCTTTATTTCTCCTGCAAATATGCTTTTATAAGTTTAATGGTATGGATAACACTATGAGCATCAAAATAGAGCAGCTTTTCAAGGACTTGAACATATCCTTTTAAAGTCATGCAAGTTGAAACTTTACACATCATATTCTGAACCTCGTAAAAGCTCTAAGAAAGTAATAATCAATTGATCAACCATTTAAATAGATTGTTCGCATAGAACTCTTTTGGCTTCACCAGAATTCTAAAACTAAAACCTTGTGAGTCCCCTAAGCTATGTTTTTCCTTTTCACTCCATGAGATTTTCAGGTCATCCCACCTGTATGGTTCGGAGTTCCTGTATATGTCAGTGAAGTTTACACCAAGGGCTTCTTCTTGGGCAGCTGTAGTAATCTCCAACATCCAAGTTGCAGGATTATATCCGTCCTTTATCCTTGGAATTCCGTTGATTCCCTTGCAAAAAAAACAAACAAAACTTGTATCAGCAATTTAGTTCAAGATAGGCTGTAACAAAGATGACATAAATCACCTATTAGACTAAATGACTAACCTCAAAATACTTGATCAGATGACAGGAATGACGGCCTAATGGACCCACATATAATTCTTCACCCCCTCTTTTCAACAAAAGCAGCTGTGTTTTGCCATTGATAAGCTTGTATTAGTTGATAGGAAACCAAAATTGTAAATTGCTATCGAACATTGAAAAAGAAGGCTTTCACCTCATCGAAAGAATCAAATATATCAATACTTGGCTGGTGAATTGTGCACACAACAGTTCGTCCAGTGTCCACGGTGTTCCTAACTGTTCTCATGACAATTGCTGCGGCCCTGGCATCAAGACCAGAGGTTGGCTCATCCATGAATATTATGGATGGGTTCGCAACGAGCTCAACTGCGATTGTCAGCCTCTTGCGCTGTTCTGTTGAAAGACCGTTTACCCCTGGTAATCCTACAAGTGCTTCTCCTAATGGCTTCAGTTCCACAAGCTCCATGACTTCCTCAATAAACATCTGCAACCATTAATTGAGCAACAAATAAACTAAAATGAGTACATACAATTTTTTTTCTTATAATCCTCATTTCAGACCCCATATAGCATTACATATCGATCCCGTTAATCATAAAACAAGTTTGCTTTTGAATGTACTATTTTTGCTCCTTTATCCACAACACAAAAAGGAAAGGAAAATGCAAGAAGTAGCAAAATCACCATCCTGGTGTTGGAATCTATCTCAGAGGGCAGTCTAAGCCATGCAGAAAAGAGCAAGGACTCGTAGACTGTAACATGGGGGGAATGTATGTCCGTTTGCTCACAATACCCCGATACCCGAGCAAATGTCTCTTGCTTCTTGGGGTACCCAGAGATTGTGATTCTTCCATCAACATAACCACTTGTCTTTCTTCCCGCCAATACATCCATTAGGGTTGTCTTGCCAGCACCACTAACTCCCATCAGAGCTGTTAGGACTCCGGGCCTGAAAGTACCACTCACCCCCTTCAAAAGTTCTAGCCTATCCTCTGGAACACCTTGAGCTTTCATTTCCTGCAGCCATTGTAAAATATTAGTTTGTAGGGTTAGTCAACACTTTGTACTCTGCAAAGAAAAAGGATTTCTTAAGAAGGTTATTCATCCACTGTGCCATTGGAAAAATGGCCTATGTCTATGGTCTAGAAGACACAACCAACGGTCCTTGTCTCATGCAAAGATTCGCTAATATGTTGAGGAAAATCAAGGTATACGGTCAAAACATAACAAAAACTTGGAGTTTAAAACTTGCTGATACCAGAGGCATGTCTACAGCATATCTGATTTCATCAAAAGTGATGGAAAGTGGTTCAAAGGGAAGAATCATCCCCCGCTTCTGGTGCTGACTAGCATCACCAATGCTACCCCTTTTAGCAGACGACCTAGACGATGCACTTCTCTGGCTGTCATTTCCTGTTTCTGCAATTTTTTTACAATGATGATTATCTTCCAACTTAAAGAATATAAGTAATGTAACATCAGAAACTTAATTTTCAGGGTCAAATTACTTACCAGAAGAATTATTTCCTCTTGATGGTAGCTCCATCAACTTTAGCTCATTTGTCTTCTTATCAGTTCTCACATCCACAGTTTCCTTAGATATTATTGCTTGAGGATTCCCGAATGCTGCGGCAAAATGAATCCAATTAGTAGAAAATGAGTTCCAAAACCGAACACTCTCAAATGAGTGAAAAGAAACTTACGATCAAGATATTTTAGAGCCAATATGAAAAGGGAGTTGAATAGCAGGCAATATCCAATCAAAGCACCAACTCCAATCCAGTACCAACGTGCTTCTGGGAAAATTGCACGAGATTTCAAGACCGAAACTCCTAAGGATTCTGTGGAGTTAGGTGGAATCTGAAAAACAGATATTTAGGCTTAATCACCAGTTGGAGTTAAAGGTAAATAAATGCAGTTGCTCCTTTGCTTAATCCCCTTCTATCCAAAAGAGCTCAGGAAAATGCTGCTTACATGGCTCCAACTGTTCCCAAGGAATTCATTTACAGCTATCGCGTTTTGGCCATACATCAGTGGAGAGATCCAGTAACCCCACAACCACCATTTCTTCACGTCATCTGATGCAAAATAATGATGTCTTCAATATCAAACTCAAAATATATCTCCGTGGAAAATATATGTGCCATCAACTTATATATTCAGTTCACCTCGTGTTAAGATGAATCCTCCCATAACAATAATGGCAAGCAAAGCCAATGAACCACAAGTGTATGCAACAATCATATTTCTTCCTACTGCTGCCATGAATCGGAACAATCCTGATGCCATCTGGTTAAGACATAGGAGCAGAAGGTATTGCTTGAAAAACCTGCATTCCATGGGAGCTTTATTTAGAATATGGTGCATAAATCATGAACCTTATTAAACATGTATTTCATTTCTCACCTCCCAATATTTGGATCAAAGCCAATGACATAATAAGTCATGACCATCCAGACAGTGACTTCAACGACAGAAACTGGGATCTTTAGAATCCATGTGGGTAGAGCATAGGTCCATGAAGGAAAAAAGAGAAAGTCCCTTTGCTTGTAGAAGACAGGAAGTTTCAAGATAGTCAAGGCAAGATCTGAGAACCCATTGAACATCATCATAATGAGAGTATAGAACAGTGCACCCAAATAAATACCACCATCCGTTACTGTATCCCGGTGCATTTCTGTTCTTAAAAATAATGTCATTGTTATAAACCCTGAAATAACAAGCTGAAATTTCACCAGAAAACAAATTAATTACAATATAATCACTTGCAATGAATCCATAAACCAAGCATGCTAATGGAATGATTTAATTTTTCAAAAATATTTTTCATAATTGCTACTCACTTGGGTCATTTTAAAAATGTATACAAATAAGTTTCTCTTCATAAGCAGATACTCCCTTGATGCACAAGCTTTTAGCAGTTCCTTCCTGCTAACACCATACTTTTCTTTTGTTAGAGCAGCAGGGTGGCTTTGGGACTTGTCAAATGGAGTTGCAAGCTCATCGCCTAGTCTTCGACCAATATGAAATGACTGAAATGCTTGAGCAAAGTCCTTGGAAGTAACAAAATTATAAGATTCATCTTTACGTGCCCAGTACTGTTCTTGATCTTTTCTTGATGTCACCTGTTGCATCCACAGTAAACAGAAGATTACTGACTTAAGAGATTCTTGATAACTTAATAGGAATATTACGTTAGACAAAGTGATTAGGATTGAATTACTTCTTGCAAAAAGTCTGCAACTCCTTTTCTCTCAGGGCACCTGAAACCCATGGTCTCGAAGAATTCTAGCACATTTTCTCGAGGACCTTGATACACGATGTGTCCATCCGAGAGAAGGATTATATCATCAAACAGGTCATATGTTTCTGGTGGTGGCTGGAGAAGAGAAATAAGAGTAGTGAAACTGAGGATATGGATGGATTGTCTCAAGGAGTTCACTATCTGGAATGTTGTTGAACTGTCCAAACCAGTAGATATCTCATCCATGAAAAGTGCCTTAGCTGGTCCAACCAGCATCTCGCCTGTATCATTGTTAGAAAGGAAAAGAAAAGTTCGGATTAATAATAATAAACACCTTCAAACATTTTATTTTGCTCAAATGATCAGTTAGAACTTCTGGAACCATTTTTTAAGTGTCAGAAACTTGAACAAGAACTACCTGTAGTGACTCGTTTTCTCTGTCCACCGGAGATACCTCTTATCATTTCATCTCCAACTATGATATCAGCACAAACTTCAAGCCCCAATATCTGCAATGTTTCAAAATTAGAAACAAAATATTGCAACGATGTTTTTCTCTCAAGCATAAACAAACTTGAATTTGTACCTTCAGTATATAATCTGTAACTACGCTAGTCTGTTGCCCCTCCAGTGAGAATGCCTGCAGAGCTACCAGTAATATAATTTTCAAACCATGAACACTTGTTTCAAAATTATTCAACCACTGAAACTAGGCTGAGGCAATTGGCAATAACTTTATACATGCCTTACCTCCAAAAAGGAGGTTTTATTTCAATTTCCCTCTCCATAGCTAAACATCAAAAAGAAAAGAAAGAAAGCAACTGAAATAAGATTTGATTGTTTTCTTTCTTTTATTTTCTTTTCTCACCTTCATGAAGATGTCAATATCAGGATCAGGCTTGATATTTTCTGCTTTCTCTCTTCGCGATAATTCTACCAACATGTCTACAATATTTTGAAAATTGTTTAGTTATAAGCCTCCAAAATTCCAAAGACCAAGTGCATATCAAAGTTCATGGTGTTTCAGCTAACCATAACGAGGTCCAACCCCTTGACATCTTGCTGAAAAAGCTAATGTTTCTCTAACTGTCATTTCTCCAATGTGAAGATCATGCTGACTTATATAAGCCGATGTCCTCTGCGGTACAAATTCTTCCATTCCATGCCCATTGTAAGTAACTCTGCCTGAAACCTGGATTTTAAACATGCTCCTATTGGATTACAATTTTCAATTAATCTGCAGAAAGAGTTTGGTAGGGCAATAAACTTAATTTCTTACTTTTAAATCTTTATCAAGCTTTCCAGCCAATGCCAAGAGTAATGTGGTCTTGCCTGAGCTCGGAGGCCCTAACAACAGTGCCATTCTACAGAAGTTTGATTAAAGAAATTAGTGATTTACCATTTCAAGTGAATAAAATTGCTTTGTGGAACAGAACTAGTCCTTCTACCTTCCAGGCTTGATAATTCCGCTAACATCATTAAGGATTGGAAATGGTTTCTTTCTGCTTGGTAGAATATGTAAGTAGTTCAAAACACCCTTTAACATGAAAGGAAGGGACACAATCAAGTAAGGTCGATCGGAAGGTGGAAAGTTAACAGATATAATTGCAAAAAACACCATACTTATTGATTCATTTCTCTAAAGTAAAGAAAAAAAATACCTCAAAGAAGTTAACAGTGAAGTTGAACATAGTAGGTAATGCTCTACTTCCCTCATAGGCTGCTGCTTCAATATTTAAATGCTCAAACCGGACTTCAATTGTTGGAAGATCAAGTCCAACTCTGTATTTTGAGGTTACCAAAAACGAAGAATTCGGTCTGTTAGATGCTTTATATATACAAAGTACATTGCTCTAAAGTTCATTAAAAAGACACAAATAAGAATTGAATCTTTAAAATGGAACTTACCGATCAATTCGTTCCTTGAGCTTCGTCAAGAAATTTTCATGATCTTGCTCTGAAGTTTTTACTAGCCTCTCCAAAAGTTTCCTTCTCTCTAGCAATCCAAGGTTATTTACGTTAATCTCTCTCGATGGACCGCCTTCTTCAGCTATTATACCAGTTTTTATACGTGCAAATGTAGGCAATTTCTCAATGGCAGCCCATTTCAGAGCTTCTTCATCATCTTCTTTACGAGAGGACTTCGAGAAAACTTCCATGCTACCATTCCTCCATAGGTTAGAGCTGCTTAGACGTATACTACTGGCTCTATACGTATCACCACCCTCCATTTCGTGTCACTCAATGCAACAGATTTCAATAGAGAAACCCCAACTCTCATGCAAAAGAAACTTATTCTCCGGAATTGCAGAGCTGAAGGATGCAAATTATTATCAAATGCATCATGCATGTACATGCATCTACAGGGTATATAAGTACTTGGCTTCTGTAACAAAGTAAACGTTCAGATTATTGTAGAATATTTTTTCTTTGGAAATTCTAAATTTCTAATCATAAACTCTTTTTTTATACTAAAAGACACTGACCAGACCGGATTAATTTGGATGATGTAATGGCATAAATCATCCGAATCAGAGGAAAGATGTGCACAAGTTATAAAGACAAATCCAAATTGAAATGAAAAATGAAAGTGGGTGGCTCTCCCTCCTTATAATAATATTGTTAAGGAGATAGAAATTTATGGCTTGCCCTGCAAGTATTACTCTGTTTTGTTGTGCTTTTTTCTGTCTTGAACGGCGAAACAAGAAACTCCAAAACAACTATGTACTTCAGAAAAGAATTTCTGATATAATCTAAAGGTGACAGCCGCCAGGACCACCTCATTTTTCTAACTTCACATTTTAATTAACTAAACATGGTGTTGGTGGATCAGGTAAAGTGGCCCCGGCAACAGAGACAATTGAATAAAAAAACAAACAAATTTGAAGATTTAATCCAACTAGCAAAAGCATTTTAAGATTTCATGAGGTCTCCAAATTTTAAACCTTGGCTTTATTCAACATCAACATACACTGTAACGGTTTTCGTTTTCATTTCATTTTCAGTTTAGGTCCCAATTATTTTTGCATTTGTTCTTTCAACTTGGCAGTCATTGTTCCTAGACAGTCCAGGAAACCTGAACTAGTGCCGCCACCGGGCTCAAAAATCTTGTTAAATTTGTTGACAGAAGAGTAATATGAAGCTCAGCTAAGTAGCATCATTCTTGTTTGATGTAATTTTCTTTGAGTTGTTGATGTTTCATGGAGATGAACTGGTAGGTTATTAATTTATTATTGCTTATAGGGCATTTTATTAAGGTAATATTAGAAAACTAATTTCATAGATCATTTCAACCACGTCAGTTATGGAACCAACCACTTTTATTATGCCACATCAGTAATTAGTCTTGTCAAAGTCAACGTTTACCCTTCTAAGTTAGTTTAGGTAAAAGAAATTTTGAAATGTCAGGAACTTTTGTGGAAACATGTTGCTAGTAAATTATATGTATTATAAGACTTGTTTTACTGTCAAACTTTACATATACCTATGGGAGTTTCTGCATACAAATATGGGAATCTATATGGTTTAATATTCAAATTGGTCTATGATCTATATAAAAAAAGATAGATTGGTCACTGAACTTTTATTTGAGACAGATTAGTCCCTCAACTTTTATTTTAGGACAGATTGGTCCCTGAATTTTCTTTGATTTTTTTTCATTTAGGATCTATCCGTCTCAAAATAAAAGTTCAGGTACTAATCTGTCTCAAATAAAAATTCAGGAACCAATCTATCATTTTTGTATAGTTCAGATACGAATTTGGGTATTAAGCCGAATCCTATATAGAAATTGAATGGAAGATTGACTAGTAATAAAAAAAAAAAAACAAAATCCATAGGGAACTGGAAGAACTGTATATAGTATACTCTGAGAAAAGTCGACAAAAACCCCTTGTTGATCATATATATTTATCTTCCTTCTTTTGTAAGAACCTGATGATGACTGTTGTGGATATACCTATTGTGAATCATATATGAGCAGAACTTATTGGAAATCTGCATCTCAGAGAAAAGCCAGGCAGCCATTAATGCTAAGTGCCACTTTTCACCTCTTCTGGAAGTTAAATACCTTGATTGAGAGCGCAAAGGTGAATCCGAAGAGCACAGCTATTCCAACTATTACGATTGCAACAACTCCCACAAAATCATTTCTATAACCGAAGTAGTTTCTAACAAAATGTTCCACTGCTTCACCAGAATCAAACTTAGCCTTTATGTCTCCATACTGTGAAGTAATTAGTCCGTACAAGGTCCAGGAAATGGGGCAAATCCAATAGTACCATCTCCACCACACAGGAATCCTCTGTCATTGGAACAAATTTCAGTTGAACTAGAATATGGTTTGAATACTTGTATTAAGAAAGTATGCAAAGGGTTAGTAAATCTTACTGTTCGGGGAATGAGGAATCCTGAGAAAAGATTCCATATTGCAAAGAAGGCAGATGAAACTATGGCCGCAATGTTGTGGTTTGGTGTAACAGCCACGGTCATCATTCCATAGAAGGTGAAGTATAAGAAAGTGAAATACATATAGAAGAGAAACCAAAAGAATTTGGCAGGGTTCCAGTCGAATCCAATCATGGCATACACTATAACTCCATATATTACAGTTTGGACCAAAATGTATGGCAGCTCAATCACAACCTGCAAGACAACTGGTACACATCAGCTTCTTCCCAAAGCCTAGACTCGTTGCCAGCCAATGTCTAGAATGTATGATTTGCCGAATCTCTAAAAATTAAGAAAGGCAATATTACCTGTCCAAATGCATATGGTAGTGCTGAATACATTCCAGCTGCTCGTTCCCTATAAAAGACTGTTCTTTCAATTGCCACAACTGGTTGAACTGATGCGGTATTCTGAAATCCTATAAAGAGAACAGCACAATACATAGAACCCATTGAATTGAGAACATCTTGTTCCCTTGTTCTGCAATTACCAAGCATTTCAATTGATTCAGAGATTAAAACACGAAGGATATCTTGCTTGGCACTGCACTATTTGGATTACATTTATGTACCTTTTGGAACCTACATCCCAGAAGATTGTCCCAAACAATAGAGCAATAACAGTTGTGAATGATATTCTCACTACATTGTATGGTGGATTTCGCCAATATGACCAGTACTGCTTCCATAGGCAAGCCTTACATTGAGTGACCTTGGATTGTGAATATCTAGTCTGGAAGTATATATCCTTCGAAGCAGGAGCAGGACTGCTTAGTTCCTTGACCAAGGCCTTGTTTCTCCTGCAACAGTCATTTTGCAGTGTCAGTGATGGTAAAACAAATATTATGATGGACAATCTTTCAAGGACTAGTATATTTATTTAACAGTATCATAGTTTGCATTCTAAATGAGTTACGACTGTATGAAACTCAGAAATATCAACCACTTATAAAGCTGGTTGAAAATAACTACTATGATTTGATGAGATTTTAAATTTGAGTCTGTCAGGTGATACTAGTCCTACCTGTATAGTTCTGAATTCTTGTATATGTTGGTAAAGTTGATGCCAAGTGCTTCTTCTTGTGCTGTGGAAGTAACCTCCAACATCCAAGTTGCAGGATTGTAACCATCCTTTATCCTTGGGATTCCATTTATTTCCTTCAACAAACAAAATCTCTCAGCAATTTAGCAAGAGTTATAAATTAATTCCTGTTATATCAGGCATTGATGTGACCGACCTCAAAATACTTTATCAGATGGCAAGAATGGCGGCCTAATGGACCCACATATATTTCTTCACCTCCTCTTTTCAACAAAAGTAGCTGTATTTTTCCATTGATTATGTACTTGTATTAGTTTTAAAAGGCCAAAAGATTTTAAATGGCTGCCAAGACTTGGGAATGGTTCTCACCTCATCAAAAGCGTCAAATATATCAATACTTGGTTGGTGGATGGTACACACCACAGTTCGTCCTGTATCCACGGTGTTCCTCACGGTTCTCATCACTATAGCTGCTGCCCTGGCATCAAGACCAGAGGTAGGCTCATCCATGAATATTATGGATGGGTTGGCAACAAGTTCAACTGCAATTGTTAGCCTCTTGCGTTGCTCAGTCGAAAGACCATTCACCCCAGGCAATCCCACAAGTGCTCCCCTTAGTGAGGATAGCTCCACAAGCTCCATGACTTCCTCAACAAACATCTGTAAGACATCAATTTGATTCAGAACAAATACACTTGCATGCCTATGGTAAACTTTGCGTTAAACCTATTGTCCTAACAAGTAACAGCACTACCTGCATCTAACTTTTCTAGTTTCTATTAATTAGAACTCCAGACGTTCTTCTGAATGCTACTATATTACTTCTTTTTCTTTATCCGCTAGAAAAGTTTAACATATTGGAAATAGCAACATACCATCCTGGTCTCAGAATCAACCTCTGGGGGTAGTCTAAGCCATGCAGAGAAAACCAAGGATTCATGGACTGTAACGTGTGGAGAATGGATATCTGTTTGCTCACAATACCCAGATATACGAGCAAATGTTTCTTGCTTCTTTGGATGCCCTGAAATTTTGATGGTTCCCTCAACATAACCCCCAGTTTTCCTTCCAGCCAAAACATCCATTAGAGTGGTCTTGCCAGCACCACTAATCCCCATCAGCGCTGTTAGGACTCCAGGCCTGAAAGCACCGCTAACTCCCTTCAAAAGTTCCAGCCTATCCTCAGAAATACCCTGTGCTTTCATTTCCTAAAACCATTGTAAAAGTCCGGATGTAAATTCGATCAGCCCATTCATTCTCATTTCTTATGGTTCTTTATGCTAGTCAAGAAACTTGGTTTAATTCAGGAAAAATCCAAGAAGCAGTTGCGCTATAATTATATTTCTCATGTATGGAGCAAAATTATTGTCTTCAAGAAAAACACGACATACATCTACACAAAATGTGTTGAAGTTTAACAACTCATTTGCATATTACCCAGTTCCTAGTTTTGGACATATCGTTGCCTCCTAATAAGAAAAATTAAGATACCTGTGGCATATCAACAGCGTATTTGATCTCATCAAAGCTCATAGAAAGGGGTTCAAAAGGAAGAACCATGCCCCTCTTTCTGTTCTGATTGGCTTCATTGATGCTCCCAAATTTTGCAGGCAGTGACCTCGATGATGCACTTCTTTGGCTTGATTCGTTCCCTTTCTCTGCATTATTTTTTCATTTGATTATGTTACAGCATCAGTAATACAATTATGCATGTGGGAATAAAACTCAACTTTATTTAGTTGAAGCAATGACCCACCAGAAGATCTTTTTCCCCTCGATGATAGCTCAACATTCTCTCCAGTCTTGTTGGCACTTTTTTCAGCTAGGGTTTCTTCAGATATTACAGCTTGAGGCTTCCCAAATGCTGAAACAAGTTAATTAATCTATCAGAAAATAAGCTTCACATTTGAAAACGAGCAAATCTAATAAGAGAAACGTACGGTCCAGATACTTCAGGGACAATGTGAAAAGGAAATTGAACAGGAAACAGAATCCAATCAAAGCTCCCACTCCAATCCAGTACCAATGTGGTTGAGGGAAAATTCCACGAGACTTTAAGATTGTAACTCCTAATGGTTCTGTTGAATTGGGAGGAATCTGCAAGGAAAATGTTTTCAGGTAT
The DNA here is from genome assembly GCA_030664755.1 of Microcos paniculata. Lineage (NCBI taxonomy): Eukaryota > Viridiplantae > Streptophyta > Magnoliopsida > Malvales > Malvaceae > Microcos > Microcos paniculata. The sequence goes on along the minus strand of CP131459.1, from coordinate 33,294,663 downwards.
CTCAGTAAATTGCTAATCAAAACAAAATTTTCCCACTTATGCCTCAATTCCAAATTTGCTTCTTGAATCAACATTCGAGAGAAATATAGCTTACATGTCCCCAACTCTTGCCTAGGAATTCGTTCACAGCTATGGCATTCTGTGCATACATCACAGGTGAGATCCAGTAGCCCCAAATCCACCATTTCTTGACATCATCTGTTGCAGCAGAATGTAGCAATCACCATCGGAACTCATAACATACACCATTGAGAAAATAATGATAACAACTGGAAGTGTGATTAAATCTATTGAATTTTTGTATTTGGTTCACCTCGGCCTAAGATGAATCCTCCCATAACAATAACTGCAAGTAAAGCTAATGAACCGCAAGTATTTGCAACAATTATATTTCTTCCTAATGCTCCCATTAATCGGAGTAGCGCTGATGCCATCTGACTGACGCAGAAGAGTAGTAGGTAGTGCTTGAAAAAACTGCCAATGAGAGCTTTAATCAGACCATGAGTTTGTGACAGAAAAATCATAAATTTTACAAATAAGGTGTTGCTAGTTTCTCACCTCCCTGTACTTGGGTCAAAGCCAATGACATAATAAGTCATGAAAACCCAGATGGTAACTTCTAAGACACTGAATGGGATCTTAAGAATCCATGCAGGTAATGAATATGCCCATGAAGGATAGAAAAGAAGGTCCCTTTGCTTGTAGAAGACAGGAAGTTTAAATATGGTCATCGCTAGCTCCGAAAATCCATTGAACATTATCATAAGGAGAATGAAGAACAGAGCTCCCATATAAACCCCACCATCAGTTACCGTATCTCGGTGCATGTTTGTCCTTATAAATAGTGTCATTGTTATGATCCCTACAGTGACGAGCTGAAAATTTCACCAAGGAGAAAATAATCAGTTGAACTATAAATACACCGGCCATATTTTCAGAAAACATGTTTACTCTCTTTTAAAAAATTCTTCTTTACTCACTTGAATTGTTTTGAAGACGTAGACGAATAAGTTCCTCTTCATTAGAAGATATTCCCGGGATACACAAGCTTTTAACAGTTCTTTCTTGGACACACCGTACTGCTCTTTTGTTAGAGCAGCTGGATGGGTTTTGGACTTGTCAAAGGGAATTGCAAGATCATCACCTAGCTTTTGGCCAATGTGGAAAGACTGAAACGCTTCAGCAAATTCCTTGACAGAAACAAAACTGTAAGGCTCATCATTTCGTGCCCAATACTGCTCCTGGTCTTTCCTAGATGTCACCTGTTGCCACCCCATGAATGAAAAGAGACCAAAATGTTACCGATATATTCAAACAGTGGGTGAATATTTATTAGCAATAATCTGGTTAACATTAGAATTACTTCTTGTAAAAAGTCAGCAACTCCTTTTCTTTCAGGACAATTGAAACCCATGTATTCGAAGAATTCAAGCACATTTTCTCGGGGACCTTGATACACAATCTGACCATCTGAAAGGAGAATTATATCATCAAACAGGTCATATGTTTCAGGGGCTGGCTGGAGGAGAGAGATAAGAGCTGTTCCATTGAGGATGTGAATGGACTGTCTCAATGAATTCACTATTTGAAATGTTGTTGAACTGTCCAAACCAGTAGATATCTCATCCATGAAAAGTGCCCTTGCCGGGCCAACTAGCATCTCCCCTGTATATATAATACTATTAGTAATAAAAGATATTACAATCATATTCGACAGTCCAAAATTTTAGACAAAGTTTGTCATACCTGTAGTGAGTCGCTTTTTTTGTCCACCAGATATACCTCGTACCATTTCATCTCCCACCAGCGTATCTGCACAAATTTCCAGCCCCAGTATCTGCAAATGTTCCAGTATTAGAGTAATGGATAATGCAAAAAGATTTTTTCCTGTCTTTGTCTTTTTGTTTTCTGCCTGTCTAGTGTCTTCTCAGCTTGTTCTCAAATTTGTACCTTGAGAATATAATCTGTAACTACACTGGCCTCTTGTCCCTCTAGTGCTGCTGCCTGCAAAAATTTAACATTATTATGTCATTTAATTACAAAAAGAAACACTCCTCAGTCCTCACAATGGAAAATTGACTACCAAAGTTTTTGTTTTTTTTTTCCTGTTGTCTAACCTTCATATAGATATCAATATCAGGATCAGGCTTGATATTTGCTGCTTTCTCTCTACGAGCCAATTCTACCAACATCTCTGCCGATTTCGAGATGAACAACCAAAAGGGAAGAAGATTAAATATAGAATAGCAAACACTTGAGCAGACCGATTGCATGTCAAATTTCAGGGCATTTAAATTTTACCATAGCGAGGTCCAATCCCTTGACATCTTGCTGAAAAGGCTAAAGTTTCTCTAACTGTCATTTCTCCTATGTGAAGATCATATTGACTTATATAAGCTGATGTTCTCTGTGGTACAAATTCTTCCATTCCATGTCCATTATAAGTTACTCTGCCTAAAAACTGAAAATTTTTAAACATAACCATATCAGATCATAATGCCAATCAAAGTCCCCAGAAATAAAAAATTGAATTACTATGAAATTTTTTTAAATTTCTTACTTTCAAATCTTTACCCAGCTTTCCAGCCAAAGTCAGTAGTAGTGTGGTCTTGCCTGAGCTTGGCGGCCCTAAAAGCAGTGTCATTCTGAACAAAGTTTGATCAAAGAAATGAGTTTAAGTGCTAAAAGTTTCAAGATATTATGATGTATTCTGAAATCTGGTGTAAAATAACTCTGTCTTACCTTCGAGGTTTGATGATTCCACTGACATCATTAAGGATCGGTAAAGGTTTCTTTCTACTGGGAAGAATATGCAGGGAACTCAAGAATCCCTTCACAGAACACATCAGGTAAGTTAGACTAGTTGGTAGCTCAATGCGTGATAAAAATAAATTTTTTCTTGTTACTTGTTAGTTTCTGAATCAACAGGGAGAAATACCTCTACAACATTTATGGAGGCGTTGAACAAGGTTGGTAATGCTCTACTCCCCACATAAGCTTCTGCTTCAACGTTTAGATGCTCAAACCGGACCTCAATTGTTGGCATATCAAGTCCCACTCTGTAGTTTGATCAGTTTGAAATAAACCCAACAAGCTGAAATGCATTAAAGAATCAGAAGAGGAAAAAGAAATGAAGTAAATGATGGAACTTTACCGTTCAATCCTTTCTCTAAGCTTCAACAAGAACCTCTCATTATCTTCTTCTGCAATTTTTATGAGCCTTTCAAGCAGATTCCTTCTCTCTATCAGCCCAAGATTCGTTATGTCAACCTCCCTGGATTGGCCCTTTTCTTCTGTAAGAATTCCTCTCCTTACACGCAGATACGTAGGCAGTTTCTCGAGAGCAGCCCATTTCAAGGCTTCTTCATCATCTTCATCACGAGAAGACTTGGAGAAAACTTCCAGGGTGGTGTTCCTCCAGATGCTAGAGCTTCCAATACGTAAACTGCTGGCTCTGAATGCATCAGAACCACTCTCCATTACTTTCTTCTCTACTTCAGCCCAATGCCACCCAAAATGCAGATACAGATTGGTTCAATATAAACCAAAACAAATGATGAAGGGCTAAGAGAAAGTTTCTCTGGCTTGCTTTCATACAAAGAAACTTTCTTCAGTTCATGTAATTTGGAGCTGGATAGCAGCTCATTGTAAGAGATATATGTGTATCTCTCTCGATTTGAGTGTCTATAAATATATTGCAGGGTCAATGGAGAGAGAGAGGAAAGCAAAAAGAAAATGGAAATGGAAAGCTTTGTCCTGTCTTTCTCTCTTCTTTTCTCCGAAGCATCAACAATATGCTGATTCTTCTTTTGAAGGGTTTTATAATTTTGTGACACAAGGTTATATTTATATATATAGTAGTATATAATAAGTACTACATGATCAACACTTTAATCTGGACATTTTTTTTTTCTCGAAAGGCTTTCGGGCTAATAAGACTGTCTTTGATTAAACCAAAAAAATTTGGATATTTTTTTATGCTTAATTATAGTTATAGGATGATGTATGTTTGCGAGAAAAAACCGTATAGGATGATGTAATAGCGTATATCATATGCAACATATGAAATTAAAAAATCCAAATTTTTTATAGTGAACAAAAAATTAAGGTGATTCATTCAAAATGTAGTTTTGGAATCTTTTTTTTTTTTGAAAAAAAATTTCCTCTAACAACTAGAAAACTCTTTTTATGTATATTCGAGTCAGAAAGATTGAACTCTGATCATTAAACTTAAGGATCTACCATTTTGCCAACGTAAGGTTGGCTTAGAAAAAATAACCCAAAATTCAATTCTTAATAATAAGAATGTAAAAAAAATTATAAAAAATAGCCATTCTTGAATTCTATTGCAAAATTTTTATTTAAATAATTTGAAATCTAATAGAGCTCTTATTCCCAATTTATGAAATTCTCACATGCAAACATAGAGAAACTTCCTTTTTTTTAAATAAACTCTCCAATTTCGAATAGTCACATTAAACTTCAATTAATCCAAAATGAATAGAGAAACTATTTTAAATATAATATTTATTGATACTAGAAGAGAATCCCTTCTCGATGCTTTTGATTACAAAAATAAAAATAATATAATACATGAAATCGAGCTAATTTTTTTTAACTATATATAGAATGCAATTGTAAAAGTAAACTCATTTCGTTTCAGGTTACAAAAATAAGGTTAATATAATAGATGAAATTGTATTTTTTTCACTATACATTGAACATAAAAGCAATTATAAGAAGAAAATCCTCAAAAGAAAAATGGTAGTTTGGTGGAGTGTAAGGGTAAAAATTTATGAGAACATTGATTAAAGAAGAATGGCCATTAACCTTTTAGTTACTAAGAAAATAAAACAACCTTCAACTTTTTAGTTACAAGAAAAATGAAAACTCATATCACAAAAAACATTTAACATACTTAAATAATCAAAAAATTTTCTCAAAAATATTTTCTGATTAAATATAATTATTTTTTACTCCAATTTTTATCCTACTTAATGCTCTTTATGATTACCATAAAATATTCCTTTTAATGTTATAAATACGAAATTGGACTATATTATATAAAAAATTTAAATGTATATATATGATAAATTAAATAATATTTGAGTTAAAAAAATTAAATATAATCATAAAACAAAAAATTTTTTGAAAAGACAACTTGTGAAAAATGAAAAATCATAGTTTTTTTCTGTTCAGGGAACAAAAAACATAGGTTAAATGTATTTAATATAATAAAATTACAATAAATAGCCTACACAAAGTAATTAATACACTTAAAAATATTTTTAAATTAATTATAATTATTTTTTTTCTCTCCTCTTGCTTACATGGCACTCTCTATAACATCCATAAGGCTTTCATTTGATATAAATATATATATATATATATATATATATATATATATGTATACTATAAAACCTGCACGCGCTTTGCTGCAAGAAAGTTTAATTTTTTTTATTATAATGAAATATAATGTCTAATGATTAAATGTAAAATTTTCATTTTAAACTTCTAAGAGCCCTTCTTGTTTTAGGAAGGCAAAATATAAAGAAATTAAGTAAAATAAAATGAGGGAAGAAAAATAAAAAAACTAAAGAAATCAAATGATTAAAGCAACAAATTGAAATTGAAAACCTATTACCACTGTCATTGCTCTTCCTCTTTCCTTTCTATTTTTTATCATTGGATCTTCATAACTTTCTGATTCCCATTTTCTTTTCTCTCTCTCTTATCTTTTCTTTTTCTCATAATACTTATCAATTTTTTATCTTTAATTAAATCTTTTTGGAAAAATAAAAGTCAATGAAAAATATCAAAAAAATTTCATCTCCTAGGTATTATAAAACTACAATTAAAACATTACTTAATTTAGAAGAAAAAAAATCTATAAAAAGGAAAATATTTTTCCAAAAAGACATGAAAATACCTTTTTATCCTTTAAATGTCTTTAAAAAAAACTAAATTATCAATGTAAAGGGGCAAAAAAGGTTTTTCTGTATAATATTAATTTTCTTAGCACGAAATTACCAAAAAATCTATTAAGGAAACCACCAAATACTCCATTGAGGGCTAGAAAGGGAATTTTATTGGGGGATAGAATTAATATATAGGTATTAATTTTCTTAGCATGAAATTATCAAAAAGTCTAGTAAGAGAACCATCAAATACCATATTAAAAGGCTAGAAAGAGAATTTAATCGGGGATAAAATTACTATATAGGTATAGATAATGGTATAGATTAAAATTAGCAAATATATTAGCCTACGTTGATTATCATATGGGCATGCAGGCATGTGGCATGGGTATATAATTAAGAATAACTTGTCACAAATTACAGATTATCGAGTACCCAGTGATTGTAATTTCAAACTCATTTTTCTGACTAAATTTTACCATTAGTCACTCAATTTTAATAGATTTTTTATTTTAATCACTAAAATTTAATTTGTCCAAATTAAGTCAGTAAAGTTTGATAAGTATATTAGATCTAGTTACTTTAATATTTTTCATTCAATCAACTAATGGAAAAATGACATGGTAATCATGTCATTTGCCATATAAATTGCCATGTTACCCACAATTCACATCAGTTCTTTTTTTTCCTCATTCTCTTCACCTTTTCGATTTATAAACAAAGAAAATATAATAGGCCAAACAAATTAAATTGCTAAGAGGAGGGAAATAAAAAGCTAACGTGGATTTTGGGTAAAATGGTAATTTACATGGCAAATAACATGAATATCACGTCATCTTTTCATTGGTTGGATGGATGAAAAATGTTAGAGTGATTATATTTTATATATTTATCAAATTTTAGTGATCTAATTTGGTCATATTAAATTTCAGTGATCAAAATGAAAAATCTATCAAAGTTGAGTGACTAATGGTAAAATTTACTTCATTTTTCTCATTTTGATTTTTTGTAATTTATTATGATATATCAATATATTTGGTAAGAAGTTGTCCATTATATTTCTCATTTCTATTTATTCCATTTTTTAAGAAAAGAAGTTTTAGTTGAAAATCGAGTTGGAATTACATATATATATATATATGTAATAATTTATATATATATATATATATATATATATATATAAAACCGACCCAAACTTAGTTTACAAGGGTAAGAAATAATTGGGATTAGCCAGCTAATTTCTAAAATTAAAATATTACCTAACACGTGATATGTTGGAATACAATAATTCAATAAGCCAACCACAAATCGAATGACTTTCACTTCAATTTGACTTGGCAACCAAAAAATATGTTGATTTTTATGTTTTTTAAGTGTAATATTTGCAGACGTAAAAAAAAGTTTTGTTATGTAATTGAAAACTTAAGTTATTTGTGGTTGCCGTACAAGAAATGCTAGACCGAGGATTGGCTTTGTTCGAGAAGAAAATAAGGCAGCATATTGGATGACTACTCATTTTCACAAACTCTATATGGGTTTTGATATTTTTGATTGCCATTGTGATTGAATTTAGATGAATTCGGCCAAAACAGAAAAGAATTGGATGAAGGGATTCCCTTGTATATTATGACCTAATTGACTTGATTAACGCTACTATTCTCCCATTCAAATACATATAAACACACTATATTGTTATGGCTTAAATATCAAATTGGTCCATAACCTTTTAGAAAAAAACCGAATAAGTCCATAACCTTTTTTTTTTAATCCAAATAAACCCTCAACCTTTTAATTTTGGCCATTTAGCCCTAAATTGGACGGAAAGATGACGGCTCCATTACATTACCGTTGATGTAGCTTTTCACACTACATGTAGAACCTAATCAATGAAAAAGATAAAATTCAATTTGCCCCTCAATTTTTACATAATTACCCAAATAAATCCCTAACCTTTTTATTTTGGTCCAAATAAACTCTCAACTTTTAAAGTCACTTCAGCAGTTTAATAGAGCTGTCAATCTTCCATCTAATTTGGGACAAATTGGTCCAAAATAAAAGATTGAGGGTTTATTTGGATGAAAAAAAAAGATCAGGGACTTATTTGATTCATTTTTGAAAGATTAGAGGCCAATTTGATATTTAAGCCATATTGTTACCCAAGTCACACTTGTGTGAGCTAAGCTTATTTGTCCGAAAATGTCGAAATTTTGACTCAATTAACTAACAATATCTCTTCATATATACATGCCAAAAAACTCCTATATGAAGTGTCCTAATTTTACAGCATGTGTTAGGCAAGGCAACCATGAAAATTCATTTTTTTTTTATTTGGACCAATCTCGTAACTGGACTTGAACCGTCCAGGACACCAGCAACTACATGCCCATAATAATTTTATCTCATTTTTCTTGAAATCGGTGAATAAATTACTGATATGTAAGATTCTGCATGCTGCCAGCCCAATCAAAGAGCAACAATAAATCAGAAACTGTAAAGATTTCAACATAATCAATACGAATTATATATAATTAACTTTCATGGTCCGCATGCCCATTCGGTCACTGAGATTTTCCCTGAATTATGTTATTTGTCTTCATGATCAGTTAATGGAGAGATATCCCCTAAAGGATTTTGCTGCCATTGTTAGCTGTTATATGTGCAGCTTCATTATAAATTGTTTCTGGATTAGCTTGGATTTGCTATGTCTCATCGGATCATATTTTTTAATTCAATCTCCAGATTTTGATTTTGATTGTCTATCATCCAGATCAAGTTTAACCATGGGGCACGTGCATACTTTGGACCCTTTTTAATTTAATTATCTAGTTACTCACTTTTGAAGGGTCTTTGTTTTTTATTATTTTAATTTACACCAAAGTTGGCTTTTGAGAGACATACCAAGTAACATGAGAACTTAATTTCTTCATTCTATCTCATTAATTCTAGATATATATTATCGGGACGATAACTCGATACAATAGATACCAAAATACATAGTACTCTCATTCAATACAAGGGAGAAAAAGATTCAAATTAAATAAAGAGGAGGGATCCATTTACACTCAATGTAAAACTTTAGACCCTTTTATAACTCGTCGTACGATTAATATTTTAACAATCCGATCGTTAGATTTAAAGATATATTCGAATTATTGTGCACGTAAAATTTCAAGTCAATCCGATACTTTTATGATATCGATCTAGACTATAATATTTATGGATATTTTTAATATATATTTAATGGTGAGAAATTATATTGCTTTAAAACATATGCTACACATTTTAAATTAACTTTAAATTTTGCATGCACGATGTATGTGAATAGCGCATGAAATTCAACAGTTCGAATAATTAAATATTAATTGTACATTAAGTTACGAAAGGGTGTATAACTCTTAATCTTATAACGGGTGTCAAATGATCCCTCCTCTTAAATAAAATATATAGTTAGTTTCCAGATATTAGGAGAGCTTCTCCTTATTTGGAATTAATTTGATATAGTTCAACATTGAATTAGTTGAAATCTAATTGGAGGTTTATGAAAAAAATACCAAAAACAAAACATCCTCTAATTGACAATGTAAAATTGGAATTTCTACTACTTCAAACCCTCCACGTCAACTCAACCATATATAAAAGTCCTAAGACTTGGATCCTATTGAAATTAAGGTTCAGATAAAGTAGAGATTGCTCGTGTAAAAATTAATCAATAAGTATTATCTAGCTTGCTAGCCAATACTATAATATATAGACTTGGATGTCATTCAACATCTGATGAGTATTTAGGTCAAGAATCTTGAGAAAAAATATAAGATCAGTCTTAAAGACCTTCCATTACCTTCAAATTTTGTCGATACAAAGACTTTTGTTTGTTTCAAACCCCAAGGAAAGAGTTATGCCATTAATCATCAAACGCATGACTAGAGGTGTAAATGATATACTATTACTCATAAGTTATTTGGGCTCGACTCTAGAAAAACCCGAACTCGACTCGATTATGGTTGAGCTGAATGCAAATAGTTCGAGTAATTGAGCGAGTTGAGTTCAATTATTATTATAATTGGCTGGATTACTCGTGAGTCTAATCGAGTAGTGATATTATATTATATTATATTATATATTACTTTTTTTGAAATTATAATTATATCCTCTTTAAATTAAAATCTTAAAAACATTAGTTTTTTTTTCTTCAAAGGGTTAGATATGTCTTTTAACTTTTAAATTTTTAGCCCTAAAAAGTTAAACTTCTTTCCTTTCTTTTCTCGCCGAGTAGCAACCCTTGGTCACTCCCTGGCCCAGAATTCTCGCCCCCTTTTTCAAGTCACCATTTTTTCGCTTCTCTCCATCACTTTGGCAAGAATATTTCGATGCTTCTGCTTCTGTTTTAAAGTTCTATTTAAGACAAGGGTTCGGGGTTGGAAAGGACAGCCTGACGAGTTCAAAGAGGTTCCCCAAAGGTTGGTATCTGTAAGATGAAGGGAGAGGCCGACATGTAGTCGGCGATTCCCTCTACGACGGTCAACTCAATAGGAGCTAAAGAGAGTAGGAGGGTAAAAGAGGCACAATAGAATGTCTTGCCCATTATGTTACCATTGGTGGTATTTATATATTGCATGGCATGTACCTCGAGGTCTGACATGGTTGGTGAGTGTAGAGGTCGTCTACTGGCACGAGGTAGGATGATCGTTATTAGGTAGTTGTTAGCTCGTGCTCAACAAGTGCCCCCAAAGATGAGACAAGTTATAAAGTGGCTTGTCAAACCGTTAATGCATTAGTTGCTATCCTTAGTGATATTCACTTTACAAATCGTTGGATGAGTTGGTGGGTTTGAATTTTGAAAACAAAACTTAGGGAGGAATCAAGGCGCCAAAAATTTTGTTGTGGTTGTTGGTGCCACGTGTCGTTGATCAATAGGTCACAGTCAGAGTATAAAGGTCATGGTTTTTGCTCCTTCTCAACTTTTGTCCTTCTGATTTCATGTTTCTCTACTTTGGCTCTTATCTGCATTGCTTCCGAGCGTGTGTGGTTAGATTCACTTTTTATCTTATTGACAACTTAAGTCACTTCCATGGTGCAGTCGTTCGGTTTGTGTTTGCATTCTCCAGTATGCTATTTTTGCCTTGTTCTTATTTTGCTTTAATTTCCATCGCCCTTTTTGAATCTTTGTAAGTTTGTTGGTTTTCTAGTTCATCGCTCGTAGTTAATTTCAACATGAGTGAGTCTAGTGCAAAGAGTACTAATTTAAGGTACAGTGGGGCTAGGGGAAATAGTGAATATAGGATTAGAAGTTCTAACCCCAGTACAAGTAGTGAAAGCACTGGTGATGCTGATAACGGGACGAAGACGATGTTGAAGATACTGGGATTTTTCCAGCGGAGAAAGATATAGCTGGTTCCAATCGTCAAATTGTTCTCGTTCCTGCAGAAGACTACGAGCAAGTCGAGCTGGTAGTCCTTAATGCCAAATTTCTGGGTTTGGTCCAGAAATTCCAACTGGTGAAGGCACAAGTCATGGGAAAAAAAACCGCGTGACGTCCGGGCTGTGGCCGAAAATTGTGACACATGCTATAGGGCTGGTGTTTGTATGGAGGCTAACCAGGCCAAATTAGAATGCTATTCTCGTTAGTGGGGCTTTGAACATGCTAATTATGTGGTTAGGTTGGCTGGGGAAACGAGGAAACCTAATAAAGTTGCTAAGGATGGCTTGTCGATCGTCTTCTATGAGGAATGCTTTAAAGGTGGACTCAGGTTATCGCTAACCCTATTTTTTAGTCGAGTGCTCAAGTATTTTGGTCTTGCTCCCAGTCAAATTGCTACTAATGCATGGAGGATTTTAGTTTCCTACGTCATTTTTTGTTGTTATCGAGCTTGGAAGCTGTCGATTAGCGTTATCCACAATTTTTATTATCTTTGATTTATGAACAGCTTGTTTAATCTTTAAACACGTATAAGGAGGTCGATCTTAAGATTCCGAGTTCTGATCGCGACTAGCATTACCGTTACTTTGTGATTCATAAGCTGTCAACATTAGAATAGGGTTGCCCAATCAAATAGCAGGATATCAATACCGACTTAATAAACAAGACTTCGACGATCATGTTGAATGCTTAGGGATAAGGATAGGTCAACTTCCTCTTCAAAAAACAAAACACTATGGAAAGTCGTCATTGCACGTATCCTCATAGACTTCAAATTTGTGGGCTCAGTTATCCAGAAATTACGAAGTATGCTCAATCTCTTTATGGGCCGCTTGCTGTTGGAAATTTCTTTTTAACGATCAGTAGTGAAGGTGAGGTTAGAAAGAGCAAAGAAAAAAAGAAAGGTAAGAGCCAATCCGGCACCACTGCTCGTCCTTAGGGTAAGGTTAGGCCAACTAACGCCAGCTTGTCTGCATGTCTAAAGGGAGTTGGTTACAACCTTGTTCAAGGCAGTGATACTTTGCCAGTTATAGACTTCTCGAGTATGGGTCTCAACATGGTCTTTTCCGGGGAAAGCCAAGGGAAGGGGTTTGGATCGACCGTCCAAGAATGTATATCAGGTGATAAGATAAGAATGACTAGCTTTGCTGGTGGATGCTTAGATGAGTATATGAGGCCCGAGTGGCTCAGGGATCTTCTTAGTTTAATGCTAGGCTTTAGTGAAACTTTGTTACTTGATATCTACTTTCATGGGTCAAGTCTTCTTGGTATATATCTGGCTTTACTTTAATTGTCTTTTATTACATCTCTTTTTGATGATCATTTCCTGTTTCAAATTCGGAAGCTGTTGAGATGATGTTCGACGATAGCCCAATTACTCTTTCCCTTACTATTCTTGCCAAGATGAATCATGGCCAAAATCTTTTAGCTCAAGGTTCGAAGGGGGCTGGATTCCAAGAGAAAGGCCTCGGGCATGATATCGATCGTCAGCACAAGAAGTCTACGACTAAGGCTTCTAAACGAGCCCATAGCATTAGCGGTTCATCATTACCATCAAAGTCTGGTCGACTCAGTCCGGCTAAGTCTGTGGCTATGATAGTTACTGCACATCCTCCAGTAGTTCCACTAATTCATGTTTCTTTCTCCATGCGGTCATCATCGCAGTCCACCATATCGAAGAAATTGCTTCCAAGTTATAAGATCTGCTCATGGGTTGGCAATGAGCATCTCCAAAGTAAAGCCAGAAGCATCTTGGTGAATGGGGCGAAGGTACAGATACTGCGCCGGTTGTCAACGATGTAGATCGGTCCTATATACGCGAGCATATGACTCAATAGGAGTATGATGGCTCTTCTATTGCCATGCTCCATCAAGTATGAATTTTACAATTGTTTTGTAATTTATGTTGGCTTGACCCATACCAATACTCACTCTCAATTGTCTTTTATAGCTTCAAACTATCATGTATGGCTAGGTGGACCATATGGTCAATGCCGAGGAGAATCATCGGGATGCTCAGGCTGTGATCAAGTCCCTTCGTGAAAGTCAATCGGTGAATGTATGGCTTGCTTATTTCTTCTTCCTTCCTCTCATTGTCAATTTTTTGCTTGCTTATTGTTTGGCGATGAGAGTTTTGGTCACCAAATTGGCTAAGTCAAAACGTGGATTCACCAATCACCACTCTGGATGGCGTCCCCTTTGCTACCGAATATATAAGAATATTTTTGTTTCAAATTTTTTAATAGAGCGAGTTCGAGTAGCTCGATTTATGTTTCAAGTTGAGCTCGAGCTCCAAGAACAAAACTCAGTCAAATTTGAGCTTTCTAATAGCAACTTTTCAGTCAAGTTGGAGCTCAAGCACCCTATTAATCGGCTCGAGCTTGATCAATTACATCCCAATGTATGGCCAAAATTGGGGAAACGAAACAGACATTGTATAAGATTGCCCTCGAATTAAATATTGATCGTTAAGATAAAGAGTTTAGAATTTTATCTACAAATCACGTCGTTATTAACAATTCCTCACCAAGTGAATGGAGTTCTTTTTGGATTTGTATGTGAATGGAGATGTTAATATTAGGTAATTTTGTCATTCCGGAGACTTTTGTTTGTTTCAATACCCCTTGATTCTCTATAATTAGTATGTTTTTAATTGCAATTTATTCTTACATGTGTCTGATCCCACAAAAAACTCTTACTTTAATATTCTGATGACTATAAGTTAACGTCTCACTTTTTTTCCACTTATATTAAATTGACTAATTATATATTTTGTGGTATTGGGATTTTGAATTTTGCATTTCTTTCTTTATCATGCTTGACGTAGCCAGTGACCTCATTTCTTTTTCAAACTTGGAACATTTGTTTTTAGGTACATGGAAATAGGAGAAAGGATTGTCGATCTAATGGGAGTGAGAGATTTCAAACTTAGGAGATCTCTCATCCATGAATCCCAACTCTTAAGTTCTAATCATAGTAGGAATTTGAACATAATTATTACTTTTAACTTCATCAATAATATTGTATGTAATGCATACAAAAAAACCATCAACTTTTACAAGTATTAATTTATTTAATTTAGGCTTCCTTTGACAGAACAGAGAAATTATAACAGTGACGGTGAAAATAGTTAATGTATAGTGAAAATTAAATTAATAATGGTAAGAATAATTATTATACAATTGAAATTGAATATTTGCTAGGATAGATTGTAGTAAACGCACACATCGCACTGGTGAAACAAAAGGAGTGTTAGTCTTATAATGGTTGGGTATTCAGATTGGAAAGGATATTGGAGACATAACATTCTTTGAAATTTACCTTCCCATCTTTTTCTTGATGGTTCTACTTTGACTATCTCTCTCAAGCAATATTCTATTGAATTAATCCAAATTTCTCTAATACTCTTTTACTTTATTAGTTCAAGTCACAATCTTAACCAAAGCCCACACAACAGCATTTTGCATTAGGTGAAAAGGGCTGTAACTTTGAAATTGTCCATACTACTATACTTGGAGCAAACTCAGAATAAAATAAATTAATTAGGAATCTTTCCATTTTCTTTAGGAAGATTTTATTATTGTCTTCTTTTTTTTTTTAAGAAAAAATTTTAGAAATAGAGGAGGTTACCTTACCTCTAAAGTCGTGGTAAAGTATTAATTTCTTTAGAAATTTACGAACTCTAATTTTATAAAACTTTTAGATTTATAAATTATCTAACAATAGACTAGTAAGAGCTTGAACATGAATATGTTATACCATTAATCTGTGCGCTTATCACTTTATCTAACCCTCATTGACTTTTATTATTGTCTTTTCTAACTTTTGAATTCTTTAAAAAATGGCAAACTTACTATCTATGTCAGGCTTGTCAACATATATTGGAACTTTTTTTTTTCCCTTTTTAAATCTCAGATTCAATAATTTCATTACTTTAAGCTCAAGCAAAGGCATCAAATCAAGCTCAATAGCTTGTCAATCACAACTAGAGGTGTCCATGGGCCAGGTTCGGATCGGGCCGGACTTGAGCAAAAATTTACAAAAACTTTACTTGTCCAAGTCTGGCCCGACTCGACAATTTTCGCCTATCTTTTTGTCCAAGTCCGGCCCTAAAATATTTATGAAAGCTTAAGACCCGTCCAAAAGCTCGTTTTTAATTTTTTTAGTACAGTAATTTTAAAAATTAAATTAAATTAATTTATATTATAAATAAAAGTAAATAAATACATTTAAGAAATTATTATCTAAAACAATTTTTACAAAGTTAACAAAATCTAAATACTAATAATATTTGAAAATATCAATATCATATAAAAAAAGAAGAAAAACAACACATTAACAAATAAAATAAATATATAAAAATATATTTATATTAAATCAACAGTAAAACGGGCCGGGCCTGGTTCGGGCGTTTATACCTATGACCAAGCCCGGCCCGTTTTCTAAACAGGCCTATGAATTTTGTCCAAGCCCGGCCCTTAAATTTAAAATTGTTGTCCAAATCCTCTCAAATATCGGGTGGACATACGGGCTTGGGCGGGTAATCCGGCCCTTGGACAGCTCTAATCACAACCTCTAGCAATGTTTTGCCTGTTTTAACTTCAAATAAATTAGAATAATATTAATAAATTGCATGCGTTTTGCAGTATTTGATTAAAATAGTAATTTTCAATTTCAAACAATATGTTATTGTGTTCACACTTTTATTACTATAAGTTTTTTACATACTTAATTACGGTTAATTTTTTAGTAAATTGTCATTTAGTAGTTAACGAAGGTTGGGTACGATCCATCCATTTAAATCAAATTTATTATTAAAATGTTAAATATTCTTATTTAAATAATTTTAAATAAACCTTTAAAATGTAAGTAAAAAAAATTTGATTAGTTATATTAATACCTTCTATTTAATGGTGCCAACTCCAAACCTAAAATATCCGGTCTAATGGAACTGATCAACTGACGTCAGGCAACACTACGGGATTGGATGGAGGACGGGACGGCCTAATCCCATGGATATGAATATTTAAATATGAAACTTAATTACACCTTTTTTTTTTTTTTGTAATACCTAATTATCCTCATTGCTTACTACATGTCACGTTTGATTGGTATTTTTTATTTTTTGTTTTTTGCTATTTTTGTCTTTAATTTTATTTCTTTTTGCGGGTTTTACTTAATTGAAATTTTTTTTAAGGGAAATGCTACTATGAATAACGTGATATAGGGGGAAAAAAACTAAATATTGTCCCTTATTGAATTTTTTATAATAATAATAATAATAAATTTTTTGTTACATATATCTATTAATTAATTGCAAAATAAACCTTTCTAAAAATAGTGTTAATTTAAATCACTCTTAACCCATGGATGTCTTTTGGTACTCATCATTCATCAATTGGACCTTTTTTTATACAATTTGATTTTTTTTTAAAAAAATTTCTCCGACAAAAAACAACGAAGATATATTCGAAACGACATGTATTTTTAGGTTATATAAACTTAAGGATTAATTAGGTCGGTGCAATTTAGCTCTTAAAATTATTAAAATAACGTTTTCGATATGCAAATAGAGAAAATAATTAAATCATCAATAAATTGAAAAGGAATCATATATGCTTTCAAAAGTATAATACACAATAACTAATCACTTTTGATTTGGCAAACAATAAATAATTGATTAAAATGCAAAAAACAGAAAGAAAGTCAACAAAAGAATCGACATTGCAAGATCTTAGAGAGGCGGAGGTGTTTATATATTTCCAGCAAAATGTCCCAAAATGATTGTTGTATTGCAACCGAAGAAAGAACCCAAATTTTGAATGAAATTAATATACCGAATACGCGTGCATGTGTACGAAATCCCCACAGCTACGGAGCAAATCTGTTCGGTCCAACACCAAATTATTATTTAAATCTGCATTTGAGACCATTTTCTCCTTAAATTATTCCCAACTATCTCATTTTTTATATTAATATTGTTTTAAGGTACATGCATCCAAGTAGGTTTGCATAAATATGCATGATGAGGCTGGCCAAGAAAAGTTATAAAACAGAAGCAAAACTGTTGCATTAATTATGTGATTTTTTAGTCATCTTAATCTTAAAGAATTAATAATTTTATATCTTTTCTTCATCAAATCATATATATCTTAATTAGTAGTTAGTGTATATATATATATATATGTGTGTGTGTGCCGCACAAATCCTAACATCGAATTAATTGGTTAATAATGAAAACACGGCTTTTTCTCGCACCTCGATAATTTTTTTAAATAAAATCATAGATTTTAAGTAGTAATGTACGAATATGAACGTCATTTTTATTGTTTATTAATTAATTTTTTTTAATGTTGATACTTGTATCAGAATGATATTAAAATGTACTGATTTTTTATGCATTTAATAATATATTAACATTTCATAAATTTTAAAAGATACACCATGATTATCTTGTTTCTTTCTATACCAAATCAAACTCTCATTAATTCATAAATTTTTTTATTTAAAATAAACTCTACAACAATAAATGTAATTCATATTGAAACTTACACTAAAAAATAAAAAATTTAAATTTGGAGCTAATTTTTGCTATAAAAGACAGTTTTCTCTCTCTAAAAAAATTATTTAGTAAGGATGAATATATATTTGAAATCTTCATGTGTCTGTTAAAATTTACTAGCAATTGACCCGCGCTTTGTTACGGGAACTGATATATTAATTATGTATAGATATTATATGTTTGTCTGTATATATATATATCATAAGTAATGAAAGTTGATGCATATTGTAACAAAAAAAAATTGATGCAAATACAATGTATGTAGTTTAATAATAAAAAATCCCAAAACCATATAAAGCCCAACAAAACAATACTCATAAAGTATAAAAATTTTTAAAAAAAAGGAAGCCCATGAACTTAGCCCAAGAAAACAATTAACACTAATAGAGCATAATGCCTAAGAAAAAATTTAAAGCCCATAAACTCCATTAATCCACTAAAATATATTGAAATATCCAATAAATCCCCCTCAACTCATCTCAAAAATGATTTGAAATGGCCTCAAATTTAAGAAAATGGTGGATATTCTTGTAATTTTAATGTCAAATTTCTTTGTATTTAGTATATAAGATATCACATAGTTATTAAATACTTAAAAAGTTACTTTTCAGAATGATCATATTATAATTTAAACTCTTATTTTTATAGAAACAAAATACTATAACTAATTAAAACATTAATTATTAATTTTTGTTTTATGTGTCTTTGAGGAGATTTGTGGGATTTTGTTGGTTTTTGGATTATTTGGTTTAATTAGTTGCAAGTTGAAGAAGAGACGAAAATTTAGGGGAGGAATAATGTTGGCTCAATATTGCCAAAACTTCGATGAAATGGAATCTTTGTGTGGTCATCATTTGCAGGCCTATAAGCTTTCCGTCTCAAGCCTTCAAGGGTCGAGTACTCCATGCTTATCTCCCCATTAATAATTTCGCAAGCCAAGACTTAGGAGACTTAATTAAATATGAAATATGAAATTATTTCAAGGTCTACTCTGAGATTTTACTTTTAGCTATGGGAAGAAAGAAAATAAACATGAAAAATTATTGGATAGATCATCGATGGAGTTTTTAACCACCAATTGGAACTCCCAGGGTATATTTAACAAAAAAAAAATACGATGATAGATTAGAGAATTTTACGTCATTAATTACATATTCTAATTTTGTTTGTAGAGTTTAAAATTCAAAAGAAAACCCAACAGCTTCTATGGGTTTTTCTAAATAACCCCCCTTTAGGGTACGTTAATTGGAGCATATTATTCTCCTCAGAATAATTCTTGATTGTGACATTGAAAACAAAAATTGCAACTTATAGTTAAACATCATTTTCAGTATACGGTTAATTAATTGAACTATAGTCCATATATATATATATATATATATATATATATATTAATTGAACTTTTCTTGGCTTCTGTTAATTCTTTCACTTTATTTGTTGAAGTTGGAGCTAGATTCATTGCACTAGCTAGCTTCATGATCTTGATTAAAAATAGCTAGACCCAAAAGATCTCGAATGCAATCAGCTGGCACGATGAAATACAATCACAGATTATTGACCATACTATATATAGATGAATGAATGCGGTTGGATATATAGTATTCATTTCTTAAATTGCCATGTCACTGATTGTTATTCAAGCTTTAGTTGACTAGTCATTTTATTACGTGCGCTTCATGTGATACAACGTGTTACAAATAATAACAAAAAATAAAAAATTTAGAAAAATAAACTATATTAAAGTGGGTAATAATTAAATTATAAAGTAGGTTTTAAATTAAATTACATTAAATTTGATGATTATTAAATAATTTTTTTCAATATAATATAGTAATAAGTTAATTATGATGAAAATAAAATTGTTAATTAATATTGTCATTTAATAAATATATAAAAAATATTTATTAAACGATAAATGAAGAGTTTTAATTTGACTCAACAATATCAATGATATTTTTAAAATATATAGAAAAAAAAGATATTTTAGGTCATTCAAAAATTTTATAATATTCGTACTTTTATATATATTATAGATATAGATATAGATAATTATATATAAAATAAAAATCATATATATTGCCCTTTTTTTCAAAAATTTTCTTTCAAAAATAAACTAATGGTGGAGATTTGGAAAGATTATGGTGGGAAAGAACTTAAAAATCTTCTACAAAGGGAACTTGTCTAATGTTGCTTTTAGTTTTTCTCGATGGTTTGGAAATGGAAGGGCTATGTATCTCTTCTTTACCCAAAAAATGAAAAAGAAAGAAAGAAAGATCACTTTCGTGGTAGTGGTCTCCGTATGGACCAACACTACTTTCTTTTTAAAATGTGTCTTAATAAGTAAAATCAAAGTTTATTGTTGTTTATTGTTTAAGACATGTATTGCACCTTCGATTTAAAGGATACTTCATGGTGTAAGGGGAAAAAAAAGAAAGAAACTTTTCGATCATTTTATTATTGTACTAATTTGGGAATGCTTATGCAATATAGAGGTAGGTAAATAATGAAATATGATTTCGGATTCAAAGTTTTGTTAATGAAAAAAAATAAATTTAGATGAGTTTTTGTTTTAGTTGGGATTCGACTTCACTTTAAATTAGCCAGGATTCAATATAACTATTTGAAAATAAAAATAGGAAAAACTTGAAAGGGAGCCATATATAAAGACATGTATAAGTCGAAACTAAAGGCTGAAAATTTTGGATATATTAGGGAGCCAAAACTAAAGGCCTTATAAGTCTTTAAGGAATTTCAAAATTTGTTGGCCAAGTGTTTTATACAAAAAATGAAGTATGGTTAGCTAAATCTTAAGCTTTGTGGCAACCTTTTTCTTTAGGTTCATTCAAGATTTTCCTTTAATCATTTGAGCATAACTTAAATAGCTACCAAGTTTTCTTCTCTTCCACCAAAAAGAAAAACTAACTCCTCTTTCGAAATGCTGACTTAACACAGAATATGGGAAAAGAGTTTTTTTATTATTTTTTTTAAAAAAAAACCCTCCTCCTCACGGAATGATAAGAAATACGAGTAAGAAACAACTAAAAAGTTAAAACTCATCCCCCTCAGTCCC
Source organism: Microcos paniculata (assembly GCA_030664755.1). NCBI lineage: Eukaryota > Viridiplantae > Streptophyta > Magnoliopsida > Malvales > Malvaceae > Microcos > Microcos paniculata. The sequence continues at coordinate 33,273,697 of CP131459.1, read as the reverse complement.
CACCTAATCGGCTAATTCTAATTAGATGACTGCTAAAATGGGCCAATAGCAGAAGCCAGGTTAAGCTCTGGACCAAGCCCAAGCTCTCCAAGTTGGCTTCCAAAATGGGCTGAAAATTATATGGGTTCCATTTCCACAATCGATTTAGTTAATATATGTATAATTGGAAGGTTCATAGCCTTTTCTTTTCTTTTTCTTGTTGTTTTTTTTTTTGAAGAAAGGGCCATAGCCTTTTCTATTAAAAAGAAAAAAAGGTGTTTAGAGTAAAGTAAGAACTCCATTTCCATTAGAAATTAGAACTAATGGAGTCCTTAATCCTTAATCCTTAATATCATTCGTCTTGACTTCCTTAACTAAACTAATGCTAGTCCCTTGACAAGAAACCCATGTTATTTTGGGCTCTCTTTTATCACTCACAGTTGGATGGCATGGACCTCTCTATAAGTATTGCATGAGATTAATTTTTCGTAATATATGGATATAATGGAAAATTTAGTGGTCGGAGTTTCAGTGGTCACATGTTTGGATGGCTACCCACCCATGAGTAGGGGTGTAATCGGTCGAGTTCGAGCCGAGTAGTAACGTACTCGAGCTCGAGCTCGACAAAAAATCCGATACTCCAGCTCGAGCTCGATCGAGTTCCTTTTTTGTAGCTCGAGCTCGACTCGAAACCTAAACCGAGCTACTCGAGCTCGCTCGATTAAGCTCGATAAAGGCTTAAAAAACCCAATTTGACAATAGCATTCTATACTCGAGCTCGAGCTCGAGCTCGACAGAGCTCGAATCAAAGTTTTTATTCATGACCTGAAGTATTCTCATCAATATAACAACACAATTTTATTGAATATCACAAATTCACAAACATTGTGAAAAAAACAATGATACAGTAAACTACAACACATGCCAAGTAGCAATACACAAATAATTAAATTCCAATTTTGAAATTGGTTGATGGGAAGTGATGCAAAGTTAAGCAGGTAGGTGCCAATTGTTTCCTTGTATTCTCCAATCTGTAAATCAGAAAAAGTACTAAGAAAGACCATATTAGAGAATATTGCATAAGCTCATCAAAAGAAACTTTCATTAAATCTTTCATCTAAAGAATATAGCATGCAAGTTTTTCTCAAAGGAAACCAACTGAAACATTCTCTGACAAAATCTGTTAACAGAATAACTAATCTAGCTTAATGGCCATAAAAGTGTTAAATCCCTGAAATTTAGTTTACAAACTAGAACCCAGCTAAGTTCCCGAGAGAGGAAAGCAAATAAGATGGAAGTATAACGACAGTCCCTCAAGGAGGGCAGCATAGCTTCAAGTTCTAACATACGCTTTCATACACAGATATTTAAGTTCTTACATAATAATCAGATATGTTAAAACATAGCTAGTGCTTTTATGTTAACTGAGTTTAAAAGAGTAATCGTAATACAATATAGAGATTTCCTTTAAGGCCTTATGGAATCAGCACCACTGACCCAGATGTCAGGGGAACAAAAATTGCCACCAAACCAAAATTTAAATAAAATTAAGGTTAATATTATTGTCAACAAATATAATGAAAGTAAAGAGCTCACAATTCAATGACTGGAGTCTTGGAAGAAATCAGATATACTTATATCAATGAAATCTGCTATTCCTGCAAAGAACGGATAGAGACATGAGTGAAAAAAAAGCATGAATCAAGCAGCAATGACAAGGGAAAAAAGGGAAATTCCTTGGCAATCAAAACAAATTATGAACAAATGAGCAGATTTATACTAAACCAATTAGATATAATTATTTAAGAATAGTTAAGTTTTTATTATTTTTTTCAAAACAGCTGTTTAAGTAGAAAAGCATAATTGCTTACTACACTACAAAGATAAACAGAGAATAATTATAAGATTGGTTATTGGTCATCAAGGAAATCTTATGTATTTTAAACAAAAAAAATCTTATATAAAATAAAAACAAACAATTACTATTACAACTTATTATTAAAACTAAGTAAATTAATGTTTAGAAATAGAAAGTAAGATTAAGCATTTGGTTTTCCAGTTAACTTTAAACAACTGTAGTTTTAATTTGTTAACATTAAAATAAATACATATATCCTCTTTTTCAGGCTAATAATAGAAATTTCAACTTTGAAGACACTTTCCCACTGTCTTCTACATATGAACCTAAACTAATGTAATTGTTCCTGCTATTTAGCTAAACAGAGTGATTAAGTATTTGAAATGAACATAAAAGTAGCCCATCCCACATTGGATCCAATACCTTTAACTACATGTTAGTCTAAGCAAACAGTGAACCGACAAGGTTTGGAACCACTCTCTTCCCCCATCTAAAGGCCTATTGGCAGATATTCACCAGCAAACAAATTCATAATAAAGATTTTATGTTCCACAGGTTGGTTATCACCAATCCATGCAACAAGATTATTTTGAACAAAAAAACTAAATACAAAATATAAATTTAACGATTAGTAACTAAAACAATTACAAACCTAAGCAAAACTTAAAATCGGATTATCAATCGATGAGAGGCAAAGAGTTTGCCATGGGCAACACCACCGCCATTGAAATTCAACGAAGCCAAAAGCCTCTATTACTCAAGGTCCAAGGGATAGGATTTCTTAAATCTAGAGGATTTAAAATGAGAAAGGAGAAATTCAAATCTTCATTGAAATCCCACCATCAATCAATAGCTTTGTAAATCGTCATTTATTTTAAATTTTTACATCCAAAAGTATTTGAACGAAACTGAGAGTTCAAAACATAAAGCAAGAAAATAATTCAAATAAAAAGAAAGAGTCAAATGCAACCTAGTTGGAGAAGCAATCGATGAAATCAAAGCGTAAAGCTTCAAGTACAGGAGGCTCTCACCTGTGAAGCTTCAATGACTACAGAGAGTGTGTAAATCTAATCGGTGGCAAAGATGGAGTCGCTAGAGAAACGGCGGTGAAAGTGAAACAGTTGGATTTAGTGACAAGAAAGAGGAATTTTTCTGCTTTGATTTTCCAGTTTTCAGTCCGAAAGTGAAATAGATGGAATCTAAATAATTGGTTTTGAAGAGTTTTAGCTCTGAAGGAGGCCGGAAGGTTCAACTGGAAATTAGGTTTTGGAGAAGGGAGGCAATGGCTGGCAAAGGCCAAAGAGATTAAGAGATTCACGATTTGGTCGGCTGAGAAAGAAAAGAGAGTTGAAAACATTTTAGGTTTTGGAACATAAAGGTTTAAAAAGACATATCTAACCCTTACTATGAAGAAAGAAAAATATACTAAGATTTAAATTTTGAGGATAAAATAGTAATTTTATAATATAAATATTAACTGCTGGATTAGGCTCGCGAGCACTCGAGTCAAGTAATAACATACTCGAACTCGGCTCGCTCGACTACTCGAGTAGCTCGAGCTCGAGCTCAGCTCGACTATGATCGAGTCGAGTTCGAGTTTTCCTCGAGTCGAGCCCGAGTAGCTTGCGAGTAGTGGTGTATCGCTTACACCCCTACCCATGAGAAATGGGATGTCCTACTTGATATAGCATTGAGGATTAGTAGTCGGAGTTTCAAATCTACAATTCTATTTTTTTTTCCTAACAGGGTATTTTCTGGCTTATTAATTGATCCAAACTTAATCTCCTTTGAATTAGGAGCGTGAAAAATAAAATCCTCCTCTTCCATCAAATTTTACTTTTTTATTTTTTTATTTACTATCATCATTAATATCTATACATTATATTATGTTTATCCCCAAAGAAGCCTTCCTAACACATCCACCTCATCATTTTTTTTATCTCTCATCATTAATATTTAATTAGTAAAATATTAATTAAATACAATTCTTTTAAATAAATCAAAGACAAATTAAAAACAAAATTCCAATAGCCCATTCATTAAATACAATTTGAGATATATTAAAAATAAAAATTTACATCTCTCTTTGGGTCTCCATTTTTTCTTACTTATCCCCAAAATCTAACAATTCATCTTTTACTCATGGTTCAGTGTGTTGTGGTTGCAACTTTTCATTCTTTTAATCACTTTTTTTCCTACATATTTCCCTTCTGGATCTTTCTGTTCCATTTTCATTTTTTTCCAAAGTTCTAGCTCTCTTTGTTTCTGATCCATATCTCAGCCTTCGCTTCTTGATTTTTTTTCCCCTTCTCCCTTTCTAATGTTTTGCGTTTTATTTTCAGGTCTAATTGGGAGGTTAAGGGTTTATGGAACAGAAAATTTCAAAAGCGATAGAGCAGAAAGAAAGATGAAGGGGCAAGGAATGGAAGAAGAAAATAGGGGAAAAAAAGAGGCAGTAGCAGGTATTTGATTATATGTGGTATGATGAAAAGGTAGATGGGTCGAAGTAAACACCAAATATTACTTTCAACCTTTACTGTGGGTAAGGACTTAAGGTCTAATTATTCATCCCGCTTTAAGACCTACTCCACCTTTATTGGATGCTCTGTTGGATCCAACTAGAGGAAGTTGAAGTTTCAAGTTTGAGCAAATTAGGATTTATAATTTTTTTTTGTCATAATCTATTCAACTAATCATTGATCAGGATTTACAAATTGTTGTTACAGTTTACTTCTTTTACATATATTTTTATGTCTTATGTTTTCTATTTATTCACTTCAAAAAATAAATAAATGAATAATATTTAGTTCAAGTTTACATTTCAAATTTTTACTTTTGTTTTGAATATCTTGGTATATAAGCTTTATACTCTTACTTCATTTGCTTATAAAATAAATAGAATTAAATTGATGAAAACCCGCAGCGCAAGCGCGGGTAATTTTCCTACTAGCCATAATCATTATCCCAAACTGAAATATATGTTGACCCTATTTTGCATTTAGATTATTTTAGATTCAGGAAATTTTTGCCCAAGTTGGATTACAACTTTAGTCATATTATATACTCGCCTAGCTAGGTCTTCTTTGGTCCCATCAAAACAATCGGAGAGAAGCGTTGAATAAGATCTTCCTTACATAGCGTTGCTGCCTCATCCTCCGGCAGTGTAGCCATCACCACCCTGCTTAATGGACCTTCACCAGGCGCCGGTGGTGATCGGAATATCAGCACCCGCCCTGGTCCAACCACTGGTTCCTCATAATAAGATACCCGAAGTGGTTCGAGCCTATCTTTGAACGTGGCCAAATATGGATTCACTCCCTCTAAGTTTGCACAAATAAGATCATAACCATTCATCCATGGAATAGTTTGGTCATGATCATTGGATTGCAACCACTCTATCAAGTCCTTGATCGCTTCACCATTCATTTTCTTCACCACTTCTCGTACCGCCTTTGTAGCTTCGGGTAACGTGTTTTCATCAGTGACAGACTCTAGATTAACCTTGTTGTACACCATGCAGTTCCCAAAAAACCCTTGATCCAAGCCAAGGCCATTTCTCGTATCTAAACAAAGTGACATGTTTATAAGCCTTCCTCTCGCAAGTCCTTTCACCTTGCTCAGACTAACCCAAAACAGTGCCGCCAACGCCTCGAAAGCAGGCGAAGAAGACTTTGTCGCAGCAGTAGCAGTAGCTTGAGCCAATTCTATACATTCTCGCACCATGGGGTCCGTGAAAGACAAAGTTATGGTGGCATATTTTTGGTTGGTGATCAAAGGAGTTGGTCTCTCGATAGAGGATTTGTAGTAGTTGATCAGTTCAGTGCTGCATGATTCATGGTTCGGGTTCTTCATGTTGAAATTATTAGCTTTCGGTTGCGGTAATGGATGGAAAAATGGAGGAGTTGACATTCTTCCAGAGAGGGTAATGTCAGCCCAAGCCTTGAAAAACATAGTGACACAAATGGGATCAACAAGTAAGTGACTGCAGCTCAAGGCAATAGCTACTCCACCTTTCTCAAACTCAGTCACCTGCACAAAACAAAAGAAATTTCCTAAAAATTATGCACATTTAACATCATTTTCATTTTTATTTACACGGCTTTTTTTTTTTGGGTTGGGGGAGGGGGGGAGGAAGAGGCGGGGTTCGACACGACTTCCCCAATCTCTTGGCCTCCAGACCAAGATGAAGAAGTCCATTTAACATCATTTTCATTCATAAGGTAGATTTACCTGAGCATAAAATGTGGGCCAAAAATAGGGCTTGTGGAACATATCCTCCCAATAAACAAGTTTAAGTTCCTTATCCTTATCCACACTCTTTAACCAATCTTCAACACTCCCTTTCGCATTAGCCTCCATAATCCTTAATCCCCCGTCGTTGCACTTCACCATCCAATGCCCATCCTGGTTCTTCATTAAACGTCCGTTAATTGTAGGAAAATCACTGATCACACTCGCCAGCGACTCCCTTAGTTTCTTGATCCACTGTCCAGGCTCTACGTTTTCCCGAGAAGGATAATAGTAAACAACCTTCACTTGGTTATTTGGTTCCATCAGGCGATCGAGAACAGATAAGTGGCAAAACTTCCCGGGTTTGGGTGCTCTTGTGCTCACAACAGAGCGTTTCCCCAAGTATGTCACGGTACCGTCGGCCATTTTTTGTGCTAGCTTGCAAGAGATTGATGTTGAGGTTGTGAAATTTGCGGTACTTATGTAATGGATATTTGTTCTGTTTTTGTAGTGATAAAGTTAGGTTCGACGGGGACCATTTAATGTTCATGCTTACCAGAAATTGAACGAACTCTATGTATTTAAGGAGAGTGAGGGTCACATGATCCTCGAAAAACTTGTTAACTTATTTGGTTTGCCTCGTGAGTCATGAGACAAGCTTGCTTCTAATTCTAGTTAACTTGGGTAATTAATTCAGTGATGAACTTTTTACCTAATTGCCTAATTTTTTGCATCATAAATGCATATGTTACTAATATTTCAATTTTAAATTTTAATATAGTATTATCTATACCTATATATTATTTCTATCCTTAATTAAATCTTCTTTCTACCTCCTCTAATTAAATATATAGTGGCTTACTTTTTTTTTTTTCGTTTCCCATCTGGTATCTAGAGCTTCACTCTGATTAATTCAGGTTCGACCCGTGTCGTGCACCTGGATATAGTGGATGAGTCTCCCAACAGAAGACAGCTGCGTACGCAAAGTTTCGAAACCAATACCTACTTAAGTAGAAACGAGCCGCTTACTACTCGATCCGACCCCACATTGGTAATATATAGTGGCTTACTTGCTGTACTGTATGATAATTTCATAGGAATTGAGTTATTATGGTGTGCAAATGACTCTTGTACCCTCTCAATTGGGAATTATTGGTTTTTGGTGTAGATTAATTCGTAATTTTCTTTAAAAAAATATATTTTAATACATTTTACATTTATTTAAAATAATTAAATGTGAGAGTTTAATTTTTTTTTCCTAATTCAATGTCTTAAAAATTGTATTGATATTTATTCTTTTCATTTTGACTTTGTAATTTCCTTTATTTTCTCCCATATATAAGTTAATTAATTTATTAATTTTTAAAACTTTCTTTAATTGTTATTTGTGGAGTTATATGAACATCATATTAGTATTTTTTATTTCTTTCTCAACAAATTAATCAAATCAAATTTCATATATACCCGGAGTATTAACGCAAAGATAAATTGCTAGTAGTATTTTAATTTTAATATTAATATTTCTATTTTAAATTTATTTGGTTTGCCTCTTGAGTCATAAATGCATATGATACTAATATTTCTATTTTAAAATTTTAATAGTTTTATTATTTTACGAACAGATTAATCTTTGTTGAATTAAGTGGAAGAAACTCGCCTTAAATAAAGACTTTTAAGTTTGAATTTTGTAAATAGATAAAATAGACTTAAGAGGCTGTCTTATTTATGATCCACTGCGACTAAAACTCTAGATTAGTTGTAAATCAATTCAAATTTTCTGTATAGTTTTCTTACCAAAAATCTGGTAGACCCTTGGCTCTAACTGCGGGTGGCCACTTGAGTCCAACTGCCCAAGGCTGCCAAGAGTGGCTTACCCTATAAATGCTTTAAAGTGCATTAAATAAAGTGGTAATGGCCGGCCGAGGCAATTCGGATATAGATGTATTATTTGCACGTAGACCCTCAGTCATCTGCAATATACAATCTAAGATTTGACTTAAAATTTGTGATTTAGAAATCATAACTTTGTGTTTTAATCAAAACTAGTAAGTTGCTAATTACAAGAAAGGCGGGTCAAACGGAAGTTCAGACTTCAGACTTCAGACCATTAGACCATTAGACCATACATAGACATAAAAAACATTCAAATTCCAAAGCAAAGTCCATATTCAAGAAACAGTAGGAGAAATAGAAATTTGGGAGACTTGCAAATGGCTGTTGCTGATCATCCATCATGTTCGAAGGATATTGGCACATAGGATCGAAGTCAGGAGGAGGAGAAGGAATTGATGATACAGGTGCAGCAGTTGATAACTGGAAACTTGGGAGACTTGAAAATGGCTGCTGCGGCTGATCATCTATCATGTTCGAAGGGTATTGGCCCATCGGTTCCAAGTCTGGAAGAGGAGGAGGAGTTGATGACACAGGTGCAGCAGTTGATAACTGGAAATTTGGGAGACTTGGAAATGACTGCTGCGGCTGATCATCTATCATGTTCGATCGGTTCCAAGTCAGGAGGAGGAGGAGGAATTGATGACACAAGTGGCACTGCGGATAACTGGAAATTTGGGAGACTTGGAAATGGCTGCTGCTGCTGATTATCTATCATGTTCGAAGGATATTACCCCATCGGGAAGTCAGGAGGAGGAGGAGGAGGAATTGATGACACAGGTGCAGCTGCTGGCGTAAGAGCAGGAGGAATTCAGGACATGGATGTTGGTATAAAATTATCTGCATTACAATATCTAGAGACAGCCTGAGGGAACACAGGAAGAGGCATTGGATGAGTTTGTTGGGGCATTGCATCTGAAATCTCATGATGATCATCAGGGACATCTTTGACACTTTTATTCTTCTTAAACATCTTGCACAAGACCCAATCATCAAGCCGCAAAAAGATAAAAGAAAAATAAATTAATAATGAGCAGTTCAATATCTTAACCTACTCTGAAGTCAGAAATTAAAAGAGATCACTGCTAATAATGAATGAATAACATAAAAGTTACCCGCATATCATCAACGCCAGCTCTTTGTCTAGGAGGAGGATCGCTCAACACAAATTCCTGCATTATCCAGTTAGTTTTGTTGCCCTTGGGAGGTTTCCCTTGGTGATAAACCAATGTCTTCTTGCGTCCAACAGTTTTTCCTCGAAACATGACATCGTTATCAGCTGCCGAAGCCTTCCAGAATCCATCACCGGCTGTTCTCATTGGCATTGTACCATTGCGATATTTCCGTTCCCTTGGTGTGAAGAATACCACTCGTTCACCCCTTTCCTCTCGTTGTTAGGATCTTCTGCATAAAAAGAAACAATTAATTAAGTAGCCGAGTAAATTAACTCAGGAGCAACCCACATACTGAAAGTTTGTTAATGGACTTGATACAATTTGACTTATAATTAAACAAATTGAAAAGGAAAGATAATGTAATTATTAATTAATCGTAGTTTCTATCGATTGATTTCACTTCTTTTTTCCCTTCCAAAAGAACCTGCATGGTTGTGAAATATGGTGATTTCAAGAAATTAGCAAAGAAAAGATGCCATGAAAACATAACCATAAAGAATTAAAAAGCAGCAAGACTAACCTGTAAGAGCAATGTTGCGAGCAGAGGTTATGGCCAGAAATAAACTAGTTGGTAGGAATGTTAATTGTAAGGAACTCTTAGTTACTAATTTCTAGCTGAGAGAGTTTATTTGTAATCAAATGATTGTGTAAAGGTCCTGCCCAGTAGAGCCTTGTAACCAAACGGTTATGCTATATGTACTGAGCAAAGTAGTCAAGAGACTAATGAAGAAAGTTTATTCTCAGCCTAATTCTCTGTCTCTTCTCCCTCAACTTCTCTTCTCTCTGAATTCTCTCTTCATCTAACTCTCTCTTTCTCATCTCTGGTTATCCTTCTCCTCAACCTCTCGTCCCTTATTCTGTTCTAATCTCCCTTCTTCTCTAATCTGTCTATCTTAAGGAATCAGTATCCTATCATTGTCTACCTTAGCATCAGGACTGTATTCGTAGAGTTGCACCTCCTCGATTATGTTGGGCTGCAAAGGTTGACTCTTGGCCTTAAAATAATGAACCATGAGCTCCTCGTCAGTTGGCTTGAAACGGTAGCCGGGGGGCACCCCGATGGCAGCTTTCTTTGATTGACTACTCTTTTCCAACATTGTTGGAGCTAAAGAAAACAAATTATAAAAATTAGGGCAGATAATAGAATTAATGGTGATAATTTCCGTTTATATGTATATCTATAGTAGTATATATATCATCTGATTTGTTGGAACGATGAACCTTCTTTTCCTTGTTGGAGAAGAATTAAATTGATCTTTTAATTTAAATTTTCCCTAAGCTTTATCTTTTAGATATAATTTTAATTTTTTTTTTAGGGAATCTCTCCCTTAATATTTACGACCTTGCAACACTCCCGTAGAGGGTAATATATATTATGAAGTGAACTCCATGACAAAAAATTGTACACTTTCTGGGACTATACTATAAATGGTTCTACTAGTTGGTCCTTGAGGAAATTATTTCAGCTTCGACAAATGGCATTCCCTATTCTCCAGCAGGCAGCAGCTGCCAGGGAACTTTAAAGTTCATCAAAGCTTGGCAATTACTTATAAGTAAGCAGCAAAAGATAACGTGGCACAGGTTGATATGGTACTCTGGTTATATTCCAAAGTATGCTATTGTGGCTTAGCTTGCCATCCTGAATAGCCTACCTACTAAGGATAAGCTGCAAAAGTGGGGAATGCAAATACCAGACAGTCATTGCCTTCTATGCAAACGACAAATGGAAACACGAGATCACCTTTTTTTCACCTGTTCTTACCCTAATGCGGTGTGGAGAAGAGCTCACCTTTTTTTCACCTGTTCTTACCCTAATGCGGTGTGGAGAAGAGCTTTGCAACTATATGGATTAAGAAGATTGTCTTATGATTGGAATACTGAGTTCAACTAGGGAATGATAAAGTTAAAAGGCAAATCACTATTAGCTATTATATATATAGAATGTCATGGAATACTATCATTTATTTTATTTGGTGTGAGAGGAACAACATATTCTTTGAAAAATCTGAAAGCACAACATCACAAATTTTTTGAAGATAGCAGCAGTGATAGGAGGAAAAATTCATACCTTGAAGAATATAGCAAAGGATCCAATCAGCATCCAGCTTAGTCAAAGGTGGAGATTTTGCAACAATATATTTTTTATAGATCTACACTAAGAATAGATTATGTACAGCTTATAGCCGTTGTTTTGTAAAGTTTTGACTTACAGACTTTTTGTACAAAAGTAGCAGCTCCTTGCTGCTTTTGATGAAGTAAAATAACGACATTTCATAAAAAAAAAAAAAATTACATCGGGCAGTACTTCTTTGGCAGTCCATGGAAGACGCCAAACTGGATTCCTCAACTGGACATCCCTAACATCATGATTCATGACCCAGCTCTCTCATGTCCACATGATATGCTGATTTAATTGAAAAACTTCCTAAACAGGACTCCACCCATTCACCCAACATAAAACATCCTCCCGAGGTTGCAGGCTAATAGCAATGTTAAGTATTTTTGCAGCATAACCCGGATCAAACAGGGAGCAATAAGATCTTCATTCCATATTCTAGCTTCCTGATCAATTAAATCACAGACCTTACCAGATGCCAAAAAACCAGCCGCCACACTGGATGGTAAGGTGATGAAGCTAACCAACAGCGGTCTGTAATATTCAAAGGCCATTGCCCACTCTCCACCGAGATCCCATCACCAAAATGATGAGCGTGAGCTGGGGCATCGATCTTGATCAAGGATCCGCTGCCAGCATTTCTACTTTTGGAGGAGCAAAGTCATCTTAAACTGAAATTTTTGTTGCAGTACTGAAATTGTTGTTGCAGAAGAGAAGCATCATTTCACAATCCGCTAAAATCCACTAAAATGCATGCAATTAATGCATTAGACAAGCCAAGCTCTGATCAAACTAAGAGGGATCAATTCTTTACAGAAATATTACATATGTTAAGGTAACCAAAATTCCATGCGTAGCAAGAAAAACAGAGAAATGAACCTTCAATGGCCTCTAATAACAGGATTCTTGAAAGCCCATGGTGATCCTACAGAAGTGACCAACTGACCATTTCCTCCCTCTTAAATTCCAACAACTTCATCAAAGCCAAATAATACACATATACAAATCCCCAATTTTAAAATATTTTTAAAGGTATAGGGAACTCCTTTTTGTACAACGAATCCCATTCTTACCCGTACACTCACTATGTGGTGGATTGATCACAATTCACAATTCACATAATTGAATATTTAGATAAATAATATTGTGAAAAAGGATAAGTATGAAAAAGAGAAAAGAAATCTTTGTAGTTATCTTAATCTTAAAAATTGTTAAAAAGGGGCAAAAAAAGGTGTAATAACAGCTCTACAACTTTTTAAATTAGTTGAATATCTAAATCAATTCTCAAATTACATAAAAAATGATAAATTGGACCTTAAACTTTTATTTGAGATAATTGACCTCTCAAATTACTATTTTAAGACAATTAACTCCCAAACTTTATTTTTTAATAATATAACCCTAATTGCATTGAACCAATGAATAAAAATTGGACCGAACCGATTGGTTGAACTTGGTACCGACCATAAGTCCGATCCAGTAGAGGTGATGAAACCGTTTTTCAGTAAACCACTTTGAACCGTTGAACCAGTTAGATCGGTTGAACCAAAAATTTAAATTTTTTTTTATTTTTTAAGCTATTTTTAATTGACTAATCTAAGTTCAAAAGAAGTCCAAGTTAATATGAAGCCCAAATTCTATTTTTTTTATTATGTTTGGACTTTTGATTTTGAATTTTTGAACTTAAGTTTTTAATTTTATTTATTCTAATGTATTCTCATAAGAAAAATTTGATTTGTGATGTAAAATAATTTGTAATATTTATTTACATTATGTGATGTATTAATATTTTATACTTTTTCTTATTTATTAGGAATTAAAAAAATTGAATTGAAAATTGAAAATTTAGATATTTTAAGATATTAATAAAACTAAAATATTTATTCTACCGGTCCAAATGATTCAACTAGTGGAACCATTGAATCGGTAACCTCACCGGTTCAATGACCAGTCCTTTTTTGTATTCATTGCATGGGACCCTCAAGGGGGTGTTTGGTTGGGGACAATGTAACATAACTCCGGTAATGTGACATTAAGAATATAACATTAAGTAGTTTGGTTTAAGGTAATTATATAACCTAGGGAATCTTACATTCTCCCATGTCAACATTTTGGTGCATTTACTGGGAATCTCTTACCTCCCCAGCTTGTAGGTAATATGAGATTCCTAGATTATATTAAAAATTTTGCCTTTTTTGTCCTCATTATTTTGTCCCTCTAGACCACAATAATCTTAAATCCTTTGTTAATTACAACATTAACCAACATAGAAAAAACTCTTTGTAGCTGTCATATATCGGATATGAAGAATCTATCTTATTAAGTGTGTCTATTTTGGTATGTGTTATGTTTATATTAGGTTATTGTTTGTTAACTTTTTGTTAATTCGATTAAATTTAAAGCATATTTTTTGTAACGAAGCATATTTTATATAATTATTTTAAAATATTAATTATATAATATTTTGTTAAGTTTCACGTTTAATTATTAAATTTAACAAACTTGCAACAATTGTACAAGACATTTAAACAAACAAGAAATAAAGTTAAGTGTTAAGTTGAGGGAACATTAGTAAAATGTTTATTTTAACAGAAAATAAAACCCTCAACCGAACATTTTAATTTTATATTCCGGGAATCTTAACTAAATAGAAATTGTGCACATTTCCGTGAATATGTACCAGGTTATGTTATAATTAACCTCGAAATCATAATTCTCATAATCTAAGATAACTTGAACCAAATGCCCCCCAAGGATTATATTGTCCCTAAATAATAGTTTGATGGCTTAATTATTCCAAATAAAAGTTTAAAGGTCAATAAGTTTAAAAATATATAATTTAAGGGATAATTTAGGTATTCAACATTTTTAAATTGGTGAGAAAGTAGGCATAATAGACCAAAAAGTAGGTTAAAAGAATTATAAATTTTAAACTATACTAGTTTTATACCGTGCAATGCACGGATTAATTAATTTTAGTATTTAATATTTATATATATATATATATATTTACATATATATTAGTTATATTCATGGAGTAATATGAAAATTTTTAAAAGTGGTTATATTTATTTTGCAAATGAAAAAATGTCTTAAGAAAGTTTAACCAAAATTTCGAGTAAAACTTATTACTGATTTGAATAAGAAGAAAATGATGTATGAAATAAATATTACCATTAAAGGAAATGAAAATTAACTATATTTTTCATTTTGTAACAAAAAAAAGAAGAACAAAACTACATTTTTCATTTTGTCTAATTGTTATATAGGAACTATTGTTTTATCTTTATTTGAAAAAAAAATTAATAAATTTGTCAACATATACATTATAATTATTGTTATAGAGCACTCATAAGCATTGTGTAATTTGTTCACTTAGCATACAATTAAGAGAAAAAGGAAAAAAGAAGATATAGTTTATAGAAGTTCATTTATTAATAACCATTAAAGGAAGAGACAAGCTTTCTTTGATTGTTTTGGCTTTGGGGCAAAGCTTGGGGGGCATATGCCACCCCCATCCGTTGCCCCTTTTTTTTTTAATTTTTTATTTATAAGTTTTTTTTTTCTCTGTTGGACCAAAGGAAATTGTATGAATTTGGGCTTGAACTTGAGTATTTTTTGGCCTTTTGTAATGGTTAAGGGAGGGTTGTAAGTGAGAGAGAGAATTTTTTATTTTTTTGTTGAATATAAATTATTTAACATAATTTCATTTATATTTATGAAAAGAATTAAATTATTACTTGTTCTCTTTTCCTATTTAAGATAGTATAGTAAAGATTATATTACGAGCCTATTTGACTTGATTGGAGTTTTTAGCAAAAATACTATTTCAATAGAGCTATTTTATAAGTACTGGTTAGCGAAGTTAAAATAGTGTTTAGTAAATTTAACAAAGAAGTACTGTAAAATATAGAAAGTTGTTTAGTATTAATATTGTAAAATTGCTGTAAAATGTTAAAATTACTAAAAAAAGATGTGTTAATTATTAACTATTATATATATGTGAATAGATATTATTAATTAATATAATATAATTGATTATTTTATTTTAAAAAAATTTATCATTATTTTATAATCTACAAATTATTTATAGATTCATTTTTATTAAATGTATGTATAAATTTTCAACTAATGGATGTACTATATATAAATTATATATGATATATAGATTATTATTGTACTATATTGAAATCTTGTTAAAAACAAAAAAGTAAAAAAGTTTTTGAAAGAAATACGACTACCAAATAAAAAAATTAAAAAAGTATAAAGTGAAAATAAAATTAAGTTGTTAAATAAAAAATAAATACATTTAAGGAATAACAAAAAAAATATTAGGAAATCTCTATTTGCATAAGTTACAAAAAATGATTTTTAGGAAAGTTTTAAATTGTACCTTCTCCTAAAAACTCAAAACTACTTTTTGCATAAGTTAAAATTTTAAAAAAACTTGTAATCAAACACTCAACTTCACCTTATAGATTAAAGAAGTTATTTAATAACTTGGGTCAAACACCTACTAAATCATTTAAAAATTGCTATGCACAATTGTTATTATTATGTTCAACAATAGTATTTTCATTTATATATATTTATTATTATATTGCTCAATCAAATTTTTTTTCTTAAAAGATGATTCACTATATAGATAGAGACACAAATAACAAATATAATATATTTACTAAATATATTTATTTAAGAAAAACATTTTTACATAAATTAAAAAATATTAATATAAAATTAAAAAAAGGGTCTAACAAAAGAACCCGGACTGAAGTCCGAACAAATATTCTGCTAGTGTGCTTTAACTCTATAAACGAGGTTAGATTGCTGACAAATATCCTTTTATAAAGATTTATTAATTATAGTCAAATTATAAAATGATTTTCCTCTATTATACAAAAAATGCGAATTTATTTCCTCTACTATGATTTGATCAAATTGAGTTCTTCTATTATTATTTATTATTAAATTAACTCCAAATTATTAACAGTATTAAACTTTTACCGTTAACTATGCCGACGTAGCATTGATTATAATTATATGTATTTTAAAATTTTTAAAAAAATTTCATGTCACTTTTTTTTTACCATATGGAATACTTGATATTTACGTTTAAAATTTTTTAAAGAGTTTCAAGTGATTTCTTTTGCCACATGGCTTCTTTTTATGGGTCATTTTTCATTTTTTTTTCAGGTGTAATACTCCTTTTGTTACTATCTAACTGTGACTTTATAGTCAAATCATCTCAACTTTGACCATTATTTATAATAAAATTTTAAAGTTATAAAATTTTTAAAAATGAAATTAAAAAATATAAATCTTAAAATTTTCAAAACATATTTTTTGAACAATTAGTTATATATATATATATATTATAATTAATGATCAAAGTTGTGATGATTTAACTATAATGTAACAGTTAAATAGTAATAGAGTAGTCTTTAATTTCATTTTTTTAGTGAAAAATTTCTTTATTACAATCAAATGATATTTTACGAAAATTTTATAATATTTTTTGAAAGTACACGTCATCAAAGTCAACACCTTATCAACTTAGTTAACACCACATTAGTATAATTAATGTAGAAAATCTAATACTATTATTTGAACTTAATTTAATAATAAATTAGTAATTTTGCCCCGTGCTAATGCCATGGGATTATCAATTATGTAAAATTATAATATATTATATTTTTATTTGTTAAAGCATACATGAAAAAAATTAAATTAGACGTTTACTAATATCATAAATTATATAAATGCCATAGATTTATATGAAACTGAAATTAATTCTTTATATTTGTTAAAATATATATGTTTTTAACAATACTATTAAAACAATATTATTATAGAAAAAGAAGGTTATATGACCAATACAATTGTAATAAATCAATTGAAATAATCTGTTTATACATTTCTTCAAAAAAGTCTCTTAATGCCTATTTCTTATTTTTATTTTAAATCGTGCATATTTTCTTTTTTTTAAGGATTTATATAATCTATTTTTTGAAAAAAAAAGTATAATCTTAATGGGGTTTTTAATTCATACGTATTTCTTTTTTTTTTAAATAGTATGGTCTAAATGGGTTTTTTTTATAAGAATTAAATTTTTTTTAAAGAATTTAAATGGAATTTCTAATGGTGTTAATTTCAATATATTTAATTAATAGATATTGAAAAAGATAAATTAACACACTTACTTCTAAAATATATGCTCTTAATGCCCATTTCTTTTTTTATTTTAAATCATGCATATTTCTCTTTTTTTTAAGGATTGAATAATCTATTTTTTGAATAAGGATAGTATAATCTTATTGGAATTTTTAATTCATGTGTATTTCCTTTTTTTTTTAAATAGTACGGTCTTAGTGAATTTTTTTATAAGTATTGAATTTTTGTAAGAATTTAAATGGAATTTCTAATTATTAGAAAAAGATCAAAATGGACATTAAACTTAAGACTACAATAATTAGTGTATGGTTCTTTATAGAATTTTATTAGATGTTGCAATTAATATAAAGGTTATTTTAGAAATTTTATATGTTCTTAAGAAATGATCAAAAAGAGATTTAATTTGACACCATATGAAAAGTCAAAGAGTTCTTTTGGGGTTTTCTATGGTGTTAACTTTAATACATATATATATATATATATATATATATATAGATGATAGTAGAATGACTCAATTTGATGAAAGTATAGATGAATTTAATCTACATTTTCTGTATAGTAGAGGATTTAATCATTAATTATTAATGTTGACTACTATATATAGTTTATTTATTAGTGATGATGCTGCGAAATCTTTTCATTAGTTGTTTGGATATGAGCATGCCCGGAATCTACTTGACATGCATGCTTTTTTGTCTTCTAAACCAACAAATTAATCTATAAATTGAACATACTTTAGATTAATTCTCATGTTTTATAAGTAGAAAGTTTCACGTAAAGTCTTCTAGTTTCATGCATCTTCTAATACTCCTTTTTCCTCTTCATATAAAGGTGATTATCCTTAGACCTCCTATCCATACATGCATGCAGACATAGAAATATATATAATAGTACAAATTTGAAAAATTATAATATGAATTAAAGTTTCTACGGCACATATGGGAATATTTTTCACTAATTTATATACTTGATACTGATGAATGAGAACCTGTATTAATTGATTTGTTGTTTTTTTTTTTATTCTGATTGCTCATTATTCTCAATTGTATTTTGAAAGTAACTAGCTAGAAAATAGAGCTAATGGATCCTGGGTTCATTATCTTACTTTTGAGGGTAGGTTTTTTTATACTGGCTTTTATATTTTTCTGTGTTAGAAAATGCAAAAATGATTTGCCGACAGCATTAGCTCCCACACCCTGAGTGGAGATGGTCTATAAGTGCTACAAAGATGTCAACTATTATGAAATATTGAAATATTAAAAAACAATGAAGAATAAGAAATAAGAGAAGAGAATAGAGAGAATATTATTGAGAGATATTTCTGTATGAGATGAGATGATACAAAGGGTGGAGGGACTCCCTATTTATATTAGAGAACCTTTTTACAAATAATATAGATTTAACCAAACTTGCAAGCCAAGTTTACTTCCAGGCCAAGTAAAGCGGCAATTTTTAAAACCTTAGATGTATTCTCCTTGATTTTCTCTTTCTATTAATTCTCTTTAATATGGGCTTGTCTCTAGGACAAGGTAAATGGCCCAGAGGTGTAAAAGTTCATTATTTCATATCACTCTCCCTTGGACTGAACACCATTCTAAATGACCTTATTAGACGTATAACTACTACCTCATTAAAAATCTTAAATCGAAAAAACCCAGTGGGACAAAAATTGACCATAAGGAAAAAAAAGTACAAAGCAATTAAAATTCGTCTAAGGTGTCTTGAGGACATGTCTTTAGGACATTCAAATGTGCTATTACTGCCTTATTAAAAACCTTTACCCGGAAAAATCCTATGGGACAAAAACCGGATACAAGGAAAAAAGAGTACAATGCACTATATCTATAATTCGCTGCCCCTCAAACAATCACTATTGGGATATCTATTTATTACCACTTCTAGGGCTTCTATTTATTGCCACTTCCGGAGCTATAAGTATTGCCACTTCTAAGATCTATAGATATAACCTCTTCTTTGGATTTTAATCTTATATCGTATTGACTCGCCGCATACCAATGCCATAGACTAGTTTCTCAAATGTTGATGTTGACAATAACATGGTAAATAAATCTGTAAGAATATTGTTGGAGCGAATTTGTCTAACATCAACTTGTCGACTTTTCTGGAGTTCATGAGTGTAAAAAAGTTCGGCAAGATATGCTTAGTCTCATCACCTTTAATATATCCTTCCCCTTATTTGTGCAATACAAGCAGCATTATCTTCATAAATTATAATGGGAGAATCTATAACCGGTTTCAGTCCACTAGCATTCTAAATATGTGATATCACAAATCTTAACGAAACACACTCTCTTCTGGTCTCATAGAGGGAAATAATTTCAGAGTGGTTGGAGGATGTAACTACAAGTGTTTGCTTAGTGGAATGCCAAGATATGGTTATATCGTTATAACAAAACAGATAACCGGTTTAAGAGCGAGCCTTATGCGGATCAGATCTATATCCCGCATCAACATATCCCACTAATCCAGAGTTAGTGGTTTTCTTAGAGTAAAATAATGTCACGCCCCGACTCGCCCGGGGTCGGCCACGTGGCAACCGCCGCGCTGCCTCGAAGTACGTGCCAGCCGGTCACGCACCAAAAGTACCGCAAGGCATAGAAATGGATATCATCGCTACAAAACAACTAAAACTTTGATTAAATCATTTAATAAAATAATAAAACTTAATCAGTGCACCAGTGGATTAATTTAAAAGAAATACCTATGCAGCGGAAAACTACTAAGCCTAAGCCACCGACGCCTCCTAGTGAGCCTCCAATCTATTGGCTGACCTCGTACGCGGATCTGCATCCATCCACACAGGATACAGGTGAGTGACAGAGATTCAATGAGTCTCCATCAGGGTTAGGGAAAACAGGGAAAATCCAAAGTACAGTAAAAATAAAATAAATAGATTTATTTTTCAAAATCTCTTTTATAATTCTCCCAAAGAGAATTAAATTTAAAACCTTTAAAAATAATTAAATACACGTGGGCTGGCACCTAATACACTGAAGGCACGACTGGCGGGTTGTATGCCTTACTGCACCGAGGGCTATCTCTTTCCTCATTAAAAACACTTTCTCTTTATCTCTTACTCTAGCCCGCTCCCTCGGTGGTTGTCACGCCCCGACCCGCAAGCTCGGCCACGCGACAACCGCCGTACCACCTCGAGATGCGTGCCTCGTCAGGCGGGCAACCAAGATGGCACAAGGCTTAAAAATAAAGGATATTCGAGCAATATATGAAATCATGCAATAATATCATAGGTAATATAGTTCAAAATATTTAAAATAAAATATCACATCTTACGGTACTTCGATGCAGCGGAAAGTATTATTTGTAAATACACAAATGTATATGTAAGATGTAATAATATTCCGAGCCAAGTAACACAAGCAAAAGAGGTGGCACCTACATAATCGTGTCCACAGAGAGAAACTGGGATCACTGGCCACCAGGACGTCCGCCGTCCAAAGTCTGATGATCTGAGAACAAAAGTGAATGGGGTGAGTACAATAAACTTGTACCCAGTGAGAGACTCGGTTATAAAGACCGATCACCTCAGGCTGGGGATATGAAATAATCCAAATATCAATTTAATAAATCATTTTCTGAAATATATGAAATCCCAAACCAAATCAAATATCAAATCAATAACAACATATATATATATCCAAATGGGCTGGCATCTGAAATCGTCCCAATAAGGTATACCCGTGCGCTGGGGTATCTACTGGACCGTCAAGGGTTACTTTAAATTTTAAAACATTTTACTTTATTCTCTGGCCCATTCCCTTGACGTTTGTCATACTGTGGTGGAACACAGCATCCGAAGTCCTGGCGAGTTTCCCTACGCGCCTCTCGCAATCAGGAGCGACTCACCGTGCCCCTCGATAGGCGGTCCACGGCTGAGTAACACGCATGCTCTCAACTCGGTCCACGCTCCCACATATTGGAGCCCCGAGGACTACGTTAAATTTCTCATCTCTTAGGGGTATCGTTCCCCATATAATAATCAAAAACAATATCAATCTCTCAGGGGTATCATTCCCCATAAATTTATCAATCATAATATCAATATATAAAATTTATTGAAATTCCCACCCTTTTTAAATCATTTGTAAACTCAGTGTGTGAGGGTGGACAATTCATACCCCAAAACATATATAAACAATTTAATAAAGCATTTATAAATAAATTTAAAAACGGTTAACCCTCAATGGTCAACCAATATAATCCAAGCCACTCACTAGTGAGGAGAGTTGTATACTCCCCGATTACCCACGAATGCCTTGGCTCAAATTGCTACCGGTCCAAATCTCGTACGATCACGTACCTAAATAATCAAATTAAAAATCTAATTTGATTAATAAAATATTCAACAAATGATCAAATCATAAAACAACACCAATTAAAGGTCTCGGACTAAAATTGACAAGTCCGGAAGTCAATTGAAGCTAATTGGAGTCAATTGGGGTCAAATGGGGTCTAGGGTTGCAAAATTACCAAAATGCCCCTGGTGCTACAGTACCCCATGCCGACAGTTTGCTCACTCCCGGGCGGGAGTGAGCAAAAATGGGACAAAATCCCACAAAACAGCAGCTCCGGCGCGGGACACAGCAGGTCCGGCGCCGGACCTGCTCCAGAATCATGGCCGAATTCGGCCTTTCATCAAATCATGCTCGGTTTGAGTTCGATTCAACACCAATCCGCACCAAAATTGAAACACAGCAAGTTAAACACATGATCTATGAATTCACAGCTTCAAGAACTGAATCAAACAATAAATCATGCTCGAATTTTGGATCAAAACATCAAGAGTTGACTTTACTCGCGCAAAACAGAAATCTCAAATTCAATCATCAAATTCTCTTAGCTCAGACCATGAAATCAAGCGTATAAACTATCAAATTAAAACTTGATGAGTCTAGAACAACATACCAAATTCTCAGCCAAAACGCACGGTTGAATCAAAAGATATCGGCTGATGAACAAACTGTCGCCAAATTTCCAGTTTTCTAGATTTGGAAATTTTCTTAGAAATCTTGATGTTTTGATCTTCAAGAAGGCAAAATAAGTTGATATTGTTGATTGATGAAGTGTTTGAAGAAGGATTGAAGGCTTGATTCAGGGAGAATTGAAGGAGAGAAATCGGAGAAATGAAGAAGAAAAGATGAAGAAGAAATGAGGGTCTCGACCAACCGAGACCCTTATAGAAATGATGGGTCTCAACTTCAAGTGGGGCCCACATCCCCGGACTTCAATTTTAGGATTTTTAAGCTTGAAATTGAGCTAGATGAAGTTTGAAACATCCATGGAAATCAAATTTGGTATTTTAACAAGTCAACAATACATAATTATTCAATTTGACACGTGCGGACTAGGTCCGGGCGTGTCAGTGGTGCCTTAGTATGGTGGAACACAGTGAACTGGAGCTCTGGCGAGTTTTCTTATCGCCTCTCCCAACCAGGCTCGACTCACCATGCCCTTCGATAGGCGGTCCACGGGTGAGTAATCTGCATGCTCTCAAACTCGATCCACGCTCCCGCAATTGGAGCTCCGAGGAATCTTACTCAATCACTCCTCTCCCAGGGGCATCGTACCCCAATAATCATAATAATAAAAATAATATTATTTCTTATATAAATGTTAAAAACATGTAAACACACACAAGCTTTTGTATTTTTAAAATCATCCCACCCCATAAGTGGGCGTATCACAAAGTAAAAAGTGTGTGTCGTGGATTACCCTTATGCCAAAACCGTTGTAAAACCTTTTTAAAACAATTTATGTTTTTAAAATATTTTGCCCTAGTGGCTAAGCATTGAAAACTAAGTCACTCACAGTGATCGGAGAATCGTATACTCCTAAGCGCTCCATGTAGCTCAACCTCCGGAGCATCGCCGCACTCAATTCAATCGGAGTCCTAGTACACGGAAATATAAGTTACCATTCATAATTACAATTTATGAATGCACCTATGAGGCTCTAATATGACCTATGACTGGGTTTGGATGTAATTTGGGGCTTAAAAAAGTGTCCGGGAGGTTCCGGGGTAAAAATCGGACACTTGGTGAAAAATTACGAAAATGCCCCTGAGGACCCTTGGGCCCAGCCCGGCCCGGTACTGGGCCAGCCAGGCCTGCCCCCTGAAGCTGGGCCGAGCCTGGCCTGTATCTGGGCCCAAAAAGGCCCCCCTTGCTGATTGGGCCGAAGCCTACTCGGCTTGGGCCCAAAAGGGCCCAGCCACACGGATTGGGCCAAATGGCCCAGTCCGGCACCGAAATGGCCCAGGTCCCGCGCTGGACCTGGGCTGGCGGTCTCTCCCACGCTGGAGCGGTCCGGCCCCCTCAGGATCCGAGGCATTTCCTCGGTTCCAGAGCCCATCGGTCCACCGATTTGCGTAAAATTTGAGATGGAGGTTCCTCACACCTCCCACGATGGGTTTACCGGAGCAGAAATGAGAATTACAAGCTCAAAGTTCCTAGATCTCAAATCTAAACTTAAAATCTAACTAAAAGCTGAACCTAACTTTGAGCTTAGATTTCTCCTAGACCAATGCATGGATAAACGTGAAAACTTAATGGAACGAAGTTCAAGAAGTTAAGAACAACTCACCAGGAACTCGCGTTGAACTGGGGGTCGGTTTGTCCGGATCGGCCAAAAGTCCAAAATTGCTCCAAAAGAGCAGTTGAGAGAAAAGAGAAAGGAGAGAAGAGAGAAAAGAGAGAAAATGAGGGGGAGAGCTCATCTCCCCCTTATTTATAGGGAATCCTGGCACCGGGTCTACTCGGGCCCCGGGCCAAACTTTCTCTTCTCTTTTAAACCTATCAAAACTTTGATTATTGGCCCGATCCACCGACCAATTCACCAATTGATGTCCAATCCATTGGCTACGGACTTCAAGGAGTCCACTTAGAGATTTCATGCATGGTCACCAATCTCATCTTCCAACTACGTCTTGTTTTAAGCTTATCTTCTCTTCAAACTTGACACAGCCGGACCGACTTATCATTTAATTATCGCGTCATCTTGTACTATTCCGTTCGTACGAAAAGGTCGTGCTAGGTCTGGGTGTGTCAAATAACCTCAAATCTATGGTTCCTCGGAGATAGCGAAAAATATGTTTAATTCTATTCTCATGTCTCCGAGTTAGCTTAGAAAAAAACATGCCAATAAATTTACCGTAAAAGCAATATCCTGTCTCATGTACTATGCCAAGTACTTCATTCCCTCGATAGCATTAAGATATGGTACGTCAGGACCAAGTATATCCTTATGAGGTTTTTTAGGACGAAACGGATCCGTTTAGGGATCGAAAGACCTTAAAACCATTGGGGTGCTCAATGGGTCCATGTTAAAATGTTTAGCAATACATCTATGTATGCTGACTGATGGACAAGTATTTCATTTGATTTATGCTCAAGCTCTAAACCAAGGCATAATTTGGTTTTACCCAAATCTCAAACTCCTTTTTTAAATATTTAGTAGTTTTAGATAACTCTGTTATAGACCAAGGTTCATAATCATCATTCATAATTTCATGAGCAACTATGAGAGTAAATGCATTATTGATGATAACCTCATTCTAATCCTATATCTCATTACAATAATTTATGGAAATTTCAGTATTCTCAGAGTTGGTGATCTTTTCAAGGGTTTGTGTATCTGCTTTCTATCTATGAAAGCCTTTGGTGTCCCAATTGATTGGAATACTGTCTCATCGAAGTGGCAATCTGCAAATCTAGCGGTAAATAAATCTCACGTCAATGGTTTAATAAATCTAATAATGGACGGAGTCAAACCTAACATAAATGCCTAAACAACATTGAGGGTCCCATTTTAATTCTTTAACGTGGTGCTATAGGCATTTTCACAGCACATCTAAAGGTACGTATATGTGAAATATTGAGCTTCTGGTCCAATACTAACTAAATGGGGGATATGAATGAGAACCAGTGTAGAGTAATCTAATTAGTGTTACAACGTGCAAAACTGCATAGCCTCATGCTAAAGAATGAAGTTTTGTTCTCATCAACAAAGTTATGGCGACTATTTGAATCTATTTAATCAAGGATTTTGCCAATCCATTTGTATAAACATGTAGAACTAGGTGCTCAACCTCAATTCCTAATGCTGTACTATACGCATCAAAGCTTTTTGATGTAATTTCATCAGTATTATCTATTCTTATGCTCTTGATTTGATAATTAGGGAAATATGCCCAGAGCTTTAATAATCTGGGCAAGTAAATGTGCAAATGCGACTTTGTGCGAGGATAGTAGGCAAACATGGGACCATCTACAAGATGCGTCCACTAACACTATAAAATATCAAAATGGTCAACTTATGAATTATATTGGATCACCTTGAATTTTCTACAAAAATGATATTGATTCATGATCAACCTTTGTAATTGAAGGTTTAGTAATAAACTTTCTTTATGAACAAGATTCACAAATATATCTTTGTTTTGCTCATTTTTTGTTTCAAAATGATCCCATTAAAGCGTACATCTATTTTAGAAAATTTTTCTTTCATAGTATTTTTTTGAATAATGAAATTAAATAGCCTATGAATTAGGTTTAAAAATACCAAAATAAAATATGAGAGTAAAATATAAGAATATAAGTTCTATTCATAGAAAGCACAATTGTTGCGAGGTTTTTATTTTTCCGTTTCAATTCTAGATTAAAAAAGGATTAATCTCATGTTAACAAAGTTATCATTAGTTAAATAAATGTTTGTGTTTTATATGTTTAATTGTTAAAATATTAGTAATATTTTAACAAATTGATTGTCGGATTTAATTGTGTACTTATACTTATCATACGCATAAAATTTCAAATCAATTAAATATTTTTACAATGACAATCTAATTTCTAATATTTTTATATATTTAAACAATTTAAATTAATTTGAAATTTGGTATGTGTGATTTGTGTTAAAAAGGCATAAAGTTCAATTGTTAGATTATCCGATTTTCATCATTGTTAAATTTTGTCATACATCAAATTTTGATGTTTAAACAAAATTTTACACCGAGAACAGGATGTAAGTTATCTCTACCGCAAAATTTCTAACTACAGTACTGTTGTTCTAAATTATTTATCTCAAAATTTAACTGTCTCTTTTAAGAAAAAAATAAATGAGGGAAAATATCGTTCGAATCGAGACGACCACGTTTTATCCGAAGCACGAAATTTCGTGGTTTTCTTTTTCAGAAAAATCGGAGATACTCAAAAAAGAAAGGAAAAAAGCAAATAAAACACAGACCTCTCCCTTCTCTCTGCGTCTCCGTGATCTCAATCACAGATCAATCGGGAGATTTGAAAAAAATAAATCATCAGATCAAAAGAGTAAGAGAAAAGGAAAAATGTCAGGAAGAGAGTCAAGCTCCTGGGCCACAGCTCTCGTCAAGATTTCACCTTATACTTTCTCCGCTGTTGGCATCGCCATCGCCATCGGCATCTCCGTTCTCGGTGCCGCCTGGTACCCCTCTCTCTCTATAGATTTTATTAACTTTGCTTTTAATCATATTCACAAATTGTATGAAATGCTTATTGAATTGGTTTTATATATTCATAGGGGAATTTATATAACTGGGAGTAGTTTAATCGGCGCTGCTATCAAAGCTCCTCGAATCACTTCCAAGAATCTCATTAGGTAAATTTGCTTTGCGTTATTTTCATTTCGTAGTTTGTATTTTTTGGTGTGTTTTATTGCGTGATTTAATCTGGGAAATAATCTATTGCTTATTACCTAAACCCTGATCTCTTAATTAAACCTGTCCTAAAGTTTATAATTATGCTTAATTAGGGGTTATTCTTCTTCAATGTTTCTTGAATTGAAGTTGGTTTTTTTAATGGCATTTGAAAATCAGATAGGTGAAACTAGGAACATCTGGGCTGCCTACTTCCTTTTTTTTTTTTTTTTGTATTTCCAAGCCTGGATCTACATGGGGTTTATGTTTGAACGACAATGACATCAATCGAGCTAAAAGAGAAGGGACGGATAAGCATTTAACATCGAGCATGCATAACAAAAGTTGCTATAATTTTCAGTTTTCTTGTGTACCGTTCTTTGAAGTTGCATTGCTAATTTATACATGGCCTGCCTGCTATTGAAATGTGGGAGAAATTGCTGGTTACTTAACTTTCTTATTTTTTTGTAACGTCTGCTTGTTTAGTTATAAACAGTGGATGGACTGATGGAGAATAATTATGATTCGCTAAAAACATCGAGGATACTAAAGATGTCCAAACTTTAGAACTTGTTAAAATTGACGGTATCTGAAATTTTGTTCCGCTATGAGTTAAAACATTCCCCAGCATTGCTGATTATTTATTTGAAATGCTGTAGTGCCCTTTGAAATAATAATATTTTACTCACTGCTGTTCTTATTGCAGTGTAATCTTCTGTGAAGCTGTTGCTATATATGGTGTTATTGTGGCTATTATTTTGCAAACAAAGTTAGAAAGTGTTCCAGCATCACAGATGTATGCACCAGAGTCTCTTAGAGCAGGATATGCGATATTCGCTTCTGGAATTATTGTTGGCTTTGCAAACCTTGTTTGCGGGTTCATCTCTCTATCCTTCTTCTTTAATCTTTTAATGAGGTTATTTAAATGAACGTCTTGCTTATTTCTCTGTATTTATGATTTGTTTCGATGGCAGACTGTGTGTCGGAATAATTGGAAGCAGCTGTGCACTATCTGATGCTCAAAACTCCACCCTTTTTGTGAAGATTCTTGTGATTGAGATTTTTGGCAGTGCACTTGGACTGTTCGGAGTGATTGTAGGTATAATCATGTCGGCTCAAGCAACATGGCCTGCAAAATAAGTGTAATTCCATGCTCTTTCTAGAAAATAGCAATTCTGTTATGTGAGAATGTAAAATGTTTGATGTACCAGAAATGAACGATAAATTCTTTTTTACTTGTTATCACTAGGCATGTATGTAGAAACTTGCTTGGAATTGTTTCCTCTTTCGTTGTTCTTATAGTGCTTTGATTTAATGAGGAATAAAATTTTGTGAAAACCATGATTTATGGTTGAGAGCGTGAGTTCAGTTGTGCTACTGAAATTTTGCTGTATGTTAAACTTGCTTGTAAAAGTTTCCTCGCCTTTGTTCTCATATTGCGTCTCTTGAATGAGAAATAAAAACTTTTACGGAAACCACAGCTGGTTTATGGTAGAGATGGCTTAGGTTGTGCACCTGTGCTGCTAATTCTGTCATTGCCGGCAACTAAATGAAAAGAAGTGACGCAGTTACATGGGCACTTGCTCTAAGTACAGAACCATTAAATCAAGCAACCACCTGATTAAGGGGGTGGCCATGTTTAATAAAGTAACAGGCAGATAAGAATAGTGAAGTATAGATACATAACTCTTGTCTTGTGTAAAGTATCATTGAGAACAGGTGCACCTCATAGTAATCAAGTTTTCATTATGCTAAATCATCAGAGAATGAGAATCTATACAACCACATATTTTGGTGAGGGAGACTATGATCTACCCGTAGAATTTAAATTATTCCTAAGCATTGCAAGGGTTCAGATGACAAACAACCATCGTTTTCAGAGATCAAAGAAGTGTAAATTAGGATCAATTAATGAAGGAACACTAGTGAAGAAGGGCATGTTCTTCTGTTGAAGATCTTTGCAATCCTCCGGCGTCGCTGTCTTCGGATCAAATGGCTCACAATTAGGAATATCTAAACCTTGTTTAATTCTACCTAACCGCCGAGAATGCAAAACTTGTTTGGAAGTTACAGGTAGCCGAATGGACTGATACTCTTCCAGAGCAGAAGGTAGATCTTCAATTCCCCACTTCTCAAGGCATTTCCCAAGAACCACTGCATCTAATATCGACATGTTTGTGCTTCTCAGGCCATGAGGACTTGTTGGGTGAGCAGCATCCCCAATCAACACTACATTGTCCCAAAAGATCTGTTCTAGAGGGTCACAATCATATATGGCATTTAAAAAAGGATTCTTAGTCTCCTTCATGACTCTTACAAGCTCTGGAACCCAAACCTTCTCTGCTTCTTGGATCATCTCATTGATCATGTCTTCACTTACCTTCATAGTAACTGAATTCCGCTGCTGCACATATAGGGCACCAAAAGATACAGAGGCCTTGTTAGTTGCGATTGCTGCAGAGTATAAAAAAGGTAAAAGGCTTCCTTTTCCATGTACCATATCTGTATAACTTGTAGTTGCTATGTAAGAAACATAAATATATGAGATTAAAGCAAGCAAGCACCTTGATGTGAGGCTCAGGTTGATTGATATAAAAAATCCAATTGAGCCTTTTGTTTGGAAGTTCATAAAGCACACTATGAGCTCCAGAACTAAGATCAAAATACAAGCATTTCCCAAGGTCTGGGTATGCTTTCCGGATGCCTTCCATGGTTTCTGAATTCTCTTTTTCTGAGAAGTCAAGAACCCCTCTCCATGCACAGTAACCTGAATACCTGCCACTCGTAAGGGATAGTTGATCAAGATACTAGAAGAAATTCAATTTGGAGAGGCTTACTAACACACTCAACTAGCATCAAATTCTTAAGTTACATTAATCCACATATACCTCAATTTAATGTCTGGAAGAAAACTGTGGCGGATTAAAGAGAGGCATCCGTCTGCTGCAACGAGTAGATTTCCATCTATCTCAATCATCTCATTCTTCTGAAGTACTTTAGCCTTAACTTTGACAGAGGCTTTGTCCTCAGAAGTGCTGAAAGAAATAAATTGGTGACCCCAGAAGAATATGTTTCCTGGCAATGCACTGTATAGAAGGCCATGGAGATCAGCCCAATGTGCGGCTCTGAAATTGAATTCCTCGTCTCTTGTCAGTGTCCGACTCACCTTTGTAGCACTATCTGTAGCTTGGTTCTGTTAAGAAAACACATCTCCACAAATATGGCAGGATTTAATCTTTGAGCGAAATATGTCTAAATTTTGATATCGAATATAAAGTAATACTAACACGGAAAACAGGAAGGAGTATAAGATTTGACACTAACCTGATCAATTGTGAGGGGCAAGGTCGCTCGCTGGAGGAGTTGGGGATTGCCAAGCCAGGAACCAATGAGCTGTTGAGCCAAAGGGTCGAGTCCAAGGCCTGCACCGGTCGGGCTCCCAGTCGGGGGTGCGCTAGTTTTCTCGAGCACCACAACTTCCCATCCCGCTGAAGTGAGCGCATGGGCGCATGACACCCCAGCTATGCTCCCGCCTACTATGATTGCCTTCGCTTTAGTGATCTTCTTCTCGATCATCTCTATATTTCTCTCTCTCCCTCACCTTCAGCGAATGAAATTCTGGGGAAGGGAGTATGGAAAGAAAAAGAGTTCGTGGCTCAGATGATGACAAATTGACAATGGGATCTTTGGTTGTTTTTGGTAGAAAAGTAAATGAATCTGCGGCCCCCGGCTATCTAAAAGTGATGAGATCAGGTCCCTTTGTTGCACCAAAAAGTAGTGATATCAATGTGTCCATTTAATTTTTTAAAGCCTTAACATATGTCTTTATTTACTTTTCTCTCTATGCAACTGGCTTGAATTTATTATTTATATTAATATTATATATCTGTCATTTTTGAAATGTGACTCAGTTTATTGTTCAAGAAAAATTGATAAACTATTACTATCACAAAAATCTTCAACTATTATTATCTAGGGTCTGGTTAATCAGTGTTTATAAGCACTGGTTAAACCTCCTTTAATGTTTATTTTTAGTCAACAATCATTATAAATATATATATATATATATATTATTTAGAAAATAGTAATAATTACATTATTGGATAAATTTTTTTGACAAAATTACCCTCATAATATTACTTTAAATATATAGTGAAGGAATAATTTAATGGTTAGCTAATTTTTTTCTTGAGCAAATATTTTTAATATGAAACTTGAGGTTTTTTTAAAAAAAAAATCCTACCATAATATATGTTCAAAATTCAAACCTTACCCCTAAAATTAAGTTTTCTTTTTATTTGGGGCTAAATTTTATCAAATTTGGACTAAACTTTATGAAAAAAATATTATATCAACCTTGAATTTTTTTTATTCTAAAACCCTACTATAATATATATTAAAAATTTTGAAACTTACCCTTAAAATTATTTTTTTATTTGAGACTAAATTTTATTAAATTTGTAGCTAAACTTGTTTTTAAGAGTAATCTTGTCTTTAAAAATTATATTATTAAATGATTGTGTAAAAGAATAATAATGACATTGACATTTTTAAGTTTAGCACAATTTTCAAAAACAGTTGCTACTTGTTAACGGTTGCCTATGGGCACTGGTTAACAAATTCCTATTATCATTTTCTAAAAATAAGGATAAAGTCATATTTTATTATATTGATTAATTATTTTGAATTTCGAATTTTTTTTATTTTTAAAAGATTTTTAGGATAGCCTCAATGATAAACACATAGCAAAAAGATAGATGTGTCATATGTCAACCATTGAGACTATATTCTTTTCCTTATATATATATATATATATATATATATATATATAAGATGTTCTAAAAATAAGGATAAAGTCATATTTTATTATATTGATTAATTATTTTAAATTTTGAATTTTTTTTATTTTTAAAAGATTTTTAGGATAGCCTCGATGATAAACACATGACAAAAAGATAGATACGCCATATGTCAACCATTGAGACTATAATCCATATATATATATATATAAGATGTTCTATGTGCATTGCTTCATGAGGCGACGTGGGATGTTTTTGTTTTTGCAATTTGTTTGGCTTTTGGCTTTAGCATTTTATATTTTTTTTCCTTAAGCATTTATTTAATTTCTTGCTTCCAATCCCTTAATAACAAAATGTGAAATCATACAATCATTTCTCAACATTCTTTACAAATATTTTTATTTACAAAATTTTATTAATTTTTTAGCTTTAATTGCTCAATAATCCACAATTGTATATTGCAAAATTTGAAAAATGCTTTTGGTCTTATAGATTAATTTTAAAATTTTTGAAGTATTATTATAAAAATGAGCATTTTGTGTCTTTTTGTTTCGTAAAAATCTGTTTACATTTATAAAGAGATTTTATATAATACATATTATATACTATAGACGATCCAGAAATTATTTCGAAGCGTACCACGATCTAAAATATTATAACAACTAAGCCTACCATCTTCGTACCACAAGATTTTCAATCTATGTACCATATTCCCGTTCCTGTATCTCGTACCAAACTGTACCCCGACCCAGGTAACTATGCTCATAACTATACATCCAAATATAGGAAAATTTGGCATTGCTAAGGTGGAAGATCCATGAGCATTCTTGCTTTCGGCACAAATTTTCTTTCCAAGAGTTGACGAAGTCATATTATTATTGCTCATGGTGATATTAGTGCATGGAATGATACTACTGCAATCCAGATTGATAGCAATCTCAGTTGCAAAAGTCCCTCGAAACCACTAAACGTCAGATTGCTTATCTCTACAGCTATTTTCTGCGTACAAATATTTTTTATTTACAAGTTAGAACAAAATGAATCAACATTTATATAATATATAAAGAATAATAAAATTACATCTTATTACCCCTTCAATTGGACACTTTTGGTGATTAGGGCAATAATATTGATCGATAATGATGGGATTTCCAACATATGTAATTGAATCCCCTCGAAGGAAATATTAGTTGCAGACCCCATACCTCCTTATAGCGGAAAAGAAACATAGAAACTATTAATTCTATCAAATCAAAAGATGATAGAATTGTAGTTCATTTTATTATAAATTCTTTTAGAAAATAATAAGGATTACAGTTCATGTCTTGATTCTAGCCCCATTCTAAATTCCATTGAAGATAGAATTTCTCACATGTACGTCATCCATTGTCTCTTTGTTTCCATCTTTCCCAAGACCTCTCACACTACAATCATATAAAGGATAAATCCTCAAACTTCCATTAATAGAGAATTCTGTTGGATTTAATTCAACATGTGGGCTTATATATTTATATTAATTATATATTATGGGCTATCATAAGATTAAACCCAATTAAAGTGATCAATAAAGTTTAAAGTTTTGGGCTAGACATCTAATAGAGAATGGACTTTAATGTGTAGAGACCCAAAGGATTAATTTCTATTTTTATGATAGGCTAAAATAGAAGTTAGACTAAAGATATAAATAAGGGTTATGGTCCCCAAGCCATATGCACAACAAAAGGTTTTCTCTTTTCTGAAATCCTATCAATCAAAAGAGATAACTCTCTTCAGAGAGAGCAAAGACTGCATATTGACTTGGAAGGCAATAACCAGAAAATCAAGCTTTCTTCATGGATCCAAGTACGCTTCCGCTCAGATCTAAACATTTAGATCTAAATTTTCTTGATGATTTGACATGAAAATTGGTTGGTGACAATTCACCAAATTAGAAATAAAGTATTCTAACAATTGGTCTCAGAGCTTCTTCATGTCAAATCATTGAGAATCAATTTGTTTCTTTGTCTTCCATAATCATGGATTTGGTTTTTCCATGGATTTAGTTTATTAAGAAATATGGCTTTGGAGTTTGGAGTTTGTTTCAGATTTGATTTTTACGTTTTATGCATCCAGCTAGAATCTTGTTAACAAGAGCTAAGATCCAATTTATTGAGAAATAGATTCAAGTTTTAAGGATTAAAAGAAAAGGATAAAAGTTTTGATTTTCTGGGCCAATTTTATTAGGCGTTAGGTTTTGTCCAAGATGTGAAAATCATGCAGGATGAATAGAAGAATTTTCCTATTATGACGGCAATAATGGGGCTTGTTAGTGGTGCAAGTTGGCGTGGGGCCTACTTGGTTATTTAAGAAATTTGTTCACATTTTGATATTATTATTTTATTAATATTATGAGATAAGTTGATTGAAACAAACTTTCGGCGCATAATTATTGTTTTGATCAATTGTCACTGACTTATTCAAATTTTGGTATTATTATTTTATTAATATTATGAGATAAGTTGATTGAAACAATATGCTACCAAAGTAGCCTCTCTTGTCTAGATTAATTTATTTTATAATATTAAGTTGGTTGTGTATATGTAATTCATGCGGATATTGGCCAGCCCAAAGGAGGGTCAATATTTGGCCGAAATACATGTGCACTTGTGGTAATAAATATGTGACAATTATTCGGTTTGCCATGTGAACAATTAATCGGTCCAAAGAAAGGTTAATTGTTTGACAGGATCTTATTGTCAATATTTGATTACTACACCAAGAGTACCACTTACAGTTAATATTTCTGTCCAAAGACTAGATATTAATGTTGTGCTAGGTATCTTGTGATGGGGTTTACCATTATTTGAATATATGGTTATTATATGGAATTAATGTGAGCATGTTCTACTTGTTTCGTTCTCTGTACAGTTGCTAGTTCTGCATCTACTATTACTGCCAACTTGAATTCCATTCCCATGCTTAGTGGCACGA
Organism: Microcos paniculata; assembly: GCA_030664755.1. Classification (NCBI taxonomy): domain Eukaryota; kingdom Viridiplantae; phylum Streptophyta; class Magnoliopsida; order Malvales; family Malvaceae; genus Microcos; species Microcos paniculata. Next base: position 33,238,803 of record CP131459.1, on the reverse strand, counting down.
ACTTTAAAGCATGGAAAGAGAACGTTATGATTGTTCTCGGTGTTATGGATCTAGACCTTGCGTTAAGGACAGAACGACCCACAGACCATAGTTCATCTAATGATAAGATGGACATAGAGAGGTGGGAACGTTCTAATCGCATAAGTCTTATGATCATAAAGCGTGCAATTCCGGAAACCTTCAGGGGCACTATGTCCAAAAAGGTTACTACTGCTAAAGATTACCTTGAGGAAATTGAAAAGATGTTTGCCAAAAGCGAAAAGGCTAAAACAAGTACGATTTTGGCAAATCTCATTTCAATGAGATATAAAGGAAAAGGTAATATAAGGGAGTACATCATGGAGATGTCTCATCTTGCTTCAAAGCTAAAGGCACTAAAGTTGGAGCTGTCTGAGGACTTGTTTGTGCATTTAGTTTTGCTCTCTCTTCCTGCACAATTCAGTCAGTTTAAAGTTAGTTATAACTGTCAAAAGGAGAGTTGGACTCTTAATGAGCTCATCTCTCATTGTGTGCAAGAAGAAGAAAGGCTGAAACAAGAGAAGACAGAAAGTGCCCATTTGGCTAGTACCTTTAAGGACAAGAACTTGAAAAGGAAGAAGGGTAAGGAAGCTGCAAATGTTCCACCAGAAAAGAAACAGAACCAACAGGGTGAGGCATTTACCTGTTATTTCTACAAAGCTGCTGGACACAGGAAAAAGGATTGTACCAAATATCGCGCATGGCGTGTAAAGAAAGGTACACTTCTCACTCTGGTTTGTTCTAAGGTTAATTTAACTTCGGTACCTATACACACTTGGTGGCTAGATTCTGGTGCTAATACTCACATAAGTGTGTCTATACAGGGTCGCCTGAACTACCAAAAGCCAATTGATGGTGAAAGATACATCTATGTGGGCGATGGTAAATCAGTGGAAGTTGAGGCTATTGGAACTTTTAGGTTATTGTTAAAGACTGGTTATTATTTGGATTTGAATGAGACTTATGTTGTACCCTCATTTAGATGGAATTTGGTTTCTATTTCCGTATTGGACAAATTTGGTTACTCTTGTTCATTTGGAAATAGTCAGTTTAGTCTTTTTCAAAATTCAAATGTTATTGGTGCCGGTTCTTTATCTTTTGTTGATAACCTATATTTGCTTGATACAATTGCCTCATATAATGAAACCTTGCATGTGTATCGAGGTATAAAGAGAAAATTAACTAATGAGAATTCTGCTTCATTATGGCACAAACGTTTAGGGCATATCTCTAAACAAAGAATTGAATGTCTTGTGTCTGACAGGATTCTTGATCCTTTTGATTTTACGAACTTTGAAAATTGTGTTGCTTGTATTAAGGGGAAACAGACAAACCTAAGGAGATTAGGTGCCAACAGGGCTATGGACGTCTTAGAACTAATACATACAGACATTTGTGGGCCATTCCCTACAGCTTCTTGGAATGGTCAACAATATTTTATTACGTTCACAGACGACTTTTCACGTTATGGCTACCTATATCTCATTCAAGAAAAGTCTCAGTCTCTGGATGTGTTCAAAAATTTTAAAGCTGAAGTTGAGAATCAACTCAACAAAAGAATTAAAAGCGTCAGATCTGATCGTGGTGGTGAATACTATGGCAGATATGACAGATCAGGTGAACAACGTCCAAGACCGTTTGCTAAGTTTCTCGAAGAGTGTGGTATTGTCCCACAGTACACCATGCCAGGATCTCCTAGCATGAATGGTGTTGCTGAAAGGAGAAATAGGACATTAAAGGACATGGTAAGGAGTATGATTAGTCATTCTACTTTACCAGAATCTCTTTGGGGAGAAGTACTAAAGACTGCAGCTTACATACTCAATAGGATTCCAACAAAAGCAACTACCAAAACCCCTTATGAGCTTTGGACGGGCAAGAAGCCCAGTTTAAATCACTTGCACATTTGGGGTTGTCCAGCTGAGGCAAGGCCAAATAGGCTAAATGAAAAGAAACTGGATTCCAGAACGATTAGTTGCTATTTTGTTGGATACTCCGAAAGGTCAAAGGGTTACAAGTTTTATGATCTCACTACTAAGTTAATGTTTGAGACGGGAAATGTCCGATTCTTTGAGGATGTTGAGTTTGCGAGGGAAAAAGGAATTAAGGACTTTGTTTTTGAAGAGGAATGTGTAGAAATTCCTCTAATTGCTTTTGAAAATTATCAGGGTCAGGCTTCAATTCCTGGTATTGTTCAAGAAGCAATTCCAGATCAAGACAATGTTATTGAACCTCTTGCTCAAGTTCAACAACTTGTTCCAGAAGAACAAACTCTACAGCCTCAAGAACCTATGCCATTAAGGAGATCCACTAGAGAGAGGAGAAATGCAATTTCGGACGATTATATTGTATTTCTTCAAGAATATGAGGTTGACATTGGTGTGGTAGAAGATGATCCAATCAACTTCCATCAAGCCATTGAAAGTTCTAACTCTCAACAGTGGATTAATGCCATGAATGAAGAGATGAAGTCCATGAAGGACAATGACGTTTGGGACCTTGTATCATTACCTGAAGGTACGAAACCCATTGGTTGTAAATGGATATTTAAGACCAAAAGGGATTCGAGAGGTAATATAGAAAGGTACAAGGCTCGTCTTGTTGCAAAGGGCTTCACACAGAAAGAAGGTATTGACTATAAAGAGACTTTCTCTCCGGTTTCTTTGAAAGACTCTTTTAGGACAATAATGGCATTAGTGGCACATTTTGACCTTGAGTTACATCAGATGGATGTTAAGACAACGTTTCTCAATGGTGACATTGATGAGACGATTTATATGGTGCAGCCAGAAAATTTTGTGTCCGGAGATGCAAAGCAAATGGTTTGCAAATTAAAGAAATCCATCTATGGGCTCAAGCAAGCTTCTCGTCAATGGTATTATAAATTTCATCAAGTTGTTATCTCATTTGGTTTTGAGATAAATGCAGTTGATGATTGTATATACCACAAGTTCAGTGGGAGTAAGTGTATTTTTCTGGTTTTATATGTCGATGACATACTGCTTGCCAGTAACGATATAGGCTTATTGCACGAAACCAAGAGCTTTCTGACAAAGAAATTTGAAATGAAAGATCTTGGTGACGCCTCTTTTGTATTAGGCATACAAATACACTGAGATCGCTCTAGGGGTATACTTGGGTTATCACAAAAGAGCTATATCGAAAATGTTCTAAAGAGATTTGGCATGCAGAATTGTAAACCAGGTGACACCTCTGTTGCTAAAGGAGACAAGTTTAGTCTCAACCAATGCCCCAAGAATGAGTTTGAAACTAAAGAAATGTAAAAGATTCCATATGCGTCAGCAGTAGGGAGTCTAATGTATGCTCAAATGTGTACGCGTCCGGATATTGCGTACATAGTTGGAATGCTGGGCAGATACTTAAGTAATCCTGGAATGGATCATTGGAAAGCAGCTAAACGGGTTATGCGGTACTTACAGAGAACAAAGGACTACATGCTAACATTCAGAAAATCGGATCAGTTGAAGATCATTGGGTATTCTGATTCTGATTTTGCTGGATGCCAAGATAGTAGGAGATCCACATTAGGCTATATTTACCTGTTGGCTGGAGGAGCTATTTCCTGGAAGAGTGCTAAGCAGACACTCATAGCTTCTTCCACCATGGCAGCGGAATTTATAGCATGTCATGAGGCATCTAGTCATGGGATTTGGCTGCGAAATTTTGTCACTAAGCTGTAAATTGTGGATGGTATTGAGAGACCATTAAAGATATTTTGTGACAATAAGTCAGCAGTGCTATATTCCAATAACAGCAAGAGCTCAACGAAGTCAAAACATATAGACCTCAAGTTCCTGGTTGTTAAAGAAAGAGTTCAAAATGGTTAGGTGTCTACTGAACATATTGGGACAAACTCTATGGTTGCGGATCCGTTAACTAAGGGATTACCACCTAAGGTCTTTCATGAGCATACCGCGCATATGGGTGTTGTATCTTTTGATAACATGCAATTTTAGTGGGAGTTTGTTATTTTGGTTGATTTTCAGTTATAGACACATTTTGTGGTTTGTTTGAACTCTTTATTTGGTTGATCTCACTAAGGAATAAGGTTAGACCAGTTGGAAGTAGGCATGTTAAGATCACATTACATGTAACTTCCCATGCTATGCATCCATGCTTGATCTATGTTGTTCAATTATATTGACATATGTGACTATTGATGGTTTCATTATGATATGTGTATAATGAAAATCGCTTTAATCCTATGTTGATATGATTGATGAACCAGATTGATTTAAGATGTCAATGGTAATGATAGCAAAATTTGAGCTCATAAGGTTATTACATAATATATAATTAAAGGAGTTATACATATATGGCCCAAGTGGGAGATTGTTGGATTTAATTCAACATGTGGGCTCATATATTTATATTAATTATATATTATGGGCTATCATAAGATTAAGCCCAATTAAAGTGATCAATAAAGTTTACAGTTTTGGGCTAGACATCTAATAGAGAATGGACTTTAATGTGTAGAGACCCAAAGGATTAATTTCTATTTTTATGATAGGCTAAAATAGAAGTTAGACTAAAGATATAAATAAGGGTTATGGTCCCCAAGCCATATGCACAACAAAAGGTTTTCTCTTTTCTGAAATCCTATCAATCAAAAGAGATAACTCTCTTCAGAGAGAGCAAAGACTGCATATTGACTTGGAAGGCAATAACCAGAAAATCAAGCTTTCTTCATGGATCCAGGTACGCTTCCGCTCAGATCTAAACATTTAGATCTAAATTTTCTTGATAATTTGACATGAAAATTGGTTGGTGACAATTCACCAAATTAGAAATAAAGTATTCTAACAAATTCTCATATAAAAATGGGAGGAAATTGATCGATGAGGTATATATAAATTACCTTATCCCATGACCTGGACCACGTGTAAGGCTTATGATGTTGAGATGGGAGGTGCTAGCATTGATGGCGATACAATCATCTCCTATCTATACATCTATACATACAGTTAATTCTATCCCCTGGTGGTCTCACAATTTAACGCGTGGCGCTATCTGCTTTCTACATTTGAGAACTTTTGTACGCAGAGAGTTAGATATAAATTTTTTTAAAAAAATCTACAATTTTAAATATTTTTATTTATATTTCATTTATTATTATCATGAAACTAATAAAAGGACAATGAATAAAAGGAATTTTATTTCATCCGAAATATAAAAAATAAAAGAACTTTTAATAACGTAAATAGACAATGAATCGACATTAGCTTATCATTCCATTTTCTCCCCATCATCTGTTACCTTTTCCTTCTTTTTTCTTTTGTTGCTTCTGCATGTTTGGTAGTTTATGAGAAGAGAAAGTAGCAATTGAGTCTCCCTCTTCCTTTAATGGCTGCTTTACCTTTCACCAAACGGTAGACTTTTTTTTTTCCCTTCATATTTTTCTCCTCCTTTTTTATCTACTTCTCCTTAATCTTTTTCGGATACTTTTAATTAATTTTTTGTGTTGAAGAATTCAAGGGTAAGAAGTTAAGCTTTTTTCTTTTGGGTGAATCGACTTGAATTGGACCCTTGGCCTGAACTGAAAGATAGAACCAACCGGCCTGACTCCTGTCTGCTTCTCTGCTTTGACAATTCACAAGGCAAAGGCTGGCCTATGAAATAGCCATCGGAATTAAGCAATGCAATCAACGATTGGAGAGAGCAACACAAGTGTGGATGCAGATTCGCTTCTCAAGTTATTCTTTGCTGATGTTAGCAAACTTGAGAGAGACAAGGAAGTCATCAGGTTTCTCTTTTTTTTCTTTTTCTTTTGTTTATGGAATTTGACACGCCCGGACCTAGTCCGCACGTGTCAAGTTGAGTATTTATGTATTGTTGTCTAGTCAATATACCAAATTTGACTTCCCATGGATGTTTTAAACTTCATTTCGCTCAATTTCAAGCTTAAAAACCCTAAAATTGAAGTCCGGAGATGTGGGCCCCACTTGGATTCGAGTCCCAAGGAAATTGGGCCGAGTTGATCGGAGTCAACTCAAAAAATGTTCACTCCTTGTTCTTCATTCTTCGAGCCCTCTCTTCCAATTTCCTTGAAATAAAACCTTATATCCCTCTTCAAACACTCAATTAAACATCAACACCAACTTCTCTTGCCTCCTTGAAGATCAAAACACCAAAGTTTCTAAGAAAAATCACCAAATCTACAAATCTGTAATTTTGGTGACAGATTGTTCATCAGCTCATATCTTTTGATTCAACTGTGGGAATTGGTTGGGAATTTGGTATGTTGTTCTAGACTCATCAAGCTTTAATTTGATAGTTTACATGCTTGATTTCATGGTCTGTGTTAAGAGAATTCGTTGATTGAAGTTGAGATTTCTGTTTTGCCCGAGATATGTTAACCCTTAGTGTTTTGATTCAAAATTCGAGCATGTTTAATGGTTTAATTCCGTTCTTGAAGCTGTGAATCCTTAGATCATTTGTTTAACTTGCTGTTTTTCAATTTTGGTGTGGATTGGTTGTGAATCGAACTCAAACCGAGCTCGATTTGGTGCATGGCCGGTCATGGCCATGCGCTGGAGACGTCTCCCACGCCGGACCTGACGAGTCCCGCGCGGGAGCTGCTAAATTTGTAAGATTTTTCCCACTTTGGCTCACTCAAGCCCGGGAGTGAGCCACCAGCAAGTTAGGGCACTGTAGCATTAGGGGTATTTTGGTAATTTTGCAGCCCTAGACCCCGATTAACTTCAATTAACTTCCGGACTCGTCCAATTTAGTTATTGGACCTTGGAGACCCTAAATAGGTTTTGTTTTATGATTTAATTGTTGGTTGAATGTCTTTATTAATCAAATTAGATTTTTAATTTGATTATTTAAGTACGTGATTGTACGAGTTTCACACCGGTAGCAGTTTGAGCTAAGGCATTCGTGGGTAATCGGGGAGTATACAACTCTCCTCTCTTGTGAGTGGCTTGGATTATATTGGTTGACCATTAAGGGTTAACCGTTTTCAAATTTCTTTATAAATGCTTTATTAAATTGTTTATATATGTTTTGGGGTATGAAATGTCCACCCTCACACACCGAGTTTACAAATGATTTAAACGGTGGGAATATCAAATATTTTTATAAATTGATATTATTGATAATTGTTTGGGGAACGATACCCCTGAGAGATGAGAGATTGAGCGGGTTCCTCGGGGCTTCGATTTGCGGGAGCGTGGACCGAGTTTGAGAGCATGCGTGATACTCAGCCGTGGACCGCCTATCGAGGGGCACGGTGAGTCGAGCCTGGTTGGGAGAGGCGCGTAGGGAAACTCGCCAGGGCTCCAGATGCTGTGTTCCACCACAGCAAGGCAAACGTCAAGGGAATGGGCCAGAGAGTAAAGTAAAGTATTTTAAAAGTATAAAATAACCCTTGATGGTCCAGTAGATACCCCAGTGCACGGGTATACCTTTTTGGGACAATTTCAGATGCCAGCCCATTTGGAAATATTATTATTGATTTAATATTTATTTTGGTATGGGATTTCTTATAATTTCAGTAAATGGTTTATTAAATTGATTTTTGGATTATTTCATATTCCCGGCCTAAGGTGATCGGTCTTTATAACCGAGTCTCTCACTGGGTACAAGTATATTGTACTCATTCCATTCACTTTTGTTGTCAGATCATCAGGTTTCGGACGGCGGACGTCCAGGTGGTCTGTGATCCCAGTACGACACTGTGGACATGACTTTGTAGGTGCCACCTCATTTTGCTCTGTGTATCTTGGTTCGGAATATTAGTGCATCTTACATATACATTTATGTATTTATATATAATACTTTCCGCTGCATGGAGCACCGTAAGATGTGACACTTTATTTTTAAATATTTCTGAACAATATTATCTTAATATTTTCATATGTTTTCATATATTGCTCGAATATCCTTTTTTTTTATACCTTGTGCCATCTTGGTTGCCCGCTTGACAAGGCACGCATCTCGAGTTGGTACGGCGGTTGTCACGTGGCTGAGCCTGCGGGTCGGGGCGTGACAGAATTACTATTATTATCTCTTTTTTTTGGTTAATTTGCGCTCATTCATGGGATTCATGGGGTTCTTTGTAGTTTGATGGGTCTTAGCTATCAAGTTTATTCTTTGATAATTTTATGAAATATGAATCGGGAAAGTTTCAATTTTTAATAGCATTTTTCTGAAATTTTTTTCTTTATGTAAACTTTAAGCTCAAATGGCATGCTTTTATCATTTCGCTGAATCAGGTAATTTTTAATTTTTTATATTTATAACTATAAAGAAAGTGCTTAGCAAAGAATTTTGGCTCAATTTTTCCGTTTAATTTTGATAGGTATTTGTTGTACCTGATGCTGTTGGGGAATTTCTAGATTACATGCTTTTACATTAGAATTCTTATGTAGGTGAACTTTTCAAGATCATAGTCAAGTAAGTTGTATCAAAATTGGTGAAATCCCTGAATCCATTATTTACTAAAGAGTGGCATTAAGGACTTCAATATAAGTGTATAACCAATATTCTGTTAGCTGAAGCCTCATGGTATGAGAAGTTTTAGGGCATTGGATGCTATATAGCTGTCCATCCAATGCATTGATAATGATAGTACTCAAACTTGAAATCCTAATTTGTTCTTAGAGATAATTTTGATTGAGTTATAATATGTTTTTGATATAGGAAAAGAATGCAAAGAGGCTGGGGGAAGGATGAAATTTAAGAATCATTTCATTAGTGGAGTCGAATGTTCTAAGAAACTAGCAAGCCCAACTCATACGAAGAGTTTTTTTTCAACCCCTACTCCCTTTTGAGGACTTCTTTTTAAGTGAGCACATCTTCATCTCTCATGGATGAGTAGTATACCATATACTCTTCTTCTTTCTTTAAGCTTTTTTTTTTCATCATGCTTTCGCACGACTGTAAATGTTGCAATTCATGCAATTGATGTTGCTTTGCTTTCAATTGCAAAATTAAAAGCTGGGGATTAATATGCTTCCTTCCAATTATTTCAAGTGGCCACACTTGATTGTTGTTTAGTCTCTGCTTAGCTTATTTTTAATGTTGTATTCGTAAAATTTTATTAGCTAATATGTGTGTTAAAGTAAGAGAAAGTTCCTTACTCCTCATATAATGTTTCTTTTTTGCCAATGCTAATAGATGGTCGTGTTTCAATTCATTTATGTGGCGTGAATTATGGACAATCCAATATTTTAAGAGGTAATAACTAGCCTTTCCTAGGTATTCTGCTAACCAATTCTAATTTGGCTTTTGTTTTGGATTTTTTTGAAAAAAATTTAGGAAAGATGGCTGTTCTTCATTGGTGCTTACTCTTTCTTTAGTTTTAATATCGTGTTGCATCCATCTTGCAAATTTTATTGCTAATAGGTTCCTATGCTTTAGATTGAGACTAACTTTGATCCTTTAAAAGTGAATAGGTCCATTTTGCAATTTTAATATGTAAGTAAGTTTGGCGATTGAAAAAAGAAAAAAGAAGTTGATTTGTCATCTACCCCTCTTGGCTGATATGCGATACACTCTAGCATTGAATTCTCCAAATTTTACAATCTTTTCTTTGTTTGCATTTTTTTGGGCTGTTTTCCATTTTTAAATGCTGAATTTTTTATCTTTAGATTGAGAGATTGATTTTATTGTTTTGCCATTCTCTACTAAATCTTTCACCTCTCATGGTATATTGTAAGTTCTTGATCAGGGTGTTAAAGCGACATTCAATCTTGAAGAGAGAGTTCCCCTTCCTTTGCTTTTGAATATGTTATAGTTTCCCCTTCCTTTACTTTTGAATCTGTTACTCACTCTGATGAGGTGTCTAACAATGTCTCAAATAACGTTGCAGGTGGAATTGGAATATCGTATTGAGAGATGAGCATTTTTTAAATTTTTTGTTTGAAGTCGAGCAATCGTAGAATCATGTGACGGTCACTTTGTAACAATTACATTAAAACAATGTCTTAAGAGCTTTGCTTCAAGCTCTTTTGTCAAATGATAATGAAAAAGTTTCTTTTTTATCATTTTTTTTTTGCTTCAAGTGTTTGAAAGTTCTGTCATACCTATGAAAAAATTGAACAAAGATAAGGAACTATCCAATGAAACCACATAGACCAAATGACACACCAAGACCTAATACGACTTTTTCATACAAATGGAATAGTGTAAGATGGCATATTAAGTGAACAATACGTCGGTCCGGATGTGTCTAATCAAGAAGAGAAGTTAAAATTAGGATAAGACGGAGTTGGAAGATAAAGTAATTAACTGTGCATGGAAATTAGTAAATGCCAAAAAGACCTCGAAATTTATTATGGGCCCCGTTGGCACAAGAAATCAAAGGATTTAGCCAACGGGTGAAAATGAAAGAAAGTTGAAAAAGAGGAAAAAGTTTGACCCGGAACCCGAGTAGACCCGGTGTCGGGCTCCTCTATAAATAGAGGAAAGCCGAAGCTTTTCCTCATTTCTCTTTTTCTTTCTCTTTCATTTCCTTTTCTTTTTCTCTCTAGAGCCAAACGGAGGCATTTTGGACAATTGGCAGATCCGGACAATTCGGCAGTCAAATCAAGGTGAGTTTCTAATATATTATTCTACTCACCTCAATCTACGTTTTTTTTTCGTTTGCACTCATATCCATGCATTGGTTTATGAGAGATCCAAGCTCAAAGTTAGTTTAGCTTTTTAGTTAAATTCTTAGTTTAAAATCGAGATCTAGGAACTTCGAGCTTATGATTCTCATTTTTCTTTTGATAAACGTGTTGTGGATGCATTAAGGTGTATGCATTTGAAATTGTAGCTGAATTGGTGGACGATTGCATCGAATTTCGAGCTAAGCGAAAAATTGAAAAATTTTCGGGCTTGAAACCCAGAATAGATCCGGCGCCGGATCTATACAGAACCGACGCCATTTCTGTTTGTCGGCCGATGGCCTCCTGGTCAAAGAGAACCGGCGCCGGTTCACTCTAGATCCGGCGCCAGTCTTGCCCTCTAGGGGCAAAATGGTCATTTCACATCCTGAAACCCTAATTGACCCCAAATCGATTCGAAGCACTTCCGAGCCTTCCAAACTACATCCAAACATCATCTTAGATCATGCTAGAGCCTCGTAGGTGCATTCATAAATTTAATTATGAATGCTAACGTATTTCCGTGTACTAGGGCTCCGGGTGAATCGAATGCGGTGAGGCTCCGGAGGTTGAGCTATATGGAGTGCTTGGGAGTATACGAATCTCCCAATACTGTTAGTGGCCTAGACTTCTTTGTTTAGCCACTGGGCACAATGGTTTTAAAAAGCTTTTAAAAACTTAAATGTTTTCAAAGGTTTTGGGATACGGAAAATCCACACACACACAGTTGCTTGTGATATACCCACGTAGACAGTGGGACGTTTTCAAAGAAAATATAAAGACATACATGTGTGTGTTTATTTGTTTTAAAATATATATGTTTTATACATATATATATATATATGAAATATTATTATTATGATTATTGAGGGTGCGGTACCCTTACGAAATGAGTGATTGAGAGAGCTCCTCGGACTCCAATATATGCGGGAGCATGGACGAGTTGGAGAAGCATGCTTGATTCTCAGCCGTGGACCGCCTTTTGAGGGGCATGGTGAGAAGAGACCCTGGGAGAGGTGCGTAGGGAAGCTCGCTGATCGGGAATTTTCGCAAGAGTACGAAATCAAGTAATATAGCTTGGAGTATTCCAAGGTCGAACCCACGAGGACTTGAGAATTGCTAATTCCTAATTCTAATAGAGTTTAATAAAAGAGAAAACCTAATTTATTAAAAACAAGGAATAAAAGCAAGAATTTTAATCTAATGTAATTAACAAAAGAATAATGATAAATAATTAAAAAGATAATTAATAATGAAAGCGTTAGGGTTTAGGCTTCTCTTCTAGGTATTTTAATTCAATTATGCATGAATTTAGTTAACAAGGCTAAAATAACAATCACTAATCTACTTAGGAGCCCTCTCAGGTAATCATAAGCTTTCCTAACTAAATGATTACCACTTCTCAATGCATAAACTAATTGGCTAAGAACATTAAGATCCTAGGATTAATAATTAAATCAGGTTCTCCCAAAACTAATTTAATTATAGTTATCACAATAAACTGAATTACTCTCGTATCCAATTAGATTGTGTCTATTTTCCTAGAGCACGAATTATATTTCACCTCTCAGTCTTTCATACAATTCCAAAAACCTATTATATGGTGATCAGGCAAATAACGGAATTAAGTACAAAGAAAATAAATTTAACCCCAAGAAAACCAATTCATACAATAATTAAATTAAAATCCCTAAAAGATCTACCCAAATCCCCAACAAGAGATTTAACTATTAAAAGAAAATATAATAAAGAAAAATAAATGCATTAAAGAAGAAAATAAAGATAAGAAAATCTCCCAAAGAAGACAAAGTCTGCTCCCTTGAGCTCTTGCTCTCCAAAATCTTCCTCTCTTCAAAGTCTCCCTTAAATAATGTATTTATACTAGCTAACTAGGGTATTTACATAACTCAAGGAATAAGAATTCTAATGCTAGTTAGACTTTTAATTAAAATAAAACACATGAGTCCAAAGCCCAATTGCTTGGTCCAACATGTGGCGTGTAAAGGCTTGGCAAATAAACAAGAAACGGCGCCGCTTCACTCCTGTTCCGGACCCGTATCATTGCCGAGACGTAACTTCCAATCAGTATTGCATCAAATGAAACGACGCTACTTATTACATCATCCGGCGCCATTGTTGCTCGTGCTACAAATTGGATTTCATGTGACTTTGTAATGTTGGAAGTTGAAATTCATGTGACTCCCTCCTCATCCATGCTTATGTGGCAATCATTGTTTGGCTCTAAGTTTCTCTTTTTGACCAATTGACTTGCTTGGACAGCCAATATCTTGATTTTTCCCACGTTGCAAGGCTTCATCTAAATTCCTTCCAATATTCCTCATAAATCTATTCAAATTCTCTAAGTTTGGCTTGGTTTCCTACAAAACAAACATTAAACCAAAGTGAAGGGAATAATCTAAAATATACCATAAATTTCACATAAATTGTAAAACTTAGGCTCTAAATTAATCCATAAAATAGGTATAAATTACTCTTATCACTCGCCAGGGCTCAAGGTAGCTGTGTTCCACCACAGCGATGGGCACCACCGAGGGAACGGGCTAGAGAAAGAGAAAATGTGAAAATATTTTAGAAAGATAAGAGATAGCCCTCGGTGCAGTAAGGCATACGACCGACGGGTCGAGCCTTTAGTATAAAAGAGATGTCAGCCCATTTGTGATATATATTTATTTATTTAATGAGTTTTGAAAAAGGGTTCTCAGTTGAAGAACCAGAAAAGAGTTTTGAAAGGAAAAATATTTATTTTATTATTATTTTATTTTAGATTTCCCTTATTTTCCCTAACCCTGATGGAGATTCATAGAACCTCTGTCACTCACCTGTATCCAATGTCGGTGGATGCAGATTCGCGTATGGGGTCAGCAAATAGAATGGAGGCTCACTAGGAGACGTCGGTGGCTTAGGCTTAGTAGTTTCCGCTATGTAGGTATTCTTTTAAATTAATTCACTGGTACACTTTATAAGTTAAATATTTATTTAAATGATTCTAATTATATTTTAGTTTTGTTTCACAGCGATGGTCCATTTTTATGCCTTGCGGTGCTTCATGTGAGTGACTGGCCAACACGTACTTCGAGACAACGTGGCGGTTGCCACGTGGCCGACCCGGGCGAGTCGGGGCGTGACACCAAAAGTTGATGAGCATCTTTCTACCATAACTATATTTGCTATGCTATTTTATATAAGTATATATTATTATTATTATTATTATTATTATTATTATTATTATTATTATTATAGACCTATATTTATTATTAGACGTACCAAAATAATCAATCAAGTTGAGCATATACCCGCAGCATTAGCGCGGGGCACGTGGCTAGTTATATTATAATTAAGAATATACATACAAAATCAAATTAATTAACATTAATATTATTAATTAATTTTTTGAATTAATCGTATTCAAATTACTCCCATATAAGTTATATTACAAGTTCTAATAAAAGAATATGAAATTTGGAGTGCATTGGATGTAGAGATGTCGATCCCATCCGTGTTAATTAGGACTGTCTTTGATTGCAATTAGTTGATTCTCTGGACTATTTAAAGATGTGATTCCATGCACGCTAAGATTTTCGCACTTGTGAAAAGATATAACCTTGCACCAATAATTAATTCAACAATAAACAAATAAATAAGTTAGTTTATATAAATACCATTATGGTTTATGCAATAATAATTTAAGAAATTAATCTAAGAAAAAATATATAAATTTCTAATATGTATATTTCTGTAATAACAATAAAAAAGGAAAACCTACGATGGGTGCACACTCTTTTGGTGTTTGAAATTGAATTAAGAAAATAATTTACTTAGTAAGTTATTATAATCATCAATAATGTATGTGCAAATTAATTAATTAAATATATGAGTAGGCATGATATTGATAATAATATACTTTATTCCACCAAGCAACACCCTTGCCATCAATCTGGCTGGGTCCATCAATCTAGAACCTAAATTAACTCATATATAAATAAATAAAAATAAATAAAATAGATATATATAGGTTAATTAATTTCTCCATTTTCTTTCTTTCAATATATTTACCTTAATATAAGGGTTTCCTGACTTGCATGGATTAAAAAAGTTCCAAGGTTGGGGTATCGGTATCGATTGCTGAACATAGAGTCATCCAAGCTTTTGAAAAAGCCTACGACCATATTGTCAGAGTGAGAAAATCTCACATTAGTTGTATGTGACTTACATGGGTTCTTTATATTCAAATTGAGTCTCTTCACATATTGTCAATTGATTTTAAGTTAGATGTTTAATATAGTATCAGAGCCCATGCCCGTTTCTATTGTCCTCTTTTCAGTTATCCACGTGTAAGTTCATTTCTTTTCGTTGTTTCTCTTGAACTACATTGAAAGAGTGTGTTAGAGTGGAAAAATTTCATATCAGTTGCGTCTGACTTATTTGTAACTCTTATATTTAAGTTGGGTCTCTCTAACGATTACCAATTAGTTTTAGGTTTGATGCTTAACACATGCAATAAAATATTATTCAACGTAATTAATCAACTAATTATAGAAATCAAAGTACATACAAAATGAAATTTATTTTATATAATTAAAAAGATGAAAAGTTTTAGTAGTAATTATTAATGAATCATCTGTTGTTCCATCACCAACAGCTCCAAAATCGCAACATTGATAGATTAGCTATAGCTAACCCCAGTGACAACAAAGTTAATTAAAACAAAAAAAATCTACTAAGCTAATTAAAATAAAAAAAATCTACTAACTTTGCTTGCAAAGTAAAAGGGAACTAGAATTAATATTTACGTACATTGCTCAATAATTAAAGCCATGAATAAATGTATTAAGATTACAAAAGTCGAATGATTAGACTTCTCTCACCATGATCAGTAGCCTTTTCTTCTTCGTTCTTTTTCTTTGTTTTTTTGTTTTTGTTGATTGAAAGTAAGTGATGAGTAGAGCTAATTTAGGTGCTTTTTATAGGGGTTGCATGCATGCAGGCTGCAACGAAGATTTAGGAATAAAAATAGTAACTTGCAGATAAGGCTGCAATAAATATAACTTGCTGATGAGATTTTAATTAATTGATTGAATTTTAACTAGCAATAATAGTAATAATGATTAGAATTGCATCATAAGGTCAAAAAAGTTTTCATCTTTATAATTAAATATTTTAAAGATAAGAAATTTATTTATGTTAAAGCACATTAACTTGACGTGTCACTATATATAGTATTATTCACATAGCAATAATCCACTAAATTTTTTTTAAAGTAAAAACTTTTATTATGAAGAGAAGAAGATTACAACTAACCAACTAAGTTTGATGATCTGGAGACACCAAACTTGGCTAAAGAGTCTACGAAGAAATTAGCCTCCTTATAAATATATGTGAACAAAACACAGGACTAATAATGTCTAGCAAGTTCATGAACTTATTAAAGAGATTAGAAAACTTCCACGGCCTATAACCGAATTAGAGATCTAGGAATTCACAATCTTATAGTCACTTTCAAAAATCAAATTAAAGAAGGGAAAAGCAGCAACATCCACAATGATTGCAAAGGTTTCAATAGCATATAGTGATGTGAAGCTCTACATGATTAGAGTCCACTATTCCAATGTTTTTGGAGAAAATCATTACAACCTCTCTTGAAGAATTCCTAATAACATCAACAATGCCATCGGCATCCAAGAAATCATTTTGTTCCAAGTCTAATTCGAATTACCATAGATGCACTTAATTAGAGAGAAGTTATTACATAGACCCAACTTTATCATATCAGTGATGTCTCAATCAATAAAATTGTGTTAATTTAAAATAAATACTAAATTTTAACAAAAAATTTAGTAGCATGATAAGTCTTGAACGAAATTTAGGAGAATCTCTTAAGTTGGCACAATCTTTAGTGCTATTTAAATTGGATTTATCTATAATCTTTGCATGTAATTCAATTTGTTTTTCAAGAAAAAATTGATAAACTATTATAAAAAATCTTCCACTATTATTATCACATTATCATTATTAGGTAAAATGTGCTCTCGCTTTGCTTTAGGTTGATAATTAATTAAAAAAATAAAACTTTCACAATTAAATTGAAGCAAAAGTTACTAATTATAACAAAAAAAATTTAAAAAAAACATTGGCATATAGATAAGAAAAAATTTTGAGAACAATTATCACCTAATAAAAGGAAATCTTAGTTTAATTTGTTTGAAACTAATGGATCAATTGTTATCTTAGAATCTCAAACAATTCGAAAACCTAGCCTACATATTGAAATTAATAAATGTATTGAAAAAAATATTGATATTAACTATAAATCAATAACATAAAAAAACAAAAACAAAACAAATCAACAACACATAAGAAAAAAAATACAAAATTCCAAATGACTTCATATAAAGAGTAAAAAAAATTATTACCTTCAAAATTGCTATATAAAAATTGGATGAAATAAGAGCAAAACATAGGAATTGAGAAGAAAAAAGAATGAATTGTTATTAGTTACCTACAATGAATAAAAAATCGAAGCGGTTGTTGAACCAGTTGGTCATTCGATTCACGGTTCAACCGGTCCAATCGGTTTGATTAAATAAATAATTTAATTTTATTAATTTCTTTAAATATTTCAAAAAATTTGAAAAATTAAAAATTAAAAAAATTCCTTAAAAATAAGAAAAAGTAAAAAAATCAATTAAAAACATTAAAACGGTCCAACATCAATCCGGTTTTATGACCTTGAACGGACCGAACTTGTGTTCGGTACCCAGTTCAACTGGTTGAACTGACCGATCCGGTCCGATTTTTTATTCCATAGTTACCTATCAATGAAATTTTACAAAAACATCAATTAATAGAAAAAATTCAACAATTAAATTGAAGCAAAAGTTTCGAGTGAAAAACATTGAAGCGAATATTTGCATATAGATTCAAGCAAAAACAAAACTTGAAAGCAAAACCTACCTCTACTTACCGAATATATGAAGATTATGACAATATGTAACTCCATCATCTCCTAATAAAAAAAGAAGAAGAAAAGATCAAAGCATGAAAAAAAAAAAAAAAGAAAAGAAAGAAAAGTAGACACTAAGGGCTTGTTTGGCATTGTTGCCGTTTTCTGTTTTCTGTTGTTGTTTTTATATTTTGGAAATAAAACAGGTGAAAATGCATTTCGCAGGATGTTTGGATTTTCAGAAATTTTGGAAACAGACTCCATGTTTCAAAAAAAAATGGAAGCAGAAATTTTATATTTTTATATGTTTTCAAAATACTTCCATAATACAGGTAAACAATAAATTTTTAATGACATCCTTAATATTTAACTAACATATGTTTAGGGTTTTTTAATATATTTTCATGAGAAAACAAATAACAAAATTATATATCCAAACGTGTTTTTATTTTTCAAATATTGACAGCGTAACGAAAACAAAACAAAAACGAAATAAAAATAGAAAATAAAAAAATAGAAATGATGTCAAACGAGTCCTAAATGAATGAGAAAATGAGAAAAATGAAATATATCTTAAGAAAAAAAAAGCTACTTAAATGATTAATAAAAGTGCACTATCTATTCACTTTTCCCAAAAAAGGCTTTTTTTTTTAAATAAATGTTTGTTTTTATTTTTTCTTGCATACTATTAACAAAAGAGTCTATTGATTTTCTTTTATTGATTTGATAAATTAATTAAAACAGAAATAAAAAAACAAAAAATAAGTTTCAGAAGGCATCTATTATAGTTCATTCCACAAATGGGAAAAAGATGAAAGGTAAATTAAAACAAAATTCTAAAAAAGGTATCTTTTATCCTCCATTCAAATACGATTTGAGATACATTAAAAATTAAGAAAAGTCATTAAAAAATTATTTCCTTTCTAAATAAAAATTAAAATAGAAATAAAAAATAAATAAATAAATTCAAAAACCATCTTTTATCCTTCATTCATTAAATACAATTTAGAACATAAGATACAAAAAGGCAAATTAAAAACAAAATTTCAAATGCCCATTCATTAAATACAATTTGAAATATATTAAAAATTAAAAAAAAACATTTAATCTTAAAAAAAAGGCATCCTAAATTAAAATAGAAATAAAAAAAATTCGAAAGTCATCTCTTATCTTACGTTCATTAAATATATTTTTTTAAAAAAAATTAAAGACAAATTAAAAAGAAAATTCCAAAAGCCATTCATTAAATATAATTTGAGATATATTAAAAATTAAGAAAACCTTTAATCCTAAAAAAAAAAAAAACAAAGGCGTCCTAGATTAAAATTGAAATCAAAGACAAAAAAGTTCAAAAGCTATCTCTTATCCTTCATTAATTAAATACAATTTTAAAAAAATACCAAAGAAAAATTAAAAACCAAAATTCAAAAGTTAATTCATTAAATACGTATCATTGATTCATGAACTTATTATTCAAAAGAAATAAATAAAAAATTAAAATATATCCTAAATAAATAAAAAACTACACAAATAATTCTAAGAGATATTTAAAAACAATTAATACCTCCATTGAAATTAAAAAATCACAAAAAAAAAAATTCTAGAAGCCATTTTTTATTCTCTATTCATTAAATATAATTTAAGAATAGAAAAATAAAGAAATACTTTATAAATTAACAAAAAAACTAAAGAGTCCTACCTGGCATCTCTCTTTGTCCTGTGATTAGGAATTACTTTATTATATTAGTATAGATATGGATATAGATCATTAATTCAAGAAAGAATATTTCTTCAAATTGATTAAAAGAAAGAAAAAGACTGAAATGATACTGCTCTCCGGTGACCAAAAAGGGCAAAAAGAAAAAAGAAAAAGAAATGATACTGCTATCCGGGCCTAATTCTCATTTTTTGAACCCCATAACCCAAAGTTTTGGGCCTAACTCTCAAGTCCAACTTGAGAAATTACATGGAAAACTGGGGACGAGAAATCCCAATTGTTCCTTCCTCAGTCCCCAGAAGGCAAAAGGCAAAATCCCTTCCCTCTCCCCGTCCCACCTTTGTCTTGCAATAAAAGCCTGCCTCTACAATCTACATACAATACAAGAAATCCAACCCAGTCCGTACAATCTCCTCACCAATCACCGCCATTGTTATTTCTCTGATCTTATATTTTCTTCCATAAAAGTTAGAGTTAGGAGAAGGGAATGGGGGCTGGGCGAGAAGTAGCAATATCACTTGATGGAGTGAGGGACAAGAACGTGATGCAGTTGAAGAAGCTCAACACTGCTCTCTTCCCCATTCGTTACAACGACAAGTACTACGCCGATGCCCTCGCTTCTGGCGAATTCACCAAGCTCGGTCTGCTCCTTTGTCCTTTTTCCCTTTAATTTATTTTGCCTAATCTTTTTCTGGGTTTTCCTTACTTTTGCTTCAAACCAATGTGAATTCCTTCATTTCCAGATTCCACGTTTTTTGGGTTTTAATCTCTCCGATGGCCTTGATATCATGGGTTTATCCATTTTTGCTTCTTAGTATTATGTACTATCCATGGGGAATTTATTATTGAGTATTCTTATTGTATATGTTAATTGTTTTATTGGTTTGGGCTTCTGTTTTTGATCTAGGGGTTTTAGTTCTTGCATTGCAAAATGTTGACCTGAGAGTCAGTTTGATCTACATTGCGTGGATGAAAGGTGGTTTAGTAATGACGCTAGGGGATGTGATGAAATTGAAACGTCGTTTTCCATATATTCCTACTTTCAAAGACCCAAAAGTGCTAGCCTAGATAAAGTTTAGTCTGATGAAATGTGGACAGTCTTGAAACAAAAGCCTTAAATGTTTGATCGTGCAGTGCAACTTTTGAAGGGAATTATTGGTTGAGTGGCTATGAAGGTGTATTCCATTTCAAGTTTCATCCCATATTATTATTGTTCAAAGTAAATTTGATTTTGCATTAAATATTTTCAGGTTAGATAATTGAACTTAGATTGAACTGCTTCTTCTAATTATTTTCTTCTACCACATTCGAGAACTCACACTTTGTTTTTGTCCAAAATTCTCCTTTTTACTGTAATTGATCTTAAGAAGTGGGTATCACCATTCTTATCATTAGTCTTCTTAATCACATTTCAATTTCCAACATGTTGTTTCTATCGCCTCACAACGCATTCTCACTTCTTGTATTGTCCTTGTTCTTTACATGCTTATCCTGCATTGCTTTTCAATTTCTAAGTGGTAGCTATCATTAACTTTTCTAGAGAACTTCCGGAAGTCATAAACTCTCATGCTAAAGATTATTCTGAAACTTTTTGTGTTGTATAGGAGGAACTTGCTTATTGAGCTTGATGGTCTATATCTGCCCACTGAAACTGTAGACATTTTGAAACCTATTGATTTTTGGAGAAGAATTATTGCATTATTTCCTTCTTTCATGATAGTTTTGTATATTTTATATATTTTATGTTTCACTTAATCTTTAATCCAAATTCATGGAAATGTGTTGAGTTGAATTTGAGTCGTTCTATGCTTTTAGAAATTTATGTTCTTATGAAATGTTTAGAACATGTTTGTGATGTCTTTGTCACAGTGCCTCTAAGATATTATATCATGTTTTATTATTCATTTTATTATGGTGCATTGATGGTGTCAAAGATGTAATTCATGATCATTAGTTACTATCAGATGGCTCTCTGAACTTATTCTGTATGGTTATGTTGCATGATGTGATGATTGTCATGCATATTGAGATCTGATGTGGGCTTATGTTGGAGCATGACCCTTACTATCCATAAATTGTTCTAACAATCAATCTTTTTACTTGATAACCCAGCTTATTACAGTGACATTTGTGTCGGATCAATTGCTTGTCGGCTGGAGAAAAAGGAAGGTGGAGCTATCCGTGTTTACATCATGACATTGGGTGTTTTAGCACCATACCGTGGACTAGGCATTGGTGAGTGGACGAGGACTTTTTTTTCTCTCTCTACTTCTGTTGATCTTGCTAGGGAATCAATGGAGAGACCTTAATTTATGCTTATTAAGTTCTAAATTGGTCCATTTCCAGATTTTATTTTATTTTTGGATACTTGGGATGTTTAACTATCAGAATAGAGTAACAGATGTCATGGCTGAGAAACTTGCCTTAGAAAACTAAAAGGACCACTTTAGTGGGGACAAACTATCGCCAAGTTATATTGTTTTGTTGGTGACGAAGAATCAGTTTATTCCTTGATGAATTATTAATACATATAATCTGAGTAGCCTTTTCTTACCCTTCCCCTTTAGCCTTTATTTTGTAACATGTTTATTAAGCGGCATGGTTGCTGTTCTTAGGTGAGCTCTGTTGAAGTTAACATTGAATATGAATTAGAACTAACTGGCCTAAACACATCTGAAAGAAATTCTCTTCCCCTTGATTCTGAATAAAAAAAAAAAAAAAACTTGTATCTTCAGTTGTCTTTTTTGTTGGAAAGTTTGCTTAATGCCTGGGACTTATGCAGGTACAAAGCTATTGAACCATGTTCTTGATCTCTGTTCGAAGCAAAACATACCAGAGATTTACTTGCATGTTCAGACGAACAATGAAGATGCCATCAACTTCTATAAGAAATTTGGATTTGAAATCACGGAGACAATCAAGAATTATTATACAAACATCGAACCTCCTGACTGCTTTGTTCTTACCAAGTTCATTACTACATCTCAAGTGAAGAAATAACAGTTCAAAGCCAGTATTCTCTCAGGAGTTATTTAGTTATTTTTCTCTTATTGAATTTTGATTCTTACACTTGGGGATTATTTGGACGACAAGGAAGGATGCAGTAATACTAGTGACATGAGTTATGGCATTAATGAGATAAGTTATGAACGGTTGTTATATTATGTACTTTATATGATGAGGCGAAATTTTGTTATTTTCAATTGGTTTAATTGTAAAACCGAGCATTTGTAGTCGGCTCAAAAGAAGTTGCAGTCCTACATTTCTCCTTATATTTTGTTTGAATTTGATGTGATAGATGTAGCTACGGTGGAGTTATCCTAAACTACCGTGATTTCTTTTCCTTATTAATCTGCTACCATCTGAAACTGTACACACTGGTAAATGGTTGAATATGATGAAATATTCTGATTGAATAGATTAACTACAAAACCTGGTACCTCGTCAGTTTCTCATTCATCAATTTTTGACATGACCTACCCTGGCAGCTTTCGCCATCTTTGAGCAAGAATGCGTTTGGCCTGTGCCAATTTTACTAATGAATTTGTAGCATACTCATCTAAGTAATCTTCACATTGAGTTTGTAGATGTAGTAGTTAGCAAATACGACCCGCCAATAGGTCTCATTGCCACTTATTGATGTTGATCTTGAGTGGTTCTTGGGTTGAGCATTTGAATCTGCACTTCAGCTACTTTTTAAATAGGCTGTTTAGTATATGCACATAAGTGGGAATATAATTCGATAAACCAAGACAAAATTAGTAGGCAAGAGAAGGGCTGCAGAAAGAAAGAAAAAGAAATATATAGCTGACATTTGGAATAAGAGTTAAAAATATGAACAAATGAGCACAACTGCTGCAGCTCCTAATCTCTATACTTTATATATACAGGTTCAAATTTACAAGTATGACAAGGCTGGTCATGACAACAGCGGTAGTGATTTATTGCACTATCAACATGAATGTGAAGAACAGAGAGTAATTCAGAGACGAGCTGTATCGAATGTTCTCAATAAGCCAACCCACCAGTAAATGCATCCCCATCATGAAGTAAACTCTCTGTCAACCAATAGCCATCCCATGAGCCACCAATCCTCTGCAGAAAACAAGCTACCAATCGATATTGGAATAAAGCAAAGTCTTTGTTTCTAATTTCTAATAAACAGTGAGCTTCTTCAGTTTATTCTCAATAAATGATTAGAAATTCTCATATTTTTGTAGGCAAACTACTCCCACGCCCCTCTGTTTTCCCTCACCTTTTAACAAATGTTTGACAATCAGCTAACAAACCACAGCACAAATGGGGCAGAAAACAACCACAAAACATTAGCGATGACAGCCAAAAACTACTTTCCATATTGCAGTGTTTGGTATAGTGGCTTTGTGTTTATGAGCATAAACACACACACTTTCATTCTATTCAATTCAAACTCTTAAATGCACTAGGCTACAATTAAAGATAAGAAAAAGCAAAAGGCTTTTAACTTCTAACTATGATAAACCTTGAAAGATTCAATTTAATCAGAAAGTTCAGAACAGAAACCAAACATATACAGGATCATGATATAGTTGAATTCCTATTATTATTTCCTAGGAAGAATCAAGGATGACTAGCACTAAAGTTCAATAAGCAAACCTGCACCATTGTAAATTCAAATATTTCTTCCTCCTCTGGGCGGCTTCCAAGTATCCAAACCCGTTGTTTGAATCGGTTCTGCTCCACAGTTGAAAAGGGACAACAGCATGTTTTCAGAAAAACATGGATAACAAACATGATAAAAGTCACCTACATGGAGCAATTGAAAATCAATTCAATACCTCCTTGACAAACAAACTGCTCAAGATCTTCCTCTCCTTGTGACCAAGCAATACTCGATAAGTTGAATGGTGAAAAATTCTCCGAAACCGTTCAAACTGCATTGACATGAAAGAAGCAAACCAATAAAAAAACACATCAGCATCCATATTACCAAAAGCTCTAAAACCTTGAAAGAATGTAACTAACTGACCTGCCCCAGATCAAAGAGGGGTCCAAAGTATTTAGACCTCTCGAAGGGATCAAATCCAGCAAACTGACAAAAGAAAAGATTAAAAAGAAAAAGCCCTTTAACAGCCACAGATTTCCAACATATAAAGAAACAGCCGACAGGGTAACACTTAAGCATGGCGTGGTGTTGGAATTACCCTGTACATAACCTCAATCCCATAATCTTGTCGAGGTTGGTCATTGTACTTCAATGCATCAAGTTGGTTTTGGACAGCTTCTTCTGCACTAAACTATAGCAAGAGTTTAACTTAGTAACCGCTATCTCCGTTACTTTCTTTACATTAGTTTGCTTTTGATGAACAAAAGAGCCAATAGCAAAATTATTGAGCAAGATTGCAAGAATCAAACTTTTAAAAAGCTAACTTGTTTTAGATAGCAAAAACGCATAAACTTAATAATTATGTAAGAAAATTAGTAGGTTTCCAAATGAAAATCAATTGAAATTAACATGCCAATAAGTATATAAACGAAAAGTTAAAGAACTTACATTTAGCCTTGGACCAAAAGGCCTTTTCCTTCTAGATTCAAGCCTGAAATTGAAAAGTAAAATAAAATCTGAATCGTTATTGTTTTCGTGTCAGTGGGATATGAAGTTCTTTGATGAGGAATTAAAAAATTTATTAACTGGGTTAAATACCAATCAGCAGAGAG
This sequence comes from Microcos paniculata, assembly GCA_030664755.1. Classification (NCBI taxonomy): domain Eukaryota; kingdom Viridiplantae; phylum Streptophyta; class Magnoliopsida; order Malvales; family Malvaceae; genus Microcos; species Microcos paniculata. Next base: position 33,213,791 of record CP131459.1, on the reverse strand, counting down.
GAAATCAGGGACGTCAGCAGAAGATGAAGAAGAAGAAGAAGAAGAAGAAGCTCTGACGAAGCAGCCATGGGTGAAAGTTTTGGAGTTCTTAGAAAAGAGAGAGACGGATTTTGCAGTCGACAACGAGCAACATAACGACATCCTTCTCGCTTATCTTCCTCCCTACCTCGTAAAATTCAATGGCTTTGCTGTCTGTCTTTCCCCTCGGTTGTTGGCACTTGCTGGGAGTTGGAAGGAAGTTAGGATTTGATTTGCGGGAAATGAAGATGAGGATCTAGACCGTTGAATATAAAAGGTGGGAAATCGACGGTGTGGAAGTCGTGTGTTCGTTGCAAAAGAAAATGAGTGGAGTATTACTATTATATACCTACCCTTCTAAATTGAATTGAATGCTTATTTTTAACTCGATCATTATATTGAGTCATGTGATGTACATGTATCGCTACCCATGTAGAGTTATTGTAATCACAAAATCACAAAAACATTATCAAAGTACATGTCTTAAAATGAGTGGAGTATTATACACCTACCCTTACAAATTGTTTTATTATGATCGCACCAACATGGCATAATTGTAATTTTATAACTCGTAGATTTATAGAATGTTTGGATGAAAATAGTAGATCAAATAAATTTTTTATTATTATCGATAAAAATATCTTTCATACATTATCAATGAAGTTTTTAATTAAATAATAAAATATATGTCATTTTTTTAATTTTATTTTTAATGTTCTTATTATTAATAAAAAAAAGTTATCATCTAATAATATATCACACGTCAGATTTTTAAATCTTACAACTGATTCAATTTTTTAGTTAAAAAGTTAATTGAATATATCATTTAGAAATGAGAAATTTAGTCAAAAGTTGACGGCTTTCAACTTTGAAGCCGCTCCATTCCAAATAGAACATACCCTTTGCATGCAGAAGCGTCTCTTCTCTTCCACCATCCGAATTCTTTGGTTTTTTTTTTTTTTTTGTTTCTTCTCTTCATCAAGGAAAAAATGACATCGTTTTAGTTTGGAGGAGTTCAACCAAAAAAAAAAACAAAAAACAAATTATAAAAACAAGTTTGAAGTTTGAAGTTTGGTAAGTTCTGAAGGTTTGATTTCATACAAAATTTATTTTCTATACACAAGATAATTTTAATTTTCATTGTGTAAAGATTTCCTTCTAAACATTTTTGACACCAGAAGTTGTCAAACTAATTGAGACCATTCTTTTCAGAATTATGGCAAATATTGAAAAGCCCAAATTCCAAATTTTGGATGTAAGTGGCAATAACTACTTGTCATGGTGTCTCGATATTGAACTGCATCTCCAAGGCCAAGGTCTTGCAGCTACCATTGGTGAAAATGGAAATGCTAATGATAAAGATAAGGCAAATGCTTTGATTTTTATCCGTCGGCATCTAAGTGATAGCCTAAAAGTTCAATATCTATCTGTCCGAGATCCCTTGATCTTGTGGACAAGATTGAAAGAGCGGTATGATCACACCAAAACTGTCATCCTCCCTCAAGCACACTATGATTGGCAACATCTGAGGTTGCAGGATTTCAAGTCCGTGTCCGATTATAATTCGGCTTTGTATGATATTGTGTCACGGCTTGAACTTTGTGGTGTTAAGCTTACTGAGGTTGAGCTTTTAGAGAAAACATTCTCCACCTTTCATGCTTCGAATATTGTATTGCAACAGCAATACCGGCAGCGTCAGTTTAAAACATATTCTGAATTGATCTCAGTCCTGTTGACTGCAGAACAAACAAATGAGTTGCTGCTTAAAAATCATGATTTAAGACCTGCTGGCTCTAAGGCATTTCCTGAAGCAAATGCCGGCTCAAGTAAGAATGTTGGCCGTCCTAGAGGCCGTGAGCGCAGGCATGGGAATTTTTTCCGTAAGGGTGGTGGGAGATTTAACCGTAATATAAATAACTCCCTACACAACCCTAAAGGTAAAAAACCCATGAAGAAGCATGATGATAGTACCTGTCATCGTTGTGGAATGACTGGTCATTGGTCACGTACCTGTCGTACGGCCAAACATTTGGTTGATCTATACCAAGCATCCCAGAAGGAGAAAAGCAAGCATGTTGAGACCCATGCCATTGACCTAACTGAGACTGATGCTGAAATCAATAAGGTTTTGGTCAATGAAAACTGTCATATTCTTGGCAATGAAAAACCTTTTGAGGTTTCTGATTTCTTTATATAATGTTGATGAAAATAACAAGTCCCCAGAAATAGATTCTGAGGGTTTTTCATCTATGTTTTGCCATACCCTTGGATAATTATGTTACCAAGGAAGATATTAAATAAATATGGTCGTCAATAAAATCATGAGTTTTATTCCATATTTGTTGGTTTATATTTTGCATCATATTATTAATTTGTCAAATTTTATGGAACTTGACACCTGAAGTTGTCAAGATAAATGCAAATGGGACACATTGAGAAAAAGGAAGATATATGTTTGCTTGATAGTGCTACAACGCATACTATACTTTGTGGCAAACACTTTTTCTCAAATGTGACATTGCGCAAGGCAAATGTTCAGACAATATCTGGTCCTGTTAATATTATAGATGGCTATGGGACTGCCACAGTTATTTTGCCAAATGGCACAACATTGTATCTTGAAGATGCATTGTTGAGCGGTAGATCAAAAAGAAATCTACTTAGCTACAAAGATGTACGCCGTAATGGGTACCATCTAGAAACAATTAATGAGCAAAATAAGGAATTTCTTTGCATCACTTCCTACAAGATGGGCCAGAAGACCATCCATGAGAAGCTGAAAGCTTCTAGTATGGGATTATATTATGTCCCAATACGAGCTATAGAATCATATGCTACGATGCCCTGGAAACTAGTGAACCCTGATGTGTTCGGACTTTGGCATGATCGCCTTGGTCATCCAGGAGCAACAATGATGCGAAGAATCCTTAAAAATACTCGAGGACACCCTTTAAAAGATACAAAGGTGTTGTTATCCAAAGATTACATTTGTGAATCTTGTTCACAAGGAAAGCTCATTACTAAACCTTTCATGACAAAGGTTGATTATGAATCCCCTTCATTCTTGCAAAGAATCCAGGGTGATATCTGTGGGCCAATTCAGCCTGCAAGTGGACCATTTAGATATTTCATGGTACTAGTGGATGCATCCTGCAGATGGTCCCATGTTTGCCTATTATCAACGCGCAACGTCGCCTTTGCACGTTTGCTTGGACAGATAATAAAGCTTCGAGCTCATTTCCCAGATTATCAAATTAAAAGCATAAGAATGGATAATGCTGGTGAGTTCACATCAAAGAGTTTTGATGCTTATTGCGCTTCATTAGGAATTGAAGTTGAACATCCTGTCCCACATGTTCATACTCAAAATGGATTAGCAGAATCCATGATTAAGCGCATTCAGATTATTGCTCGAACTTTATTGATGAGGACAAAGCTCCCATCCTCAGCGTGGGGTCATGCTGTTTTACATGCTGTATCTTTAATTAGATTGCGCCCCACTACTTCTCATTTATATTCCCCCCTTCAGTTAGTCTTGGGCCAGGAGCCAGACATTTCATATCTTCGCACCTTTGGTTGCGCGGTACAAGTGCCTGTAGCACCACCGCAAAGGACCAAAATGGGTCCCCAGCGCCGTTTGGGCATTTATGTTGGGTTTGATTCACCGTCCATTATTCGGTTCCTTGAACCATTGACGGGTGATTTATTTACCGCTAGATTTGCGGATTGTCATTTTGATGAGACAGTATTCCCATCACTTGGGATACCAAAAGCTTCCACAAATGGAAAACAGAAAAATGTCGAGATTTTCTCATGGAATGAGAAAAGTTTGTCTCATTTTGACCCAAGAACACCTGAATGTGAAAATGAGGTGCAACGATTGATCCATTTACAAGCTATTGCAAATCAAATGCCTGATGCATTTAATGAGACTGCTAAAGTTACAAAGTCTCACATCCCAGCTGCGAATGTTCCAGCTAGGATTGATGTTCCTGTAGAACCACCCGAAATGGATCTAAATGGCCCGCGCCTGAAGCGTGGTAGACCGATGGGATCAAAAGACACTGTTCCTCGAAAAAGAAGGGGGAGGAATTTAGAATCTGCTCCAGATGAGCTTATTAATCTTTCTCGAGGAAACCAAATTGCTCCTGAAGTGGCACAACATAATATTCAAAGAGAGCATATTGCCCCTGAAGTGGCACAAGTTCATGAGCATATTGCCCCTGAAGTGGTACAAACCCATGAAAAGATCACCAATCTTGGGAATACTGAAATTTCCATCAGTTATTGTAATGAGATATGGGATCGAAATGAGATAATCATCGATGATGCATTTGCTCTCTCAGTTGCTCATGAGATTATGAATGATGATTATGAACCTCGGTCCATAACCGAATGCCGTCATAGGCGAGATTGGCCTAAATGGGAGGAAGCAATCCAAGCTGAATTGACTTCCCTTGCCAAACGTAATGTTTTTGGGCCTATTACTAAAACCCCCGACAATGTAAAACCTGTTGGATACAAATGGGTCTTTGTCCGGAAACGAAATGAGAGAAACGAGATCGTGAGGTATAAAGCCCGACTCGTAGCCCAAGGTTTCTCGCAGAGGCCTGGGATAGATTATGATGAAACATATTCACCAGTAGTGGATATAGTTACCTTTCGTTTCCTTATAAGTTGGGTTGCCCAAGAAAATTTTGAAATGCGTCTTATGGACGTTGTGACGGCATACTTATATGGTTCATTAGATTCCAATATCTATATGAAAATTCCCGAAGGTTTCAAAATGCCTGAAGCATGCACTCCCCGCAACTTATTCTCAATAAAGTTGCAAAGATCTTTATATGGGTTAAAGCAATCCGGCCGCATGTGGTACCAACGTTTAAGTGAATACCTGACTAAGGAAGGGTACATAAATGATTCCATCTGCCCATGCGTGTTTATTAAAAGATCTGAAACCGGATTTGCTATTATAGCAGTTTATGTCGACGACATGAATTTAATTGGGACTCCTGAAGAGTTATCTGAAACTGCTGAATATTTGAAAAAGGAGTTTGAGGTTAAAGATTTGGGTAAAACCAAACTATGCCTTGGTCTAGAGCTTGAGCACAATAAGAATGGAATACTTGTCCATCAGTCAGCATACACTGAAAGATTGCTTAGACGTTTTAACATGGACAAGGCTCACCCATTGAGCACCCCTATGGTTGTAAGGTCTCTTGACCCCCAAAAGGACCCGTTTCGTCCTAAAGAATCTGGTGAGGATATACTTGGTCCTGAAGTACCATACCTCAATGCAATCGGGGCTTTGATGTACTTGGCACAGTGCACGAGACCAGATATCGCTTTTGCGGTAAATTTGTTGGCACGTTTCAGTTCTGAGCCAACCCGGAGACATTGGAATGGGATTAAACATATCTTCCGTTATCTCCGAGGAACCATTGATTTGGGGTTATTCTATTCTAAGAATACTACTAACTCTGGTTTAGTAGGTTATGCTGATGCAGGATATAAATCTGATCCGCACAGAGCTCGCTCCCAAACCGGTTATCTATTTTGCTATAATGATACAGCCATTTCTTGGCGTTCCACTAAGCAAACACTAGTTGCTACATCTTCCAACCACTCTGAAATTATTTCCCTCTATGAGGCCGGAAGAGAGTGTGTTTGGTTAAGATCTATGATATCACATATTCACAATGCTAGTGGATTCAAACCGGTGATAGATTCTCCCACTATAATTTATGAGGATAATGCTGCTTGTGTTGCACAAGTCAGGGGAGGATATATTAAAGGTGATAGGACCAAGCACATCTCGCCGAAATTTTTCTATACTCATGAACTCCAGGAAAGTCGACAAGTTGATGTTAAACAGATTCGCTCCGTCGATAATCTTGCAGATTTATTTACCAAATCTTTGCCAACATCAACATTTGAGAAATTAGTTTATGGCATTGGTATGCGGCGAGTCAGTAAAATGCAAGATTGATTTCCCCAGAAGTGGAAATGTTTAGATGCTCCAGAAGTAGCAGTTTATTTTATCTCAAGGGGAGCGATTATGGACATAAGTGCACTGTACTCTTTTTTCCTTTTGTCCGGTTTTTGTCCCATTGGGTTTTTCCGGCTTAAGGTTTTTAATGAGGCAGTAATAGCACGTCCAATCAGGACACTGAAGTAGGCCCATTTATATTGTCTTGAAGACAAGCACATATTGTCCTGAAGACATATTAGACGGACTTAATTGTATTGTACTCTTTTTCCCTTATGTTCGGTTTTTGTTCCCACTGGGTTTTTCCGACTTAAGGTTTTTAACAAGGCAGTACACGTCCAATTTTAATAGTAGCATTTGTCCAAGGGGGAGTATTATGAAAGTGGATAAATGCAAGTTGTGCAAATTATTATGAAAGTGGACAAATGCAAATTAGGTTATGAAAGTGGACAAATGCAAGTTGTACAAATTGTCCAAATTATGATTATTGTGATGATAATAATGGGGCTAATATGTGCAAATTGCCAACTTGTATAGCCTACCATTTGATGCCTATAAATTGGGATTTATTCTCCCTAATGATACTTACAATTCCTTCAATCTTATTTCCATTTCATCTCTCTCTCTCTCTTTCTCTTGTTCCTTTAATTCTCAATTTCTCCTATTCTTATTTCTTGTTCTTGCTTAGTCAATTTTAATTAACATACTTTTTACAACAGGTTTATTATTATTATACTAGTAAAGATAAAGGTTTACAGATCTGCCAATATGAACATGAACGTTAACAATGCCATCGCCTAGCCTAGAATTTGCCTTTTTCTTATTCCTGGTGATGATGGGACCACAGTGTGTACAGTTGTACTTTGTTCTCTTACATAACGTCTACTATTTTTTCACCAAAAAAAAAAAGTTCACTATTTGCTCTTTTTTTTTGGGTCATTTTCAGGCTTCTGCTGCAATTTCAGCCTTCTTTTGAAGTCTGCCAACGAAAAGCCATTGACACATGTCATATTGCAGTGCTGTCACAATTTTTCTTTTATATATTCTGTTTTCTCTTTTGAATGTTCAAGACACTACACGGCAACTTTCTCTCTCTCTCTCTCGCCTACTGTCTCACACTCTCTTTTTTGAAAGTTGAAAGCTTCATCTTTTCCTCTTAAAACCAAAAACCCAAATCTTCCTTCTCGCCCACTTCTCTCATCTTCTTCAGTCTCTGCTTATAACAGGTCGTGAGATTTAAAGTATCAGTTTTCTGCAGCAGAGTGGATTTGATCCTAACTGACCGTTTTCATGTAAGGTATGCTTTGCTTCAACTCTGTACCTAGTCAAGATTTCCTTTTTGTTATAGAAATCTTATTCAGTCCAATAAGAATCCTTGTCGTAGTGTTGTATGGTTTTAATGTAATCAGTATGCTTATATAAATTGATGATTTGATTTATTAGTGCTTTCTTTGTTATTTGCTTGATTTGCTGGCCGCTCGCCCGCTCTGATCTATATGTCTCTACTTGCTCCGATGAGACTTTACTCTTTTTTTTTTTTTAAATCTCCCAGTATCCGGTAGCCACATTGGCCCCACTAATCCGGAGTTGTGTCGCGTTGTGTTGCGTTGGAGACTTTACTGTTTTTGTTTCTATGAGTTTGGATATATTCTGGTTTGGGATGTGGTGGTGTGTATATATTTTAGTTTGTCGTTAAATTTTACTTTTGTGTACATCTTTTCTTTTATTAGGACTTTAGTTAGCAGCAGCAGTATTACATGATTTCCTTAATAAAATATGGCTACTTGTGTATGTTAATTGTTATTCAATCTCTTGTTTGAAAGAATATTACACTAGTTTGGTATGAAGAAAATAGGGAGGAAAGAAAGGGTATGGAAAGAAAGTGGGTGAGGAAACAAAACTTTTCTTTGTTTGATAGAAGAGAAATGCACCTAAGGAAGGAAATAGGAGGGAAATGGAGGCTCTATTTCCTTAGAAATCATTCTCGCTCGAATTGGGCGGAAATAGAAGGGAAAGAAAATGGTTGTTAGTCTAACACGTGGAAATGATTATTATACCCTTAAAATTTATTTCTAATTACAAAATTTACCATTGCAAATAAAAGATATTGAAAGTAAATTTTTGACTAACAAGTAAATAATGGTAAAATTGTCATATTAGTTAAAATAAATTTTCCTTTTTTCCTATTTCTTGGTTATACAAAGAAAATTGTCAATTTTTTTTCTTTCCTTAGTATTTCTTTCCTTGCTACCAAACATGAGGAAGGAAATATAAATTTCTTTCCTTTCCCTACTTATTTCTTTTCCTTACTATTTCCTTCCCTCCTACCAAACATAGGCTTAATGTTTTATGTTAATGTTTGACAAGCTTTGACAATCTCATTAACCCATTTAGTCATACTGCCTACCTATATTGGAATGTTAAGATTTGAGGTTAAGGCAAAAAATTTACCTGTGGCAACTTGTTGGCATTTTCCCCCACAATACATATTATCCTATGTTTTGTCATGATAGGAATACTGAAAGTGTTCTTCTGATTGTATTGTTTTATTAAACAAAATCGGAAATTGCCTTTACATAGGGGTCATGACAAGTTTGAGTCTTTTCTCAAACAGGTTGGAGGTGGGAGTGTGAAGTTCAAAGACCGAAGTTAAGTCGGATCACATTCGAATTTTAAGAAAAATCCATTCTACAATTTAGTTTCAAGGTCAAGACATGGTTCCTTAAGCAATAATTTTGAATAGCTGCAATTATTGAGTTTAAGGGCCACTGTTGCTTTGTGCTAGAAGTGGTTTACTCCAGAATATCTTAAGAACTTGGCTTTCCGCTTATCAAGTCATCCTATATTGGAAAATTCTTTTTGTAAGAATCTAGCTTTTCTTATTATCAAGTCTTTGTGAAAATATTGAACATTAAACCAGGTTCTCATCTCATCCCTCATATGCTATTAAACCTCGTGCAGTCCCCCTTCATATATTCATCTTTCATTGGGTAGTTTAGAACTCAACAACAATCCAAGAGAAATCTTTCCATTACCTTTTGTAGCCATGACTGCCATCTTCCTCCTCCTCACCACCTTCCTCCACCTGTTCACCACCACCACTGCCCTTGGAGTGAACTATGGCATGGCAGCAGACAACCTTCCTCCTCCTCTTACAGTTGCTAACTTCCTTAAAACCCAAACCATTTTCGACAGTGTCAAATTATTTGATACTAATCCAGATGTCATTAGAGCTTTTGCAAACACTGGCATTTCGCTTGCCGTTACAGTTGGCAATGGAGATATTCCTGCTCTTACTAATACTGTCACAGCAAGGAGATGGGTTGCTCAACACATAAGCCCCTTTCATCCTCAGACAACGATCAAATACATCTGTGTTGGCAGTGAAGTCTTATTCTCGAATAATACTGATTGGATTAACAACCTTCTGCCTGCAATGAACAGTCTTCATTATGCTTTGGTTAAAGCTGGAATTCCCGAAATCAAGGTTAGATGAATGCATATTTGTTATTTTGAAATAGTTGGTATCTTTCTTTGTGCTCTTTCTTATTAACATAGCAAAGGACTATTTTGTGATTCATGATTCATGCTAAAATGGATAAATTTTGTGAAAATTCGATAATTCAAAAAAGATTGGGTTAAGCTCAAACAATGAATATTCTTTACTTATATATTTTCTAATGTTCCTTACTTAACATAGAGAATCAAAATTCCTTGCTTGCTTTTGAGTCAATTTTCTGTTGGTTGAAGTTGAGGAATCAAAACTTCTTTTTGTAAGCTATATCACGACATTTTCAAACTGATAATCACAAATCTGAAGCTAAAAATCCCATTACCATAAATATCATGACTGGATTTTTATTAAATGTGATTCACATTGTTCAATGCTTATGTCTTATTTCTCATTTTAGAAATTTTAAAAAAAAATTGCTTATTTTACATGAATGGAACTCCGAAGACATCAACAGTTTTTGCTTATAAAGTATAATCGAACACCTATTTGACTTCCTTTTTTCTCTCTTGAGTAGGTCACAACTGCTCATGCACTTAACATATTCCGACGTGAAACTCTACCAAGTTTGATGCGTTTCATGGTTGGCTATGACCAAAGCTTCTTTGCACCCATACTCCAGTTTCATCGTCGGACCAAATCACCTTTCATGATCAATCCATATCCCTACTTTAGCCCCGACTTAGCGAGAAGATTGAATTATGCTCTTTTTAAGCCAAACCGTGGAGTCTATGACAAATACACTAGAAAAACATACACCAATATGTTTGATGCTCTCATGGACTCAACTTATTGGGCCATGAAAGCCCTTGGCTATGGTGATGTGGAAATTGCCATTGGTGAGACTGGTTGGCCCACACAAGGAGATGCCACCAGCCCTTTCGCCACAATGGAAAATTCAATTTCTTACAATGGGCATGTGATTAAGGAAATTCTTTCGGGCAAAGGAACACCTTTGATGCCGAACCGCAGCTTTGATACATACATGTTTGCATTGTTTAACGAGAACTTGAAAACAGGTCCACTTGTTGAGAAGTATTGGGGATTGTTTAAACCTGACTTCACCCCTATTTACGATGTTGGACTTCTACGCAATGGGCAGGTATGTTTATTCTGACAATCTCTTTTTGTCCATTGTATATGTTTCAAAATAGAGACAAAAATTTCCCTTGTTTCCTCTCGTCCATATCTCCCTATCTAAAATCTGGAAAGAAGACAATTCGATCCTATCAATACAACTATCAAGAGTACTTTTGCTAATTTAGTCTCAACTGACAGTTAAATACACCTTCAAATCACTTTTCCTGGCTCAATAGATTTATATAATTTCCTATAAGCATGTAGAAATGTTAAGTTGAATGGTTGTACTGATATTGTTTTTGGCATGTATTAGCCTGCGCCAACTCCTAAAAATCCATCCCCAGCAACTCCAGTACCATTGAACAAGAATTTCTGTGTTCCAAAGGCTGATGCCAGTGATGCTCAGCTACAATCAAACATGGATTACGCATGTGGCCAAGGAATAGATTGTACACCAATTCAGGCTGGTGGAGCGTGCTATGATCCCAACACTGTCCGGTCTCATGCAGCATTCGCAATGAATTCCTACTATCGAACCAAAGGTGAGAGTTCTTCCAGCTGCGATTTTGCTGGCACCGGTCAAATCACTGCTGTTGATCCAGGTAAGTGTAATATGCTATCCAAGACTTGTGATTGTTAGATAATTATTAATATTGCACTAAATCTATATGATTTTGTTAAAAATCAATAACCGTACAAGTTGTAATGTTCTTCAATTCTGTGTTTGTGTGCAGGTTATAACAACTGCCATTACCTCTAAAAACTTGGAAGAGAAGCTAAAGATGGTTGTTTTGCAAAGCCTGACGTCTGCCCTAGAAAAATGTATTTAGCATAATGTTGCTAAAGTTCGTTTGATGAGTCTAGCTCTTCCATTCTTTGACTATCAAATCCAAATGTGAACAGAAATTGCCAATAATAAAATGCCCTAGTTTTATGTCTTATGAGGATATTTGATTACTTCCATTTTTTTTTCATTTTTGGTTTACAACTAGGAAGAGAGTGGAGAGTTGGGACTCCGGTCTTTTACGTGACTTCCCTAACCTCCCGGCCACCGGGTTAGAGGGGAAAGCCGAGGAAATCTGATTACTTGGCACCGGGATTATGATTTTTCTTTCATTGATAAACTTATGAACTTATAGATGAATACGATAAATAAATGGTAATTTTAATATACCAAGTAAAAGAAATTCCCAAATTAAATCCATTTTATATGGTATAATGTAAACATTTATTTGGGTAGAGGATGTAAAATGGGTCCAAAAAAAGGTTCAGGTCCTTTAAATACTATAAACTAGAAATTGCCCGGGGCGAACCCGTGAGATATTTCTCAGGTCCTTTAAATACTATAAACTAGAAATTGCCCGGGGCGAACCCGTGAGATATTTCTAATTTTAATTAAATTTATTTTACAATATATGTAAAATTTTAGAGGTTTGCTAAAAAAAAATGGTAGAAAAATTTAAACTAAAAATGTGGTAGGAAAAAAGTTAGGTCTGAAATTAAACCTTAAACTATTTTATCTAAAGGTAAATTATTATAAAGATATCTACTACACTAATCATCTAATTATAACTTTAGATGTGCATGTTATTTAAATCTTCAAATTATTTCTATTAAAGTTCACAAGTATTTTATGGATTCATAATATTTTACGATTAATATCTTTTAAGAAAAAAAATTAATCCTAACATATCACACTTAGCCTTGACTAAAATAACTAAATTAACAATTGTCCTAAAATATGAAATTGTTATATTAACTTAACAAATTTAACCTTATAAATTAATCTCTCATCTTATCATCAATCTAGTATAGACATCTTTTTAGGGGAAAACATCTAAAACTCTCATTAAATAAAATCAACAATCAAAATTATATATAACTGAGAGAAGACTCCCAATCCACAAACATTTAGTATAAAATTTTTTTTGAGGATATCTAGTATAGACATTTAGGCTTATAAAATATTATAAAATATAAAATATAATGAAGTATCTAACTAATTAATCACCAAATTAATATCAAAATCAATCTTAAATCTTAATAACCAAATATCCTTTAATAATTACATAATTACCACTTTTTTTTACTAATTTTTTGTCAAATTCTTTCAATAAATTAAGTAATAAAATATATATACTTATGAAAAAATTGAAAATATAAAAAAATTCAACATAACCTAGATACCAAGGGGAGAAATGAAAAAAAGGAATAAAAAGAAAAAGAATTGAAAAAGAAAAAAAGTAAATCAACTACTAAATAAATAGTCACACAATTAACCATAAATTACTAAATTACCATCCACTTATGGGACACTTGACAACAAATTATTAATTTAAAATTACAATCTCATTCTATTAGTAGAGGGGGATTATTTTCATAGTTAGTATAGATAGATATAGAAAAATAGATAGTTTGATTACAAAATAAAAAATAAAATAATGAGAAAGGGAAAGGAAATAAAATAAAAAATAGATAAAGGAAATATTAAAAGAAAAGTCAAAAAAGAAGGAAGAAGAAGAAAAAGAAAAAGAATTGAAAAAAAAAAGAGAGAGAGAGAAGTAATTAGGGTGACCTTTAAAAACTATTTTCAATGTAGGTATAGATATTTTAATTATAATTTATTATTTTGGTCCAGACTGAGCTTGAGTTTTAAAATTTAGGGGGCATTTGGTTGGGGACATCTTACATGTCCAGTGGGAATGTGCACCATATCAAGTTACATGTCCTCGTTTGGTTTCTCTGACAATAGTGTCAGAGGGCATGTGATTACTACTGTCATACCCCGATCCCGAGGGGTCGAAATGTGACAATCACCGCGTATTAAAGATTCCAGACGGCGCGCTTCGCCCAAAACCTTAAACACGCAAGGCTAATGATACTCGAGCTATTGAACATAAAACACTATCAATAAACATATAAAATATACTTTGTTTTATATTAAACTGGTCCTTGGTATAAGGTGAAAGTTCTACAATTAGTAGAAAGAACTAATAATTTTAACAGTTCCAAAACTTTTCCTCTTATCTATATACGGGAAATATTTTATAGTGTTTGCAACACATCAAGAAGAAAACTTGTAGGAAAACGTAGCTGGTGGACCTCCGATGGTGATATACAAAAGCTTATTTACATACTTGTAGAAAATGTCGGCTCCGATCGGGTTGACTTCTCGTCAAATTCCTACCTTCTATCTACAATCCTTCAACTTGAAAAGGGTTTTGAGAAAAACTAGAGTGAGCATATAATTGAATGCTCAGTGAGTGAGACAAGACTATATAAAAGAAGCTTTACATACAAAATTTAACGAAAACTAATGAGTGTTCAAGACACAATACTAATAGAATTCACAAACATGCTCGTCAACGTGTAAGCCCATAGCCGTCGACGGGTAAGAGGTTCGAGGACTACTATTTTCGAAAAATCAATACATCCGTTCACGGGTAAATAGGCAGACGTCCACGGCTAGAATTTCCAGGGTGCAATTAATCCTAGACGTTGACGTCTCCTAGCTTAACCGCTAACGGAGGAAAGTTTTTGACTTCGGTGAAATTCACGTATTTGCACACCCGTCGACGTCTAACCCTCTACACGTTGACGGGTAAAAGTTTCTGACTTTGGTGAAGTTCACGTATTCATATACCTGTTGACGTCTAACCATCTACACGTCAACGGGTAAAAGTTTCTGACTTCAATTAGATCCAGGTCATTCAGATATCCTGCGACGGGTAAGGATACACACGTCGACGGGTAACTTGAGCCAATACTCGAATTAGGAGAGTAAGTAGAGACGTCGACGGGCAGTCTTTTAGCCGTCGACGGACAAAAGTTTCTGACTTCCGATAAAATCAAGTTAACCGCCTACCCGTCGACAGGTAGATACATGCACGTCGACGAATAGAAGTCCCTATTTACTAAATCAAGGAAATCTTCAATAAAAGGAAAATCTTTCATGGTTTATAAATAGAACGAGTCAAAAAGTTTCAAATGGGCTTGCCAAAACACATTGTTCAAACCCCACCCGGCCAAGATGGAGTTCGAACCCGTCGAGATGATTTTTCCTTTCTTTTTCATTAGAAAAGCCCATTTCTCGACGTTGGCATGAACCTTCACTATGGGTGGTACGTAGCTATGTCCATAGTACTCCCACATGGGTCATACATTACCATCACTGTGCGCCGAAAATCCCCTGTACCATCTACCCCTTGTGGGAGTGATAAGCCTACTCATGCCGGCTCCACCAGCTCGGCCCGTGAGAGGCGCCACTGCAGTGACCTCTAACCATCCACCCACATTCATAATGGATAAAACAATCATTTTATAAGAATGCATAACCTTGTATTTAATGAAAACATTTCATTCTCACATAGAAATATAAAACAGAGATAAACATACAAGAAAACTATGAAAAACTTATTTTAGTCTATTGAGTCTCACTCACAAGTTCGGGGAGGGTATGCACTCCCACTAATTCTCCTTTTCTAGATCCTTAGAAGAGGACTCACCACCTATACAATTGGCCAAACAATGGGTTAAGACTAGCTAGAAGACCATTTGAGTTATCTTACCAAAATTGATTCATTCATGAACTAAATATACCAATTAGGAACCTAAGGGTCCAAATCAAGTTCTAGTGATCCTATAGGCATTCTTAAGGTATTAGCAAGTTTGTTTCATCAAACAGCACCTGTACATACTTTTCATTCGGGTTAACTCCTTATAACGAAAAAGTTGGACGATTTTGCCCCTAGGATAGGTGAATTTCGAGCTGGGCAAGTTAGAGGCGTGGGAATTTCGTGATTCCAATCCCTACAGTTTAAGTGCGTCGTAGGGGTGCTGTACACCGAAAATGGTCGTATTTTGGAGGGAAAAATGCATCTTTTTCCCCACACTTGAAGGGGTCATAGTTAAATGTGGTGTTTGCTTAAGCGTGTTGACTTCCTACATTTGTTTCTGCACCTATTTATGACTTGTGAAAACCTTGAATGGCATCATACGAATCCCCTATGCGGTACCTGCCCAAGGTGGCCACTATTAGGCCAAAATATAGGTTTACTCTACAGCTACACTAATCATCCTTCTTTCTCTCAATCTCTTAGTTCGTAACACTTTCTAACATCGCCAAACTCCCATTTATGGAATAAAATTCCATAGCTATGACCAAAATTATAAGGCTTCGTTTAGGGTGACATAATGTCATTTTCATGGAACTTAGTTATTGGCTTAATAGGCTTAGCTTTTCTTCATTCAACTAAGTTCCTCCTACATTTAAAGGACTATTTAAATTCTCCTATTCTCTATTTATACCTTGGTCTTATGGGCATGCATATTATGGAGTTTTGGAGCCATAAACAAATGTTAAATTGAAGAAAATACAAAAATCTTCATACATAGAGTTTATGTTTATCACCTTCTTGGATGAAAATCATAAAAGAATGGAAGAACAATGAAAAGGGATGAAAACACACCTTAAACTCTTATAAAAGTTGAAACTTGTAAACTTAATGAAATTGTATAAAGCTTTCCTTGAGATTTTCTTGGTGAGGATGTTGTTTGGAGGGTAAAGTAGTAAATTTGCTTGAGAACTTTGGTGGGATTTTGGAGAGAGTGTGTTTAGATGCAGAGAGTTTGGAGCTTGAAGCAAGAAAAATGGTGGAAAACTACCAAAGAGTGTCCGGCCATGCAAGGGGAAAAGAAGAAGGAAACACAAAAAAGTTGTCTTGAATTTTCTAGACAATAACTTAGTCAAATGACAGAAACGCCCTTATTGAATTTTAAAAATTCCCTTCGTGTCCTAAGAAGAAATTACACAATTTAGGATAAAATGAAGAAGTTTCAAAACAAAAGTCAATTGGAAAAATGTTATAGAATTAAAGTGGATTTATCAGGATATCTAAGTCATTAAGCTATTGGGAGCAATTTTCTCTATTCGGAAAATAAAGCCTATGAAAGGGTAAAATGGTATATTCATTAGCATATGACTCCAAGTAGATTGAATATAGGACTAGGTATTACAAGATTTACCCCCCTAACGAAAATTTTGTCCTCAAAATTTCACTCACCATGTGGTGGAAAGAGGTATGGGTATTCTTTTCGCATCGATTGTTTCGGTTCCCATGTCTCTTCCTCAACGTGTGCACTACTCCACAATACTTTCACCATTGGGATCGTTTTGTTTCGTAACACTCGACTTTGATAGTCGAGTATTTTCATCGGTTGTACTTTATAGCCTAAATTCTCTTCCAATTCGATAGGTGGCGACTCTAGCACATGAGAGGGATCGGGGTGTGACAATTTTATTGGTATCAGAGCTTTATTTATATGATTCTGTTTTCTAAAATGTCATTTTCATAAAGTCTATAAAATGCCAGGTGGATCCGGGTCCGGTCGGGTTGTTTTAGGATTTGTAGGTGATGTATACTTTATAGTCAGCATTGAACCCTTTTGTTTTCATCTAGATACGATGCCGCCTAGGAGAGCTCGTAGTCAGGGTTGCGGTATGGCTCGTAAGGTTAGATTCGAGCCAATTAACCCACCACCGCCCTTTCCAGATACCGCATCCTCATCACGTGCACCCTCTCCTTCTCAACCTACAACCACTGCCCCTCAACCTCCCATGCAAACTCCCCCACCTGAAGTGATGCAAATGTTTGTCCAATTCTGGAACTTTATGCAAACTCAAAGCCGGGTGCAAGATCAGCCAACTGCTTCTGAAATGGTTCCCCCGCCTATACCGGCGCCGCCACCACCTTCTGCTATCCCATCATCGTCCCAACCAACCACCAGTTTGGCTGCATTGGTGAAAGAGGCTAGACAATTGCGCTGTGAAGATTTTCAAGGTACTATGGACCCGGTTGTTGCAAAAAACTGGATATTTCGAGTCAAAGATATGGTTATAAATGTAATGAAGCTAAGTGACGAAGACAAACTAAACGTAACTGTTCAGCTATTGCAAGGAAGTGCTAGAAATTGGTGGGACAACTTAAGATTGAGGTCCCCCGACCACTAACCTGGGGGGATTTTCTACGAGAATTCGATGACCAATACTATACCCAGTTCCACCGCGAGCAGAAACTGCGAGAGTACATGACTCTCCGACAGCAAAACAAGACATTGATTGAATATGAGACTGAGTTGCGAGAGTTGACTACATTTGTCCCTGATGATCGCTTACGAGCCAGATTTGAAGAGGGGTTGAATCTGAATATTAAGGAGAAAATGGCACTACGAGGGACAGAGACATACAAAGAAACGGTGCAGTTAGCCTTGAGGGCTGAAAAGCTCGTCATGGAACGTGAAAAAGTTCGAGAAAGTTTCAATGGAAGAAGAAAGGCGAGTTTTAGTTCAAGTCAACCACCTCAGAAGAAGAAAAGCCCAACTACTTAGGGAGGAATTATCCAATCTGCTACTTCGACTCCTGCACGCGAATTGCGTTCATCTAGAACTGGCTCTGCCACATCTAGCCAGGGGTCAACCGCTCGACCTACGAATGTACCGCAGTGCCCACAATGTCGAAGGTTTCACTTGGGCCCTTGTAGAGAAGCCATGAAGTGTTTCCATTGTGGCAAGGTAGGACATGTGAGGGCACGTTGTCCTGATTTAGCCATAGACGATACCCCTACCTCGGCCACCTCCGGTCGTTCTTTCCCTCCTAGAGGGCAAGCACCTCCCGTTCCAACCCCTGCTGCTCCTGTTATAAGATCTGGTACTGGAAGTAATGTGATGGCCCCGGCTGCGAAGCCACAAACTCGATCTCAGACCCGAGTTTTTGCTATGACGGAGGAAGATGCCCAGGCCAACCCTAAGGTGATCACAGGTACAGTGTTCCTCTTCGACCATGATGCTCGAATTTTAATTGATTGCGGGTCTGAGCGGTCATATGTTAGTCCCCAGTTTGCATTGTATGCCGATAGAGAATTAGCACCCTTAGACCAAGAACTCTTAGTTCATACTCCATTAGGTGAGGGAATAATCAAGAAACTAGTATATCCCAATTGTAATATTGTGATTCAAGGTGAAAGTTTCGAGGTAGACTTGATTCCATTAGAAATGAAGGATTTTGATCTTATTATGGGTATGGATTGGTTATCCAAACATAGAGCCTCGGTGTATTGTTATGCTAAAGAAGTGGTGTTCAGAAAACCTGGGAGACCAAAGGTGAAAATTGTGGGAGAAAGGCGAGCTTTACCCTCTTGCTTGATTTTTGCCATTAAAGCGATCAAACTAGTTGCTAAGGATGTCAAGCCTATCTAGCCAATGTGATTGACACGTTAAAAGTCGGTCCAAAATTAACTAGTGTGCCAACAGTTTGTGAATTTCCTGATGTATTCTCTGAAGATCTACTAGGCCTACCCCCAGACTGTGAACTCGAGTTTGAAATTGAGGTTATGCCTGGAACCGCCCCCATTTCTATACCGCCATACCGTATGGCACCCACGGAATTGAAGGAGTTAAAAGTGAAACTACAAGAATTAGTAGAAAAAGGCTTTATCCGGCCGAGTGTGTCACCATGGGGCGCTCCAGTTCTATTTGTGAAGAAAAAGGATGGATCACTTAGATTATGTATCGACTATCGACAGCTCAATCGGGTGACCATCAAGAACAAATATCCACTTCTCCGGATCGATGATTTATTTGATCAGCTTCAGGGTGCAACGATGTTCTCGAAGATTGATCTTCGTTTAGGATATCATCAGTTGAAAATTAAGGAACAAGATGTCCCAAAGACTGCCTTTCGTACTCGATATGGCCACTTTGAATTTTTAGTCATGCCTTTTGGGTTGACAAATGCCCCTGCTACATTCATGGACCTCATGAATCGAGTGTTCTATCCATACCTCGACAAGTTTGTCATTGTATTTATTGATGACATCTTGGTATATTCAAAGAATGAGGAGAAACATGCACAGCATCTAAGGATTGTACTCCAAACCCTCCGAGAAAAGAAATTGTATGCCAAATTCTCAAAATGTGAATTTTGGTTAAAGGAAGTGGTCTTTCTTGGCCACGTGGTGTCAAAGGAAGGGATTTCAGTAGATTCGGCTAAGGTGGAAGCCATTACCAAATGGGAGCGACCCAAAAATATCACAGAGATCCAGAGTTTTCTAGGTCCAGTCGGTTATTATCGGCGATTTGTGGAAGGATTCTCATTGCTTGCCGCACCCTTGACTCGGCTCACTCGCAAAGGAGTTAAGTTCGAGTGGGATGAAAAGTGTGAGCGAAGCTTCCAAGAGCTAAAGGATCGCCTCACTTCAACACCAATTCTCTCCTTGCCGGTCAGTGGACAATGTTATGTAATTTGTAATTTATAGTGATGCCTCCAAGCAAGGGTTGGGATGCGTCCTGAGGCAAAATGGGAAAGTCATTGCCTATGCATCAAGGCAATTAAAAAGGCATGAAGAAAACTACCCGACCCATGATCTTGAACTCGCTGCTGTAGTTTTTGCACTCAAAATATGGAGACATTATTTGTATGGAGAAAACTGTCGAATTTTTACGGATCACAAAAGTCTCAAATACTTGCTGACCCAAAGGGAGTTAAATTTGCGACAGCGACGGTGGTTAGAGCTGATTAAGGACTATGATGTAATAATTGATTACCATCCGGGGAAGGCAAATGTTGTAGCGGATGCGTTGAGTAGAAAATCAGTTACTCCAGTGGCTAGCCTTCAAACTATAAAGGTTTCACTTTTGACCGAACTTCGAACATTAAGAGTTCAATTGAGTAGTGAGCCTACCGGAGCTTTGGTAGCAAGCTTTGTGGTTAGACCGACCTTGTTCAATCAAATTAAAGAAGCACAAAAGGCGGATGTAGAAGTGAAGCAAGAAAGATTTAAGGTGCAAAATGGTGAGAGCAGCGAATTTCAAGTACGAGAAGATGGATTACTACTATTCAAAGACCGAGTTTGGGTGCCAAAGGTGGAAGCTTTGCAAAAGACTATCCTAGAAGAGGCTCATTCCTCAGCCTACCCAGTGCATCCTGGAAGTACAAAAATGTACCGGAATCTTAAGGAAAATTATTGGTGGAAAGGAATGAAAAGAGATATCGCTAAATATGTATCCAAATGCTTGGTGTGTCAGCAAGTAAAGGCGGAACATCAGAGGCCAGCGGGAAAACTTCAACCTTTGCCAATACCAAAGTGGAAATGGGAACACATTACTATGGATTTTGTGGTAGGATTGACACGGACTCAAAGTGGTCACGATGCAGTATGGGTGATAGTTGACAGATTGACCAAGTCAGCTCACTTCTTGGCTGCCCATACTACTTACTCATTGGAGAAGCTAGCTAAGGTGTACATTGATGAAGTTATTAGACTACACGGGATCCCAGTATCCATCGTTTCGGATCGAGATCCCAGATTTACTTCACATTTTTGGCCCAAGTTGCAAGAAGCATTAGGCACCATACTAAAGTTCAGTACAGCTTGCCACCCTCAAACGGATGGTCAGTCCGAAAGGACAATTCAGATATTGGAAGATATGTTGCGAGCGTGTGTAATGGAGTTTCAAGGAAGTTGGGATCGACACTTATCACTGATGGAGTTCGCTTACAACAATAGTTACCAAGCTAGCATCGGTATGCCGCCGTACGAAGCTCTATATGGAAGAAAGTGTAGAACTCCACTATGTTGGGATGGAGTTGGGGAAAGGAAAATTTATGGGATAGAATTGATAGAAATGACTGTGGAGAAAATTAAAAAAATCAAAGAGAGATTGAAAGCGGCTCAGGATAGACAAAAGAGCCATGCTGATCATCGAAGGCGGGAACTAGAATTTCCAGTGGGTGCCAGAGTATTCCTAAAAGTGTCACCATGGAAGGGAGTAATCCGATTCCGCAATCGAGGGAAGCTCCAACCAAGGTACATTGGTCCCTATAAAATCCTTGAGAGGATTGGACCAGTGGCCTATAAACTTGAATTACCTCCTGAATTAGAGAAGATTCACAACGTATTCCATGTGTCTATGCTTCGAGCTTATCAACCCGACCGGAGCCGACGTTTTCTACAAGTATGTAAATAAGCTTTTGTATACCACCATCGGGGGTCCACTGACTGTGTTTTCCTACAAGTTCTCTATTTGATGTGTTGTAAATACTATAAAATATTTCCCGCATATAGATAAGAGGAAAAGTTTTGGAACTGTTAAAATTATTAGTATTTTCTACTAATTGTAGAACTTCCACCTTATACCAAGGACCAGTTTAATATAAAACAAAGTATATTTCATATGTCTATTGATGGTGTTTTATGTCCAATAGCTCGAGTATCGTTAGCCTTGCGTGTTTAAGGTTTTGGGCGAAGCGCGCCGTCCGAAATCTTTAATACGCGGCGATTGTCACATTTCGACCCCTCGGGATGGGGGTGTGACAACTACAGAGGTGGTAATATGAGTGGGAATGTAAATACCACCCCCCTCTTAGGTTATGTTACATGTCCTATCCTTTTGACTTCAATCTTCCTATTTTACCCTCACTTATTTCTCATTATACCAACAAACAATAGTATTCTTTTTGAGTTTAACAATATTTATATTTAAACAAAAAACAATTGGTAATTTTAATTGAAGGAATTTTAGATTATTTGTATCTTTGTATATTTGTCAATTATAAATCTTATTTATCAAATTATTATTTTTATTGTTAATTTTTTTATTTTGTTAATGTTTACTTTTTGTTATTGAATTTGTTTAACAGTTTCAAAATGTGTTAATTTAGTTAGAATACAAGTTTAGAAAGCTTTTTATATAAGTGAGTACAAACTAGTAAAATAGTTATTCATATATGTCACATTCTCACATCAACCAAACATGATAATCTAAGATGTTCATCTCTCCAACCAAACACAAATGCACACATTACCAGGACATCACATTACTAGGTAATGTGGTGGTAATCTTATGTCCACAGGTAATGTAACATCACCCAACCAAATGCATCATTATATTCAAGACTCGATCATTTAGGTCTACACAGTAGATATATATGGACGGACAACTTGATATTTGCATAAGACGAACCGTAACTGATTCTTTGTCAAAGAGAAAATAAATAAATAAATAAAAATTAAAGAAAGAAAAAGGAAAAGAAATTGAAAAAAAAAATAAAAGGAAATGGCGCAATTGGGGGACGTGGCTATCCCCAATTGCTCTAATTGAAAAGATGACTTTCATTGTAAGTATAGATATAGATATAGATAGATATAAATTTAGAAGGAATTCTAGGTCCGTTCAAAATAATTTCGAAGTTTTTTCTTTTTTTTTTGTTTCAACTATTGATCTTTATTTTTTTTTGAATAGAATGTCCTTCTATTTCATTAATTCAATAATTTATTTTTTATTTTTAATCTTAAAATATTTATCCTAAAATATTACTAGTACTGTTATTATCTATTATCCTCCAATATTATTCCTTATCCTCACAAGTGTAGAGATAACAGCATCTGAATTGTCTTGATGCAGACAAAGGTAAAACATTAGTAAATCTTTAGCACTTAGATTTTCAATTTTAAAATAATTTACTTTTATTATTATAAATAAATAAATATTATAATAAATTTAGAATTTTTTTTTAAAAATAATAACTTTAGAATTTTCAATTAAGAAAATTTTGATTTTCCTTAAAAAAAAAAGGAAGAAAAATTTGATTTTACATTTTCACCCATTCTTACCAGAGTCCAAGGGCCTCAGCTCCGTGCTCCGGTTCCACTTCACTAAAGAGTAAAGACCTCTCTCCTTAGATGTGGCGTCCTCGTCCTCCTCTTCGTCTCAAATTCCTTGCCGCCACTGCTACCGCTGAGAGTACCGTCATGTCCTCCTCTGGCCGTCCCGTACCTCCTTGTTATCACTTAACAAAACACATTGCTCTACGTGTTGTATCTCCCATTCTAAGGCACTAACCTTGAATTTTCTAACTTTTTAACAGTATCGAGGCGGCCGCAACCAATGGCGCAGAGGCTTCTCCGACCGTGCCAGCAGTGGCAGAAGAGGCCAAATAGTCTCAGGAGACTCGCACTTAGACTCGGTTCGAGAAGCGAACCTTGGCTTCCGTCGGGGGACTTTCTCGAATCAAAATTCCTTTCGGCCTCAGCAATTCGGTTATAATCCTAGGCCTCCATCTCCTTACAACCACAATCAGCAGCAGTTTCGCCAACCGCTTCCATCTCATTGCTACAACCGGTATCAACGGCCACGCCAACCGTTTGATCAAAATCAAGCGGCTCGGCCCTTCCGCCCCCACAATTTCAAGCCCTGGGATTATCGGGAATGGGAGTACGCAAAAACTCCACCGCCTCTAGATTCTGGTAAATAATATCACTTATTTTGATCTCCGTTGATTTTATTCTTCTTTTTCCCTTTAAGCGAAACTTCTGAGAAGCCTAAAGCAAATAGCATAAAGTCAGTATTTTAAGTAAGAACGGAATTGAGAGGTAGTCCATTTAGTTGGTTTATCTTTAATGAAGTTTGTTAATGTGCGTATGCGTTTGCAGAGAGGTTCATTGTCCTTTCTTATAATATATTGGCGGATTACCTTGCTAGTACTCATCGGAATCTTTACTATCATATACCCCATCATATGATGAACTGGGAGTGGAGAAAGCGGAATTTAATGTTTGAACTTGGATTATGGTCAGCAGATATTATCTGTTTCCAGGTTATTCACTAGCTCTCTATTAAATTTCAGAAGTGTAATGAAGTGCATATATATATATATTTATATGTAATTTGATTCAATGATGGATCGATAGAAGCTTAGTACTTTTAGTTGGTGGCATCTTCTCTTAAAGTTATATTTTACTTTAATTTTCAGGAGGTGGATAAATTTCATGACTTGGAGGAGCCGTTGAAATGCAGGGGATATAGCGGCATTTGGAAGGTTTGTTTTCAAATGATTTTGAGGGACACATATTCAATCCATACTGTGACGTCCCTTTACCATTTGCATTTTACTTGTAATTCTGAAGTTGTTTGCATCATCAGTATGTGCATCAGATTTGTTTCAGATTTTGAGTAGCTAAATTTCGGAAATGATATTTGATGCCTCTACTTGAAGAGTAGGCGAACAATGTTGCCCTGGAGAATAGAATTCTGACATATTGGGTCATTTTACAGATGCGAACTGGCAATGCAATAGACGGTTGTGCACTCTTTTGGCAAACATCAAGGTATTATACCCTTTTATTAGCATAAATGGCTAGCAGTAGGTTTAATCTATTGCACTGCCTTAATCCTTTGATGCTATTACTTGACTCCTAATCACAAATTTCATTTGACGCCGTAGTGCAACCATTCATCTGATAATCTTCATGTTAGGTTTAAATTGCTTCATGAAGAATCTATAGAGTTCAACAAGCATGAACTTCGGGATAATGTTGCTCAGATATGTGTGCTTGAGGTATATCCTACACCTTTCTAGTTCAGTTTTGAGCGGACCTGTCTATGTAATATGGTTTCATTTGCTGTGTTTCATCCTTACACTCTCTGTTATTGTTGACCTGGTTATATGCCATGCCTTAACTTCTATTTATTTTCTGTTTCCCCAACAGTTGTTGAGCCAAAATACCCCTGAAAATAAAGCAGCTCCGCTAAAAAGGTAATGAGAGAAATTTTATGGTTTAAACTTGTTTAATGCTTTTCTATTGAATGTACACAAAAACAACCTCTAATTGTTTCTCGTTTATACTTGTGCTCCATTTGTCTTGTAAAGGAATAATGTAAGATATTATATACTGTCTTTCCTAATGGACACCCCAGTGGTTAAGAATTTGAGACACCTTGGAGGCCTTAAATTTGAACCTTGGTCTAGGAGGGGGCCTTCGTGAGATGGAAGCGTGGTTTATGAGATTGGAGGGCGCTATGTCCGTTGTGTAGCTTAAGATCATATGTACTAGGCAAAAAGCTATGATCCACTAAAACAAAGAGTTAAAAAGTCAGTTGCTGTCAGAACATCATTTTTTGGTTTGGCACTTGTGATCTCTCATTACAAGACTATTAAGTATTATGCATCGGGGTCATTTGCTTGTATTGTGTATGCAGGATGGCCTTTTCTATTAAAAGTTCGCATTGAACTTTTCTATTATTTCAATCTTTCAGTAAAAGATTAGCATTAATTTGCAGCTCTGCGAATAAAGTTGTCGTGTGTAACATTCATGTGCTATATAATCCAAGACGAGGAGAAATTAAGCTTGGCCAGGTATTCACTTTAACTGCTGCTGGTTATTCAGGTTTTTACCGAACATTTAATTACTTGGTGGTTATAGGTGTTACATGTTGCTGAACCTCACCTTACTTCTTGACACTGTACATTATAGATACCTTTGTCAATTTGTGCAAGACCAAAAATCTTAATGAAAATAGAAGTGGTTTTGGATCCATCTAACATTTCCTGACCTTCTGTAAATTTCATGACCTTGCGGTTTTGACTTCCGAGCAGTCTTTCTTTCTCTGCTTTGCTGGTTTGGTTGATCAGCAGTGCTTAGTACTGGTGTGTTTATAAAATTTCTGGAAAAAATTGATCCTGTACTGGCTTAGTAAGCAGATATCAGTATGCCTCAATCGGTTAACCTAGTGGTACCTCAATTCTGGGAACTCTTTGGCATTGCTTCTTTACGTGGACAATGCATCTATGTATATCTTTGATTCCTTGTCCTTTTCTTCCCTTTCCAACCTCCCCCTGCTCAAACATGCATTTTCTTCTTTCTCATCACCACTTTGGCCCTGAATTTATTTTTGATGTCTGGTTGCATTTTTTGCGATCCTTTGTTTCCTAAAGTGGCTATCCAATCTCATATCTGATATGTCAACGTGAAACTGGGAATGAGGGTATGATTCTCTATATACAAGTAAAATATTAGGGAAAGGTGAACATACCCATCTCCAACATTTCTACCAATTCTGAGCACCATTCTGTAATGGTAGTAGTTACTCTGACCTCCATATGTATGCTTTTCTCAAACAGGTTAGGATGCTCCTAGATAGAGCTCATGCTGTTTCAAAGAGTTGGGATGATGCTCCGGTAGTTCTTTGTGGGGATTTTAATTGCACTCCCAAGGTTATGACTTCTTTTACATCTTGAACTTGAGTTTAGCATTATCCGCATAGTTTTGTCTGTTTTATATTTTTCTCTCTTTGACCTTGATAAGTTATGGTTTCAATTTTTCTTTTTGTAACAGAGTCCATTGTACAACTTCATTTCAGACAAAAAGGTAAATCGATTTATTTTTTTTCTTTTTATTTCCATGATGGATGATTGAGTAAGTTGGCGATTATATTGTTTGTGGCAGTTGGATTTGTCAGGCATAGACAGAGATAAGATATCAGGGCAAGCTTCTGCTGAAATTCATCCACCAAAGCCATACAATCCTAATTCAGGGTGAGGTTTGTGCAAGTGTCTTTTTGTTATTCTCAAATGACTACTCAGGGACTGCTGATTGTTGAAGGTGAAAAACTTGCGAAATATATTACAGGGCTCGGTCTGGTGATAGTTCAGTACAGGTTCCTCCAACAGTTGATATCAAGCAAATTGGTATGGATAAGAATGATTCTCCATCTGATACGCAAAAACAAATTAATCTAGATAAAAATATCAAAGATGCTCCTATGGACAATTTGTCTCAGTCTAGTGAGACAATGCGAGATTCTTCAGACATGTCCTGCAACAATTTGCAAATGGAAGGTATTGGCAGCGCACAACATAATGAAGTGACCACAGAAACTCCTCATAATGCAGTTGATGTTGCAAAAGCTGAAGCTGGGTCAGCATTCTTCATTTCAGTTGATAGCTATAATAAAAGTGCAAGCTGTTGTACCAGTGAAGGCAAATTTCCTATAGATCAGATGGATGATGATATGCAAAGATTTGCCTCTGCCAGTACTTCCTGTGTTCAAAATGTATGCTCTGATGTGACTGAGATGGAGCATAGAGGAACAGATGCCACTATCCACTCTAGTGAAGTCACAGACTTGGATTGCAGTGTGGTGGACGATCATTCTAACAGGGTTACTGCTGATCTTGAGTTTTTGAATACCTCCAAGTCAGATATTTCTTCAACCAGGTCATTATGCCAGACTCACTCTCCTGATCCGCTTGAATGTTCCCCTCCTGGGAGATCAAGAAGTCAGTCATCACAGTTAGTTGCTAATGATGACATGGTCAGTCCTTCAGTTCCTTACCAAGTTGACTTCTCAGGTCTATCTGCTGGCATCAATATTGAAGTAGAAGAAAAAATGGATAATCTGTCTCTTGAAGAGCTTAGTGAAACTACGGTAGAAGGTGGGAGCATTATTGAAGACAATAATGCATTTGTGGCTGCATTGTATGGTAATGAAGATCTCTATCCAACAAACTCTCGTCAATCAGTGACATCAGATTTTGACCATCCTTCTGGGGAAATTTTAAGTACCCGTAACTCCCAATTTCCATCATCAAGTGATGGACTTTTGGATGATGAGGTTGAGCAGGCTACTTATGACCCATCAGTATGGAGCCCAGAGGAAATAGCAATTGCAACTGGCAGTGAGGACTGTAATTCCCTTGAACACTTTCTGCAGCTTAAAAGTACATATACAGAAGTCAAGGTAGATAGCATTACTTTTGCAGTCTTTTTTCATTGATTAGATTTTCTGGCTACTATAATGAATATAAATGAATTCAAATTTGGAAATTATTCCACACCTTTGCAGGAATTTCCAGGGACAAGAGACTCAGATGGAGAGCCTCTTGTCACAAGTTATAATAGGCGTTTCTTGGGTACTGTTGATTATATATGGTAAGTACTAATAATGGTCCTGTTTGTTAGATTTGGATATATATGAGAGTCATCACAAAGATGACAGAATCGACTTAAGTTACAGCATTGCATATGTTTTATCCTTCTAAAACTACGGACACATCTTATATAGACTTGGATCTACTGCCTGAGTAATATTGTATCCGCCCCGTCTTTGTTTGTTTGGTACATAAAAAGAAGTTCATTGGAGAGCTGAGATTTGAATCTTGGACCTTACTCTCCCGCTTCACCACGGGATGCTGTGATATTTAGATTTGGTAGCCAGGCAATATATTGTTTTTTATTGTATGGGTTCATGTCTTAATGGAGCTTTCTGTATGAGCCCCTAACTAACACTTCTCATAGAATTAATTAAGTCTTTTATGCTGATCTCACTTTCAGGCGTTCTGAAGGTCTCCAGACTGTTAGGGTGCTTGCTCCAATTCCGAAACATGCAATGCAATGGACCCCGGGATTCCCAACTAAGGTATGGTAGCAAAACCTGGTTTGAATGTCTATTTCTTTACTTTACAATAAATTCTGCAGTGCTTTTGGGAAATCATGATAGTATTAAGTGAAATTAGGATTGATAATGACTTTTCATAGAAATAAAAGAAAATAGAAGATTCAGATTCAGGTTCAAATTTGATTGATTATTTGATAACATGAAATGTGTAAATTACTTGTACCAAATTTTTGGCAAATTTAAAATTTCTCCTTGTTTTAGACCTTGGGGTGTTTTAATTTCAGTGTGGATTTAACTTGATTGAACTTTGTATGAGGCATAACTTTCTGTATATTCAGAAATGGGGAAGTGATCATATTGCGCTGGCTTCAGAATTGGCATTCACAAAAGACATCAAAAAAGACTAAAGGTTTTTCTATCTGGCAATTGGTTTGTAACATTAGCTCCCTCAACATTTCAGTTTTGCCTCATCTTTGCCTCCTCCATTATTATTATTATTATTATTATTATTATTATTATTATGCTATTATTGTAGTCGTATATCATTGAATTATTTATTGATTGTAGTTGAATTTTTTAATTTCATCAATCTGTTAAATTTTAGATGAGAAAAATTATTACGTGATCTCCTAGCTGTAGATTTTTTACTCATAATGTTCCTAACATCTATAATGTAATGTAACCTCCTGGTGGTGTACATTTTAACCACCAATAGCTGGCATGAATTATTTTCCGTCAAGGCTCTAACTCATGTGAAATATGTGACTTACTGCTCGTTATCCTGCGCATTCTCAGCCCCAACAGCAAAGTAAAACATACATTTGGTAGACTGATAGTCTCTTGCGTGAATACTTGGGTAATTAGGTTAGTTTCGGCAGTTCACAGGGGCAGGGGCTGGCAAGATTTCTACATTTCTTGGTATCTTTGCTCTTGTCAACATGCACTTCTCTTGCAATTTACCTGTCGATAATGACTAGTCTCTCTCATCAAAATTGAGCCTTCACGAGCGACTTTACCCAGCGAGTGGAGTGGGTCCTTGTTTCTTTATCTTCTTTCTGTCTCCAGGGAGGGCAGGGCCGAGTGAGGTTGGTTTCTCTTCCATCCACTCGTCATACTGAATCTGTACTAAAAATGATGATGCATATATAGATTTGGTTAGTTACATTGGCTGGCTGGGGAAAAGTAGAAAGACCTCTGACTCTGACACTTTTTTTAGCACTAAAAATCCAGACTGGTTTGTTTGATTTGCACGTGACTCCCGAAATTGAAACATCAGCAATTACGTAAGGGTGAGTGGACCAGATTTATTTACCCTTTTTCCCTGGGCAACGGTTCACGATCCTTGTTTGTTTATCTATTCTCCTGTTCGTTTCATTTTCCTTTTGCCCCTCCAAAGTTTTTATATACTTTCTTGCTACATTCCAAAGCCGTAGTTTATTTAACTTTTTTCAGTAATATAATGGTTTTGAGTTAATTTCTGTCATTATCAATTATTCTAACTATTTATAACGTATTAATAACTGCTATGGCAAGGTAAAAAAATGTTTTTTTCCCCTTAAAATAGCAAGGTCATAAAAGTGATGCGGTAAAGTAACTGATTTTGTTTTCCAATCCTAGCAAGAGGTTAGTTTAATTGCAATTGGTAAGGATCAATTCGCTTGACTCTCAAGTCTCAACGTAGGAGTCTTTAGTTCGAGTCTTGTGCATGACTTCTTGTCGAGGTCATGAATGTTGTCTTCATTTGAAAGACTGAATGGCTTATCTCTCAAGATAAGATTCTTGGGTTTGAGTCTTGTTGGTAACTTTTTTTGAGGTTATCTTGCCTTCGTTTGGAAGACAGAACAACTCATCGTAGATCGAATTTTACCTCAATTCTCATGTTATTTGCGTTGATAATGTAATTTCCTACCTCGCATTAAATTATTATTTTCCTCATCAAGAAAAAGAAAGCATGACGATGAAGTAACATTATACATATTCATATCTTGAATGCAAGATAGGCAGAGTGCATGGAGGATTTAGTACTAAAGCAATGAAAACAAGCATCGTGCCTTTGTTGTTCTTTGGGACCGGAGTGGTTCAACCGATTTTCTTTTCATTTTTATTTTTTGGTAATTTGTTTTTGGAATTTTCGTCGTTTAAACGGCGTCACCTAATGATCTTACCATGATTTTATTAATTCGTATATATATAAAGTTTCTTGGTCTTAATTAAATGTTATTTAACTTTTTATTTTATATTAAAGAGAAGTATCATAACCCCGTCTTGTTAAGATATCAAACTTTACTTCAAAAGAATCAAATCCCAAAAGCTTTTCGGCATTTTAAATATAAATACTCCTATTGTGGTTGTGACGACCCAACTCAAAATTTAAATTGAGGGTTTTTTTCTTTTTTTTTTTTTTCTCTTCATAAAGTTCACATGGAGGGAACAAATCACTGCTGCAATTCATCGCATGCTATGTCCTTTCGTAATGGAGAAGTGGAGAGAGACAAAACATTTGTTAATTCAGAATGAATAATACATAGGTAGATAGATTAAACCTCAATTTTAATTTGAGGGTAATAAAACCACATATTTACAGTAGGTGCACATGCATCTGCATATTTGCATGTGCTCTTAAAGGTTATTTACACGTTGAAACTTGAAAGATAGAATAGAAGAATATGGATTTAACCGATAGTATCTGCATTGATCTGAAACTAATTTATTTGAAGATTTTATTAAGTTACAATGAACATTCAAATAATTTTCGAGATTATTATTTCATATTGGGGTGTTTTAATTTCACAAGCAATAGATGAATGATGTATGTCCATTAATTAATTAATCGGTGCACCTTTTAATATTGGTTGACTTTTTATTTAAAGTCCGTTTGATATTTTCCTTATAAAGTTATTCTAGGAAGAGTAATTTTATAAAAAATAATTTTAAAGAATCACTTTCTCATCTCCCTTCCCCTAAAATCACTTTTCATCATATGAGGGAGAGTAATTCTAATGGGAGCACTACTTTCTCTAATTTTAAAATATATCAAACCAAAGAAAGTGTTTTCGTCTTTTTAGAATCAATGGTTTAAAATATACCAAACCATAAAAAGTGCAAATCAAAGAAAGTGTTTCTATCCTTTTACAATCCAGGAAAACTTAAACTTCCCATCGAAATAAACGTGTTCTTAAGTAAATTATTTTTTATCTAATGCAGTAACTTTTTTTAAATTTAAGAAAAAGTAAAGTATTAATTATATAAAATTTTCTATATTTAACATCTTAAATGGTGTATTTTTATCTAATGCAGTAATTTTTTTTAAATTTAAGAAAAAGTAAAGTATTAATTACATAAAATTTTCTATATTTAACATCTTAAATGATGTATGACTGCACCATCTAATATTTTTCTTAATTACTTAATTAAAAATATGTATAATAATAAATTTACAGGATATTTGTCAACCCTCAAACTCTATTTTGTGGGATTTGAAAACTCACTAATATATGAGATAATTTTTCAATTATTATTACACTGAATTAAATAAACAAATAAATATTTTCATTTTTCAAATAAGAAGAGCTTAATGATGAGACCACAAGTTGCTGACGTGTCAAAATCAGAGAAACAGCCAAGTTTCAAACTCAAAGCGGCCTTAATTAACTGGACAAAACAAGCTTAAGTTGCCTATTTATTTACATTAATTGATAAAATTCTCATTTGGCCGCCGTCTCTCACTCTACTGGTCAAGCAGTTCTTATTCAAACGATAATTTTCAAAAACCATTATTTTTCCGCCCTTTAAATCTCTGTCTCTAATTCTCTTTACTGTCTCGTTGATTTCCAGGACTGAAGGAGGCAAAGGTGATCTCTTTCTCTCGTTCAATGAATCATATTCTAAGTTTAGTTTCTGCTTCTGGGTCTTCCACATTTTCTCTGTTCTCTCTGCCTTTTAATGCCCGAAAGTCTCTCTATTTTTTGGATCTCATCTAGATTCCAAAAATCAGAATTTTTTATATGCATAGCTGCTGAAGTTTGTTTTTTTAGCTTCTTTCTGATAGAGGGTCTTTTCTCGTTCGTTCTTGCAGGGATTTCAAAGCTGATAGGAGCTGCATTATCTGATTTTTGTTGCCCAAGAAGAGCCTTTGTTGACAACCTGATAATTCCTAGGAAAACTTTTTCCAAACGTAACCATCTAGTCTTTTGTTTGATTTCTACTTCATCATCATAAATTTCTCCAATATGCAACCTCGTTATCTTCACAACAGTTTCATCTAAATTTTTTACTTTTCTTTTCATTTGTTTTAAACCTTACCAACCCATCTTTTCAAATTCCCACCAACAAGAACAAAAGAAGAAAAAAGAATGTCTGAATCCAATCTAAACACACCCCTGATTCCAAAATCACCTTCCAACAAGCTTCCTGATTTCAAGCAGTCTGTGAAACTGAAATACGTCAAACTTGGCTACCATTACCTTATAACTCATGGCATGTACCTATTTTTAACCCCTCTTGTTGTAGTCATCGCCGCACAACTCTCCACATTCTCTCGTCAAGATCTGCATGATCTTTGGGATCATCTTCGTTTTAATCTTATTTCGGTGATCCTATCTTCCGCCCTTCTCGTTTTCTTATCGACCCTTTATTTCCTTACTCGCCCTCGCCCTGTTTACCTTGTTGATTTTTCATGTTACAAGCCAGATGATGCTAGGAAATGTACCAGGCAGATTTTCATGGAAAGGTCTACATTAACTGGTACTTTCACTGAGGAAAACCTTGAGTTTCAAAGGAAAATTCTTGAGAGGTCTGGTCTTGGGGAGTCAACTTATCTCCCTGAAGCAGTACTAAGAGTTCCTCCCAATCCATGCATGACAGAGGCAAGGAAAGAGGCAGAGGCGGTGATGTTTGGTGCACTTGATCAGCTTTTTGAGAAAACATCTTTGAAACCTAAAGATATTGGGATTTTGATTGTCAATTGTAGCTTGTTTAATCCAACTCCATCTTTATCTGCAATGGTAATTAATCATTACAAGCTTAGGGGGAATATTATTAGCTACAATCTAGGTGGGATGGGTTGTAGTGCTGGTTTGATATCCATTGATCTTGCCAAAGATCTTCTTCAAGCACATCCAAATTCCTATGCTTTGGTCATTAGCATGGAAAACATTACTTTGAATTGGTATTTTGGGAATGAAAGGTCCATGCTTGTTTCCAATTGCCTGTTTCGGATGGGAGGGGCTGCAATTTTACTATCCAATAAGAGGTCTGATGGATGGCGATCCAAGTACAGATTGGTCCATACCGTTCGAACCCACAAAGGTTCGGATGATAAATGCTTCACTTGTGTTACTCAAAAGGAGGATTCCACAGGGAAGATCGGAGTTTCTTTGTCAAAGGATCTGATGGCAGTTGCTGGGGATGCTCTGAAGACTAACATCACCACCCTTGGTCCTATTGTTTTACCAACGTCCGAGCAGCTAATCTTCTTTGCCACATTGGTGGCAAGGAAAGTTTTCAAGATGAAGGTAAAGCCTTACATCCCAGATTTCAAATTGGCTTTTGAACATTTCTGCATTCATGCTGGTGGAAGAGCTGTGCTGGATGAGTTGGAGAAGAACTTGCAGCTCTCAGATTGGCATATGGAACCTTCAAGAATGACACTGTACCGATTTGGCAACACTTCAAGCAGCTCCCTTTGGTATGAATTGGCTTACACAGAATCCAAAGGGAGGATTAAGAAGGGAGACAGGACATGGCAAATAGCATTCGGTTCAGGGTTCAAGTGCAACAGTGCAGTTTGGAAGGCTCTCCGCACCATAAATCCATCTAAGGAGAAAAACCCTTGGATGGATGAGATCCAACAATTTCCAGTCCAAGTGCCAAAGGTTTCTGCAATCTAGTAGAATCCCGTTTACCATTTTCTGTTTTCTAGCATTAGATTAGTTATTGCTCTTGAAGTCATGAAAACTGCTTTGCCTATGTAGTTTTAATGCAATTTCTTCTCTAGGGGACTTGTTGGGTGATTCATTAGGAGTTTGGATTTAGTGTTGAAATAGCTGCAAATAGGCCTTTTATTCAATCTGCTTATGCTTCCAGTCTACACGGATGATAGTGTTGGCTTGGACTAATCTTCCTCTAATGTTTTTCTCATTTTTTAAGATTTGTTCATTTTCTATTGCGGAACAATTGGTCCAACTACATTTCTTTGTCTTGCAAATTAACCAGTTCGTAAGTGAATTACTGATAAAACAGAGTTGACATTTCTACCAGATATTAGTCTCTCGTAAATTAAAATGCTCACTAGATAGGGCAAGCAATGATCTTCAGCCTTACTCTTAAGGTTGATTGACCAACAAGTAACTGTATGACAAGTAAAAGGAGAACATGCACAACAATTAATCAATCAAATGTATGAAGGTCAAAACTCAAAACAACAAAAAAATTTAAGATTACAGTCATATCCTAAGGCTTCATTTGACGAGGGACATTACTGAGACCCACATAGCAGAAGATGCAAAGGCTAGTCATCTTCAACTTTCCACTGGGTACCCACCACTACCCAGAACAACAACACATGACTCATGGGCAAGACTGAACAACTCGTTATACATTCTGCCTGCTATTATCTCAGTTCTGATACCACCCTAAATTACAACCAAACTTGATTTTATCTACTTTGTTTCTAAATTGCAGAGCACTTGAAAACGATGGAACATGTCCATCTCACGACAGTACTGAATTATGTCTATGTTACGACAGTACTTGATTTTATCTACTTTGTTTCCATGTTTACTCGTGTAATTGGGGACGTCGGACCTCCATGTTCATGTGATTCACGTCTACCGTCCCTTTGGATTCATAATTCCAACACAAGTATACTTCAAGAGAAAGAGATAGAGAAAGAACTTGGGTATGAACCATTCTATGATTTACACTAGTATTATAACAAAAATTATTAAAAAAAAAAGAAAACACATAAACAATGACACCAAAATAAGGAAATAGAGTAGATAAAGAAGAAGAGAAAGACAAGCCGCAGGCTGCAGGCCAGCGAGAAACTGGGGTTTTTATTGTCTTTTCTCCTTGTTAAGGGCTGCTGGCGTTTATGACATGCTTTAAATTGTAGGAATCTGAAAATGAAGAAATAGAAATGATGAATTAATTAGATGGAATGATATAAACATAATTGTATGTTTATGATTATTTCAAAGAGCTTAGAAAAGAGTAATGCTACACATGCCCAACTATTTTTATCCCATTTCTTATCCCGCCTAACATGTATCTATCATTTATTTAGTCTCACTTTCTTTTCTTTTCTTTTTTTTAACTCTACCACAATAATTTTATCAAATTTCAAAATTTACTCTTAATAATCAATTTTATCAAAAGTAAAGCTAAAATTTGTAGTAGTTGAAAAAGTCACATAAGACCACACAGTGACAAAATGTGATAGGAGGGTCAAAAAATAGTTTTGTTTAGAAAATCCACATATATTAATATATTAATATATTAATAATGGGATTAAGATTTTACCTAAGCAGATTGAATTAATATAGAATTATTAGAACCTTTTAGCAGATTCTAGATGACCAAGCAGCCGCAAAGAAATGTTCTTCCTTGTGTTATTATAGAATGTAAGAGAAGGACAATTCTGTGTAAAAAGAACGTGGCGGCGAGTTGAGACCTAGGGCCGAGGCAGCTGCTAGCGGAACAGATCTTCTACTTGTTTGGAACCTTCGAAGTGGTCAAAAGCAACCATCTTCTTGTGGTAGGATCATGGATTACCTAACCTACCTACACAGCAGAAATTACACAAATGAATGTCTTCTTATGATAATTCTAGAAACTCAAAAAATAATTAAGACTTCGGGTTAAGATTTTTTTCAAACTTTATCTCAATTCTCCACCAAATACATTTTTTAGCCTTCGGGACTTAGCCGGCGAAGAGCTTGCCGCTGCTCTTGACATGAAGACGGCATGGACATTTGGCGCGAAGCCTAACCACTATACATTCACCCTTTTTGTTTGACATTTCAAGCAAAAAAACAAAAATGAAAAAAAAACCCACAAGATTAAAAAAGGTAAACAATAAAAATAAATAATAATAATAATAATAATAATAATATAAAAACAAAAGAAAAAAAAGTTAAAAGTTGCATTGAGCCCATAAATGGACCAATTAATATAGTTCCATTAACAATGACAAATGGTTGTATATATGGTATCGCCATATTCATTGGCGCATATCTTGGAAATGGCTTGATGATCGAAATTAAGTTCAATATCAGATCTAATTAACATACAATTTTCCTTTAAATAATCGTAAGAGAACATGTCGCATGTTCATGTTCATGAGAAGTATATACTATTGATTTTTGTTCAAGTTACCAAGCTACATGGCTAGTAGACGATATTGTATATATTTATAGTCTATATATAATCACTAATTGTAGCTTCAATAAGTCGTGCTTTTTTAAAAAAACTTTAAAATCTTTTATCCGGTAGCCATATTATGTTTCATCCGACTAATCTGAAGTCGAATTGCATTAGATCTCAAATTAGAGAAAATTTTCCTATTCAAAAAATTTGAATTCGAAACTTTATTTAAAAAAAGTCGAGCTCCTTCCACTTGACCCAGCAAGTGTTGATTTAAGAATGAAATATTTCTACATCAAAATGTCAAATTGGGTTGAGATCTTATGATGTTTTCTCTTGTAAAATAAAAAATTAATGAAATTCATTTGTAAATGGTAAGATTGACTAAAATTAATATTGCAATTTTCTAGAATGGAAAACATAAAGTAATGAGTACTACGATTGATTCAACTATATAT
The DNA here is from genome assembly GCA_030664755.1 of Microcos paniculata. NCBI lineage: Eukaryota > Viridiplantae > Streptophyta > Magnoliopsida > Malvales > Malvaceae > Microcos > Microcos paniculata. The sequence continues at coordinate 33,176,140 of CP131459.1, read as the reverse complement.
TTATGGATCATGTTGACAAATACATATGTATCGAATCAAAGAAGCCAAATCCAACACCTTGACTTTACTAGTTGTATAGAGTAGTTGATCTAGAACCAGAAGAATTTTGTATCCCAAGATTCATCAAACAAGCAATCTTCAAATTTTCCATCAGACCCTGCCATATAGAAAAATTAAAATCATAACTAGAGAGACCAATTAATGAAGCAAAAGGATCGGATCGATGCCGTATAGAGTTTTTTTTTTTTTTCCTTACTGTTGGAATTCAATGTTAACAGACGAAGCGGAGGGATTGGCAATGGCCCCAAAAGCAGTTGTAGAGAGAACGATCGTAGCACCATTGCTTGAAGGCCTTGACACCGATGTCTCGGCCCGATCAACTATCTTTATCTGAATGGTTTGCCCCGGATTGCATGTCCCTCGGGAAGCCGCACTGATGCACCGTACTAGGTATTGCCTCCCACATGAAGCACCATTGTCCCATACTCCTTCTCCGGCTGCCGCAAACAGGTTGCTCGAAGGGAACTGGGAGGCATCGTTCCCGAAGCAGGCAGTCGCTGCACCAACAATTTTGAGGTTTATTGTTATATATATATATATATATATATATATATATATATATATAACCTACCGCAAGAAAAAGAACTTGCAAGATTATGATGTTAATGGCAGATACTTACGAATATATGGGGGGCTGTAATGGGCAGCGGTGCCGATATCACCATGGGAGAAATGGAAGAGCGCTGGAACTAGTAGCAGGAAGATGAAGATTAGCCCTGGTGGCTGCTTTGACATTTCTCCTGCAGCCAATATATTTTGAACTGATCCCTGGTTAATTTCCCAATTCCCATACGTTATATATATAGACGTTATATAGATAGTATTCTTCAAAAAAAGAAAAAAAGGACGTTATAGATAGTAATAATAATTAAATATATACTACCATATGTAGCCATTTATGATATGGGAGAGATTCCCTCATTTGTGGTTCGATTTGATTCAAATAAGATTAGTTGTAAACCGTAAAATAAATATAGATACTGTAGTTATACAAAAAAAAAAACTAAATCTGATTGACGAATCATGTTGAATAAGTCAAAGCATGCATTAAAATAAAAAAATTAATTTCTTAATTATACTTACCATATTCCATGTAAAATTGTGGATTAATATGGTTAAAGAAAGTTAATCAAATAAAATAAAATCTAAGTTCGAATAAAATAAATAAGTAATATTACAAGATCTGTTTATTTTTGTCTTCACTTTCTTTCTTTTTTTTTCCCCTAAAATCTTATTACAACAGCGTTATTATATTTCAAAACTTATCCTTGATAATTACCTTTTATTAAAATATGACTAAACTTTATGATAATTGAGAAAGTCACATCAAACAAGATAGAGGCAGAATAGAGTAAACAAGTTAAAAATCATTTTTGAAAACAAATTCAGATAAATGGTCGGAAAGTAACATTTAACATTCGGTTCGACTAATTAGACTTGTTCTTTGACATTCTTATTATGTTTTCTTCGCTTTGTACAAAACCAAATAAGATAAAATAGAAAAGAAGAAAGATTCTTAAAATCTTGAGTTGCACTCTGTCATATCTCAGGCCGGCTTTCAATAGGTTATATATATTTAGCTCTGCCTAGCTGTTTCTAGGCTAAATAATCAATTAAGGGTCTTAAATTTTTAAATTGACTTAGATAACTGTTTAAAAACACAATTCGAATAAATTACATACTTTGTAAATTGTGACAAATTAAATCCTCCCTATATGAAAATCAATACTTGTCATATATACATATTAATTTTGACAGAAAAACGATGTCGTCAAATTAATTAAAAATCAAACAATATTAATCAAAATAAATTCAATACACATAGTATAATATAAAATCTACACATACTTTTCAACTTATATATATATATATATATATTACACACTAGCATTAACTAATAATGAGTCCAATTCGTCATATAATTTATTGAGTATGGGTTCTAATTTTTTAGAATTATATTTTTATGCAATTATTTGAACTAATTTTAAAAGTCCAGACCCTTAATTGAGCATTTAGTCCATGTTTCTATAATAATTCAATAATTCGTCAACCTCCAACCACCATTTGTAATTGTTTTATGTATGAGAGTGAAACGGGAATGCATCACTGCCGTCACAGTGCAGCAGACTTGGACACTAATTAAGTGCCTTAAATTTAGCTAGCCTTTCACACGGACCGGGGCGGAGCGTCACTCCATCGACGCTTTCCCATTAAGTGCATTTTGGGAGAACGGTGTGGTGCATTTGTTACAATCCAACGTTACTAATGCTCAATCTCAACTGTACAATAATTATTTTCATAATTACTATTTTAATCTTCACCCTTTATTATCATTTCAATCACATCAGAACCAATCTCACCGCTTTTTCAAACATAACCTAAGAGTACTGCCAGACTAGCTGCCGGTAAATATAAAAAGTATTGAAATTTTAAAAAAAGTCCTGCCATTGGGATTGGGACCTTTTTCTAGAGTGACTCATTGATTTTAATCCTTGCACCGTGATAAAGCTGTTTTATTGTAAGATAAAAAAACTGACTAGATTTTTTCATTAAAACTCTTCTCTAGATATTTAGTAATCACATTGGACTTTAACTAATTTGGAGTTGATTTCTAAAATTATTATACATGTACGTGCTACGGTACATGAATGTGAACAATACGTGTATCTCATCAAAATCATACTAACACATAGATTAAATGATAAATACATGTATTCTCCTAATCAAGTAATAATCATATTGTAATATTTCCTTTTTCCAAATAATGTAGTATTTGTTGTGGAATAAGAAATTTGAGCGAAAGAACTAAAGAGAGTTTTATTATTAAAGAAATGAGAAAGAAGATACAATTATTGATGAGTTTTGCGATGTATTTACAACTAAACTATGGAGGCCTATTTATAGTTGAACCCTATACATGTGATAGCTCATATTTACAAGATAAATCTACAACTATACATTTATCACCTAGATATATAATCCCAATTATCTTGGATAATAACTACAGATAATCCTCTAATAAATCTTCTCTTCAACTGGATAATTCTTCAGATAAGCTCTACCATTATTACTTGGATATTTGGTCAGACGATGATGTGAAAAGTCCATTATCCATAACACTCCCCCTTGGACAAAACATCATACTGATGGCCAAAGTTTCAGACACTCTACCACTGCCTCATTAAAAACTTGAAGTCAGAAAAACCCAAATGGGATTAAAACTGATCATAAGGGAAAAAGTGCATAGCGCAATTAAGTTTGTTTAATATGTCTTCAAGACAATGTATTTGTCTTCTAGACAACTGTATGTACTATTACTGCCTTATAAAAAACCTTGAGTCAAAATAACCTATTAGGACAAAGGCCAAACAAAAGGAAAAAAAAAGTACAGTGCCCAATATCTATAATCCGCTCCCCCTCAAATAATTGCTATTACTGGGCCGGGCATCTATGTATTGCATTATTATGACATCTATCTATGGCCATTTCTGAGGCCTTTATCTATTGTCAATTCAGGGGCTTTCAGTCTTGCATCTTGTTGACTTGCCGTATACCAATGTCATAGATTAGTTTCTCAAATGTTGATATTGGCAATGACTTGGTAAATAAAGCAGTAAGATTGTTAGTGGAGCGAATTTGTTCAACATCAACTTATTGACTTATCAAGAGTTCATGAGTATAGAAAAATTTTTGGTGAGAAATCTATAACCGATTTCAATCTACTAGCATTATGAATATGTGATATCACAAATCTAAACCAAAAGCACTCTATTCTGGCCTCATACAGAAAAATAATTTCAAAGTGATTTGAAAAAGTAGCTACCAGTGTTTGCCTAGTGGAATGCCAAAAAATGTCTATATCAAAACAAATAACTGGTTTAAAAGTGAGTCTTATGTAGATCAGATTTATATCCTGTATAAGCATATTCGACTAATCCGGATTCAGTGGTTTTCTTGGAATAAAACAACCCAAAATCTATAGTCGCCACTAAATTTACTGCGAAGTGATCTCTAGTCTCGTGCACTATACCAAGTACACCAATTCCCAATAGTATTAAGATATAGTACTTCAGGACCAAATATATCCTTATAAGGTTCTTTAAGATGAAACGGATCCGTTTGGGGAATGAGAGACCTTACAACCATAAGGGTGCTTAATGGATAAGCCTTATCCATGTTAAAACGTTTAAGCAATCTTTTAGTGAATGCTAACTAATGGATAAGTATTCCATTTGATTTATGCTCAAGCTCTAAACTAAGGTATAATTTAGTTTTGCCTTTATACACCTTTTAACCCTTGAAGTTGTCCCAAAGTGTTGTTTTGGCCTTGAAACTTTTATTATGGCTGTTTTAGACCTTATACCTTGATTTTTCTCCTCTGTTCACCCTTCCATCCAGCACTGTTTGCACCCGTGCTAACAGACCAGTTACATGCTGACGTGGCACCCCTGGGTCAACGATTTTGGTCAACAAATGACACGTGGCATGCCATGTCATATAGTGGGACCCACTTGTAATGGGAAAACGGGGGAAAATTGCCGCCAAGGGCCTCCATCAGCAACCAAGGGCTTCACAATCATCGAAAACTTAAGAGATTCCCAAGCTTGAGGGTTTCTTGATAGTAAGTCACAAAATTCTCGATCTTAAGTTCGGGCACCACCTGGAGCATGGAAATCCGATTGTGGAGCCTTTAAATCTTAACCAGATCGATTCCTCAAAGATTTCCCCTGCTCCACCCGCTATTCTCGAATGAAATTGTTCTCCCACCTCACCATTGCCTGATTTTTCTTCTTGCTTTCTTGTTCTCACACTTGGATTAAAAGTCTCTGCTTCTTTTTCTTTAATTTTTGATTGCTTGATTCATAAAACCAAATGTTCATTTCTCTGCATTCGGCTTTTAAAGGAACCAAACAGAAAAGAATTATGATTCTTGAAAAGGCTCATTTTTGTAGAATCTTTATTATGGGTTTTCTTTTCTTCAATTCGTTTTTGGAATATTTTTTTCTTTTTTGGTTTTTCTAAGAGCTTTGGAAAAATCAAAGATGAAAATTGGAGAATGGGGAAATTAAAATGCATATATGTGTTCTCATAGTTGCTGCCAGTGACTTTTTTTTTGTTGCTTAGTTCAACGTCAGATATTGAACATTTGATCTGGTTTTTATTCCCAAGTTGAGGCTTTTAGGTAAAAGAAAAGACTGACTTGGAGTCTTTTAGTTGTGACTGACTTTGTTTTGCTTTTCTTGGTTGCTGACTGGAATGGTTATGTCTTCCTTCTTGTTGTGCTCTTGTTGTTACTTAGTTGTGTGTCTTGTTCTTTTTTTTGGGAAGTGTTGTTGCTATGCTATGTGTTGATCGCCTATGATGTTGTTATCTGTTTCATTTGTCTGGTTTGCTGAGCCATGGCTTGTTATTCTATTTGGGTTTTGCTTTTCTTTTTGTATTTCTTGGTTTTGATCTGGGGAAAGATTTCTAGAGGGAATATTTTTTCTAATAAACTCCTAGGATCAATTAGATCTTTATAGATTTATAGATCTTTTCATATTTTGCTTATGGTATTTTTTTTCTAATAAATCTTTGATTTTTTATCATATTCTTTCCTCATATTCGGGCAGGGGAAAGAGTTTGAAGAAAACAAGGTTGGGGAGGGGCATGGCGCTTGGGTCCCACTATATGACATGGCATGCCATATGTCATTTATTGACCGAAATCATTGACACAATGATGCCACGTCAGCACCATAACTTGTCTGTTAACAAGGGGTGCAAACAGTGCTAGATGGAAGGGTGAATGGAGGAGCAAAATCAAAGTATAAGGGCCAAAACAGCCACAATAAAGTTCGAGGGCCAAAACGACACTTTGGGCCAACTTTGAGGGCCACAAGATGTATTAATCCATTTAGTTTTACCCAAAATCTTTAATCTCAAACTCCTTTTTTAAATAGTCAACAATTATGGATAACTCTTCAGGAGTTTAAATTGCTATTATAGCAAATTCGGTTTGAGATTGCTTAGTAAACACACATAAACAGATGAGATCATTTTTGTACCTTTCATTAGTTATATACTTACTTAAACATTGATACCGCATGTAGTCGGATTGCTTTAACCTATACAAAGATCTTTGCAACTTTATTGAGAATAAGTTGTGGGGAGTGTATGTTTCAGGCATTTTTAATACATCGGGAATTTTTGTATAAATATCAAAATCTAGTGAACCGTATAAGTCGAGGTTCATAATCATCATCCACAATTTCATGAGCAATTGTGAGAACAAAAGCATCATTGACGAGAAGTTTATTCTGATTCCAAATTTTATTACAATAATTTATGAAAATTTCAATATTCCGAGGGTTGGTGATCTTTTCGTGGGTTTATGTCACTTCAGGGACAATGTGCTCATGATTTTGTGCCGCTTCAGGGGCAATGTGCTTTCTTTACGTATTATGTTGTGTCACTTCAGAGGCAATTGTCTTCCTTTAGAAAGATCAATATGCTCATCCGAAGCAGATTCAGTATTACTCCCCATCCTTTTTCGAGGAGCTGTGTCTTTTGATCCCATCGGTCTACCAAGCTTCAGGTGCAGGACATATAGATCCATTTTAGGATGTTTTACTGGAATATCCATCCTAGTTGGAACATTTGTGTCACACCCTGATCCGAAGGTTGAGAATATGACAACTGCCGCATGCCACGAATTGTGAATGGCGCGCTTCATCCACAACTCGAAGCTCGTAAGGCTTATAGCATCTTGAACCCATTTAGTAAATCAATTTTAGCTTATCATGCAAAATGAAAAATAAGATTTTAGAATATTTATGCAGTCTACAATTTAAATGAAAATAGTCCTTTAAGTGGAAAAATGTAGGTGAATAACAATTTAACCGTAGTCAAATTATGCTAGTGGATCCAGTAGTAAACACACATAAGCTATATAGACTTAGAGTGGAAGGTCTGAAGTCGAGTCTTGACACTTAGCTGTCTACCCCTTTCGCACGATTAATTATCCTGAAAAATAAATTTTTAAGAAAAATGGGATGAGTATATTTTCTATACTCAGTGAGTGAGGCAAGACCATAACTATTTCGAAATCATACAGTTTCATCATAAGATAATTTTTTATGTAAAATTTGAGAAACCTAAGAAAATCTTTTTGGCATAAAGTCTCAATTTCTATATTTTATAAAACTTTGACCAGAAAATTTAATTTGAAGATTTTAAATGGCTCGCCAAAACACATTGCTCAAATCTCACACGGCCAAGATGAGATCCAAGTCCACCGAGGTTTTTCTTTAATTTCTTTATTTAGAAAATAAAAAGCCCTCTACTCGGCATTGGCATGGGCCTTCACCACAGGTGGTACGTAGCTATGTCTACAGTACTCCCACTGGAGTCGCATAATCACTATTTCAATGCGCATAAAACCCCTGTACCATCCACCCTAAGTGGGAGTGAAAGCCTACTCACGCCACCTCCACAAGGTCGGACCGTGAGAGGCGCCACTGATGTGACCAACATCTCATCCACCATAACCATAATGTAAAAACAGTACAATGCAATTGTATACTATTTGGCCAACTGGCCCATTATTAAAATCTAGTCCAGTATCATCAATTTTCGTTAATCTCATCACTTATCTAAACATTTAATTTCAAAAATCATAGATCAAACCTTTAAAAATCATAGATGGATTTAATTCATATTAAAATCATAAATATTCAAGAATTATAAATAATTAGCAATCATCGTAACTCAATTTAAATAAAAATTCAAATCATTATATTTGAAAACAACTTAAATAGCAAAACATTTATTTAGGTCTATAAAGTCCCACTCACAGGTTTGGGGAGGGTCTACACTCTCACTATTCCTCACGCTAGTTGTCCTTGAAAGAAAGCTCATCACCTAAATGTTTATTTTCAGACAATGCGTCAATATTTGACGATGAAAGTAAGCATTGAGTGAGTGTACAAGAATGTACGTCTTATATGAAATACAATACTAATTTCTAAATCTTCTTATTGTCTCATTTTTCACTAACAAATCTACCTATTCTTCCTTCATCAATCTCCATTTAAATTCATAATTTATTAATACCAATTACACCTCAAAAATTTCAGCCAACATCCCTAATTTCACCAAATTGATATTATTCATCTCCACAATTTTCATTTCCATATTTACACCTAATTTACTCCAAAACACAATTTAACTAATTTAGTTTGCAAATTCAATGGTTTGCATTTTCTCTTGAAAAATTTCGGCACTCATACTTTCGCATTGTTAATTCCTTCTTTAATACATCCAAAAATCAAATTCTAATAATTCAATTCCCCACATTTGCAACCAAATTATTCTAAGAATACAATTAAACTAATTAAATTCTTGCAACATTGAAATCTTGCATTTTTCCCTAGGAATTTCGGCTTAAGCATTCCATGTTGAACCTTGTCCATTTGACACTCTCTAAGATCAATTCCTAGCAAATTTTAACTTCTCATACTACCCTAATTTAACTTGTAAATACTCTTGACACATAATTTCATGAATCTAAAATCCATAACATAACAATTCCTTTTTTCCTTAATTTCATATACATAATTCATTTTTCATGCAAAATTGACACAATATTCATGATAAGCATGCTAAAATCTCCAACATAACTCAAAATTAGGTATACCTACCTTATAATTTTCCAAATCCAATATAAAAACCTAATTCTTCTTTTCCAAATTACCTCCAATCAAGCTCAAATTCTTCAAAATTGATAGAGGGTTATTGATGGGTTTGTTGAGAGCTTCAATTTAGGAGTTTAGTGGATTAAATTAGGACTTAAGAGAAATCAAGATAGGAAGAAATTTTTGGTGAAAATGAAGAAAATTCGAGAAAATTCAAGAATTCTCTTGAAATTTCAAGAGTATGGCCGGCCAATCTTTCTTTTATATATCATAAGAAAAATCTTTTAGTAAAATGACCAATTTGCCCCCATGGACAATTTCTGCACCAAAAATTTTAAAAATTTCATTTATATCCTCAGTCAGTCCCAAACCTTATACACTGCCCCAAATTACTTTTCGAGCCCTGTTAAGTTATTTTACGTGTCACAGAATTTTCAAACTCCTTACCATTTGTAAGTTATACTGGTTCGAACTTCTCCCGCATTTTCACCGAACTTCCTAATTATCCACTTTATACCATAATATTCTCCGTAATCTACATCATGAAATGCATGACACTATCTGATAAAATAAAATTCACGGAGTGGGTATTACAACGTGTTAAAGGTGTATAACCTATGGTGTTAAAATACCTTTCAATGTTTCTCAAGGGTAAAATGGTAATTGCACTTTAGATTTTCACTCAACAACTAGGCAGTTCTCAAGTACTAACAGTGTATAACAACATGGCGTCCTTCCATACTGTAGGTAAAATCATTTTTAGTGATTAAACATCACTTTCCATTTATTTACGAAAATACCACAGATATTGCGACATTTCCTTCTACAGTATTTTCCTTCAACAATGATGTTCAGAAAAATGCTGTGATGGCTTCGAATATTCTAAGACACACTAAAGAAGATAACTGGGTGGTTTGAAAAGTCATTTATGCCTTCAGTGAGGTATACGAAATATTTGAAAAATAATACAAAAAGTTAACTTTTACTTTCTAGGTCAAAATTTACATTAAGTGTTTGGAGGCCTAATTCTTCAAAATAGGAAAAATTTCACTAGGTAAAAGTTGTTTTTATTCTTACTAAGAATACCTTCACATACATACTAAATATGAAAACTCTCATTAACTAGGTCTACGGCTCCAAGCTAGGTCATTCTAGGACTAGGCGTTACAATTTGTGGCCGGAATATTAAATGCATTAGGCAATTTATTAGCAATAAAGTTTTGCACCTCATTTTCACACTTAGATATTTTTGGGTCTAAATGAGACAAATATTGCTCATTCTCATCCTTTTTTTGTGTTCCATTTGTGGAAGCTTTTGATGCCCATAAACTCTCATCAATGGTTTAAGTGGATGGTGAATCAATTCCAACATAGATACCGAAACATTAGGGACCCATTTTATTTCTTTGAGGTGGTGTTATAGGTACATGCACAACACATCCAAAGGTACGAAGATATGAAATATCTAGCTCATGGCCTAAGATTAACTAAAATAGGGATATAAATGAGAACTAGTGGGGTGTAATCTAATAAGTACTGCAGCATGTAGAACAACATGGCCCCAAGCTAAAGAAATGGAGTTTTGTTCTCATTAATAAGGTCTTGGCAATTATTTGAATCTTTTTGATTAAGGATTCTACCAATTCATTTTGGGTATGAACATGTGGAATTAGGTGTTTAACCTCAATTCTTAATACAGTGCAATATGCATCAAATCTTTTTGATGTGAATTCACCAGCATTATCCATCATTATGCTCTTGATTTGATGTTTTGGGAATTGTGCACGGAGTTTTATGATTTGTGCAAGCGAACGTGCAAATGCAATGATGCTTGTGGATAATAGGCAAACATGGGACCGTCTGTAGTTTGCATCCACTAACACCATAAAACATTTAAAGGGTTCACTTACAGGCTGTATAGGTCCATAAATATCACCTTGAATTCTCTAGAACAGTGATGGAGATTTATGATCAACCTTCATTATAAAAAGTTTGATAATGAGTTTTCCTTGTGAACAAGATTCATAAGTATAATTCTTGGACAGCAAAGATTTTGTTTTCTTTAATGGATGTCCACGCCTATTTTTAATTATTTTACACAACATTGCAATGCCTGGATTACTAAGGCAATCATGCCAAAGTCCAAACACATCAGGGTTCACTAATTTCCAGGGCATGGTAGCATAGGATTCTATAGCTCATATGGGGATTTTATATAATCCCGTATTGGAAGCTTTTAACTTTTTATGGATGGTCTTCTGGCCCATCTTATAAGAGGTACTGCAGAGATATTCTTTGGTTTTCTTATTCATTGTTTCCAAATGGTACCCGTTAAAGCGTACATCTTCATAGCTAAGTAGATTCCTCTTTGATCTACCGCTTAATAGTGCATGTTCAATATGCAAAATAGTTTCATTTGGAAAAAGAACTATGGCATTTCCATAGCTATCTATAATTTTAACAGGACCTAATATTGTATGGACACTTGCCTTGCATAATGTGATACTTGAGAAAAAGTGCTTGCTACTCAACATGGTATGTATTGTTGTACTATCAAGTAAGTAGTTTTCTTGCTTGTTGTCATTTCCCATTTACACTTTATTGATAACTTCTGGTGTCAAATACATTGCACTTATATTATATTAACACCTTTAAGTGTCGAATGTCAAAAGAATTGATATGAACAATTGTATTAAGAATTACACCAGGTAAATTTCCAGGAAAAAATGGAGGGGTCGTAGACATCCCACTTAAGGTCCATCATCCTTAGACAGAATTTACCTAAACATGTAATTAATATTATAATGTCAAAATCACTATGACTAGTATGACAACTTTAGGTACCAATAGTAATATCTGACAAGAGCACTAAAATCAGTATGATAACTTCAGGTATCGTTATTAGTTTAATACAAAAAGAACTGTTTGGAAACTTTAGGTGCCAGTATGACAACCTCCGGTGTCAATTTAATATCAAATCATTAGATCTAATATGATAGTTTCAGGTGTCATGGAAAATTTAAATTAATTTAGCATTTATATGACAACTTCTAGTGTCAAAATTAATCAAAAAATGTAATAGAAATGGGTAAAGATAAAACTTGATTAAACTCTTATTTACCTTTCTCGATCTTGGTAATTTCAAACATCTTAGGTCTTGACTTATTCAAAACTTCTTCTTTAGATGAAAGTTTTGACTTATTCACAACCTCCTCCTTAGATCAGAGTTTCGTCGAGACAACTTCGGGTGTCTCGAGTTTTGCCTAGATAACTTCGGGTGTCTCACCTAGCTTACTAGACAACAACTTCGGGGTCTCGAGTTTCACTTAGCCACTTCAAGTGTCTCACTTAACTTACTAGACAACTTCGAGTGTCTAGCTTTTTTCCTTGCTTAGAGCCTTTCTAACTTACTAGACAACAACTTCGGGTGTCTCGAGTTTCACCTAGCCAACTTCGGGTGTTTCACTTAACTTACTAGACAGCTTCGGGTGTCTAGCTTTTATTCTTGCGCCTTTGTGCTGAAAACGTGTTGTGGAATAAGAAATTTGAGAGAGAGAACTTGATAGAATTTTATTACTGAAGAAATGAGAGAGAAGATACAATTGTTGATGAGTTGTGAGATATGTTTACAACTGAACTAGGAGGCCTATTTATTGCTAAATCCCATATATAATGATAGCTCATATTTACAGGATAAATCTACAACTATACATTTATCACCTAGATAATCCTAATTATCTCTTGGATAATAACTACAGATAATCTTCTGATAAATCTTCTTTTCAGCTGTATAATTCTTCAGATAATCTCTCCCATTATCACTTGAATATTTGGTTAGACAATGATGTGAAAAGCCCATTATCCATAACAGTATTTTATTAAAGTTGAATACCCAAGTTGCCCCTTAAACTATACTACTTTGGACATATTGGCCCCTAAACTTTTATTTAAACAATTGATTCCTCAGCTATTATTTTGAAACAATTAACGTTAAACTATTATTTTGAGACAATTACTCCTTTAAAACTATTATTTTAGGATAATTAACCCTCTCAAATTATTATTTTGAGACAATATAACACTTAATTGAATGGAAGGGTTACATTGATTCCTGAAATTTTTGTCCTTTAAGGGATTACATTATTCTTAAATAAAATATAAGGAGTTAATTGTCCTAAAATAATAGTTTGAGGGATCAATTATTCTAAATAAAAATTTATGGATCAATTTATTTTTTAATATAATTTGAAAACTGATTTAGATATTCAACCATTTTATTAATGGGTTAATTCAAGGTGAACGAGATATCCCGAAATTCCAATTGAAGTAAATCGGCCGAGTGGTTATGAAGAAATTAATTAAGAAGATTCTAGTTGACTGTTCCGCGAGTTGGAGGCTTGGAGCCAATCCATCTTTTCCTGCGCCCCTGGCAAAGAACTTAGGAGACTTTGAAATCAAATCCAAGGGAATTGAAGCTCATTTTAGAGAACCTCAGCACCGTTGCAAATGAAGTACCGTGTCATCTAATAATCCCAGGATTTGATTTTCCGGGACTCATCATAGAATTTGGATACCATGATTTTATTTCAATGGAAAATATTCTTCAATTTTTCTTATTACTAATTAAAAAACAGAAAATTTGTTTTAAATAATATAATTGATTAATATAACTTTTTTTCCGATATAAACCTACATATATCAGATAACCATATAAAATGTCTATTAATTGAGAGTCATAATTGTTTGATTTAAAGTGTGAAGAAACTTTTTTAAATTAATTTCTTTTACGAACAAAATTTAAATTTAATACTGACATCGAATTCTTTCCACTCAATCTACCATACTTGAGTATCGGCTATACTTCAGTAACAACTAATATGACTTTAATGTCAGAAATATGTAACAACATTGAATTAAATTCAAATATTGCAAAAAAAAAAAATTAATCTCAATAAATTTACATTGGAGTATCAGTACCATTTTCGGCTTCGCAGTAGTATAATACTATTTTTTCCTCTGGTCGTTTCTCCGAAACGTTGCTTGCGTCTCATTCACAAATTTTCTTGTAGACATATTAATCCCCTATACTTTTCACTATTTACCACATCAACCGCTTACTCTTTTTTTTTTTCTTTTTCATTTTATTTTAATTTTATTTTAATCTTATTAATTAATGTTTCATCCTTGTTCCCTGCAAGTCTGGAACCTGGCTGAGCTCCGCCATTGTTGATTTTAGTTGGTTTTCTAGCAATAACTGAATTATACTAAATTGGGCTGTTGGCTTTGCTCATGGGTACTGCTCCAACTCAGTGCCCGTCTGGAATCACTGCAAATTTCCATGCCAAATTTGATAACAGATATGAGTTTTCAAGCTCCAACTTCCCGTCTACTCTTAACCTTTCAAAGCTTAACTGCCACCCCAGTACCAAGGTATGCAATAATCTGTTTTCCTTTTGACTTGTGTATTCATTATCATCATTCTATTAAAAGATTCTCTTTTTCTGTTTCCTGAGTTTTCCTGATATTATGAATGTTTATTGTTGATTTGTTTTTAAATATCTATTCTTTTAAGCTGTAGCTTTGTACCCTTTAATGGAAATTAATTAAAGGAAACCATTTTTTTTTCTTTGGATGTTTATCTGCTGGTGAATTGGATCACCTTATGGGAAACTGTGGAGGAAAAATGCGAACTTGGATATTACAATCATATTCCATTTGAATTGCTTTTCATATAAACAGAGTATTGAATTTTATAATCTTGTTTTAATTAGTCAATGTAGTTGGAAAAGCTAATGAAAACAAGCTTCTTTTTCTTTTTTCTTTTTTTTTCTGAAGAAAGACTCAAGTAGTCTTTAGCCAGTTCTGACCAATGAATCGCTGGTTTTGCTTGATTGATGGTTTGAATTGTGTGCCTTGAGTGTATGTTCGTGAGGATGTGAATTTGGTAAAATGAAAAACCCTTTGATCTGATTTTAGTAGTTTGAATGGGGTGGTAATGTGCATATTTTTCATGGTGCAGGGATTGGTAAATAGAATATGCTCTTTGCCTGATATTGATGATTTGTTTTGGGAGAAAGTGCCTACACCTATACTTGATGTGGTTGAAAACCCTATACACTTGAAAAACCTGAATATCAAGGTTTGTGTTATGAGCATTCTAATGCTTATATATGCATATGCTTTAAAGCATAACTTAATAAAAGATTGTCTCTGCAGGAACTGAAATTATTAGCAGACGAAATTCGTTCGGAATTGTCTTCTATTTTGTCGAAAACTCAAAGATCCTTCAAGGCCAGTTTGGCAGCAGTCGAATTGACGGTTGCATTACACTATGTTTTTCATGCTCCAGTTGACAAGATACTATGGGACGTAGGAGAACAAGTAATGAATTGACATTATTTTTTGTGCATTTTCTCCCCTGCCCTTCCTTGCTATTTTTTTATAAGGATGCTTTGCATTTCTCTATCTTGAGGAGTAAATGCTGATCAAATTCAAGGAAGCATAAACATGGCAATGAATCTTTTGTAGTTTCACCTTAAATATTTTGATCCATGATCTACTATTATTTTTAATACCAATTTCGTTTCTTTCTTTGCAGACATATGCGCATAAAATTCTTACAGGAAGGCGGTTCCTCATGCCTACACTGAGACAAAAGAATGGTCTTTCTGGCTTTACTTCACGAACTGAGAGTGAATATGATCCATTTGGGGCTGGGCATGGATGCAACAGTATATCTGCCGGACTTGGTAGCATTCCTTGCATGCTTTTCTCCTATATATTTTACTTTTGAGAGATCACCCACTGTAAGAATTTTGATTTTGTTATTTAGATCTCATATGCTAATAAAGTTCCTTACTTTTGATGCCTAATATTAAAACATTTTCTCCTGCTGCAGTGGAATGTGTAAATATTTAGTATGTGTACTTTGGGTTAAATCCTATTCAAGGTTGCTCGGTGGCTTTTGTGTTTTATTTTGATTAGCTTCCATCAGCAGATTATTCCTTATAGTCAGAAACAAACTTGGAAATTGAGAATTCTGCTTTTGTTAGGTATGGCAGTTGCAAGGGATATTAAAGGAAAGCGAGAACGTGTAGTTACAGTCATCAGTAATGCTACAACTTTGGCTGGTCAGGTCTATGAGGCCATGAGCAATTCTGGGTATTTGGACTCGAATCTGGTTGTGATCTTAAATGATAGCCGCCATTCTTTGCATCCAAAGATAGAAGAGGGCCCAAAGACCTCTATCAATGCTCTATCCAGTACCCTTAGCCGTCTCCAATCAAGTACATCTTTTCGCAAGTTTAGAGAAGTTGCCAAGGTAAATCTCCTAGCTTTCCTGGCTATCTACCAAAGACTTGAGTAAACATCAAAAGTCCTCTTTTCTTTCTCTTCCTCTTTTTTTTTTTCTCTTCCCTTTTCCTTTTTATTTATTTTAATAATATAAATTGTGTTGCCGAGGATAATTGTTTGCAAGTGAATATTCAAAGATGCATTTTGAAGGAATCTCTGCAAATGCAAGTCTTTTGTATGTTGTTACCCAATATTACAAGCAATAGGCTGACCTTGGCTTATTTTGTCAATCCATGTTTATGAAGCCCATCTCAGCATACTCTAATCTATCACACCGATCAATCAACTGTCTGTATTACTAGATTGGGGATGACTGGAATCCAGGAATACAGTGACGAAGGATTAGAATATGAGAGTTACTTGTGGTAGTCTAGACATAAGGAGATAATAACACATATGTTTGGATATTTTTGGTCCTTGGGCTGCATGTTGGCGACAAAAAGTTGTGCACGATTGGTTTTTTAGAGGGAAAAAAAAGATTGATGAAGTTCCGTCAACCCAACTTCAAAAGAAGTCTCAGTTATTTCATGTTGGCGACAAAAAGTTGTGCATGATTGGTTTTTCAGAGGGAAAAAAAAAGATTGATGAAGTTCCATCAACCCAACTTCGAAAGAAGTCTCAGTTATTGGTAAATGAAGTAGAAGTACTTCATCCCCGTGAAACTGATAAAACTTTCTTTTTCAGGTTGTTACCAAAAGAATTGGTAAGGGGATGCATGAACTTGCAGCCAAAGTTGATGAGTATGCTCGTGGTATGATGGGTCCACCCGGATCAACTCTCTTTGAAGAGCTTGGGCTTTATTATATAGGCCCTGTGGATGGACACAACATAGAAGACCTGATATGTGTTCTAAAAGAAGTGGCATCTCTGGATTCAATGGGTCCTGTGTTGGTTCATGTGATAACAGAAGAAAATCAAGGTTCAGAACAAGATGAAAAGAAAGAGACAGAGGAGAAGCAGCAAGAAGGTATACCTCCTTTAAAATGTTGTTTCTTCCAAAAATTATCATCTATTCTTGTCTGATAACCCTTTCGACCCACAACTTTATTTGGTTTTAAAACTTGTTTGGCATATGGAAGTTTGATTTTTACTACAGTTAGTGCATCTATTGCTGCCTACTTTTCTTTAATATGTAGATTGCAGGCATATCTCGAAAACTATGATATACAGTTAATCTCCTTCTCTCTCTCTCTGGTGGGTTTGTTATTTACATGTTGCCATTAATCAAACTCAAGTGCAGTGTCAAGCAGGCAACTTTTTGTGTTTTAACTGAAGTCAGACTTCTGGATTAATGTTCCAAGTAAAATGGTTTACTTAACAGCTCTTAACAGCTCAGTATCTGAAACAACTAATATTAAGTGATCGCTTTTCGTTTGCAAACAAGTTTTCTCCTTTTTCCTCAAGAAAAATGTATGAAAAAAACTCTTGGCGTTATAGAGATTGCATACTTATTGCTAAACAACCTCCCACCACTTTTTCTTGTATTTTCTTGCAGGCTTAAGTCTTAATGGCACTTATTCTTTATCATTTGGTGACCGTTGCCGAACTTATAGTGATTGCTTGGTGGAGGCTTTGCTCATGGAGTCAGAGAAAGACAAAGATATTGTAGTAGTTCATGCTGGAATGGAAATGGATCCATCACTTCAATTATTTCAAGAAAAGTTTTCAGACAGGTTTTTCGATGTGGGAATAGCTGAGCAACATGCAGTTACATTTTCTGCCGGTTTGTCATGTGGAGGGTTAAAGCCATTTTGCATAATTCCTTCTGCCTTCCTGCAGAGAGCTTATGATCAGGTTCTCTCTCTCTCTCTCCACTTGTCTTTGAATGTATGCATGCATGCACGAGTGCTAGAAAGGCTTGTTCCAGTATGGTGCCATCTGTCTTAGTTGTGTTCTTGTCCTTGGTGTCATGCCATACGGGCTTTTTCTAGCATGTAATATTAAATAAGGATTACACATTCCACTGTGGATGAAAAATCTTGATGCTTCAGGTTATCCATGATGTAGATCGGCAGAAGATCCCTGTTCGATTTGTCATTACGAGTGCAGGACTGGTTGGATCTGATGGTCCTTTGCAGTGTGGGGCATTTGATATAACTTTCATGTCATGTTTGCCAAACATGATTGTCATGGCACCATCTGACGAGGATGAGCTGATGGACATGGTAGCCACTGCCGCCAAGATTGATGATCAGCCAGTTTGCTTCCGATATCCAAGGGGTGCCCTAGTGATGACAGACTATCCTATATGCTGTGGAAGTGCTATTGAGGTTGTCCTTTGAAGTCTTTTATTTCTAATTGTTGGCTCATTAGGTTTTTGTTATTATTATTTGCTGATCTGATCTTAGTTTTCTGCTTTGTGTTTTTTAGTTTGATTAACTGGCAAAACACGGTATTGTATAATGCTGATAATAGTCTTTTAGAAGCTTTATTCTTTACATGTTTCCATCCACACATTCTTCTTTTGAGGCATATATGTGCTAAATGCTATTGTGTTTCATTAATTTCTGAAAATATGCGTGATCTATAGATGGATACAGTTCCAAATACTTAGGCATAGAATTAATTTCTTAAGACATCAACTTTTTTACTTTTTTTATTTTTCTTTTTATTTTTTCATTTTATATCAACCACCAAAGTTTTACTATCCAAGCTCTATTAACTTAAAATAGTACCAAAAAGATGTTGCTGTAATTTAATATCTTTACATTTTTTTTGAATGGTTCATCAATTTTTTTCCTTGAAATCGTTCTACTGTTTGTTCTGTTGATTTTTTTAGCCTTATATTCTTAGAATACTTTTCCGAATTGTAAGTTTTTGCCTTTGATGATAAATGCTAATGCTCTAACTTTTAACATGCTGATGTCTTTTAAATAAAATTTTGAGAATAAAGCAGATTGGAAAAGGAAGAGTTCTTGTTGAGGGAAAAGATGTTGCTTTACTAGGGTATGGGGCAATGGTTCAAAACTGTCTCAAAGCTCAGGCCCTTCTTTCCAAGCTCGGCGTCGATGTAACTGTTGCAGATGCAAGATTCTGCAAGCCTCTTGACATAAATCTTGTCAGGCAGCTATGCAGTGATCATGACATTCTAATCACTGTGGAGGAAGGTTCTGTTGGGGGCTTCGGTTCCCATGTTGCACAGTTCATTGCCCTCGATGGACTGCTGGATGGAAGACTTAAGGTAATATCATCATGTGCCCATGTATGGTAAGAATTTTGCCTTTTAGAAAAAAGGAAACTATGAATATTCAGACAAAACAGGAAAAAAGAAAGAAATAGAAATCAACAATACCATTTATTGATGTGGATGCTTGCACCCACATCCTTATGGTTCTGGAATTACTGAATGATATTCATCCTTTTATTTACCAGTCAATTTATATCTTTGGAAATGGCCACTGGGGTGGATGGAGGAGAATAGATAGTAGTATTCTGTTAAACCTTCCTGCCTGTTCTGATTATTTACCGAATGAATTTCTACAGTGGCGACCCATTGTCTTGCCAGACAACTATATTGAGCATGCATCACCCAAAGAACAGCTTGCTTTTGCTGGGCTAAGTGGACATCACATTGCTGCAGCTGCATTAACTCTTCTTGGACGAACACGCGAAGCCCTACTTTTGATGTGCTAAAATGCTGTATAATTTCTTCTTTCCTTGCTGAATTTTTGATGTACCTGGAGTAGGCTAAACACGACAGCACAACAGAATCTGTGGATCATAGAAATAGGTTGTTTTAATGATCTTTTTGTACTGATGATTCCTGTAACTTGTATAGATATCTGGTAGATATCTGATATGTTTGTCATCATGCCATGTGAATATCAATTTTTACAATATTGTAAGTACGGAATTCTATAAGTGAATCTATGTTGTGAGGTTTCCACATCTTCTTCTCCGAAGAGACAGTTTCAGGTTTCAACTTTTTTAGTTCACAGCATAAATGTCACATAATTATAAATAAAATTTTGCTACATGACTCGTTTAAATTTATCTCGTTGCCTGATGTGGCTCTTCATTAACTGGTCTCATTTTTTTTTTTAAAAAAAATCCTACCATTATAATTTAAAAAAAAAACAGCTTATCTCATAAATAAGGTACCTTTTAGAAATGTGGGGAGGGGTTAAGATTTTCAAACTTTTTGTAACGTGGGGTTAAGATTTTGTGAAAGATATAAATGTTGAATAAATCAAGAGAAGTTAAATAAGAAGGATTAAATGAGGGATAAATTTAGGTAGGTCTTTTTTGGCCATAAGATCAAGAAGCATTTTTCTTATAAATATAGAATATACCACAAGCCTTAATTAACTTAATTATGAATTTTTCTCCTTATTTTTTTTATAGGAAGGAAAGTTTAGTTAGATACAAAAAACTGGGAACTGGGGACATGAGCAAGATCAAGGATGGAGTGGGACGTCCCACGTCAGTGATTTGGCGAACGATAACGAAGCAGACAAAAAAGTGGCGTCTTCATTTCTACGCGTTTTGTGGTTATGGATTGGGAAAGTAGATTCCCGCGAATCCATCTGGCAAGTTAAAACCAAAAATCCTTACGCGGAAAGGTCTTAAATTTTTATTTTAATTAATACATCCTGCTCACACCGGTCCCATTTTACAGTACTGGCACCATATTTCCATCATTTTTTTTATGTTCTTTTCCCTGTTTTGTACTCGTTTGTTTCATGTTCTTTTTCTCTGTTTGGTAATCATTTTCTTGGAACAGTCTCCCAGACTTTGCCAGCTAAGTTCTTAGTCCAAAAACGTTGCACTTGGAGAATAAAACTAGATTTTTGCATGGAATGTTTTCACATGAGATGTTTCATTCACACCTGTTACATCCCAATAGTTGGTCTGATTAGTTTGGTGCCTAGCACTATGATTAAGCATAATTAATACTAAACATGGTACTACATTATTTTAGTTAATATTCAATAGTAAGTATTATTCTAGCCATACGTTTGGTTATGTTCAAGTTTATTTATTTTAGGGTTTTTATTAACGGGTACCGTCACTCATGTCTTGTTGATTTAAATCTATTGCTTTTGGATTAGAAACGTAAAAATCCAAATCCTTCTAATAAATGCACTTTTTGGAGAATCCAAATTGCATTTTCAGTCATTTTTTTTTTGTGATAAAAAGTTTAGGTGAGGGAAGGTTGTCCCAGTCCAGGGTTAGGGTATATTACAAGTCTCAGAGAGGGTTGACAGTGGTACTTACAGATCACCCACTAATGAAGATCATTGGCACAACTCGAACCTTAAACCTTTCAAAAAGAGATCCAAAACTTTATCAACTCAACCAACCTCAATTAGTCATTTTCAGTCATATTAGAGGTAAAGATTGCTACTTGCTCGAGCTAACTTTTCATTACATTGAGAAATAATATTTTTCCTAAAATAGTAACTTTAGAGAGTAACCCTAAAAACACAATAGTCTATCAACAAAATCCGTAATTAAAATAAGTGAAAGAAAAGACAATAGTCTAGCGGTCAAATAGATTATGGTACGTCTAAAATTTTTTAAATTTTCCATTAGATTCTTTTTGCAAACATCTGAAGAAGCAAACCATACCTTAACTTGTTTCTATTTTTAAACAAATTTCATTAATAATAATCTATTAATTAACAATAAACTAATGTGTGTATAGAAAAAAAAAATTATAATCAAGGAATGGCATCAAACTCTTTCTGTCATTAGAGGTTGTAACCAATTTCCCTTGGGTTGCATCCATGGCAACTTGACAAGTCCAAGTCATACTACAATTATTAGTTTTTTATTATTTCTACCAGCTAGTTTAGTTCACTACAACTGTATTTACTTAAAACTTTCCATATGATTGAATATTTATAATTTTTTCCAAATTTTAAAATGATTTTAATATAGCCCTAATTTTTAATTTTTTTTTTAAAAAAAGCCCTTAATTTTGAATTGGGTTTTTCACTTTAATTTCAAAGATTTTATACATCAATATGAAAAATTATTATTATTTATTTTTAATCTAATAAAGTTTATACTTTATTTTCATAATAATTAATTAAATAAATGAAATGTTAACCAAAATTTGAAGAATTATAATAACAGTGTTACTAATTCTGTTAATTGTTGCATACTTGCATAACGTATGAAACTCTGTCACGGCGGTGACTAGTTGCCAAAGACGAAGGGAAATGAAATTTCCTCTCCGAGTTCAGCGAGGGCCTGGCCCACAGAGACCACGCCACGTAAGCAACGTCCCAATGTTTAAGGGCCCACAAATAGAAGTGGACCCCGAGAAACCCGCTCAGTTTTATAACCAAAGCCAACTCCTCTCTCCGACACCTTCAGAATTTTGCTCTCTCTCTCTCTCTCTGTGCACAACAACAGAGAAAGTAGAAAAACGCTGTCATTTTTTGTAGGAAAATTATAGAAAGTTTGGTTTCCATTTTTCTTTGTTTAATTTTAGTTAGTTTTATAAGTATTTTTGTCTCTTTTTAAAGAAAAAGGAGTTTTTTTTAAGAGAAAAAGTTCTGACCTCTTCGCTTTCCCAACCTCCCGGGGAAATCTGAAATTTCCGACCACCTCCCTGCCTTCGGATACTCGGTCTCCGGAGCGGGAGCTTCTAGGTCCGTTTCTCTTTCTTTCTTTTATATTTCTTTGAGAATGAATGCTGGTGAAATGGGTTTCTTTTTCCCATTGGCTGTAAGAATTTTACGTGCATGGGGGCTTGAAATGGATTCAAGATGATCAAGGGAAGGAAAATACTTAGAATATGTTAATGTAGATTGTTCTCAACGTAAAAAATGTGGTTTTTCGGTTTTTTTTTTCCCTTTGTAGGATGATAGAAAATGTTCAATGGCTGAATCTCTGACTTTCTTGCTCTGTTTCACATTTTCATTTGGCTTTTTTCTTTTTGGGTTGATTTTCTCATCTTTAAGGAAATGTGACTTAGAAAAAGTTTACTTTGCGTGATTCAACGATGTTGATTTAAGCATCTTGGGTGCTAATAATCCAAATGAACTTTTTTATTCAGCACCTTTTATTTCTGATTAAGAAAATGGAAAAAGTCATGTAGAATTGGTGTATTCTTTCTTGGACATTGTTTGGATTCCTGTGATTCATTATGCCATAAACCATTCATCTGAAAAAGTTAATATTTTTATTGTTTTTATGAGATGCCCAACAACAGCTTCGGCATGGGCAGATCAGATATTAGATTTCTTTTGGATGGTTCTGCTTATATTATAGCATGATGTTTTATTACTTGTTAATTACCAATCACATGTACCCAACTGATTTTGGTAATTAATTCTCTCTTTTAGAATGTAGTTGTACTTGTATCATCACTGTCTAGCTTCTTGCATTCTATTGCACTTCACAAAATCCACATACTTACATTCATGTATCTACGCATGCCTACATGTTCTTCTTAAATATGCTATTCATCTAATATGCCAACTTCATAAAGACAGTCTTCACACTTTAGTCGGTCTTAGACTACCGGTGTTGTTGTCATAGTAGATCATAAATGCAAGTTCTCTTTTTCTCTTGAATCAGTTATGGAAAACATCAGATGTCCATTCAAGGGGATAATCAAAGACATCAAGGGAAGAAGTGTGTACTACAAGCATGATTGGGTCAGTGCACTTTGCTCGGGCTTTCGGTATGTTCTGGTTTTATTGTTTTTGGTATTCCTTTTTATGTTCCTTTGGTGGGGAGACATTCTGTTTTGAACTATATTTCATTTTAATTCTCTCAGGATATTAGCACCGACTGCCTATATCTTCTTTGCTTCTGCTCTTCCCGTTATTGCCTTTGGAGAGCAATTGAGTCGAGATACAGGTACTGCATTTGTATGTCTCCTTCAAATGAGAATATTCAATAAGCAAGCATGAACTAGGATGAAGGGGTGAACTTACTTCAACGCAAATCATCTTATCTCAAAGAATATTTTAATATGCTAGATATTATTCCTGAAACTCATATATCCTCTTTTTTCTGAGTTTGTTATGGCATGAATGAACCTGAAGACTTTGTTTTTCTTGTTTTAGATGGTGCCCTCAGTGCAGTGGAAACCTTGGCTTCTACAGCTATATGTGGAATCATTCACTCCATTTTTGGTGGGCAACCTTTGTTGATTTTAGGTGTTGCAGAGCCAACAGTTATAATGTACACTTACTTGTACAGTTTCAGCAAAGGAAGACCAGAGTTGGGCCAGAAACTCTTTTTGGCTTGGTCTGCATGGTATAATTCCCTCCTCTTTCTTGGTATTGCTATTTTAAGATTATTATTTGACATTTTGCAAGCTTATTGACTCAGCACAAATGTTCTTATTGTTTAGTTTCTTTCTCTTTGTTTTTCCCTCCCAGGGTCTGTGTATGGACAGCTCTGCTGCTTATTCTTCTTGCTATATTCAATGCATGCACCATAATTACTAGATTTACAAGAATTGCAGGAGAGCTTTTTGGCATGCTGATAACTGTTCTTTTCCTACAAGAGGCTATTAAGGTATTGAATATTGACTTGTGCAACAAACCAAATGTGAGGTTTATGAGTTGTTTGACCGTGATAATGTTTAAATCATAGGGAGTGGTTAGTGAATTCAGTATTCCCAAAGGTGAGGATCCCAAGTTGGAGAAATATCAGTTTCCCTGGTTATATACAAATGGGTTGCTGGCAGTCATTTTCTCATTTGGCCTTCTATTCACCGCCCTCAAGACGCGAAAGGCAAGATCATGGCCTTATGGAACAGGTATATAAACCAACGAGCTGGGATTGACTGATCTGATAGTTTTAATAGAAATTTTTCATGGATTTAATTTATGTTCTTTTCCTCTTTTTTTTTTTTCTTTAGCTCTCATTTGATGGCTCCGGTTTCAGGTTGGCTTCGAGGTTTTATTGCAGACTATGGGGTTCCCCTAATGGTCTTGTGTTGGACTGCATTGTCTTACACAGTTCCTGGGAAAGTTGATTCTGGAGTTCCTAGGAGGCTGTTCTTTCCACTTCTTTGGGAACCTGCATCATTATATCATTGGACAGTGATAAATGTATGTCGTCAATCCATTACTTTGTTTGCCCCCTTTCCATAAATATTATGCATTTTGTATCTTACAATTGAACCGTCTCTAAAATCCATAACCATAGCCCATAGGGTAGAATCTAGGAGATTTTGTTGGGCATCTAAAAATATTTCCTCTGTTCACACCTAGTTTTTGTAATTGGATGAGACTATCCAAATTTGTAATCAAACTTCTCTTGTTACAGGATATGGGGAAGGTTCCAATTGTGTACATCTTTGCTGCCTTTATACCAGCATTGATGATAGCAGGTCTATACTTCTTCGATCACAGTGTTGCTTCACAGATGGCACAACAAAAGGAGTTTAACCTTAAAAAGCCCTCTTCTTACCATTATGATATCTTGTTGCTAGGAATTATGGTAATTAACTGATGCTTCTGACCTATTGTCTTTTGGCCCCCCAAAATTCCTAAAAGTCATATTTTTAAATCTATAAATCCTGATGATTTTAGGCTTGAATGCCTCTTTTGGTCTCAGACTTTGATTTGTGGGTTGCTGGGACTCCCTCCTTCAAATGGGGTCCTTCCACAATCTCCCATGCACACAAAGAGTCTTGCAGTTCTCAAGAGGCAGGTTAGGTGTAGTCCCTTGAGAAATTATTCCCTAAATTTTTAAATAATTCCCATTAATGTGGATTCTCAAACTATGTAACCCATCAATTGCAGCTGATTAGGAAAAAAATGGTAAAAAGTGCCAAGGAGGGAATATTGCAACAAGCAAGCAACTCAGAAATCTATGGAAGGATGCAAGCCGTGTTTGTAGAAATGGATGCACCTCCTGCTGTTAGTATTATAGGCTTGTAGTACTATTATCATATTTCCTATGTACACATGCATGCAGACCTATTTGATTGCAAGATTCACTGAGCATAATTTGGATGTTATTGCAGCGTACTTCAGTAGATAAAGAGTTAAAGAACTTAAAAGAGGCAGTGATGAAAGGTGATGGTGGCGACAATTCAAATGAAAAATTTGATCCTGATAAACATATTGATGCTTATCTGCCTGTTAGAGTTAATGAGCAAAGAATGAGTAACCTTTTGCAGTCAGTCCTTGTGGGACTTTCGATGTGTGCTCTACCAGTCATTAAAAGGATTCCTACCTCAGTACTGTGGGGATACTTTGCCTACATGGCAATTGACAGCCTCCCAGGGAACCAGTTCTGGGAAAGGATGTTGCTGCTCTTCATCACTCCTAGAAGGCGTTACAAGTAAGCCATTGTACCTAAAAATAACCTTGAATACAACACATGCATTTTATGACATGATATGTGATGATTTAGCTAAGTTTGGTCAAATTTCCTGAATTTAATAATTTTTTAGTTTTTTCTTTCACTTACAACTGATATTTTCTTCCCGGAAAGAGAATTAATTTAGTTTTTCTTCTGAATTTGAACGACAAAAATTAAGGCATTCTGTATTACTGGGGTTGGCTATACTGATCACATACTGTCCCTGTTCTCTATTTACAACCGAATCCTCATTAGCTCAGCAGTCGTGAAGTCCATAATTCTTCTTCTGAAGTGAAAAAGAAAAGTTTTGTAAATGCAGCCTAGGAGTCCTTTAAGTGTGTTAAAAGGGGTGATACAACTGATATAATGTATAGAAGGTTTAGTTTAACTTTGACAACAAACTGAGTGTTCGTTGATGTGGCTTTAGTTTGCACCTTATCTCTTTGTAGCAATGTAGTGGGTACCATAGACAAGTTTATGCTTTCCTTCATTAACTCATCTTATGTGCGGCATTTGTTTGAGCAGAGTCCTCGAAGGTGATCACGCATCATTTGTAGAGTTGGTACCTTTCAAGTCCATTTTGTGGTTCACTCTCTTCCAATTTGTGTATCTTCTGGTATGTTTTGGGGTGACATGGATACCTATAGCTGGAATACTGTTTCCACTGCCGTTCTTCCTTCTCATCAGCATCAGAGAGCACATCCTTCCAAAGTTTTTCCTGCCAGAACATCTTCAGGAACTAGATGCTGCTGAATATGAAGAAATTGCTGGTACACCACGAAGAAACCTAAGTATAACACTCAAGGTATATCTTGTTTTTGGCCCTTCCTCGTAAGTTGCGTTTTGTGCTCTTTAGAGCCAGACAATCTTTTCATCCATTAGCAGTGCAAATAACATTTGCTTTTAGTAGAGCGCTAATATTCCTGACCTCTGGTTTTGTTTTAACTTGTAATCATTTGAACCTGCTATGAGTTTGTTTGTTTGTTTTTCCTTTTTTTTTTATATTCAGTTTCTTATGCAAAATTAATCTGTGTTTTGCTACTGACAAGTAATTTGGACACATTTGGCCACTTCATTTTCTTTCCCAGCATAGTTTTCAATTTTCAACTTTGTTGACAAAATTTTATGCTTTTAATCCTGTGGGGAAATTAATTATGGGTTTCAGCTATCAAATGAACTTGTTGAAACTGTAAAGAGATTTCTCCCTCAGTTGAAAGTTCTGTGCTTTAGAATACATGATAGAATCTTCCTTTTGTTCTCTATCCCAATTCAACATTTAAATGTTCCTTGGACTTAAATGGTGTTATATTTCTTTCTTCTCCGAATGCACTTTTATTTACAGACATAATAATGTCTAAACAGGAAAGGGAATCACGTGATTCTAGCAGCGAAGAGAATGAAGATGACTTTTATGATGCTGAGATACTGGATGAGATGACAACCCACAGAGGAGAGTTGAAGCTTAGAACTGTAAGCTTCAAGGAAGAAAGATTTCATCAGGTAAGTCTTGAAATGTCCCTTTTGTGCTATGTTACTTGATTACCAGATTATAATTCATTTATCCTTATGCTTGAATATGGCATGGTTCACAGATTCATCCAGATGAAAATGCCTGAACTCATCGAGAAGAATAATAATATTTAGTGTATGATGAGCCTGCTACAATGAAGATTTCCAGTTCGAGATTATAATCCACTGCCTGATTGAAGAATGTCGCAGAATGTTGCCTTGTGTAGCCAGTTGATTACCGAAAAAAAAAAAGCTGAAAAACAAAAAAGGAAAAAATGACAGAAGATTTTGAACTGTTTTCTGGTAAGAGGAAGAAATAGAGGAAAGGAAGCATTGAACTGAATTTTCACTTATCATTCTTTTGTTTTTCTACTTGTTACTCCTTAAAACTAGGCATATCTGCTAGACTATTAACACTGAGGATTGAGGTCTAAAAGCCCTTCAATCTATTGCTATTTTTTTCGGCTAAGGGAGAAGTGAGGTAGGGGGAAAGGATAGAAGAGTCAGACTCTTTTCATTGCTAAACAGATGAGGGGATATTGCTGTACTTTTCATTCGAAAAATCGGAAATATCTCAATTCTTTCATTGGTTTACTTTAGTAGAAATATTTTTTTAATTTTTACCAGTCAAATTTGTCCAGACTAACATATATATATTGATAGATTAATGTAGATCAATTTGTTGAGCTCAATTTTCAATACCATTCTGATGTTTTCATGCTTTTCTTATACTTTCTTTCAACTTTCAAATCTATCTGCA